>OX336389.2:382911198-384111198 GCA_946902985.2 Meconema thalassinum
GCATTTGATGGAAAGAATATTAAATAGAACAAACAATATCATCGAAAATATATTTTCCAGGAATCCATATGACCACTAGGACTTGATTCAAAACTACTCATGAAAATAAAACTTAAACACCTTGCGTCTACGAGGCAAACTACCTCTATTGCATATCACATATAACCGAGACGGCTTTACAGGACCTGCTATATAACACCTATAAAGATAAATATGCCAAAAATCTATTTCTTCGCATGGAATTTGTTCTAAAATCCTGCAGATGAACAGCAATTCTGGTCGTATAAAAACTGATCCCCACAGTCAGTAAAAGCCTCCATCGGCAGGTTATGTAAATTAAAACGGTGTTTGGGCCATAAAAATTCAGTTTTGAAGCCTCCAACGGCACCATTTTTTTTTTTTTTTTTTTTTTTTTTTTTTTTTTTTCAAAATATAAAACAATATTATTTCAAGGCAAGTCATTCTGAAAATAGTATTTTTGTTTGGAGCTATAAGGGATCTTTCAGGCGGTATGTCGCACGAATAAATTGGATCAAAATATTACATGGCTGCACCTTGCTCTCCTTTCGCCCTTTAATGCTTTGGATGGAAACTATAGCCTAATTTGGATCCGGGATATCCTTATGACCATTCCAAAATTTTTACAGAAATCTGTTAAGTTGTTCTCGAGTTATCAAATGACAGACAGACAGACAAATAGAGTTACAATTTTATAAAATTAATATAGATGCAGGCGAATGAACTTTTCAGTACCGCCTCACGAGGCTGAGTGTACCCCGTTCCAGCTGTCAGACCAGAATTAAATTCCTTAGTAGAGGAAGAAATCAAACCCGGTCCTCAGGGGTGACTGCCGAGAATGCTAGCTACACTGCCACGAGATGGTCCGATTACAAATACCCACACTAGAAGAGCCATCACTATGTTACAACCCATCTCCGCCATCTTGGAAGTGGCTTGCCGTGGATTCCCACTTCTACTCCAGGCAAATACCGGGATGGTTTGTATCTGAAGGCCACGGCCGCCTCCTTCCCAATTTCCATCTGAATTACAAATACACACACTAATACAGCCATCACAGTAACACAGGTTATCAGACAGATTTCACGCATGCCTAAGTACAGGGGGCTACATGACCACGATGTCATAAGGCCTTGCAATGAATCAACAACAACAAACAACAAGAGTCATGTTTCTTGTAAATAAGTGGTTATCATGGGTAAAGTGAAGAGAAGCCGCAATACACAACTTATGGTGTACGGGTCAAAGAATCTAGTGGTTTCTGGTGGGAAATCGCATTTCACTGTTGGCAAAACTGAATCGAGCCCAAGACCAGACAGAGTCTTAATGCGTACCCCAAGACTACAGAACAACTACTTCATTGTATCTTGTAAGTCATCCATATAAGCACGTGTTTCAAACTTACATACAGGCACGTACTTCATCACTCGTAGCTGTGTCTATTACAGCTGCGTTCACAGACTGAGTCATTGTGCACGATGTAGGCTACGCCAGAGTTGCCCAAATGCAATGATGAGTGAAGTTACACGCCTCTAAACTTTTCCTCGGCATAGAACTTTCCCTCTACTGATATCTTTGCGGCATGCGGTTACACTTGAACAATGTCCCTTCGTTTGCTCTGTATTATTCGATTGTGTTCAAGTAACTGATGATGATGATGATGATGATGATGACTATTGCTTTTAGGAGCGGAACAGCGAGGTCAACTGCCCCTCAAACACAATTCAAAATACAGATTTTCATGCTTAAATGAGTAAACAAAGACAAAAATAAAATAATAATAATAATAATAATAATAATAATAATAATAATAATAATAATAATAATAATAATAATAATGTGGGAGCCGGATGAGGATCAAGACGGCCGAGTATGGGATCTAGGGGGCGCAGGAGTAAGCTCAGCGCCATTGTCTGAGAATAAAATGAAGAGAAGCAATATTCCGAGTTCCGATGAGCGGCGAAACACGTTCCCTTAATTCTATATGTTGTATTCTAATAAGTTTCTTTGATTAAATAAAAAATTCAGTCCTATATTCGATGCTTGTGAGTGTCGTGATCTGGAAACCGTTTCCCAAAAATGGGGGCTCATCCGGGATGAACTGAAACAACGAGTTACGACGCAATCCACGACACGAAGTATGACGCAAAATACGACGCTATTTTCGACGAAGTGGACGGCTAATCATATTTGTTGCTGTTGCCTACGACGCTGACGACGAGACGACGTGCAGTTTTGTGAGCCCACTACGTGCGAATCTACGACGAGGATTCATAGGCTAGCAAAATTTGTTCTTCAGTTTCAGTGACAATTAGTGGTGCCGTGACGACGACGACGAGGGTCGGAATCTAAACGACGACAGAGGATTGTGGATGTGGTAAGAGGATAGCGACTCGTCAGAGAGAAACGACGGGATGCGGTATTCAACGATATCACCTACAAATATCACAGGTTTGGTGAATGAGGTTAAACAGGTTTGATAGCGAGGTTACGAGGAAGCGAAATTGACGGAAAACTACTTGACAGACGTGAGTAAACAAATAAGATGACTACACTCGGTGCAATAGAGAAAATAAATAAGAACATAAATAAGAACTCCGTCTTGAGGAAAGAATTCAAGATGAAAATTAATAAATATAAAACAAAAATATTTGAATGCAGCCAAAATAAATCAGAAACCTCTATGGACATCAAATTGGCAGGTGAAAAGCTAAAGGAAGTAGGGGACTTCTGTTACTTAGGAAGCAAAAAACCAGGGATGGACGATGCAAAGAGGATATAAAAATGTAGGTTGGCTCAGGCAAGGAAAGAATTTCTACAAAAATGGAATCTGTTGACATCGAATATAGATTTAGGTATTAGGAAGTCATTTATGAAAGCCTTTGTCTGGAGCGTGGCATTCTATGGAAGTGAAACTTGGACTATTGGTGCAGAAGAAAAGACGAGAATTGAAGCGTTTGAAATGTGGTGTTACAGGAGAATGATGAAGAACAGATGGGTATATAGGGTTACGAACGAAGAGGTATTAAGACTAGTGGGAGAGTAGAGATGTTTCTGGTGACTGCTAATGAAGAGAAGAGATAGGTTGGTAGGACACATACTAAGACACCCAGGAACAGCAAGCTTAGTTATGGAAGGAAGGGTCGAGGACAAGAACTGTAGGGGTAGACAAAGGTTAGATTATGTTAAACAGATTGACTCGGATGTAGGGTGTGGTAGCTATGTAGAGATAAAACGATTAGCTCAGGACAGGGAGGCATGGAGAGCTGCGTCAAACCAGTCAAATGACTGAAGACTCAAACAAAAACAACATAAATACAGCATCGTCAAGCGTCTAGCTGTGTTTCACGCGCATGTTCAATGGCAACGTTGTATAGTGGAATTTCTTTTTTTTTTCCTCTTCGTCAACGTACTTCCAAATGAAAGCTCCAAACTGAACTATTTCTGATTACAGCTCCAGACACACTCAGTCTTGATATTGTACTTTGTCAGTCCCGTTAAACAATGCTTCAACTCCTTTTATTATCGCTCCATCTTTTTGCTCTTCGATCGCATTTGTGCATCGTGACACTATACTAAACTTCCGTTTCAAGTTTAGTAATAAAAGCCAGTGACGCTGTGAAGTTCGTATATTCGATATGTCTGTCTAAGTCCGTCATACAAAGTTGTAAATGCAAGTAAAACCGTGGACCAACATTCGCTCGCATCATAAAGTTTGGGCATTGTGCGTTGCTTTAGGCTATGTAATATAACTACAGTGTAGGGTTTCCTTTCAAGACAGTATGAAATACTCTCCCTTTGCCACATAGTCAAACAAGTTTTTTGACATTATTTTTATACTATGGCTTTGAATATCGTTTCAGGAGCTTGTTAACGTTTTGAAACCTCTGAAATTTTAATCATCGTAGACATTCTCAAGTGTCTCATTGTCAAAAACCGTAACTTAGTGGCACGAAAAGATAGGTTATGCACCTGTACGGGAGATCGTTAGCATTCTTTTCCACTTATTCCACCTGCTCACCACTGTTTGCAATGAAGTGCGCATAATGAAAATAGCCATTGTAAGCTTAGTAATGGAAAGAAGGGTAAAGGACAAGAACTGTAGAGGAAGGGCAAGATCAGGCCCCTATTCCATAAAACTCTACAAGTCGACATATGTCAGATGACATTAAATGTCCGATAATTCGATAGTTTGACAAGTTTCCGTTTCTCAAAGCATGACAATTCGACAAATATGTCACGATAATTTTGTAAATTATTGTCGTGACATATTGTCAGAAATCTGTTTCATAAAGTTGTAATGCTGACAGGTAGAAATCCGGCAAATATGTCACCAGTTTTTCTTTATGAACTAATGAAAATGTCAGCCGGTGTTGTACAATTGTCAAATTGTCATCGAAAACTCGACAGGCGCCTTATTACATGCCGATTATTACCATAACCTATCTTTTCGTATTGCGGCGCGTTTGGAAGTTTCCCGTTACATTAATACCTACAGTGTTGTTAGAATCGTCAGAATGGAGCTATTAAAAAGCGGCAGTAGTAGAGAGTGATTCAGTGACGTACGTAGGATTTCTGGTGGCGCTGCAGTTGACTCAATCCTCTGTATAAAACTTTTTAAAAACTGAAATTACTTGAATTAGTAGTCGGGGAAATATCTGGAGAAGATTTAATATTAGATGTTCACTGCTCCGCTGTCATAGACCCACCATCCCGCCCTAATAGCAACTCGACTTACATAGTTGAAATCGAAGCTCTGACCTCCATCTTTCCCACTGAGTCAGTAATGTCAACCCCACGCATTCGGTACTATTTTCGTCCAGACCAATGGTGGTTTTTGTCACGCACAGTGGGGGTAGTCACGCATCAATAATCTTTATTCAGGCCAATGGTTATGCCTTTTATTTCATTATTCATGTTGGCAACGTGTCACGTGGGTATGACGTGTTGATGTAAAATGGTGGAAGATGTTCAAATGAACACGACCAAAAATGCTTACTTTACGTTAAAAAAAAAGCAGTTATATTCCCGGTGTAGGCAGTGGGAATTCAAACAAATGAACTCGCTAGGACTCCCAGAAAGGTATTTTAATCATAAATGATATATTTTCAATAAGCTATGTTGTTAAACGTGAGGAAAAGGGAGGATTGAGACAACTGCACTTTTAATGGATTTCTTTCTGGGTGTTTCATTTATACAGTAGGACTAATGTAGTTGTACATTATCAAAATGATATTTTGATTGTTATTCATTAAAAGTAATAATTCTATAAACATTTCCTTTGCATGAAAACCATTTTAATTATATTTTCCAGCACAATATAAATATTGAAAAGAATCGTTTTTTTAATATAAAACACTCACTAAATGTTAAAACTGAGGTGATGAAGAGGTATCATTATGTCCCTACGCGACCGCTTATAATAATGATATTATGTGAGAAAAATAACGTTTTGCTCTCCATGTTGTCAGTGTCATTAGTCTACTGCTTATTTTGATGGCTTTATCTGCATCATTGATACCGGTAGGAATAAATTGCAGAAACTCCTCATGTACCAAATTATATTTAACAAAACGGACAAACAATGGCACAGATATCCACATTTAAAGCAGCCTGAAGTGACGTGAAAATATTACCAATCGCACATTTTAACAGAAAAATTAATCCATAGCTAGCTACAATGCTAGAGTCTTCACGCTGCGAGTCAAGTTTAGGGCATTTACCAAGTGAAGAACGTGATCAGCTGATCACATTTCAAATATATACAGGCCTGTGTGATACAGGTGATTGATAGATGGGGCAATAAGGATTCAAGCAAACAAATTTCTCTGGTAGGAGGGGGGGGGGTATAAAACCTAAAACCCACCCCTTCGGTACGCCACTGATTATGATATAGTGCAAGTGAGGTTACCAAGGGTTTTTAGAGAGATAAGTAATCTCACTGAATTTTACAGACTTCGTCTTCAAGGAGAAATTCCGCATCAGTCAAGTTACTGTACAATATTTGCTGCAAAGAATTAGAAACTATCTTCTGCATCTGACAAGAAGAAATTAAGCCCTTGAACTTTTAGAACAACTTGTGTTGGAAAACTACGCAAATAAAATGTCCTAGTCCTCTCTAATCAATGTTAAAATTCTCAATGCGTTAGTGACCGAGTCGTGCAGGAAGAAAAAATCGAAACACGTAGGCTATTCCTAATGAGAGAGCGAATTTCTAGTACAGTGTACTGTATTATATCATACTTTAAATATGTTATTGCTCCCTTGACCGTAGAAACTTGATAGTATATTATTTACACAAAAAAAAGGCGGTGGCCGAGACAAATATTTGTAGAGAATTCAATTCGTGCCTGTATTGTACAGTATATTCGCGATTGTCAGAAAGGTGAATGGTTGACTTGTAATGTATTATTAGAAGCTGTAATGATAATCACATTTATCCAGACAAATATGTAAATATATAGTAATTTTGCACAGTTTGTGCGCGTTTCTTCAAATAAATGAATGTTTTAATAAATAGTAATTCCTTTATTATTACTGGTATTATCTTGCGTTGAACAGTTCATGTGTATCGATAGTTATTGCACATTTTCGATTCGCGGAACTATCGAAGTGTACATAACCTCGACAGGTGGATTTGACAATTTGTCAAGGTTAAGAAAAGGGCTCTGTGACAATATTTACAATATTTCACCTGTCACACAATGACATATTGTCAGATAGAAGTTTCGCGACATGTTGACAATTATGTCAAATTGTCACAATTGTCGGACCTGTCGAGTTTTATGAAATAGGGCCCAGAATATGTTAGATTGTCTCTGATGTAGTGTGGTCACTATATAGAGATAAAACGATAGTCTCAAGGCAGAAAGCATGGAGAGCTGCATCAACCAAGTCTAAGGACTAAATACTCAAACAACATCAATAATTACGTTTTAGGTTTATGACACTAAACGCTTAACTGATTGCCGTAGTTGTGCAGATTATAGAAACCAGGGAGTATGTGAATGATTCATATTGTCAATTTTCAGGGTTAAGGACACATTTAGTCGTCAGCCCCTCAAGGTAGAATATGTCTGATGACCTCTGATTTGTTTACTGTACCTTTTAAATTGGGTACGGTTTAGGAATGGGATACAAACCCTGGGGCTTAAATCAGGTATCAAACCCAGCATTTTCTCGGAATATGTGTAAGAATGGGATACAAACCCTGGGACTTAAATCGGGATGGTCGTTGTCAGAGCTGTGAATTGAACCTCGCATCTCAAGGTTGAGTTTGACTTATCGAACTCATTTTGGATACCCATTAGAGTAAAGGGAGAAATTAAATACTTACAAAATCAACAATATGAAAATGAAGCATCAGTGTGCAAAATAATGTTTTGCATATCCTCACAAAAATTAGATAGGCAGAAGTAAGAATCTATGTCGTTTTCTAATTTCAGGACGTATTGAGTTCTTGGAGCCTCTGCATGAAGCAAGAATCTATGTGGCGGCTCCTTCGGGTGTGCAGGTCATCCAGATGCAGGCAGTGGATGTGCTACGCCCCACAGCACGGCTAGTGTATCGAATGCAACCTGGCGGACCACGAGAAGGAGATGGAGACTACTTCCAGATCGACCCTGACGGTGGTAACATCACGACCAGCAGGTACCTGTCTCCAAAAGAAAATCATTAAACAAATAGTTCATATTTAGGTTCATACTCCACCTATTCAGATAGGCAAGAAGCCACTTGCCTTCGGTGCTAACGGTCACACACAATTGCTCACAGTCTGGGAAGGGTAACCTCAACAGATGGTGATGGACGAGTGGCAGAAAACAGGCCACGTCACATAATAGCCATAAAGAAAGACCCCAGCCACGGAACTATGGGATAGCTGGAGAACACAAAAGCGGTTCTTGTCACTCGTTTATGAATAAACCTTCACTTTTGTCACATACTCAGTCTATGCAGTGAATATAGTGATGATGCTTGCAGAGAATTGCACCATTGAATGATTAGAATACACCCTCCTAATCCCAAACATACTGAAGTACAACAAAACGTGCACCTACGTCCACACTGCGTTGCCAGTGATTCGGAGACTAAGCGAAGACAGCAGCAAACCATTCTTCGGGGACAAATTGAACACATTCGTGAGTATCACCAATGCATACGACCAAACCCACAACAAATACTACAGAAACCAGACTAAGCTCATCATCCGAAAAGAACAGAAAAACACTCACACAATATAATCGCCCATCAGGCCCTACAACCAGTGCCTCTCCCAAAGTGCAAAAACATGGCATGTAAACACTCCCTGTAATCAGTTTCATGAACAAGATCGTTAGATAACTGGACTCACATTTAAAAAATAGAAACTACACAGATTTATTAAACATGATCGAAGACCCAAAATACAATTCAGCCGAGTATGAAAATGCGTAATTCTCACTCGAAACGATTATGAATTCCATATATAAGGTGCGTTCAAAAATTAACGAGCCGGAGGCATAATTACAGAAACCAGTACCTGTATGTTAGAAGTATTGGCCCTGGCTGTTGAGGCACTTGTCCCACTGTGACACGAGGTGGTGAATGGCTGTCTCATAAAATTCCCTGGGCTGCGATGTGAACCAGTTCCGCACGTACAGCTGGACGTCGGCGTCCGAGGTGAACCGTTGGCCCCGCAGAGCCCTTTTCAGGAGACCAAACATGGCGTAATCACAGGGAGAGAGGTCTGGACTGTATGAAGGGTGGCCGAGAACCTCCCATTTGAATTTCTGCAGGAGTGACGCAACCGTATTGGCCGCATGAGGTCGTGCATTGTCGTGGAGCGACAACGGCGGCTATGGCGTTCACTGTCACTTGACGATCCTGGGTAATGAGTGCATTACCCAGCTAGACGTTGTCATCGGTAATGCAGGGGGAGGGGGGCGGTGCCCCAGACCGGGCATCATCGGCTAACGACACCCGTCCTTCTCTGAAGCGCTTGTGCCACGCCTTGACCCTTGCAAGGGACATGCAGTGTTCGCCGTACACTTGTGACATTCGGCGATGAATGCCCGTTCCCCCTACTCCTTCCGCTGTCAGAAACCGAACAACACCTCTTTGCTCTTCGGTTGACGTCTCCATGTCACTGTTTGCAATGCGACTGGCAGCGTTGGACGATTGATGCATGCTGCTTCTCGCTTTGTATCGTCACGTGACGTGCACGCGTGCCCTCTAGCGACGGGCTGTGACCATCCACGCTCTGGTCGGAACCACACCTCGTTACACACGCCACGATTAGCCGATGTAGTCACCGATTTGCGCATTACAGCCTCCGCCTCGTTACTTTTTGAATGCACCTTATATGATGACTTATTTTGAATTAAGTAATCTTCACTTCAAAGAAAAAATCCCGTATCCTCCTAATTTTTGGACGTGAGAAGAAAATAGCTACTCCACAAGTTCTCAAAGGAAGAAGTGATAAGCACTCCCTGGTGGTTTTCCGTGGCTGTACTAGTGTGCTCTGTCAGATCTGTCTTATACTACGAATTTGTAACATCCATCACTTAAGCAACTATGTTAAGCAAGTACCTAGGTATATTTCAAATGGTCTTCAGTGATTTGTGAAGCAGAGAAGGGTAGTGTTCAACACAGAGTGCTGCATTCTGCCTGGGTCATAGAATCTTAACATTCTCTGTTTTAGCAAAATGAAGCTCATCTTAATGTTTATGAGAATATGTTTAGAGATTTGTCTCCCCGACACTAAACATCTCATTGCTCTGTACATTAAGTAATTCTGCCCAGTAAACGAAACATGTCTTATATTCTAATCCGTCGAAATACTGCATCAGCTGGCTTACATACGATTTAAGCGAATTTTGTTTCTTTGAGAAGTTCATCGAATTGATTAACTGCATACATCTGTGTATTATATTTCTAATTATCCTCTGATTCATCTTTCAGGTACATAGATCGACCTACCGGTTACAAGTATGAGTTCATCGTAATAGCAAGCAGTGACCACAGTAGTGAGTTCAAGAAGATCACCATAACCGTCACAGACTACAATCGCTTCCCACCTGTATTTGAGTTTAAGGAATACAGGTAACTAAATAACGTATTTGCAAGCTATCCTGCATAGAAACTATGCCAGTGATACTCTCCATACAAGCGGGTGTTAATGTCAGGATTACTAGATGTGTTTTAGACGACACTGTATTTCTCATTTCCACACTTGATGGTAGTAAGGTTTGGAAATTTTTATATGAAATTCAACTTTGCCATAAATAAAATACCTACAGATTATTTCATAAAACTAGGACATCCGTGCCATGGGATACTATCATGCTATGCTTCAATGTTAGAGAGGCTTCATTCTATTCAAAATATGCACAACTTCAATACTTTCCTTATGAATATCGCCAAAGTGAATCATAAACTTGTATAGCCAATCATCATAACTCGAACCTTCGAAGAATAGCAAGCCTCCCTCGTATTTATTGCTGATAAAAGAGTTTTAACACATGATCCTTTAACTTAGAAATGATGAAAACAGCTTTTGGCGCTGGAAGAGAAGTCTGTTTGGAGTAATCGATGTTTCAGGTACATGCAGTAGCCGGAAGCATTGCAAATATGCTCGTGTTCACAAAGCAATTTATGTTTGAAATCCATTGTTTTACAGGCTTCCAAAAATGTCAGCAGGAAACACTTTCAATTGCTGGTTGAACTGTTGTGGTGTAGTAGCCTCGGAATATCTGAATCTGGAAGAATGGCAAAAATATGTCCACTTTCAACAGTTTAACAAAAAGATACCTGACATTATGTTCAGCAAATGTTATAAGGACAGTGACATAAACTCTCAGCATTGACCTCCAATACACATTTTGTCTCCACGTTCACAAGGTCCATATCCCCTGCTCCCGCAAAGTTTCAGACAGATTTCAGCTGTAACACTCTTCGTAGGAAGAGTACTAGCATTCACTCTTTAATTTACTATTGGAGGTGTTCCATAGTCGAGTTCACAGAATTGATGACCCGACACCTGTCCCCAGACAGCTCTCTCATTGACATTCCTTGCCTGTTCTCCAGTTGAAAACACACGAATTCAAACTTTGACTGTCACTTCTGTATATATAACTGAATGTACGTTTCCTATGGACTTGAATTTCTTCCTCCCTCTGTAATAATCTGGGGACTGTTTCAGTCACTACATCACCTAACACATCGACACTTGAGATGGATTTCGAATCAATCTCTCTTCCTACCTTATATATTTCGTCTGAATTTGCGATTACGTCTTTCAAATAAGGTAACTAATTGTTTGAGGTAGAGAAGAGGTAGAACAGGGATTGCCTCACGGAGGCATTTTGTGTGGACTGTGAAGCCAACGTAAGTAGCCTAGACTCAAATGTGCTGTAGACAAACTAACTCAACCTTTCAAATATATAGTAGTAAAAGAATGGGAATGTGCTATTGATGATGCCTTGGTAAGCCAGGGGACTCGCGGTACATGAAGAGGATGCCAGCATTAAACGAATGGACATGATTTCCATTAATTCTAACACATCTTATGTGGTCATAATCGACCCAACTATTTGTTCTGAAGCTTAGAGTGAACACTCAAATTCCTTGCTTTGGAATATGAACTCAGAATCATAAATTTAGTAACAGCAAGGAGAATAAATTGTTGATGTTACCTTGGTAAGCTAAGGACTCGAAGTACATGAATAGGATGCCAGCACTAAACAAATCAACATGATTGCCATTAATCCCAACAATTGGTCCTGAAGCGTAGAGTGAACGTGAAATTTATATCAATGCCGATAAAAGGACTATCTACTATCTCAAGAACATAAAGATTATTGGAATAACGTTTTGATACCAAGGATACCGTTTATACTTCTTTCGCAGAATTGCGCCGTATTCTTGTCTGGCGAGACAATTCTGCATGGACACTATTCTTACGGTATAGAGAGCTGTGTCATTTCATATACATCGCCTCACTAATTTGTTCATTCAGTTTACTTTTATTTATTTTTCAGTTTAAACTTAATCGCATTAATTAGTTTCTACGTACATCAGATTTCACTGTAACAGTTCAAGTATTTTCACTTTGCCCCCTTCATCATTAATTTCATTAGGATATGTTTAGTTCACTTTGTGTTTGGCAATCCCTGATTCAAAGAAACTGTTTAAAAATAGCAAGGACTAAAACGGTATACGCATGTGCTTAAATCTGGACGTTTTGTCCTTCCCTGCTCCCCCCCATTGAATTCGTGTCCAGTTGGAAGTCGCACAAGTTAATGAGATTCTCTATCCTTCTAAAGAAATATGGTTATGGAACGTAAATTTTGGATTCACGTATTTCTCAAAGCAAGGGAGTTTTACTTTCAGTATCCAGATGCCTTTAAATAGGCAAGAGATTTAAATTATATACAATGAATAAAGTCTCTCGTCTTAACCATATTAAAATAAAGTAATTACGACTAAGTCAACATTTCAGTGACATGTTAGAGAAAAGAGGCTAGAGAACAACTGGGTCAATTTACTTCTTTCCAAAAAGGGACTGTATCGCTGTAACCTTATGAGTAAATGCACTGAGAAGATGCATATCTTCTTCAAAGAAGAATCTGTTGAGTCAGGCCTGGTATGTAGATGAGCACTAATTTCCTTGCTCCTGACAAACAAATTAACTGTATTTCCCATACAAACTAAAATCAATACTACTGATTTTCGTTTCCACTAAAGGTTATTCAAAATGCCCTAGAATAGTGCGACGTTTATAATTCACGTATTATATTGATATCTAGCTGATCTTGACTATATTGACAGTATTCATAAGAACTTGCACACCACATTGAAACTTTAACGTTTACAAAATACAGGCATACTGTCTTGGTAGAACGTAATCAATTTCAGCCATAATTTATCGTGACATATCCATGACTGGTCTTTTCAATTAATTCAGTGCATCTAAAATGATTTAAAAATATCGTTTCCTTTTTTCTTATTGGAGACTCAGTATGCGTGCTCTAGGTATGTCGAGGAGTTGGCATGTTTCTCTAGTGTTCAGCTAGCCCTTGCCTAGAAGATACGAATATGTTGGAAAGAGGAAGTGGATTACAAGGATAAAAAAAGTTTCGAGAACCTTCATTTTCCCCTTCCCAAAAATAAAATAGTAATTTAAAGAAGGAAGTGCCGGTAGGTGATGGGGTGCGTTAACGCCCAAATAATATGTAATCATCATATTCCCACAAAGCGTGGACCCTATTTGGCCATACGTGCTGTCATGCACATGAAAAGCAAAATGAAAAATTAAAAAAGATCATTATTGTGGTGCTCCTTGCGTCTACTATTCCTTTTGACGCTCATAATGCAAATTTAAGTACCAAATGCACAAAATCTACGAATATACGTAGGTTAAAAATCTGAAAGTAACTATTAGAAATGTATGTCTATAGACTGTTTCAAAAGTTGCATTTAAACTTGGCACCCCGAAGTGACGTCTTCAGACAACGTTCATCGATTTCACTATTAGAATATTACATGTGCCAATCCTTGGCACGTATAACAGAATAAACGGAGGTTAGTCAACATCATCTCTTGGGCAGGTCACCTAATGAGGATTTGGATGCATCTAAGATGAAATGCAATGAATTTCATTAACTTTTCAAAAATGTAATATCAGGAAAATCATCAGAAGCTATCGGTTGAATGTATCTTCCGCGCATAGCACCAACAAAATATGCATATAATATCTTACATTGTTGTTTTGGTTTAAATAGATTCGACGAGCAATCGCTGAGCGACTTACCTCGTTGGATATCTCAAGTCTTTCGTCTGTTCTTCTTTATCCCTGCCACCTACATCATACTTGGTTCCTATAAAATATAAGCTACATAATAGCCTATATTGGGATTATATTTTCTCAGACAATAGGATTAAATTAATGCCACATTTATGGAGTTGGCGAATATCCAGGTATATTTTTATTTTATTTTGAATCTTGGAACAAGTTTGGAATGCGACTTGAAATGAACTCTTCTAAGATTTAAAATTGAGGATTTATTCTATAATAATTTTTATATATTCATTTACAAACCTGGTAAGTCCAGAGAAACCCATTTCTTTCAGCGATTGGCTCAACAAAACCTGCATTTTATAAAGCACAGAATGTATCTTATACCAACGATCAGTAACAATACCGGGGCCGATAACCTCGATGTTAGGCCCCTTAAAACAACAATTATCATCATCATCATAGTAGCAATACAAACTACAGTAGTTTGTGTAGAAACCACTGAGAACTTCAAGCTCTGTATCCACACCATTATCTTCTAAAGCATTATATCATTAAAAGTAAAATGTAACATGTTATCAGAACAAGGAATCCTATTTTAAATACATTGAGTCGACAATAAACCGTGCATCCTCCAAAGTATTGAATATATTTTAATATGCGTGCACAGTGTTCCAAACTTCAAAAGTCGGATGCTGAATTTCAGAATCTGATATATACACCTGGCTTTCTATAATAATGTGTCATGCATACATTTTAAGATACAGTAGGCTTTTGGAAACTTCAGAGTAAAATCTGAGTCGTCAGAGAAAATATTCAGTTGTGTTGTCCTATGGTATACCGAACAAATATATTGGTGCCATATTATGCATTAAACACACTTTTTTGTAGTACTAGACTTATAGGTGTTGTTCAGTGCATACAAACGAGTGCAATTTTATTATATATTGAAACCATAAATATATAAGCAATATGCTTCTTAAGATAAGAAATTATAAAATTCTCATCATACATTTGTATTGTGAACAATACTCTGGATTCCCCCCAGTGTGTAGCATGTAATGGTTGAACTCTGCAACATCGGAAGGAAGTGGATGGCCACAATGATACTTAAACCAGAACTACAGTTTAGTCTGTAGCTCTGTAACTCCAAGGACCAGTTACACTGCACATCAAGAATCTTATTGAACTAGAATTAGCCTTATCTCAGTCAGTTGAATTTTCAAGATGTATTTAAACCTCAAGGCTACCACATTGATCAACGTCACTCACAGAAGTTGACTGGAGATAAAGGTAAGAATGCTTATGAACTTCAGATAAGTAAGAACTCCGATGAAAGTAGAGTCACCACAGCAGTCAGACTCAACATTCATATGAAGAAAGTAAACAAAATCAGATTATTGGGAGAGAGACCCCACACTGGTGAAAGTGCACTTCCTGTAAGAACATCCTTACCTTTCATCGAAAGGAGAGAAATATGAAATTCTCAGTTTAATTGCGAGAACATGTGTTGTAACATCATAAAATATCGAACTATTAGTTGAGCCACCATCATATCAGGCAATAGAAATAAATCTACTCTCCCCAAGTAACTGTCGTGAATTCGCTCCTCACCATTCGTGGTCGCCTTGCTGTCCAGCCCAAATCATTTGAATTACTTTGTCTGTAGTAAGCTTGATGAGACAGCCTATCGTAATACTTGACACAAATAGTTTACAATTGCCTAGATCGGCTCCTGGAGAGGCAGGCAGCAGCAAGACATTTACTAATGAAGGATACGCTTGCTTATAGTTGTCATAAAGAGTTACACGTTTGAATATTGTTTAAAAAGTTACCTTTAACAATTTTCTTTGTTTATGTTTTAATACCTTTTTAGTTTATATTGTGGCATTTAAATAAAATGTACTCTCAATCAACAAAGCATATTGCATGTTCTCATTCAATGGGACAGAATTTATGTGAAGTCTATAAAACTCTTGTTTACAGACTTACATTTTAAATTATTTAATATATTCAACGGTAGAGTAATAACTTATAAACATTGGATAGTTTTTGAAATACATAGATTCGTACTCGGAAATACTTCCGTGGCTCCATGTGTATCTCAATTAGCAGTTCCTTACAATATTTTCCCCATATAGTTTTCCTTCCTTGTCTTAAAAACTGCTATGATTTTACTCTCATGATATAATCAGTAACGGTGATATCAGAAGTGTTTATGGCATTGTACGATAATACAATGATAGAAAGAATTTCTGAAACCCACTACTACATCAGATGTTCGGGTGGAATGTTGAATGTCATTAGACCTCTACAAACAACATCCATTCCTCAATCTTCTGAGGATGTGACTTAATGTATAGATAAATTTCTGTCTACATTTTCCTTCTACAGGTGGTTTCGAGAATGTATGATTAAATAAATAACGATGATAGAATAAACCAACTTTGACAATGTGGCATGATTTCAAAGAATTAGCTCATCCCTCCTAGAAAGCACAGAACATCAATTTTCCCATTAAATTAGGCCACTACTGAACTTTGCATTACAAACACATATATGTATATTGTGATAGAAGAATACTCTAATAGAGAGTAAACAATAATTATCTCTTACTCTATTTTATATCGATCTCATAAAATGAAATGTGTGGAATGTCTCTCCCACATTATTGGCATAATAGTGGTCAAGGTAAAATAAAGTAACACCTCAATGTTTGCTGTTTAGTATATGTTTATTCTTATATCGCATTGTACAAGTGGGTTGTTGTGTGACAAAATGATCGTCCAATTTAAGGGGAGCCAATCATCCTTTAACGGTCCTTAGATCATTGGTTGAGTGAGTCCGGTCACTGAAACCTAAGCCATACTATCGCAATTGGTTTCTTCTAGCATATTAGTTTTGGGACATACATTTTGAAAACAGCCTGTATATTGATGGTGAATTTCTTCCAGGATTGAAGTGGATACGATGACACCTGTCGGCAAGCCATTCATCACTCTTCGAGCCACAGATAATGACCCCCAGCCTTACAATGCTGAAGTCTACTACAGCATACAGAAACAGAATGATTTCATTGCTGTCAATCAGTACACTGGTGAGGTGTACTTGCAGCGTAAACTGATCACAAGCATTCTGACAGTAACCTCCACAGTCATCGCATTTGATGGTGGATCACCACGGCGTTTCCATACAACAAAACTTCTCATAAATGTGAAGATTGTCTCAGGTTAGAAACTCTCAGGTTGTATGTTCTTTTTGATGTCTATCTCTTAACTCACACACAGTTCGATAATACGGTGGTTCTTTTTCTTCTGCGAAGCAATCCCATTATCCTACCCATCTCCAAGTAATGGTTTTGTTCTTAAGAAAAGGTTCGAGTAAAGGAATTATATTTCCAAGCTTCCCGAACGAAGCAATCGTGTTAGAACTAGAGGTTGTTAAAGATCACGTCAGTAACACACTTTGTTGTGATTATCAACGGTAGTTCATGTTAGCTTGTTATCAAACTAATATTCGAACCATTATTTGAAGTGAACTGAATTTGATATGTACATTTCTGATTTACCTCGAATAATCCCATCTCTAAAATAAATGAATTGAGTTTTATTTTACTTAACTTTATATAAAAGATGAGATATGTTTTTGGGCATTACACTAACCTCATCAATATTTCAAATATTTACGTAAATATGCAGAAGTTCTATAACAAAGTTGGATGATAATTGGGTAAGGAAAGTAAGGCTTGACGTAGCCCTATCCTGGATTCGTTAGTTGAAGGTGAGATGGCAAGTGATTTTAACGAAAGGTTATCCTTGCCAACATTATTCTTATCAGAGAAGACAAATAACATTGGGAAAGGATGTAAAATGGCTGACCGTGGCGAATTTTAGGGTACCGTGTCTGAAGTGGAAAATGGACCATTTCAAAGACGGTCGATGTGGGGCTTGAACCCACTTGTCTCCCGAATTGGGATATAGAGTGATCCCAAGTCTAGGCGTTTTAACGTGCTAAAGCGGTCAGTATTCGTTACCTCGATGACGAGAGGTGCTTCGTTTATGGCTAAGGGACACGTTGGTCATCAGCCTTATTTTCTTGCATCTGTATCTCCATTTCAACCTGTGCTATTCTGGTTTCTGTAATGGTGTGTTTAATTATTGGGTTCGAAGATCAGAAAAGGTGACCAAGACTTGAAATAATGTACCAGAGAAAAACCCCGCACTCAGTATGACCACTGTTAGCGCCAAGTCTCGGAACGGTTGAGCGTGGCATGGTGTGAAGGAAATAGCAAAACTTTGCTAAACTCCATCATAACGTGCCCTCAAATCAATGTCTCAGTGTGCATTTTATCTTTTACAATATGAACTTCCAACTGTCGCATGCTCTATTGGAGCTCAGGTTATGTGAATAACCTACCGTAGTGTGAGATGCACAACTTATCATACTACATGTTGGACACACGTAACGCATTTATCTACAATGTAGTTGATCCGAAGAAATCGGCTCTTAACATGTGCCATTGAATATTTCGTATTATGGTTAATGCCTCATGTGCATTGCCACTCTGCCAGATAATGGACTGATTTTCCTATATATGAATACGCTACAGTTCAGTTCCTCGTTCTTTGCTCCCCTACTAATTGCAGTTTTTCTTTTATGTCAATAGTTACTTGTAGTTCGTACCATAGAAACTTTACCTACCGGCCACATACGACTTCAACATACTTCTACCTCCCTCCAACTATGTCGGAAGCTTGTATAATCGCCCATTCAGAAGGGATGTGTGTTATTGTCTGAGTCAATTTGGTGAGGCATAACCTCCATTCCTGGCTCTTACATGCAGGTATGTGCATTGTAACGGGGTGAAGTCAGCCCCTTGGGTAAAACCGAGAACAGAGGTGGGTTCGAATCCCATGCTCAGCCAACTTAGAAGTGGGTTTCCACGCTCTCCAACTTCAAGTCAAAGCAGATGTTGAATTAGTACCTAATCTAAGGCTGCATCCATCTCCTTTCTTACCCTCCCCAATTACCAGTACACACACTAGTACAGTCCACACAATAATGCAGGCCTGGGGCCAGTCTCCACAAAGGTAGCCACGTAGGCGGGGCTGATGTTCCAAGCTCCTGAGATGAAACAACTATACCGTACTATTGGTGACGTTATAGACTAAAATATGCCCACATCCGTCTACGTCTGCGTTAACAAAGTCAGTACTTGTCAGTTCTCCCTTGAGTAAGCTCACTGACTGCCGTAAATTCCACTTATAACATTAGAGGAACCACTCGATATAACCACCATGGTTTTAGTTGCTGTTGGATATAATCTACACGTGAATATTTAGAACTGTCATCCACGAGAACCAGAATTAGTCTTACCTGGTGTACATGCTAATCTCTTCCTCATGGTGCGTCATCTACAAGCTGCTCTTAACTTCCCATTCTCTGTTCAAAAGTTAATCATAATAAAGTAACACATTTTGTGTTCCTCCAATAGATAAAGTTCGGCATATGGTTGGCGTTCCAAAATTGCAACTGAATTTAATATTCTTTCAGAATACTGTAGAATTCTGTGGTTAATGGTGGTCTTGAGCTATGTAGTGTTATATAGTCGAAAATATTACTTTCGACAAAAACTCATAAATCACTGTCAGAATATCTAACACTTGTTCACTGCAAATAACAGTGAGTGACGACCAAACAGACCTGAAGCATATTACCACAAGAGCATCCTTTGCGTAGGCTTGAGACTGAAGCTCGACAATGGATAGCGATAAATTTGGGACGCATTGCTGAGTGCATGAGCACTGATTAATCTCAGCATGATGCTATCTCGCAACAGATGCATGGGAACTAGCAACTTTCACAGAAATGGCCATTTAGCATTCATTGCTAAGGTTGGTTTACCTCACACTTCGTGAACAAAACAATAACAATTGCAAAAAATATTTCACACAAAGTTAAGTGTGATAAAGTGATGCATTAGAGATCTTGGGGGAGGCGATCATAATACCAATAAATAATATGAACCACAATGAAACAAAATGAGCATTTTTCAGATTGTAACACATACAGAAAAGTTAAAAAGTTTGCCGGTGATCAGAACAGTAGAATATATCAGTCAGCCATTCACTGATGGTGAAATGACAACGGATATTACTGATTTACTTAATGATTAAGAAATATCCGCATAAAGCACAACGGCGATGTTTGCTTTAAGACGTCTCTTCAACTGAAAGGAAGTGTATATTGATTATGATGTAGAATATGGCATAAGGAGCAATCTGCATAGTTATTAATATCATTTGAATATCGAAAAATGAGTTCCTTGGCTTTTACGAGAGGCAGCCAGGAAAGGAATAGATAACGAGCAATTGTAAACTTGGAAGAGAAAGGAACGCTGGAGATCAAATTGTGAGCCACTGATGGAATACTTCTCCAGGGTAACGCGATATCCTACAACGCCGTTAGTTGAACATCTATCCTCACATGAGGTACAGAACCAAACCAATTATCTCCAACAAAGAGACGATTTAACTCGGTGTATGATCCTGGATTGGTACCAACAAGAGGCTGAGAGGTTATCGCGTCCCAAGTGACACTGGGAAAACATTTTCGAACTGAATTTGTCTTGTTGGTAAAAATAGTTTAAGGATTCGGAGAACGTTTTTTCTGTAGAGACTTGAAAATAACCATGTCCTTCAACAAACCCCATTCCTATTAATAGGAAATTTCATCTTCAAAACTGAACTTTGCTAGGGTTGGTTTACCTCACACTTCGTGAATAAAACAATAATGATTGCAAAAATATTTTACACAAAGTCTTTCTGACAGCATATGAGAGCCAATCGATAATTATAAGTAGATAGTCAAATTATTACTTATTCTCTATTTTAAGTTACATCAGAACACTAGTGGAATTTTTTCAAAAGTCTATGAGCTAGGGAATATTATCATTTGTTGTCTTTATTAATATCCTATGGTGTGTGGAATATCAATAGGATGTTTTCCTTCAAATAACGCAATCACAGGCCTCTCTAAGCCCAGAGTGAACCTCCTACTGGCTCTAGATTTAATTGGAGTTGAAGTCATATGCCCTTCCTGCTGCTATATTGACTTGACATGTTTTATCCCAAGAAGTGGGTTAGGTATTTGCGAAAGTGCTGACGGCTGCACATGCTTATAATTGAAGTGAGAAACTACGGAAAACCACTTTTAGGTTAGCCGAGAGTGGGAATCGACCCAACCCTTTACTTTAGTAGTCGTCATGAGGGTAAGTGCACACCGTTACAATACTTGTGCCAGGATTTAAATCCTTCGTGAGAGTGTAAGAAACCACACTTGCACCATCGTGGTGGGAAGCTACTATGCCCCTCCCTGGATTTTGAATTTGAATTTTGTCAAGAGTAATAAATCTAGCCAAGAACTGCAAGAGATTTCTGTGAAATCTTGAAATGTGAATGTATTTGTCGATAAATTTGAAGTTTTGTTTATAAGTATATTTTCTGACTACGAGAAGGTGCACTTCACTCACCCATCAGTGGCCTTAGTTACTCCCCATAACTTAAAGGAATTTAACTTTTGGTTGCATCTTTCTATAGTAACCATATATTAAGAATCTACAGTTAAAACCCATCGTTGATGGTTTACTATCTGCAGTCTTTCGTAGGATACACACTATTAAGAGATCTTTATTACATCAGTCATTGCAGTTATGCAATAAGCGTCTTTTTATTGCAATTGTGTGTGAATTATGACAGAAACATGAATTATATTGTTACAGCAAGAATCAAGGTATAATGAATGTTTCCGACCTTTGCAAAACCTACAAGTGTGATGATTATGTGTTGAAATCTCTCAAGACTGTTAGAACAGGCAGTAGAGTTCACTGTGTCGCCTGTCTTTTCTTGTTACCAAAGAAACTGTTTCTATGTTGTTCAGCTAGCATCTGTTTATCTGCGGAGGGAGTGAAAATTCGACACGGAGAACACCTACTCTACGTTAGAAAGAGACAAGTTGAGTACACACTATTGATGGCTACTATACTGAAATAAGAAGTGGAATTCACAATAGCCTGGAGAGGTTAACGTACTTGTAAGAGTGTGGTAGATGGGATTGGCGTTGCCGCCTGATTTGGATTATATTCTCAGTTCAACTCAGCCACTCGAAATAATTCTATCGCAAGGTAATAAGACGAGTGAAATCATTGACATTGAAATTTCGTTACAAACCGAGAACATAGCAAGAACAATTGAAGCAAATCCATTTTGTAATACAAACGGCGAAAGAAGATTTTACAAATACTGAGTGCTGGTTGTATGAATTTTGAAGATAAGTCAATCATTTTTCATTTTATAGTCAGTGCTGAAAATTATTTAATACAGTACATCTTATGTGCATTATATTGCAACAGCAGTTGCTATTATTATGTAGGCACTTAACTACTTGGTATATAAATCATCCCTCTAGTTCATAGAATGCAATACTTTCAAAGATAAGGAGTGCTCGACCACAGGGAATGTCTAACTTTGTTCAATGCATCCTGCAAAATGTTCAAGAAACGCACAGTACGCGTAGGTTTGAAAGTAGAGTTCAAATATCGTCTCTTCGTATGATGTTGGATCTATTCCTGTTGTAAAGGCAAACAATAGAAGGAAGAATACTCTTTGATTTTTGGATTGTTTATTTTGTCAAGAGGTGTGTTTTAGAGTATTTAAATATAGATGGAAAAGATGAATAGTTTAAATCTGCAAGTCACCAAGGGACTGTATTATTCTTCCTATGAGCTCGAAATCTGGTCTTAAATATTATATACACTATAAGACTGGCCTGTTTCTGCGTGGTCAGTAAAGCTTCAATACAAAGTTAAGTGTGCTGAGATGTTTGAGACGTCAGTTGTAGCTGCATCACAAGTGGAGGGGAGTTGAAGCACTTTGTGAGAAACACTCATCAAACAAACTGTGGAGTTTCATGACCATGAAGACAACTTTAATTATATAAAATGAAACTAAGAAATCCAATGTCCAACTATTCATAACAATTACTTCATATTTCAAGCAATAAGCTACGGTACGCTCTTCAATAATGTGTATAGTTCTAAGCAAGTTACCTGCAGAAAATACATTTTCCTTCATAATATTCAATTCAAATCAAATTCACTTCTTAAACAGAGTAGGATATGATTGGATGTATTAAACACTCCTCGTGTTCGGGAGTAAAATGTTCCCCTTTGGTGTCAACAGTGGCGTATATTCTGCTAGGTGTCTTAAGTAAATTTATGTATTTTGATGTAGATACTGTTCATTGTCTTTATTGTGAAGGGATCGATCAGCATGAAGTCTACAGGGTATGTAAGGCACTGCGTCAAGGTATATAAAAAACGAGGATAGTGTGACACTGATCCATGATTTGAACACCAGGGAATGAAGGACTGAAGTGTAGAGGAATGGAATGGGTAAGTTTGGAGAAGGCACAGAAGATAACAGCCACTGGAAATGCGTATTGTGTTCTGTGCTATTAAGAAATTAACTTCGTAAAATGGATTCAAGTACAAGAACACTTCTTCACCTGAGACGGAGTGGTACAAGATCATTGACTTCAAATCCAAGAATCTGTATTGAATGTGAGGACATTCGATGATACTGACTATCATCCGATCTGCAGTGAACTGAGTGTTGCTATAATGAAAGGGATGTATATTGGTACGCAGAAAAGAGTGAGGAAATTCAGGATAATAATTATAAACCAGGAGTAACTCAAAGTGATCGGAAAAAAGATTCAAATTAAAGGTGTTAAGGAAGTCCAGGATACTGAAATGGAATACGTAGGATACAGGTGCACTACCTGAAGTAGCGAAGGCATGTTTGGGAACTACGAAGTAAAATACAGGTGGAATAACACAACCACGCCACACTCAGAAGATTTCAAACAATAAATATTGCGTACATGAAGCACTATGTAGAGGAAAATCAGATCTAAATCAATAATTGAGGGGTGCAAAAGCCAATCATGGGAGAACTTGGAAAGTATTTGGGAGCTTTATGTCAGACTGCAGGAATTCAGTAAAGAAGATGAGGGAGAGGGAAAATGATAGCATGTTGTATAAGTCAGGTGAGCTCCCAGTACATCCTAAGAAGTGGAAGTAATATTCTGTTAAAATCTCAGATTTTTCAATTCTGTGAGAGTAAAACAGAGAATAAAAAGGGCATCTTCGTTGTGGCCCATAATGAACATTCAGCCTGTAAGGAATCCCGTCTATGGAGTGTTGCTAAGATCCTGAACAGGATTTGGAGTTTGGTGAGAATACCGGGTAAATTAAGTGTGAATACAATTACAAGATGAATTAGATAACTATATATGTCATTCAGGAATCTAAAAGATAAAACTAATTAAATTATACTGAGAATTAATACACAATGTGGATGTCAAGAGAGGGCGTACACCAAGTGTCGACCCGGCGTTGGCCATGGTGGCCTTCATCCATGGACTCGGGATAGAGGTGCCTTTTTGCCTTTTTGTTTCATCTCCAGACGAATGCTAGGATGGTGATTTTCTGAAGATCACAGCTACTCTTTCCCAAACTTAGTTCCAATTTTATACACACACCAATGCAGACACCACAACAATAGGGAACATTAATCAGGCTCCATACATACTGTACACAGTATTGATGAACTCACGGCACTGTCCCAACCCCCAGCTTTACAGATGTATCTTTGAAACTAATATTTTAGACGGTGATCATTAGAATACGAAATGCGCTGATTGCCCCCCAATTAGGAGGACCGGATTCAATTCCCGGTTAATGCATGTGGGATTTCCAAGGTGAAATATCAAGTCCACCGCATTGGATTCCACGTAAAAAGGACGCGTAAATGGCTTGCGATTGCGAGATTGATGGTCACGTAAAACAGTAAGCGTCCTTCTTTCTTATACAAGGATTACGAGTGCTCCCTATTAGTATTTTGCAGTGAGGATAGTTGACAACACCAACGCTTACTGCTTTGAAACTCAGTTTCCTGCTATAACCACCAGTACCTTCCACCTCCCTCTGTTGCCACATGTACAATATAGGATATTATCAAGATGTATGTGTCTAATTTGTTCAAATTTAGTGCTGTATTCCTGTGCAAACCACAAAGATATAAATACATACGTTCTAATATGCAACTCAATTATTTTGCCTTCAGCTAAACTGCACTGGTCCTTTCAAACTAAGCTGATGTCTCATATACCTTGCAATCTGTATGTACTCTTCTTAACGGATGAGGTAGGGTATTGGGATGCTGCGCACGTTACACCTCATTTAATATCTAAGTACCGTATCCATTGTTCAATCCAGTGTTTGAGGTACTACAATACTACCTGTGACCATAAAGTTCGGTGAATAGTCCTATACTATGAACATAGATGAACAATGCACGACAGTGACCCTATTGTCCTTCGAAATAGTACCCTCCCGTAACTATGCAATGCTGAGATCGGCGAAACATGTCCTGGAAACTTTGCAAGAAGGCGTCCATTGGGATGGTATTCAATAGGCTCGTCACGTTACGTTCAGTGAATGAAGTCAGAACGGTCGACCTGGCAACATTGGTGACACATAACGCAACGTGTAAGACCTGTTTGATACAGTGCGTGTTGAGGAGGATGAATTTATGCAACTTACCATGCACACCTGTTCGGTGGGTTGCAGTGAGAAGGATGAATTTATGCAACCTACCATGCACATCTGTTTGGCGGGTGGCAGTGAGAAGGGTGAATGTTCTGTGGATTGGAATGGCTTATCTGAAAACCATCGTCACAGGCGACAAGATCTGGTGTCTGAGGTACGATCCCGAAGTCAAGCGTCAAAGTATGGAGTGGCGGGGTCCAGGTCCAGGGTCACCGAAAAGCCCTGAAGGGCTAGAGGTTTTCGTACATTTCGGACATCCAACGTAATGTGATGACCCAACTGAAGGCTATCCCTAAAGAGTTTCCAGGACTAGTACAGACATTCTCAGAAGTGCGTAACCATCCACGGGGATTACTTCGAAGGACAGTAAATGCTGTTTCAGGTAAGCCAACAATCCGTTCGTAATATAGACCCATTCACCGAACTTTTCGGTCATGTGACGAGCATTTTGAACACCATCACAAAGGACGCCTTCTTGCAAAGTTTCCAGGACATGTTTCGCCGATCTCAGCATTGCATAGTTACGAGAGGGGACTATTTCGAAGGACAATAGGGTCACTGTCGTGCATTGTTCATCTACGTTGCTAGTATAGGACTATTCACCGAACTTTATTGTCACAGGTTGTATGTTAACTTACTCTTACCGCAGAAAGACCCCGATAAGGCTCAGTCCATGCATCGTAATTAATTTCAATAAAGGGCATCCACAGATATCAGTTAATATGATTAAAACACTCTACCATCATCATAACTTAAATTAAAACTGTGGGTAACTATGGTCGATAAGACCAAGAGCCAAAAACGGTATGTTTTTATGCACGGAACCTCATTTTGAACAGTGACGGAATGAGCGTGTTGTCGGGGTCTTACTGCACACACTCGTGATCAACAATTCTATTCACTAAATGTTCTTCTTCTAGCACCTGAAGAAGTTGAAGTGGTTCAAACAGGTAACAAATGGGCACTGGTATGTTGGAGACCTCCCAAGAGTGGTCATCCTGATGGTTACATTGTGTATCTGAACGCAACATTGGATTCTTCTTCCAACAAGACTAGCAGAACCTTCAGTGAAATACTGTCTAGATACCAAATAGCTTCAAGACACAAATTAACATCTAGAAATATAAGTTCTCAGGCAATAGGCAGACGACAAGATAAACTGTGCACCTCACTGACAGACTTGCAGCCACGAAGCTCTATAACCCTCCAAGTTTCAGCGTGGAACCGTATTGAAATAGGGAAGAAGAGCAGGCCAGTGATTGCAGACACCAATGTAAACAGTAAGTAGGAGAGTTCATTCAAATTTCATTCAATAGCAAGATAACCTTAAATTAAGTGAAATCAGTGATGTTATATAATACGTCTAGCCTCATTTAATAAATACTTACAGTAATAAGATATTGTATTGGAGGGCTAAGTTCACGCGTTCTTTGTTGCTGTATTTCTGTATAATGAAGTGATCATTTATTGATTGATTGATTGATTGATTGGTTGGTTGATTTTTTTATTTATTCATTTAATTATGTATTTACTTATAAATTTATTTATTTATTTATTTATTTATTTACTGACCTGGTCTACCATATTAATTTACGGAATGTTTTGGCTTTCAAGGCCAGGGTAATTTAATAGAGAATTAATATTATATTATATTATATTATATTATATTATATTATATTATATTATATTATATTATATTATATTATATTATATTATATTATATTATATTATATTATATTATATTATATTATATTCGAAATTTGAAATGCTCTTTAGTCGGTCAACACGATTGTAACCAAATTTAATGGGTGTAATCCTCTATATCTGAAAAACCTATTGACCAACTGAAAAGGATTTGAAGTTTCATTTATTAAGGTAACATAGAAAAATGGCTTCCAGCACGATAATGTTTATAAATTCAATAATAGGTTTTGGTCTGTCTAATTTCATATGTCTCTTGTTGTTGTTATTATTATTGTATTATTAATAAACATCATCATCATCATCATCTTGGGTACCTTTTGTTTCCAGCCAGATCACTCGATACGCGCTGAACTGTAGCGCGTGTATGTTGATGTACACTCTAGTATAAATAACTCTTCAATCTACACAGCCCACAGCTGAGTTTAATTTTAATAAGAATAAAAGTTAATAAAAATTTAAATAAATGAGAATCCCCAAAGTCGGGTCAATAAGAAACATTACAATCAATTGATGTAGATTATTATATTATCCCAAATGAAACTCTTCTGAATCCTCTTTGTGAGTGCAGATTCTCTGAAAGCTCTGGCTTACACATGTGCTTTACCTCACTCTCTGAAAACATAGAAGGGTAGGAAGATTATCTACTGGTTTGCTAATTTTAAAAAATAACAGCAAACTGCAATTAAAACTCACTTTGTATTCTGATTCTTGGATTGAATTAAACATGAATTAAAAACTTATATATATATATATATATACCTTTACTTTGAAATCCCCTTCAGTGACTGTACAAATGTTTTTACAAAAAATAATGACTAGCCTGTAGGGCTTTTTCCTCACGTCACGTACAAAACTCCGCCCAGGAATCAAAATATATTTGATACCACGTTCACATTACCTTAGCCGAAATCTATGATGTCTGCTCTTGCACCATGCTTAATTTCAAGAAAGAACAACTAACGAAATTAGTTAATATAAATTCTAAAAATGTTCTACCTTCAAGATAACTTGAATTCAAACTGTGGGTGGCCATGTACGTGATCGATGATGGGGATAGTGCCATGCGTTAAACTCCTCCAGTCGAGGAACTGCCCGGTAATTCACCGAACCACGTACACTGCAGGAGTAATCATCCGCAGCGTGTTGCCTCAAACCATGATGGAGGTCTTGATGATCCCGTTGACACAACGAAACAGGCGTTCTCGGCTACCTCCTCAGGATGAGAAAAGGTTACTTCACTTTATAAGTTGCAACTACTGTGTCAAGAAAGTTACATGATCGAGCTCTTTGGTTTCACAAAAACAATATTTCAGATACTGAGTCCGAACGTCATAAGACCACAGTTCAAAAAACAACTGATAGACATTTGAGACAAACAGATTAAGTCTTCTGAGATAAAAGTCGTAGTGATAAGTTTCTGAGACCAGTAAATCTGATATAATAGCAGAAGAAGCAGCCGAAGCCGTATTATTCCTAGCAGCATAGGCCCTACGTAGAAATAATATCAGAGTCCGAGTTCTCAACTATGCAGAGAATAATCATTCAGTCCCTTTCTTCGCCGATCAGTTTATTTTACATGCTTCTCACCGAATCCACGGCTGTTGCACCAAAATCCCGTTCAACCAATTCGGCTGTACCTTCCCCTCACTATGTCCCACCGCAATACTTGAGATTCACACGCAGTGCCAGTCCAAGGTTAGTTCCTCCCTTAGCACATCATTATTGCCTACAACGTCAAAAGATTGTGCCATTTCTCCGTATCTCAGTGGGAAAAACATGAGACTCCTCAGTTATCCCCCCGTACCCTAAATATAGGCCTACTGTTACTGGTGCCAGTACTCGCGACATAAGTATGTCTGTCTCAACAGCACAAAATCACATCTTACAGGCAACTTACTGAACTTGACTTCCAAATAAGTGAAAATTATGAATATGCAGTAAAATACAATACTGATACCGATCAAGAATCAGAATATAAACTACATTAAATACAGGGTGTTTCATAAATACTTTTACAAACTTTGGGGATTGGTTCCTTACACCAAAACAATAAAAAATATATACACATATGTCCCAAAATCCTTCGTTTTCGATTTATTAATGAAAGAACATTGTACAGTGACATATTAATTGACAGCCTGTTTGGAAGTGTTTAACACATGAACTCATATCAAAAAAGGTTCCTGACACCGACAGATGGAAAAACTGTCAAATGCACAGGTGTTCTAGGCATGCTTGCCATCAGCAACAGTTTAGGATTAATGTGTGGGCTAGCATTGAAGGTCCATACGTTCTACCAGCACGTCTTACAGGGCTGTCTCCAGAAACTTTATCCAGAACACCCTTTCAGACTTACTGCATGACAATGTGCCTCTGCAAATACGACAACGTATGTGGTGGATGCATGATGGGGCTCCGGCACACTTTAGTCACCTTGTTCGCACTGCACTGACGGAGATCTTCCAGGAGAGATGGTTGGGCCGAGGAGGACCCGTTCCATGGCTTGCATGGTCCGTTAGACTTTTATCTGTGGTGTCAGGAACCTTTTTTGATATGAATTCATGTGTTAAACACGTCCAAACAGGCTGTCAATTAATGTGTCACTGTACAATGTTCTTTCATTAATAAAGAGAAAACGAATGATTTTGGGACATATGTGTATATGAACTTTTCTTTCTTGTTTTGGTGTAAGGAACCAATCCCCAATGTTTGTAAAAGTATTTCTGAAACACCCTGTATATAAAATATAAAACATAATGTTATTGATAATTATAATTTTATATCAATATGAGAGAACGTTTACTACAAGCGGTTCATACAGTGGACCCGCTGTCCATAATAATAGGAATACCGCTATAAAATTATGCAATCCCCTACTTTTTATTTACAAAATATGTCATAGGGGACTCTTAAGAATAATGTTTACAACACGTTATTTACGTCTTAATATGTTCCAGGGACCTGCAACAGCAACGATAACTCAAATTATGTGTGCACATGCCTACCTGGCTTCTATGATGATGACTGCAGCCTCTTCAATCCTTGCCTCAGCAGTGAAGTACCGTGTCAGCATGACGCCATCTGTAGAAGGTAATCTTCTCTTCAAATACTACTCTTGAAACTGCTTTCTTAATCAACTAAATGTGATGACATTTAGATGCACACTTACCGTGGTTAATTAGATGTTAGATTTTGAACGCAGTAGCCTTCTTTAAAAGAATATTTTATAAAATACTTTGTTCACCTTTGGTTTCGGGATGGAAAAATAAACGATTGTCAATTTGTTATTCATTTACCAAATTTTAAAACTGTGGTTCTGATTCGTAGACTCTTTCTAGAATTAATAGTAACTTTCATATATTCACATATTTTATTGAAACATATCCCTTATTATTTTCTAAATGTTAAAATCCAATGCAATTACCTGGGCATAAAATGGACTGGGATGTCATGCTTACCAGCTCCATGCAGTTGACTGTGTGTGGAATCTGTCTGATTGTTATTAATAATAGTAAAAATATTTGTATTATTATTATTATTATTATTCAATCGTTTTTGTAATATTCGTTGATACGGATTCCTCAATCAGGTAGTCTTAATATTGCTCATAAGACTATGTTACACATCCAGGCACACTTTCATTCACATCAATCAATATTTACTATTAAAAGGTAGGCATATACCCTAAGATGTGCTATGGTCCAAATTACATGGACACCAAATCAATTTGTAGTGCGAGAGTTTAATATTTCACAATATTTCCTTGTTTTTGCCATTTAAATAACGCGTGGAATAGTTTCCAGAGTTCGAAAACTAGAAAACTTACTGTAGATATTAATCCCTTCGACTCATTCAATTTCGACTTACTCTAATGCAACACGATTATTCCCATATTTTGGTTGTCATCATGCCCCATGACTGTTTCATACCCTGTCATTAAGTAAGTCTGTAGAGACATAAAATTCTTAACTTATCATGGTGGCTGCACAACCTACACCTGATCATAGTAGGCGAAGAGAACAGAGAGAAATCTCACTGCCATCCACTCACAGAAAATACAATATTCTTCTAACTCTTTAATAAAAGCTGATACACACTTGAATTTCTTTGCAGCAATGGAAGTAATCTGTACGAGTGCGAGTGTTTGCCAGGCTACTACGGGAGAGATTGTGAGAACTTCAATCCATGCTCTCAGTCACCGTGTCAACATGGCTCTAAGTGCTCAAATATCAGTAACTCATCCTACCGATGTGACTGCACCATTGGCTACACAGGTAATGTTCCCTCCCTTAATGTTGTTGTGCAGAAGTAGTCATATTATTACTAATAAAAATAATAATAGTAATATTTATATTATTATTATTATTATTATTATTATTATTATTATTATTATTATTATTATTATTATTATTATTATTATTATTATTATTCGATCGTTTTTTGTAATATTCCTTGATACGGATACCTCAAGCAGGTAACTGAGTTCGAACGAACTCTCAAGAACACTAGACCTTGTAATCTATTATTATGTTTCATTTAATTGGTTCATAAAATTCAACCTGGCTGCTCAAAATATAAAATGTATTTTTCATTTCCCAGGTATCAACTGTGAGGTAAATTTCGATGAATGTTCCTCTACGCCTTGTCAAAATGGTGGAACGTGCATAGATGGCCTTGGGAACTACACATGTTCCTGCCCTTCAGGGATCACAGGTATGAATATTATTGTATGTTTTAATGTGGCTTCGTCTGCCCAGACGTGATCAACTCAGAATTGACTTCGTGGATTTTTCAACTACAGTATCTTTATAAACGTAGAGAAGAATCATGTGTGAAGGTTTCATTATCGCAACCGTCATGTTATCTTATCTGGGATCTAACAAGTAGATGGCACGAGATGGATGTTTCACTTCGAAATGAAGCACACACGAGAAGAGACGAGACATGCGTTCCGACTTTCTTCCAATTAGGCCCTTGATCAACCCCAAACATGTGGCATGAACGCTTTAAGCTATTAGGTAGTGTATTGCACATGTAGATCGAAAAGAATCAAAATATCTGACCGCAACGGGATAGGAACCCGTGACCTCCGGTTTTGGGCTCTGACCACTGGGTAACACTTGACAATGACACATCTACGCCAGCCTATAATACTGTAATTGTTACCCGCTGTATCAATAGAGTACAAGATTAAGATTTTCACGACCGCAAATAATAAGAAATTAAGGCTATAAGCTCTAAATTAGCGTTTTGAGTGACAAAGTTTTGGTCTTTCGGAGATAATGTTTATTGCCTCAAGGTGATTGAAAATGAGCCGATATGTGTTTTGGCTTATTTTTGTTGTTGGTTCTTTAAAGGACTTTGCGACAGCGTGGTCATGTAGCCCCATGTACTTGGGTGTGTGTAGAAATTGTCTGATAACCTGTGTCACTGTGATGCCTGTATTAGTGTGTGAATTTGTAATTGAGGTAGGATTTGGGCAGGAAGCGGCCATAGCCTTTAGTTAAGTACCATCCTGACATTTGCCTCCTGGAGTAGAAGTGCAATGAAAAAACACTTCCAGGATGGTTGAGGTAGGAATCGAACCTGCCTCTTATCAGTTTTGCCTCAAGAGGCTGAGTGTACCCCCGTTCCAGCCCTCAGACCAGAATTAAATTTCTTGGCAGAGCTAGCAATCGAACCCGGACCTCCGCGCTGACAGCCAAGAATGCTAGCCACTGGTTTATATCCCTATACTGCCGATACCAAGGGAAAATAATAAACAATCGCTTAGTTAGTGCTAAGTTTCCTTGCAGGCAGAGCGAGCACTGCGAATATCTGCTTTGATTGTATCTGTCGTTTGAATTTTGAACATGGTGACGCATTCAAACCACTTACAATAAACTGACACAATATGGACGTACAACAAACTGAAGCTGACTTTCTCAGTGTTCACATTCTGCAGGAAACCATAGCACAAGCTGCGCGATAGGTCATGATGAAAGCCAGGCACATGATGTAACATAACTCGTATACAGGCGTGCTTTTACGCAAAACTCGGGAAATTTCCTAAATGGTCATTCATGATTTTCCCTTAGAAAGGTCAGTCTAGGAAAATAAGCCTAAACGCTTCTCGGTTCACATTCAATCATCATTAATCTTGGGTCAATAAACAGTCCCTCCGAATGAACAAAACGCTGCTACTCCTCGTGGGTTAAATACCACATTAATGCACTTAATGATGAGTATTCCTTGAAGATGAAACCACAATGGGAATCGAACCCGTAACTCATGCATTTCAGGTAGGTGTGTTTCACGCCTCGGACCTCGCCACGACCAGGACTCTTTCTAGGTCTTAAAGAATCCAAGGATCCTTCCAAAACCGCATATCATCCCTGCACAATAGCATAGCAAGTAATCGCGAGCTGGACATATCCACAGCCAAGACAACGTTCCTGAAGCAGGTGAACGATAACTTAAATTGTATCTATAGAGCGTCTCTACCTTAAAAGACAGTACGCATTAAATGGAGCGCGCTGATGCCAGATTTACTGCATATACAAAGTTCTGCAAGGCCGGGCACATGATGTAACATAACTCGTATACAGGCGTGCTTCTACGCTAAAACTCGGGAAATTTCCTAAATATGTGTTTTTTGTACTTGTCACCAACGTGAAGTCAACAGCAAAAATATTTGTCGCTACCTAACTTTTTAGTGATACCATCCCAGATTTGTCAAGTAACATTTACGAAAAGAAATCATAACTTTCTTATTATGAAAATAATTACTGCCCTGAAAAATTGGGTATCTTCTACCAACATCAGGCAATCTAAAAATATAATCTTAATCTGTTGTGATTATTAATTCATTATCTATGGCGTGATATGTGTTATATCTGCAAAAACATAGATTCGCGCTAAAATATCGTAATTGTGAAAATTGGGCCATGTGTTAATTATTTATGGCTTTTATCTTTACATCATCATAAAAAGCGGAATATTCTCTATAAGACCACGCAAATATTTTCTTAGATTTGTCATTTTGCATTATTGGGAAATGGCAACATCGCCGGGGTAGAAGAGGACGAAGCTAATTGCAGGACATAGGAGTGCGAGTGAGAGGCAAATGAAAAATAAAATCCACAGCTTGCTTCCAGTCGACCGACCGGGTCAGGAATGGAATGAATGAAGCTCCCATCTAGCGGCGAGAATATGAACTGTGCCGGCTGCCGAAGCCTGTCGCACTCCTCTGGGGCAATGATTAAATGAATGACAGATGAAATGAAATGATGGTGGAGAGTGTTGCTGGAATGAAATTTTGACAGGGAAACCCGGAGTACCCGGAGAAAAACCTGTCTGCCTCCGTTTTGTCCAGCACAGATCTCACATGGAGTGACCGAGATTTGAACCATAGACCCAGGGGTGAGGGGCCGCCTAAGCCACGGAGGCTCTTGACAGGTAAATGCTACATTTAATTCCATACTGTATTTTAAGGTAGAGACGCTCTATAGAACTGTCAGCTTGGCTATTGATGGCACGGCTACGAACAAGGACATTCTACCGGTTCCTGATCTGGACTTGTTTTGTTTGGAGATTTGTATAGTTTATTTTATATTTTACTTTTGTTATTTGGTTGTTATTTGTACAAGCTTGAAGGGCTCGCATAGCTGTAGTTTGTACTTTGATTAATAAATAAAAGAAATTAAAAAATAAAAATAAAAATTAACTGAAAAGGCCACTGGGAGCAACTTCCTGGATATCTTTGAGATTACCTTGATCTCAGAAAATGACACCAGAACTACCTGGCAGCTGTTGCCCTGGATGTCCGGGTTCGATTCACGGTCTGTGGGCTGGAACGGGGTTCACTCAGCCTCGTGAGGCAAAACTGAGAAGAGGTGGGTTCGATTCCTACCTCAGCCATCCTCGAAGTGGTTTTCCATTGTTTCCCACTTCTACTCCAAGTAAATGCCGGGATGGTTCCTAATTTAAGGCCACGGCCGCCTCCTTTCCAAGCCTCACCTGTATTACAAATACACACTCCTACAGATACCGCAATAACACAGGCTATCAGTCATTAAAAATAAATATACAGTATCTATACAAAAGTATACGGGGCTAAATTACCACGATGTCGCTATGCTCCTGAATGAATTAACAACAACAACAACAATAAACCTATGTGCTATTCTCTTAAAGTAATCTCTATGAAGAACAATATTGTTTAGCTTGATCGCGGGGACACATGTCTCTTCTTCTATTGTGTTCATTGCAAGGTGATCTCGTGCTGTCTCCTTGTGAGCAGTTACGAAAACATAACAAGTTTCTAAATTATATATTTCCTGTGTGTAGGTTGGTTTCCGATGGTCAACGCTTAAACGAAATCACATTGGGAAAACAACACTTTTGAATTCATACTGAACGCAATTCACTAAAGATGAAATGAGGGTACCTAAACGGTTGCGCCAATCGCGTCGAACAAAGTATAAGTTATGCCATTGAACCGAATGTGGGACCACAATAATGTTTATTGATATATTAAAGGATTTAGGTTATCAGTGGTATTTTGTGAGAATCGGTGACCATAAGACTTGTTCTTCCACTATTTGTATATATAAAGGGTAGGAATAAATGCCACCCCCACAGTATTGACTACCTTTTGGTATAGACCTCAGGAAATTATAATTTATAAATGTTTGTGTTATTGTTTACAGCCGTGTACGACTGTAAACAATTCATGAGGCTGGCTGTGTGACTCAGCGGTAACATTCTCACTTCCTGTGCTTAAGGTTGCAGGATCGAATCCTGGCGCAGTCAGCTGGCATTTGAAGGTGCGCAAATGCGAGGGAGCCGTGTCAGTAGATTTACTGGCTCGTTAAAGATCCCCTTTGGGGGAAAATTCCGGCACCCCGGCATCTCAAAAATCCGCAGTAGTTAAAAGGGGCGTAAAACAAAAATAAAATTAACAACAATTCATGAATAAGAGACCTAAACCTTCCTTAAGTCTTATCATTTCACTAACTCGTGGTAATATGATGTTTAAAGTAGCAACTGTTCTTACATACAGTTAAGCAGTTTCTACGATGGCTTGCCACCAAAGAAACTTCGACCATATTGTTGTGATTTTTTCCATTCTTCGGGCAACGGTGATTGTCGTACATTCTTAACAATCATGAAACTTGTAACTTTCATAAATGTAAGTGATGAAATCATCATGGCTTAGGATTAGTTGGGCAGTGGGTGACTTACCTTAGTTAATAAAATCAAATGAATCTTTTAGTTACCGGTACTTATCAAGTTTTGTAATTATAAATTACTAGCAACCCGACCCGGCTTCGCCCAGGAACAGTTATGAATGCCTTACATGATGAGCGCTTTTTTTCCAATGTCAATGAACAACGACGAATATCTGTTTTACGTCTCAGCATGATGGGTTAAAATCACTGACTGGACTATTAATTATATTATCATGGAGATGCATGTGCAACAAATTCTAGTCAGACGTAATTTGAGAATGGCGAGGTGCATGAAACACAAATCCCCCTTCCGTCCAATCTTAACTTGACTGTGAATTTTGCGGAACGAAACGTTCACAGGCGAAATGAAGAAAATCCAAATTGCACTTCCAAGGAAACTCCAAACACAACCACTCTTCTCAAAAGGTTTTAACTTAACACGACTCGACAGTTTGCTGCTGGCTGTATCTGGGGCAATAAGCTCGTCCGCTAGCTAAGCTGTAACTGGGATGATAGACTCGCCCCTAGCTAGCTCGTAAACTGTCGCCTCAGTAACTGAATGGAGATTGTTGGAAGAAATGAAAACGTAAAAACATTTATAGTAGGCAATGTATTGAAGATATATGCTCTCCCGGGCTTTTTTTTGTAGAACTTTTCATGCTGAACAATTCTTACACTCATAGTATATAGATATTTTTACGGTTTGCCCAGCGTAAGCTTAAAAAGCGCACGGACACGACTTTTTTTAACTTTTCACTGAAATCGTTAGTGCTTGACTTCCTTTGGTCATAAATAAATTCTTTTCTACAGAAACCTTCCTCGAGATATCCTTTACAGAATGGTGAAACCGCATCAAAATCCATTCAGTAGTTCTCGAGATTACCCGTGACATCCAAGAATCGGGGACTTCGTTTTATACTAAGTAGAGATTATACGCCAATCAGTATTATGTAATATAATATAATCCCCCTTCCGTCCAATCTTAAATTGACTGTGAATTTTGCGGAATGAAAGTTCACAGGCGAAATGAGAGTTGCACTTCCAGGGAATGGCGAGGTGAATGAAACTCAAATCCCCCTTCCGTCCCATATTAACTTGACTGTGTATCACAGGCGAAATGAAGAAAACCCGAGTTTCACTTCCAGGGAAACTCCAAACACAACCATCCTTCTCAGAAGTCTTACCTCAACATGACTCAACGGTTTCCTGCTGGCTGTATCTGGGGCAATAGGTTCGCCCGCTAGCCAGGTTGTAACAGGGATGGTAGACTCGCCCTTAGCTAACTCGTAAACTGTCGCCTCAGTAGTTGAATGGACATGGTTGGAAGAAATTAAAACGTAAAAACCCTTATAGTGGACGATGTATTGAAGATAGACATATGCTCTCGCGGACTTTTTTGTAGAACTTTTTGCTGAACAATTCTTACACTCATGGTATTTAGATATTTTTAACGGTTTGCCCAGCGTAAGCTTACAAAGCGCTCGGACGCCAGTTTTGTATTCGACTTTTCACTGAAATCATTACTGCTTGGCTTCCTTTGAGCATAAATAAATTATTTTCTACAGAAATCATCCTCGAGATATTCTTTACAGAATGGTGAAAACCGCATCAAAATCCATCCAGTGGTTGTCGAATTTACCCGTAACATCCAAGAATTGGGGACTTAGTTTTATACTAAGTAGAGATAATGGAATTTAATGGAGTTCGTGATAATTATTAATTGATTGATTATTTTAATCTAATTTATCAAAGATGAAATCAATGATCGAATTACTTCAGGGTCGCTCTGATAATTAGCGATATAGACTAGGGCAGAAATCACAGCACACAAATAGTAGACTATACTAACCAATAAATTTATTCTGATAGAAAGAAAATTAAAATTGTTACAATTAATATTACAGAAATTAACTACCCTCAAATGAATACATGCAAATGTTCAGATTTTGTCCCAATAATTTAATACTGTGATGGTATGGGCCTTCAATAAAATCATCACCTTGATGATAATACATGAGAAGATGACCACGATGATGCAGGTAGCTGGAAAATTCACAGACAGGTTCCCAGTTAATTAGTGAACGCAAATTCGATACAGGCACTGATTAATATTCTCGTAATACTTTAAACGATTCACTAATGTAAAACAAGCAATAATCACACACATGAAAAGCAGTAATTTCACACAGCTCCTTGAGAATTGAACCACATGGATAGACACACACATCCAGTTAGCAAACACTTCGTAACGGGGCACAGTAATTGTCACCTTTAGTGACTCAGCTTAATGACCGTACATTTTCAATGACCCTCCGGCTGCGCAAACGAGCGACTAACTATCACGCCGAACGGCGCAGCGGTCTTGGTTAAATACCCTGATGGATACTTCCAGATTCCTCTAGGCCAGTGGTTCTTCGGACCACAGGTGGTCCGCGTGTGCCTCGGGAGTGGTCCGCGGGAGAGAAAGATGCACCAGCACGTATAAAAAAAAGTGGCCAATAAATGGGGATTTCAAAAACGATGTGGGTTGAACGAGAATCGTCCGACTGTATTCGCGGCGATGACTAACAGATTTTGAATTGAAATATCTTTAAAATAAGTGTTATTGAGGAAGAGTTAAGTTACAACTGATTAGGTGTATTGGGGGGAGGGGAGGGGGGGAGGGGGGAGGGAGAGGAAGGGTGGTCCGTACACGATTCAATTTCAGGATGAGTGGTCCGCAGACTTCTACGGGTTCAGAACCACTGCTCTAGGCTAACGTAATGACTTCAACACTTTCGAGAATGTAAACGAAAGAGAACCATCAGGAATATTCTAAACAAGGATACACTTTCCAGAATGTGTATACAGAACAAAGATATATCAGTAACAGCATGACAGAGAAGGGGCAAGTTGAGCAATACTGTGTGATACAGACAGCTGAGTTAATATAACCTTCACAGTATCTATCGCAAACACTAAATATTTGACATTATAAATGAGAAGTATTATTGCGATGATACAACTTATTATATGAATTAAATGCCGTACCTGTACCAAAAAATTATTTTGTTTGTTTGTTTGTTTGTTTGCAATTAAATATTAGAACAAATATATTAAGTAAAGTTAAAAATTATGAAAGGGCGTTGTAGCTCAGTGACATCGTTACCTTTCTAACACAAGTGGTTCGAATCCCCTTCAATGAATGTACGATTTTCGAAGTGAAAAATTTCTTTAATTGGGATTCCAAATAAGTCTGTAGGACCCACAGACCACAGTCACGGAGAATTATATGAGTTATATTATATGAGTGTAATTCTTCTCGTTGGAGGTCATAAGTAGGCTATTCCTTTGCAAAGCTTTGGTCTACCAGCACCTTTGTGGTGGACAACACCCAGCGCTACGGGGTTTCAAAGGGACATGACATATGGCTTGTCAGATGTGTATGGGGGCACACAAAGGCCACCCGGGCGATGAGCTTATTGTGCCACCATCGACCTCTCTGAACCAAGCAATATCGCAATGCTCACCTTGTAATAGGCCTGTAATTATAGAAAGAATAGACCTAAGATATATGGCAAGAATATATCACGTTAAACAATCCCCTATTAGTTCCTTGTATATTTTATTTTAGATAGTATTGTAGTAATAGCCACTACATACACGAAACAATTGCTCTTAACCTTGTAATCATAACACACGGGACCTCCTTTTTATGTGAAATCTGAACCACTGGATGTGAATTTACTTTCAAACACTTCAAGGAATTAAACCATGTCCTTTGGAGCATCGTGTTTGCAAAAAGTCCACATATTTACAACTCATAGAACTACCGTATGTAGCTTTGAAGTTGGCAGTCCCGAGAAACCAGGAGCAGATTGGTAAATCATTCAAATGACGAGAAGAACCGGGCCAAAGTACACAAACAAGTCACCGAGGAACAGCGTCATACAGCTAGGCTGATCAGAGGTTAATCCACTTTCTCACAAGCGGTTACACCTGGATACACAATGAAGGATAATATCTTCAGACGACCTTACCGCTAATGAATTATTATTATGATTATCATTATTATTATTATTATTATTATTATTTATTCAATTCACCATTACAAACATGGGTTACTCTAAAGCACGGGTTAAACCAAGTGCTTTACAACAATACATACAAACTATAATACAAACTATAATACATATCATGTATATACAAAATATAAGAGTTCATTATCACTCATTCATTAGCAAGGAAGGATCGCACAATATTGCATGTGGACAATAGGACCGAATGCTGCATACTCTTGTAGATGGTCGGCGGAAGATCCAATTCTTTCAGACTCTTGTGGAGTGTGTGAGGTATGAGGCCGTTGACTGACAAGATTACAGGCACTATCCGGACACAGTTCATCTTCCATATCCTCTTGATTTCTTCTGCAAGCTGTCTATACTTGGAGATTTTTTCATTGTGTTTACGTTCGATGTTGGTGTCGTTGGGGACTGCTATGTCTATTATGAATGTAGTGCCATCAGCCTTATTTACTACTATGATGTCTGGTCGATTGTGATCTATTGTTTTATCTGTCACAATACCAGTGTCCCAGTATATTTTACACAGTTCATTTTCGAGGAGGGATGGTGGATGATACTTGTAGTAAGGGATATACTCCTCAGTTAATTTATATTTCTGTGCGAGTGCTTGATGAATGATGCCTGCAACCTGATTGTGCCGGTTTGTATATTCAACTGATGCTAGTATTGGGCAACCTGCAGTGACATGGTCAATGGTCTCGAGATGAATGGCGCATCGCCTGCATTTGTCTGAAATTACACTGGTATCTTTGATGATGTATTTCTTGTAATTTTTTGTAGCAATGACTTGATCTTGGATGGCAATTGCAAATCCCTCTGTTTCTCCAAACAGTCGACCGCTTTGTAACCACATACACGATGCGTTTTTATCAATACTCTGTTGGGATAGGTTGCTGTAGTATTTTCCATGGAGGGTCTTTTCTCCCCATGCCTTTTCTTTTTCATGTAAGTGTAGTGGCTGGCTGATATGATCATCAGAGGATGTACGAAGGTTCAATACTGTGTGTTTATCAGCAAGTACAATGGCTTTATGGAGAATGCTGTTTTCCTTTCTTTGATAGAAATATCTTCTAAGGGTTTTAATTTGGTTCTGGAGCAAAATTTGTAAATCCAGTACTCCTCGACCTCCCATCTTTCGTGGAAGAGTGACCCTTTCTTTACAGGCGTTTGGATGGTGTAAACGGTAAGTAGTGAGAAGGGTCCTTGTTTTCCTCTGCAGGCTTTCCATTTCTGTTGCTGACCATTTCAGAATCCCAAATGAATATACTAGGGTTGGTATAGCGTATGTGTTGATAGCTTTAATTTTGTTCTTTGCACATAGACTGGTTCGCAGCACTTGATGTAGTCTTGTGGTATATTTTCCAATGAGTTCATCTTTGATACTTTTATGATCCAAAGTTGTATTTTGAGCAAATCCCAGATATTTGTAGGTTTCTATTTCAGTCATTCCTTCAATTAGAGATCCTTTGCGTAGCTCATGTGGTTCAGAAGTTGCATATTTACCTCTTTCAATTGTCAGACGCTTGCATTTCTTCACTCCCAGCGTCATTCGGACATCGGATGAATATGAATCTATTATATTTAGCATGGCATTCATTTGAGTCTCACTGTGTGCATATACTTTGAGGTCATCCATATAAAGGAGATGAGATATTCTGTATTTCCTATTGTAGTATTTGATGTCAAATCCGAAACCGGTGGATTTTAGAATTTTAGAGAGAGGATTGATGGCTAAGCAAAACCATAATGGGCTTAGCGAGTCTCCTTGATAGATACCACGCTCAATTTTTATTGTGTCAGATGTGACACATTCATTGTCTGTCTTAGTATACAGTACTGTTTTCCAATTATCCATCGTGACCTCCAGGAAGTGAATTACAGCAGGGTTAATCTTGTACATATGGAGGATTTCTTTCAGCCATGAATGCGGGACTGAATCAAATGCTTTCTGGTAATCTATGTATGCCGTATATAGATTCCTTTGATTATGTATCGCCTGTTGTGTTATCACAGAATCAATAACTATCTGTTCTTTGCATCCTTGCGACAGCTTCTTGCATCCTTTCTGTTCCTCAGCCAAAATGTTATGTTTGTCGAGAAACTTGTATATTTCGTCCGCAATTATGGACGTAAATAGTTTGTAAAGTGTTTGGAGACAGGTGATAGGTCTGTAGTTTGATGGGTCTTTAGTATTTCCACTTTCTTTTGAGATTAGATATGTAATTCCAGCAGTAAGGAAATCAGGACATTCCTCAGGATGATGGATGAGGTAAGTAAATTGCTGGGCTATCTGCTGGTGCACGCACGTGAAATGTTTGTACCAATAATTGTGAATTTTATCTGTGCCCGGCGCTTTCCAATTCTGAGTTCTCCTTATAGCATCGTACACATGCCGTTCTTATTATTATTATTATTATTATGATTATTATTATTATTATTATTATTATTATGAGGAGGAGATGTTGGCCTTCAAAACCCAAAATTGTGGGATCGATCCCAACTCCGTTCAATGGTATTTTGGGGGTGTTTGAATATTATTAATTACTAATAATAATCAATAATTATAATAACAATAATAATAGTAGGCCTAATGATAATAATAAAAGAAAATGTGTAGCCCACTAGCCTGGTGCAAGTCTTTGAAATCGATACCCCTTTGGTGACTAGCATGTCAACAATATCGTACCAATATCCCAAACTAGAATTAAATCTCTTCTCAGATCAGGGAATAGACCCGGGCCTCAAGAATGGAGTTTCAACATTGTTCCATTTTCCAAGCTAATTTTTTATGTTTTTAAATGTTTCAGGAGAAATGTGCGAAACGGACATAGATGAATGTATTTCAAATCCATGCCAGAATGGAGCAACATGCTACAATGAATTGGGTGCATATACTTGTCATTGTATATCAGGATACACAGGTAATGTACTGTATGACTCAGTTACTGCAAGCATGGTGATTTATAGTAATTCTCTTGGTGTTGGGTTCTATTCACTGCTGCCACTCATATTTCGAAGTCACCATTTTTACAGATAATGAAACTGACAATAATATAACTTGAAAGTTGGCAACACCTCTCATATTTGTTTCCTTATTATGATGTGAGCCATAGTCGCACACTTTTACAACCTTCAAGATACAATCCAGTGAATGTGGCATAAATAAATTATTAAATGACAGGTTAGTACACCCAGTAAGGAAGAGACCACGTGCTCTTGCTTTAGAATATTCGTGAGTCTTCGATATTCATAACTTTCAGAAGAACGAATAACTAGTATGTGGTTAAACACAAACCATAAGAAAAGTAGCGTAATTGGTAGAATTATTTTACACGGTATATTCGATTAATGAATTGGCAACTCATTAAAATATACACTAAATTTGTCTTTTTAAGCTTAAGCTTCTGCCTTGAAACAGCTTTTTGGAATCATCTTTCGTTTTCGAAATGCAAAAACTTTCCATAATCTATAATAAATGATCAGGTTTGACTTCATGAGGACTAGGCTACATAGTCAATCTAGTACGTACTATTATGATTTTATTGACACATAGTTATACCACATAGGTGTACTAGTCTTCTGGTAAGTTATTGCAGCGCGTAGGTCTCTCTCTTACAGACAAGAGGATTCACAAGAGAGCACCTCGAACGTGAAGCTCCCAATCTCGCTTAAAGATAACACAATTGTTAGTCAGATTGCTACAACATCTGTGGTGGTATTTTATTCCCAAATTCCCTCGGGCGTTCCCTACAGAGAGAAATTGTATAAATATGTGCCTTGGTGGGTGCGTGCGTGCGTTCTCCTATCAATCGCTACTGCTGTAAGTACTTCCACTGAAGTAGTGTCACCTTTATGCGATATCGGGAATTTCACGTTCGAGGTGCACTCTTGTGAATCCTGCAGAGGGAGAGGTTTAAATACAGCGATTGGTTGGAGAGGATATGAAAACTCGGCAAGCCTACCTACCTGAGCTGCACTAAATCTCGTGTTTGTATTTGAATTCGTACAATTTCATCCTATTTAGATAAGTGAATTTGGAGGATGGAATATCACCACAGATATTGTCCTTGTGATCTGACCAACATGTTTGCTGAGTTTCAGAGGGATTGGGAAGTTCACGTCCACGATGTTTCCTTGTCAGAGGGCCGTGCGTATTCAAGGACGATGGTCGCCCGACTCATAGCTTGTGGGTTATTGAGGATATACAGTATATCATCCATGATGACATACTCTGTCTCCGTAAGGAGTCTATTGCTAGTATTAGCCAAAACATAAATTGTATTGAATGATCCTCATATTCATCTGTTACGTACTGTTTTCTCTGAAAAAACTTGAAATTAGATTTGCCACTATATTCTTCACTTCACGAGGGGCGGCGAATATTATGATAGCTTCATTATTCGAAATCTTTTTAATATTCTCTTTCCGATCCTCCGTAAATATTCCAATGTAAGAAGGGAGAATACGTCGAAATCTTTTTAATATTCTCTTTCCGATCCTCCGTAAATATTCCAATGTAAGAAGGGAGAATACGTCGTGAGGTATTTCCTTCTTTCAGATACCAGGTAGATTTTTCCCAAGGGGAGGATGAGTGCTGGTGGAAACTACATTGGATAAAACCTGTGCGGTATTCGGTATGCGACAAGGAGTGAGAAATTCCATGCGAGAAACTAATTCGTATGCTTGTAAATTTATCTCAATGCAGTGGAAAACTGTCCAGATGGTCCTCTTTCGTAAACCAGGAGATAAGTCCATCTAATGCAGTCTTGCACAGGCAGAAGCGATGGGCTCCGGGAGCGCATATAGCTTTGGAGGCGGATCGAAAATTTATGAGCGACTGCCACGTAGACAAGTGTGCTGTAACCTCACAGCGTAAGGCTGTCCCTTGGTTCTAGTTGCCCAGCAAATACGTGGCGTGCTTACTCCACAATAAAGCTGCTGCTGTTGATTAATAATTGTAATAATAATAATAATAATAATAATAATAATAATAATCATAATTCCAGTATCCTACATCAATTCACTACATTGAAGTACAGCAAACCGTGATAAACAATGACAATGCAAATATTTTTAAACTACGACGGGTATAAATTTTGCTAGTTTTAACAAAGCAGAGAGTTTGTCTTGTCTCAATTATTTTTAAGTGTGCGACTAATATTTGATAACTTATTAACAGTACTTTACTGAGACCATATTACTCGCAACCACCTAGAATCTTTCAAACCCCTAATCATTTGTATCACATTTTTAATTTGGTATGAACACGGGGGGCTACTTGGCTCCATCTAAAAACTAAAAACTACAAGTATCTTATGTACACTAACATTTTCGGTACACCAGGTCATAATTGATATTGTACTTAACTTACCGAAATTCCCACTACCAGTTTTGCTACCACGTGGCAGCTTCTTCGGGCGGACCTTCAAGAGAGCTTCTGATCTGCTTAGAGCTGGAGAAGATTGAGTTGTACATCTTGGAGTGAACTGGTCAACCAAGTCGGGCAGCAGCATTCAGCGACAAAGTATGATACGGCTAAATATGTGGATCGTAAAATATGTGCATTAGCTCCCCAGCCAGAACCAGTGAGTTTTTGGAGGATATTATTTTGGGTTTTAGTCTTAGCAGTCACACATGAGATGTGTTGTTAGAAAGTCAATGAAAGGGGCAGATAACCGCGCTCTTCCGCTCCTTTAAAAAACAATAACTAACTAAGGTCAAGGATCTGTCGCGAGTCACTCCAAGATATTTAGGTGAATTTTACTTGCAATTTGAATGTCTGTCGCGTATGTAAAGTGTAAAAGTGTTTATTGTGATGAATGCTCTGTACATATATATTCCACTGAAATACTTTTAAAAAGACCTTGTTACTGTTATGTCCACTCTCCCACTAATTATTTCGTGTCAAAATTTGTTCTGGGAGGTTTCATTTTAACGAGTTCCTATCACGTCAACCGTTGATTAATTTACAAATACAATAGAGGTAAATAAGTATTACTGATCAGCATGTTGTTCCAATGGGCCCATACCTATTAGCACTTACACACTCCCCAAATAGTAGACGTAGCTTACATCTTCCGGACTGTCTTCCTGAAACAAGGCCTACATTGCCTTACTAGCTGAAGATCCAGCATTTGGGCTACTCATGACAAATGATGTAGGGACCAAACGCATTGTTGATCAAGTTTCTATCTGTATTTAGCTTATGAAACGAATATAATTTATCCATGAAACTCTGCCTAAGAATGATGTATTTGCACGTACGTAGCCATGTCAGTAATATCTGTATTATAAACTCGAACATACCACCTAACTCTGTTTCTTCTTTTAATACTGAATCTTGACTAATTCCATTTTGGTTGCAGGTTCAGAATGTGAAATTAACATTGATGAATGTATGTCTAACCCTTGTGAAAATAATGGTACTTGTGTGGATGGATTAAATGATTTTGCCTGCAACTGTGAGGCAGGATTTGAAGGTAAGACATCAAAATTCGACATACTCTTGGGGAAATTGTCAGGATATGCTAATAATTGTTAGAATCATCTTTACGTGTTTTAGAATATACATACATCTTACATACATACTACATCTTGTAGTACAGTTTATTTCGTCGTAAGCTGCTGGAGAATCTATCGACTTCACATTATTTATTTTATATTGTAAGTTACATTCTTCCAAGGATGAGAAGGCATCAAGAATTCGCTTGTGTATATCGTTCTATCAACTACAGTTTACATAATTCGAATCATAAGCAGGTTATGGCTTTCTAACTTACAAGCGTAAATAACAGACAGTACATACTTCACTCTTACAGAGCATGTAATACATGCTAGTGGTCTTAAATTAACACGCTTGGAGAAGAATAAGTTATGCCCTAAAACTTCCCCATACGGGAGAACGAAACGCATCAGGCGAAAGCCTGGACAAAATAACTGCTGTGGTCAAGAAAATTAGACTGAAGCGGAGCGGGGTAGTAGCATTAAATACGTGACTAGAGAACCAATATAAGGAGCAATACATTAACAATTTTTATTCCTAATAATAAATTTATAATGAATAAACCAATTGCACTTAAGTGCTTATCACAGAAATGAACAATTATAAACGTAGCAAAGTGTGAGGGCCTGATTACAGAAACCCAGATTGAAAAAAAAGGTCCATGAAACAAGCTTGCTTGATTGGAGAAAAGTTGAGCTTGACATATAAAAAATGCACTTTATAAAAAGAGAGAACCATAAAAAATAATTAAGAGTATAAAATAACTGGTATGATATAAGTTTTTCATAAAAGTAAACTTATCTTTGAAGAGGGTTGAAGAGCCAGCTCCTTAAAAAGCTCCAGCTAGCATAAATGTTGGTTTAAAAGTCTTCACTGTTTTCTCGGAAGGAGGCGTACATGGCCTAGAGTTATGTGCACCATCGATAAAATGTCAACTCTCTCTTCTTTTCTGGCGCAGGAATGACATTTATAGTTTCCAAGAGATGATCCAGCGATATTTCGAAAGACGATTCCAAGTATCCTCTCTAAGGTGAAGGTGAAGAGTACAGCGGCTGGCAATTATTCTTGCCATCTTGAGCAATACGTCATGGTGCAGATCTTGTGACGTAACTGCTCGGTAGCGTAGATATCAGCGATGGTGTCATGAAATGCAGTAGCGGTGACCAGCAGGTTGAAGTGATCCAAAGTGATGATTGATCAGAAGTGGTGGATCAGAAGTGATGATTGATCAGAAGTGGTGAAGAACGCCAGCAAGCGGCGTCTTAAATAGGGACCATGGAACTCTCTCGAAGTTTGGAGATCGCCCGACCAGACAAAGACCTGCCATTGGTCGAACGAAAGTCAGGGTGACGTCAGTCGACACTACTCAGCGGACAGTGGATCAACCAGTAGATGTCCTGTATGTCGTGAGTGAGGACGCCTGAGGTAGCGAACGACTGTAACACTCGAGGTGAGAACTATAATATCTATGAATAAGTGATCGATAACAAGATTATGCATATGGTTTAAGCAATTAACATTTGTAAAGAAATAATTACCATTCGGGGATCTCGGTAACAATAAATAAAATTTGACCGACAAATGGGCCAAGCTAAACATTGAAAGTATCACAAAAGTGATCAACGCTGAAGGGTCATCACAAGGCTATCATGCAACGAGCTTCTTATTCTGTGAAGGTCACATTATGTATCCAATAAGTGGTTTTTAAATGAGTTGGAGAGCCGAATTTTATGGTTAAAGGTGTTATTCTGAAGTACGTACCGTTGCAAGATAAGGCATGTTCCAGTGGCACCTCCTGTCCTTAAGGGGGGTCCTACACCTTTAAGGATCCGAAAATCATGTATATTTCACTTTTTCATTCCTCAGCAACACAAAGTACTAAAGAATTGTAATTTGGTCTGCAAATCACACTATGCTTTGCCAATATATTCGTGTATTTACAAGTCATATGGCGAATGCATTTCAGCAAATTAGGCATTTAAAATGGCGGCTGCATATTGTGCACTGATCCACCGTTTCCCTAATATTTTACACAAATACCATTGTTTTTCAGAAATTCTTTTTTCATTGTATTTACTAATACAGTAGCTAGAGATTGACATCGAATCAATGGAATCTATAAAGAAAAAAATTTAAGCTTATATTAAGTGTAACTTTTTTTGCAAGTTTTTTCACTGAATATTTTTTAACCGAAACTATGACATGTACAGCAACATATCTAGGTCATATTGTTCTTCCCTATAAGATACACATGTATACTAAATTTCACTTCATTATCTTGAAAACTCTGGCAGTTATTAAGGAAACGGATTTGAAAATCCAAAGTTTCGGGAAACGAGCAACAAAGTTACCAACCTGTAGGAAAACTTCCAAAACTCCCCTGCACGTTTTCGGTCAGAACTTCAAAAGTATTCTACATATCAAAGAAATTGTTGTAGTGATTTGAAGAGGAAGAATCAATAAACGTAGAAAAATACATTGAAAAATGGCAAATTTTGATTCTTAAAGGTGTAGGTCCCCCCTTAATTGACGGTGAAGTGACAGAGGATTTTGTACATGATGGAGGGAGGTTCTTCTCATATATTCATTTTAATAATTTATGAACAGAGAATATCACCACCAGAACCACCACCAATGAAATATTTGGCGATTTTCCAGTAGCACATCTTCCAGCTTTTCTTGTAATACTTATTTCATGAATATCTAGTAAATGTGAGGGGCGAGGTGGTATGGAAGAAGATATTGCCTAATATAATGACTTGCCCAAATCTTGTTGACGAACCCTTCCGGAATCCTCGTTAACGAGTGGCATTATAAATGTTTTGTCCAGACGCACGACTCTTTATTTCGAACATTGAAAATTCCTTCCCTGGTGAACGTAGCGTTGATGGACAAACCAATTAGCCTCTATTTATTTACATTAATACAGGTGCTAGTTGAAAATCCCTCTCTTTCCATACTGAGGCTTTCAACTAGTCATATCTAATCCAGAATAATGCAACACAACAAACAACCCGAAACACTGTAGTCGGTCCTCAACTGGTGTGATTATCTTACTTTTACGTGCTGGGCAGTTCATTCCTCATACGAGAGCAGCAATTTCAAACTAATGTACTATTAAATGTATTCGTTTAACATTTCAGGTCATGCCCTCTCCAAGGTGCATTCTGTAAAGGCGTATCCATAACAACCTGACCATTCAACAGATTTAGCAATTGTAGAGTCAATCTCATTGATTTGTTGGGAAGCAAACCTGTCGCTTAGATTCTTTCGATCATCCTGAAAACAAAACTCTTGGTCAGCAGTGGAACCAAGGTCCGTTGACCGACGACAAAGGGTCGGTTCTGTGTGCAGCATTCGAAGAAGTAACCAGGTCACTACATTGCACATTTGTTCCTCCATTTTCCTCATGATGTCGATTTAATCCCGCCCTATACATTCATACCTAAGAAAAGTCGTTAGGCGGAACCGGGAATCAAACTCTGAATCACTCGCACAACAGCCCGCTAACCAATAGACCAAGATGGCAGTGAATTCCCTCCGCCACTCTCCAGTAAACCTTCCTTCGTGAAGAAAGTAGGCTTGCCCTAAAGAACTAATTGGCATGTAGAAACTGCCCGTTTCGTGTGAAACTAATTATCCTGGTGATATTGGGAGGGATTTAAATCCACATTCCTCGCCTCTTAACTATTTCACCAATTGTAGAGTCAATCTCATTGAATATTTGGGAAGCAACCCTGTCGTTTCCATTCTATGGAAAGATGAGTTCATTGTTGGGAGAAATCACTTTACAAGTACAATTCGCTATTGTAGTCACACACTGTAGTATCCAGCAACTAATATATTCACTTTTCTCTTTTTCCAGGAGATTACTGTGAAGATGAGATAGATGAATGCATGTATCGGCCCTGTGTAAACGGAGGGAGTTGTCAAGATGCATTCAATGACTTTGTGTGTGTTTGTCCTACAGGATATTATGGTAAAACTTGTGAATTCGATATAGGTGAGTCGTTATAATAAACTTGTAACATATCTTTGATAATATAGAGCCTTTATTATTTCAATCCGTTCTACAGAAAGGTGAGTTCATTGTTTAGAAACCACTGGCAAATCTGAACATGCTCTGTGGGAGAGACACGGATAAAGTGAAGTGATTTGTTTTGTTCAGCTACCTTCAAATGTTGGCTCTTTCTCTTACCAAAGGTGGATATGACAATCAGTATGTTAGCATAATCATGTTGAACAGTCCCATCACGTGGCGTCAGGAAGGGCGTCAGTCCTTAAAGGGGATTTAAGGAGATTTTAGAAGGGAATCTTAGAAGAGCCAGAAGATCTTAGAAGAGCTTTGTAGAAAGTTTTGAATGTTATGTAGATCAATCCCAGCCAACATACAGAATTTCTTGCATGGACACTCTCCTTTAAGGTATAGAAGAAGTTAACTCTCAGGAGAGAAGTTGAGGGGAGACATTAGAGAGTTGCCAACAACTAGACACTCGTGACCAGAGGTGATTCTCACGCCGGAACATCATTTTCCGCAATGAGAGGGTAAATATTTTATTGAAATGCTATCTCCGATAAAATTCTTAAGCGATATTGTAGACTATTTCACAAATCTGTATATTGAAAATTTGGCTTTAAAAAGTTAAAGTATTTCAACACTTAGCTCTGAGCAATTCTGAAATTCATGTGACAATGTTTGAAATGAATGATAGTGCTGCTTTCGTTATTATTTCATTCTTGTTAATAGATACTACAGTATCAACCAAAAGTTTAAGACCACCTGCCACTTTCACATAATGATTCCGTGACTTGAACTTTCCAGAGAACGGACCTGAAATAACCCTCAATAACAGCACGTGCGAAACGAAACATTTAGGTATAAAGAAAATTAAAATATCTCAATTATTAATTAAGTTATGATTTTAAAAGTTAAACATGGAAACAGCCAAAAATATAGAATTTTTCAAGTGAAGAAATATATGCAAGAAATAATAGGCCTACTCGTGTACAAAATCATTTCTTATATACGATGTGGAACTACACGGAATACATAACATAAGTTTCCGGTATCGAGAAACCCGTTGAAAGTGGATATTTCTCAGCATTTCACATTTTTTATTTTAGAAAAAAAATACCTCTGAAATGAGTGCATTTGTTTTTGTTATATTTCAAAAATGAAGCGAGCTGGCGAGGTCGGTTATGAAACAGCACGTAGTCCTCAAGTAGTTGTTCGCTAGATAGCATGGCAATACGGATTCATAGTACAGACTGTGTTTCATATCGAGTTGAGGTGTTTGTGAGTAAGCTTACTTACTTACTTACTTACTTACTTACTTACTTACTTACTTACTCCTTGACGCTACGGTCCTGGCAGAACCTTGGTCTCCGCAACTATCTTCTTCCAAAGCTCTCTGTCGATTGCCTTGGTCCTCAATCTCCTGACTCCCATGGTACGTATATCGTCCTCCACTTCCTCGATCCACCGCTTTCTTGGCCTACCTCTATGTCGTCTATCTCCTTGATGCCCCTCCAGCACTTTCTTAGGTTCTCTTATTTCCTCCATTCGATGGACATGTCCAAGCCAACGCACTCTAGCAGTCTTTGCCACTGCTATTATATCCTGTTCATTGTACAGGTCTCTAAGCTCCTGATTTGTTCTAATGCACCATCCCAGCTCCGTTTTAACTGGTCAAAATATCTTCCTCGGTACCTTTCTTTCCCATGCCATTAACCTTTTTTCTTCTGTTTTATTTAATACCCAAGTCTCAGCTCCATATGTAACCACTGGTCGAATGACAGTTTTATAAATAGTAACCCTAGCTTTCCGTGATACTTGCCTGCTTCTTAATGTTGGAATTAAAGCAGCATAACATCTATTTCCTGCAGCCAGTATGGTGCTGATTTCATTTTTAACTTCGTTTTGTGAAGTGATCAGAGAGCCTAGATATCTAAATTCTGACATCCCCTCAAACATTTTTCTCCACTTCTAAATGCTTGTGCAGGTTGACTTGTTCTGGAACTTACCAAGAATTTTGTTTTACTGTTATTCACTACCAGTCCTATTTGTTGTGCTCCCCTCTCCAATTCTTCTTAGGTTTCAAGAAGTGCATTCTTTGTACGAGAAATTATGGCCACATCATCCGCATATGCCATAATTTGAATCAATCTATGATAAATATCCCTTTCACGATTTACAGTGATGGTACGCACGGCTGTTTCTAAAGCGATATTGAAGAGGACAGCAGACATTGGATCCCCTTGTCTCAGCCCGACTGTAACATCAAACCTTCTCGTTACCCTTCCTTGTACACATACTTTGGCCTTACTTCCGCTCAAAGCTGTCTTAACCAACCTAATCAGTTTCCCCGGATAACCAAGGGCATTCATCTCCATGAGTAGTTTTCCTCTTCGCACTGAATCATATGCCTGTTTAAAGTCCACATAAAGCTGATAAAGTGTAATGTTATATTCATAGCATTTCTCCAGAATGATCCGCATTGTAAAAATGTGATCAATGGTTGATCGGTTTGAACGAAATCCACACTGATATTCTCCAAGTTTCTGTTCAGTCTTGTGTGCTAAACGGTTGGATATTATTATGGTGAAGATCTTGTACCCAATACTCATCAAAGATATCCCTCTATAATTTTCACATTTCAATTTATTTCCTTTCTTAAGGATAAGATGCACTAAGGCAGTCTCCCATTCTTCTGGCAATTCGCCAAATTTCCAATATCAACTTGTGTAATGCTTGGATCAATATTGCTCCGCCATATTTTAGCAACTCAGCTGTTATCCCATCTTCTCCTGGAGACTTGTTATTCTTCATCGATAAGAGGACATCTTTAACTTCTTCCAACGTTGGTGGCCCGCTATTGCATATTGCCAATTCATTACCTTCAGCTTCACAATTTGGCAATTCCCATTCATATTCTTCATTTTGCCCACTTTGTTCTTGTCCTGGAGTCAGCACTTCCTCAAAATATTCTGCCCATCTGTCTAATATTTCTTGGTTACTTCCAAGTAGCTGACCTTCTTTGTTCTGTATACAGCTTACTCTTGGTTGGAATCCACCTTTCCTCTGTTTCACATTTCTATAAAATTTTCTGCTTCTCTTATCTGCATAATCTTGTTGCATCTCTTTTATCAGTTCCTTTTCTTTTTCCCTTTTCTTTTTTCTACAAAGGTTCTTAGCTTCTCTTCTACAATCCACGTATGTTTGGTGAGTGGCTCTCGTTGCCCTTTGCATGTATGTCATCCTTGCTTTATTTCTTCTCTCCAAGGCTAGCTTTATTTCCTCATCATACCAATCCTTCTCTATCCGTTTCTTTCTTTCTCCCAATACCTCCTGGGCTGCATTTGTTATGGCTTCTTTAATCCCCTTCCATGATTCGTCCACTGTTACTGCATTTACTGCATTTTTGCTGTTTTCCAGTCCTTCTTCTACTCGTTTTTCATATTCCATTCTCTTTGCATCATCATTAAGTTGCTCTTGATTATATCCTTTCTTCCTTTCTGCATTACCTCTGACTCTTACAGCAAGTTTTTGCTTCATTTTAGCTTTTACTAAGTAGTGGTATGAATCAACATCTACACCTCTGAAACTACGAACATCTTGGACATTTTATGCGTGCCTATTTTCAATCAATATATGATCTATTTGATTCTTGGTATTCCCATCTGGTGCCTCCCATATTTCTTTATGAATTATCTTATGCTCAAATGTAGTACTACTAATTACCATATATTTTACCATAGCGAAGTCAATGAGCCGCAAACCATTATCGTTACTCTCAATGTGTAAACTCTGTGCTCCTATTGTGGGTCTAAATTCTTCCTCTTGTCCCACTTTTGCATTGAAGTCCCCGATTATTATTTTAATGTCATGTATAGGTGCTTCATCATACTGTTTCTCAAGTTCTTCATAAAAATGATCTTTTAATTCATCTTCTTTCTCCTCCGTAGGTGCGTGTACAGTTATAGATGTGTAATTGAAGAAACGGCCCCTTGTTCTCATGACACAAATTCTTTCATTTATTGCCTTATAACACATTAAAGTGTGCTTCAATCGTTTGGCTATCATAAAGCCTGCTCCACAGATGTTCTCACTATTTCCACTATTCATTAATGTATAATCCTGTAAGTCGATCATCTCAATATCTCGCCATCTAATTTCTTGGAAAGCAACAATTTCGACATTATACTTTCTTAGTTCTTCTTGTAGTTTTCTACTTTTTTCCTGGCTGGTGTAGGCTTCTCACATTCCAAGTCGCTAATACCAATCCATAACCAATTCCTCGCTTAGGTCGTTTTTCCGTTTTATCCGTCAGGTTTATTTTTATTCTTTGTGGCTTCTCAACAAACTATTTTTTTACGGGATAGGGTTGTCAGCCCTATGCCCAACCCCCAACCTGGAGGACCAGGGTATCCATTTTAGTCTGGATCATCACCTTCGACCTGTCCGGCTTGGGAGGCCCTACCAATAGCTAAGCTACCGCCGGCATAGCTCTCAGGATCTTTTGACCACGCAAGCCCCACCGCCACGGCATGTTTAAGATACCATCGACATCGATGGGGTTGTGAGTAAGCTAGTTTGTCATTACATTGTTCTCAAAATGGGCCGAAAAAGTGTTCCAGAAAATATAAAGTGGCAAATTATTGGTATGCTAAGGTGCAGCACGAAGCCCAGAATTGAATCCCATTGAGAATGTGTGGAACTACATTGGTGCTAAAGTAGCGGAGTCTCGACCAAAATATGTCCACGATCTCAGAAATTTCACTTAATTACTACCAGAATCTCATTTGCAGTATGCCTACAAGAGTAAAAGAGTGTCTGAAGGCTGCAGGTGGTACCATTGACTACTAAAATGATTAACTGAACATAAGGAGTAATAATTGTTTACATGTAGTTTGTAATAAGCTTTTGACAAATAAAATTCATGTCTCATGTTTCTTACTAGGTGGTCTTAAACTTTTGGTTGATACTGTACCCTAACACCAGGGCATATGACCCTTCATATTAACCCCGTTCCAGTCCTCAGACCAGGATTAAATATATTGGCAGAGCCAACAGAACCTTTGGGACCGGAATCTCAATACGTACCCTGAGACCACAGAAGGTGGTTACCAAGATCAATAATGTTCAAGATTGCAGACTGTCTCGTGTGAATGGTGATGGATGGTGGGACGTACAACCACGCTAGAATAATATCTAGGATACTATGGAAATGCTTGAACATTATTATTATTTATTTGTTTATTATTAACTTTTATTGTATTTTATGTATTTCATGTAATTTATTTGTAAATGTTTTAATGTTTCATTATGTTAAATATGTTAAATTAATATCCTCAAAAGCAATAAGTGGTTACGTGTAAGAGAGGACTGAGAATCCTATTTTCGCCACTCAAAAGACAATAGATAAATAAATGTTTGTCTATATATTTCGTGTACCACATCACGATAATAAAGTGTAAGAAAGGTCCACAAGCCCTAACTTCACCACTACAAAAGACATTAAAAATGTAAATAATTTATAATGTTTCTTAGTAAGGCAAATTTGGTAATTTCCTCCTCCAACATAGTACACAGTAGGTTAGATGTTTCACCAGATAATTAAATGAAGTCATTTCATTTTGGAACACTGCTGTGTGGCAAACAAAAGTAACACGTAGCAAAAAAGAAAAAGCACGGCACAACTGGAAACAAATTAAATAGTATTTGTTTTTGTTTTTTATTAGACTGACTGTAATGGATTCTGTTTCATTCAAATCCTCTATTACTTCGACCAATGTGCATGGCGATAAAATGTTGGCGATTATTGTTGGATCTGGTAGGTGCTGACATTTTTTTTATTTATTAATTTTCTTTACGAACTTCAGAAGCATTGTCTGTGATGCCCCACATGATAAGCAAAACCAGTTCCGCTTGCTGCAATTAATTACCATCACTTCACAGTCACAAGTTGATGGCTTTAACTCAAGCCATAGTTTTTACAGCATATTGTTTAATAAATTAGAATTCATTCTGTAGGTGTTCATTGTAAGCACAGTTTCGCCTCTCTAGTCATGTAAGGTTTGACTGCCACCTAACATTTAAGAGGATTAATTTCAATTCAGTAGCCAGCGTACAAGATAAATCAGTAGCATGTAACCCAAACGCGGACACCAGGCCAACTAATATAACGCTACAACCAAACAAATGCCACATCTAAGACACGCAATTTGGTTGGTAGAAAACTTCAGTAAATTAAAATCCAACGTGACCCCAGAGAGATTCACGGTTGAACGGCAAGCATTAACCCGTATATCAGACGTGAAGAATAGAATGTGAACGCTTACGAAGTCTCGTATGCACACCGTCGTCATTACCGACAACAGTGGCTACGTTAGGTCATGGGGCCAAGCTCTCTGCTGACTCGGTAGACGCGTGGGTTCGAGCCCCACCGTCGGCCGTCCTTGAAATGGTTTTCCGTGGTTTCCCATTTTCAACACCAGGCAAATGCTGGGACGGTACCTTCTGACAGGCCATGGCCGCATCCTTCCACATTATTGACCAGATTCATTCATCTTCACCCATTCCATCTCTCATCCCGACGCTCAGGTCGCCCACGGGCGTCGACTAGAAAGATCTGCACTTGGTCTCTCAGGAGGCCACACGACAAAAAAAAACGTCGTCATTAGATTACTTAGTTTTTATTAACAACAGAAAAGAATTGACAGTTCCGTTAAAATGACCAGACGGCCGAGAAATATTGATAAACCTGTACTGGTACTGTCTCTTTTAAAAAAGTACGTACAGTATGGTTAACCTACAAGTAAATTAAAATCCAATGTGACCGTAGAGGTTCATGGTACAACAACAAACATTAACGCAAACTTTGAATACAGTTTTATTGGAAAAGTTCTAAAAGTATTATGATTATTATTATTATTATAAACTTGTATTGTATTTCATGTCATTGTTGCTAAATACATTTCGTGTACCATATCACGTAAGGACCATGAGCCCTAACTTCTAGGTAGAGTGAACAATATTGTACCCTTGCTGAGTGCTCTACTCTTGTTCGATGTATCTCTAAATTGAATCTGCCTCTCTCTCTCCCTTCTCTCAGTTTCTCAGTTTCGCTTCCCTAATCCAACCTTGTTGAATCTCTGCAATTCATGTTCATTATCTTTCCGTTGTTTTAGAAGCTGCTGTTCCTGTCATGGGCGCAAAAGTCAAATTTTAAATGCTGTAATCATAATAATATTTTAGTAGCTAATAAACGTTTCAGCTGATTCAGCAGGAATAGAATTAACAGAGAACAAATAAGAATATTGTACCATTAATTTCAGATCTGTGTGAGTCTAGTCCATGCCAAAATGGTGCCCCGTGCTTCGACTTCACTGACCACTTCTATTGCAACTGCTCTCAAGGGTTTCATGGAAGGCTTTGCGAACATAAGGGTAAGTACCTTACCTGAAGTACATCTTCTTAATTGTGTAAGAAACGTGATCCGATTGTGAGAGCTTGTGTAGAGACTTTTGACATACTCTTAAAGAATTGTAATTAATTCTACTTCGGTTACAAATCTAAAGTATCCCATCCCCGGCCCTAATAATTATAGCTACACACATTACTACAGTCACCTCAGAAACATAGTTTATCAGATGAATTCAACACCGAAGATGCCCCAAGCTCTTCATACGATTTAACTACAATGACAGTAAATGCAAATCTAAAGCATACTGAAATACACAGTATATTACTGTATTAGACTCGTGTCTCGTGGCGTATTGCTTTGTACCTAGGGTTGCCAGACCTTCCGTTTCACCCGGAACAATTCCGTTTTTTTTTTGTGTGTGTGTGTGTGTTAATTTTATAATATATTCAATTTCACACCAATTTTCAAATGTCCCGCTTCAGAATTGATTGTAATATCTAGCTTGTTTTCTGGTGATACAGGTGCAAGTTTGAAAGAGAAAATGATTTCTATGTCTGTGTCAGATAGATTGGTAGACTACATGTTATAGATTTATTAGGGGGCAACAAAATTAAGGAATATCTTAGTCCTTGTAAAGTTAATACTCAGCATTTTCCCCTCCAATGCTTTTACGGAGAGAGTTCTTTTCTGTCACGAATATCAAATGGAGAGATGATAGAAACAGAAGCTCCATTAGTTTGATAAAACAAGAATTGTTCACATATTACAATTATGACGAAAATTGTAGTGAATTTTATCAGAAGGTACGAGTAAGAAATCCTTGCAAAGGGTCGTTCAAATGAAAAGCGTTTGTAAGTTGCTGATGTCATAGGCCTGTATGATATGTCAGCAATATCTAGTTTTAATTTTGTGTATTTGATTATGTAGTGCTTATTATAACATATGTGTATTATTTATTACAACATTAAACAACCTCGATTAAAATGTTTTGGGACGTGTGCTCCGTTTTTCTATTCTTGAAATCTGGCAACCCTATTTGTGCCCCTTGCAAGATAAGAGATCGCTTGAAACTGAAAGGAGGGAGGGAGCAATAAAGCAATCGCTCCTGGCTGGCATTCTTTCTTAACTTGGAGTTTTTTCATTAGCCAAACGGAGGTGGTCCTTTGTATCTCAGAGAATGAACAACATCGTACTAGTGCTCTACTCGTGTTTGGTGTATCTCCAAATGTCCTGGACACAGAAAACTGATGTGTTCAAACCTTGCCATCGGTCATTCAATAAATAGTTTTCCGTGGATTTCCACTACATCTCTAGGTTACGGCAATTCCTCCCAATCCTAGCACTAGTTAATTACGAATGCATACACCAGTACAAACATCGCATAACACGGGATATATTAGACAGACTTTACACGGTCTCGCTGCGTGACTCAGCGGTAGCGTTTTCACCTTCTGTTCCCAAGGTTGAAGGATCGAATCCTGGCGCAGTCAGCTGGCATTTGATGGTGCGCAAATAAGAGCTATAAGAACAATTCAAGAACAGAGACTAACTAGCCAATAGGTGCCTCACTACTCTTTAGGACTGCTCACCTAATGAGTGTAATGGAGCAAAATCCCTGCATAGGCAGGAGGCCATTGCCCTTAGGGAATTAAAGGGCTGTATTTAATATTATTATTATTATTATTATTATTATTATTATTATTATTATTAAATATTAGGATTCACCGGCACGTTCAAGATCCCCTTCGGAACTAAATTCTCTCCCCCCCCCCCAGCATATCGAAAAGCCGCAGTAGTTAAAAGGGACGTAGAACCGATAACATTAATTAGACTGCACACGTGGGCTAATGACCCATGAGTGAAATCACAACAATATCTGCTTTCATTCTACTAGAAGAGCCTTTCCCGAATCCTAACCAATATTGTCCATCAGGGGCGGATCCTGACTAAAATTTTAGGGTGTACCAGATGATATTATTGAAAATCCACAGCCTGCTTCCAGTCTCCGACCGGGTCAGGAATGGAATGAATGAAGCCCCCATCTAGCGGCGAGGATATGAACTGTGCCGGCTGCCGAGGCCTGACGCACTCCTCTGGGGCAATGATTAAATGAATGACAGATGAAATGAAATGATAGTGGAGAGTGTTGCTGGAATTAAATTTTGACAGGGAAAACCGGAGTACCCGGAGAAAAACCTGTCCGCCTCCGTTCTGTCCAGCACAGATCTCACATGGAGTGACCGGGATTTGAACCACGGATCCAGCGGTGAGAGGCCGGCGTGCTGCCGCCTAAGCCACGGAGGCTTCAGATGATATTATTGTTGTTTCATATTAAATATTGTTTTATATTTGGGATTCATTGTTGCTAGTATTGCCATTATCATAACTCCACACAACACAACATTTAAAACAAGTCTTAATAGAAAGCTCATGTGTTAACATCTGTACTCACATGGCTCCTTATTTGTAAATATATTCTCCACTCCTGTGCTTGGATAAAGCAAATTTATCTATCAGCTTGGTTGATGATATCCATATTTTTAATTTCTAACTTTGTGTTCAGAGTTATAGAAGAAAATAGATTATTTATTAATAATAAAAATTCCACTATCATTTTCCTATTTCGCACACAATCAGCATATTATATAAATAACTACGTACTTCCACAAAAGTTAAACACACATTAATTTATAGAAATTAACTTCATCCACAGTGCTCACAAAGACACTTGTACTGTACTTGGAACACCATACAGCTGGAAATGTATAAATATATATTTGTCTAATGTCAGCAAGTTGCGAACAATGGCTGAATATCTGTTTAAGGGCGTGGGGTGGGGTGGACCCTTCTCCCGTAATCCGGTTTGACAGAGACAGAAGCAGGAAGTGAAATGGAGACATCTTCTATTTCGCTTCATTGCAACGTAATGGGCCCATTCTGCTGGCCCTTGAAGAGAGAGGAAACTCCCTTCATAACACAGAAGAATTCGCGTGCAAGACAGTGTTATGTTTACAGTTTCCTCACCCGGCCCGTCAAGCCATATACTTTACATGGGACTTTCTGTTGAGTGGCCCTCGCTATGACGATACAAAGTACGAGAATGTCAGGATCTTAAGCTAGGGATGAGTTATGTATACTGAATTCTTTTTAGAGATTCTAGATGGTAATGCCACTTATTTTAAGTAGAATATCTGCAATTTAAAGTATTTTTAAAGACTTCATTAAACAAATGTTGTGCAATAGACTACGCTCAACGGCCCTGGGTGGGCGGGGCCCTTTCGGCCCTTAATGGCGCAAATACTGTCCATTAATTTCTCACTTCTTGTTATGTTTCATGAAGGTTTATTTTAATACTTCAAACTTTCTTTGTATATTTCTGACCACCTCGTGGTGTAGTGGCTAATATTTTTGGCTGTCTCCCCTGAGGTCCGGGTTCAATTCTCAGCTCTGGCATTAAAATTAATTCTGGTCTGAGGGTTGGAACGTGATATACTCAGCCTCGGGAGGCAGAACTGAAATGAGATGGGTTCGATTCCCACCTGCCAGCCTCGTAGTGTATGGGTAGAGTGCCTGCCTCGCACGGGGAGAACCCGGGTTTAATTTCCGACTCCGTCATGGATTTTAGCAAACTGACGTGAGGGCTGGACCGGGGTGCACTCAGACTCGTGAGAGCAATTGAGTAGCTGTGTGACAGTGAGGTAGCACCCTGGTCACGGAGACCAAGATTAACGGCCGAGGAGACTCCATAATCTACAGGCCAAATGGCTGGGCAACGGTCGCTTGGTTGGCCAAAGCCCTTCATAGCTGTAGCGCCAAGGGATTTGGTTTGTTTTTGTTCGATTCCCACCTGAGCCATCCTAGAAATGATAAATACCGGGATGCTTCTTAACTTAAAAGCTGCGGCCATCCCCTTCCTAATCCTAGTCCCAATTACAGTTACACCCACTACTACAGTCACCACAGTAAAGCAGGTTATCAAACAAACCCTAAACACACCCATGAACACGGGGTTGCAAGCCCCCTTATTGAATCAACAACAACTTATCAACTTATATAACACTTTGACTTCTTCACTACTTTTATAACTCCATCAACTATAAATTTGGCTGGCTGCATGGCTCAGCGGTAAAGTTCTCACCTGCTGTTCCCAAGGTTGCAGGATCGAATCCTGTTGCAGCCAGTTGGCATTTGAGGGTGCGCAAATGCGAGGGAGCCGTGTCAGTAGATTTACTGGCACGAAAGAACCCCTTCGGGGCGAAATTCTGGCGTTCCTAAAAGCCGCAGTTGTTAAATGGGACGTAAGACCAATACAATTTGTATTAATTATTATTATTATTATTATTATGATTATTATTAATTATTATTAGCTACACATTTGCTGCCAGTGTGATTCTACCCCCTCTGAATTCACTCCAGTGCCTGCCACTTACCGTCGTAGGTATTTGTGATCCGAGTACTCATTGCATATTGTGTACATAAAATGCAATAACATTTACCATGATTGGTAATGTAACATATTTTCCGAAAGAATAATACGTCTGTCAGTGAAATTCATGAAACATCTATTCAATTGTTGTACATGTGTGGACCGTTCGATGGAGTCTTCTTCAGCTCAAATATAATTTAAAATCTATTATAAATAGAACTTAGAGTGAAAAATGACTAAACTCTAAATAAATAAGTGGATATTCTTACACAAAAATCAAATTTAAAAAATGAATTGAAAAAAAATATAATTTTGAATTGAGTTAAAGATGTCAAGAACTGATGAATATTGTCAAACAATACGTGCAATCAGATATCAAATGAAAATTTCTTGAATTATTATCAAAATAAAGTGTATCCATTCATCTATATTGAAAACATCTTCCGATTTATACCTTTTATCTAAATATAAATCGGAAGATGTTTTCCAGGTAGGGTTGTTGTTGATTATTTAGAGGCTTTGCGACATCGTGGTCATTTAGCCCCGTGTACATGGGTGTGTGTAGAATTTGTCTGATAACCTGTATCTCTGTGATGTCTGTACTAGTGTATGTAGGTATATTTGAGGTAGGATTTGGGTAGGAAACGGCCGTGGCCTTAAGTTAGGAACCATCCAGGAATTTTCCTGGAGTAGAAGTGGGAAACCACGGAAAACTACTTCCAGGATGGCTGAGGTAGGAATCGAATCCATCTCTTCTCAGTTTTGCCTCACAACCCTCAGACCAGAATTAAATTTCTTGGCAGAGCAGGGAATCGAACCCGGGCATCCGCAGTGATAGCCAAGATTGCTAGCCACTATCCAACGAGGTAGATTATTTCCATATAGATGATTGGATACACTTTATTTTGATAATAATTCAGGAAATTTTCATTTGATATCTGATTGCACGTATTGTTTGACAATATTCATCAGTTTTTGACATCTTTAACTCTATTCAAAATTATATTGTTTCAATTCATCTTTTAAATTTAATAGCTGCTGACAATCTCCTCATGTCACCTCGCCATGAATCAGCAAGCCATTCTCACACCTGGCATTGCGGTGTGATAAGTATACAGATTGTGATATTGGTTTACTGTGGGAATTAAGGGTTCCTGTTAAGTCCCTCGCTCTTTTGTGTCACATAAATAATGCGTAGCTAGAAACCTTCCCTGGAGTACACACAACAACTCATCCAAGTTTCATCGTAATCGGATGAATGGTATATGAACGCATAGGGGACACACATACAAACTATCACGTAAAATTGATTTATATATATATATAGAGATAGATTATAAATTAGATATAAGCTGAAGTAAACTCCATTGAAGGGTGGAAATATGTACAATTTAATAGATGTTCCATGAATTGCATTGATAACTTTATTATTTTTAGAGGTATTGTATACATCGCCATTTGTTTCAACAGTATTTCAATCCCTGTCTGTGACTTCCCCTAAAAATATTTTTGTAGCAAGTGTTAAGTTATAAGCTACAGGTTCATAATAATTTCACCTCTCCAGCAGTTAAAGGCAATTAGTGCAGTCATTTACTGATATAAATTATTTTCTCACATTTTGGTAAAGCAATGTGCTACTGTGATAATATGTAACATTTCTAACCCGTTGTCTCTTATGCGCAGTGAAGTGCCCACATGAGATAGTGAAGACGGATAAAGGCACCTACGACTGGGAGGCCGTGGACCATGGAAACCTAGCCAGAGTGGTGTGTCCGTTCGGAGGTCATGAGAACTATACATCAAGAGCACGTCAGAAATCTCTATTGCCCTCTGATGCTGCTGTCTCTAATTTGGTAACACCATTGGGAACATCGAGATACCGAGATAAACATGATTTACATCCTAATAGACTTCTTGCAGAGATGAAGGATTTGGATCACAAAACTAGTAATGATCTACCCATAGCTCAGATGAGATTGAAACAAGTGGATGATGATGGTACAGCATACGCTGTACGCACTTGCATGCAAACGTCAGATGGCAGCATCAAATGGAGCATGACGATGGATGACGCTTGTCGTGATGAGGTAAGTATAGTGTTACGTCATTATTCTTATAGCGTATCACAATTAGTGGGACGCAGGTTGGCAACCACGGGATCCCATCTGAGTCCGGCATTGCTTTCACTTACAAGTGCCGGGCTCATCATTATGTCGACCTTCCTTGGCCAACTATTGTTCTCTTCCAAACCCGACGGTATTAGGCCGTCTGAAGCGTAGGGAGTCTTTCATTTTCCTACCTTAATGTATTTTTCTTTCCTGATACCCTAATTATTTGAGGGGTCAGATCTCATTTTTCATGACACCTCCTGTCTTCTGACAGGGTGAGTGTAGCCCCACCATGCATGGCGTTACACCAGAGGACGCCTTTCAGGGATGGTGTGTGAAGACTATATGTCTGTCTCTCTCCCAACCGTACTGCCTTCGTTGTGTTGTGGTTGATCGGTTGAACGTCAAACAGTATTCAGTATATTGTAAATATGAAAACAAATTGAAACGAAACGAAGACAAGGGGGGTAAAAAAGTGACCAAAATTGCAATGTCTTATGAGTCCCATGATGCCGTGTCAGTGTATCTGACTGTTTTAATGCTAAGCACGTAATCCGCAAGTACCAGTACGCGGAGAAACGCGGAGAAACGTGCGAAACAATATACCGTACATGTGTCGGGCAACCAACGCATTGGACGAACAGTTTGTTTGTTGTTTGTTTACATTACATTCGGTGCCCTAGCGATCCCAATTTGGTTCGGTGAGACGCGGCGAAGAGCTGTCGCAGTAAGGGCAGGCAGCCCAGCCAAGAGAGGCAGGAGCCAGCCTGTTGACATGCGGCACAGCATAGCTAGAACGCTGAGCGTGCAGAGGCTGAACGCCGCTACGTTACACCCTTAAGGCAACGCCACCTAGATAATAAGGCCTCCGCGCTCGGAAGCACGCGCGCCAATAGTAGTCATTCCTCCCTGCCCTACCAAACGATGTTTCTACTCGCAAAGAAAACGCTCATATTGTTGCACTGTACAACTGTAAATGAACACTGCATAGCCTGCAAGTCTTTGAGTAGCCAGTATTGCTAAATTACCCGTACCTCGTAGAATTTACCTTCTTCCTTACCTTTCATAAAATACGCTTTAAAGTAATGCTTGAACTATGAAACTCCTTCTATACTGAGGGAGGAAAAAAGCCATAAACAGTTTCATCATAATAACAATGTTGTTCACATAACTGTGAAGAAAGAATGAAATACCGGTACCATTCTTAATACTCCTTCAGGATCAATTTGATGGTGTTTGTGCTTGGATGATCATAAATGGACATCGATTTCCTGTACATTAAAAGAACAATCACCGCTAGGCAAGATGGGTTACTGAAAGAAATTATGTATGATAATTTGAAATTGGTTCATGTTTTCATACCAACCCTCCACTTTATGCCCAGATGTAAGTCCTACTCCAACAGAGAACATTCTATATTAATTGAGAATTTCTTTTGAAATACTGCACAGCTGGGAATGTACAGTGTTTTAAAATAAGTTGAGGAGAGTGAATTTTGTTCTTGAGAACTGCTATAAAAGCAATTAGTGTTTATGAAATCAAAGTTGCAGTTGGGTTTGAATATGATTTATTATATTTAATTTTAGAAGTGCACTTTGGAGTTCTGACTGGTGCAGTTTCACATCCTTCATTAAAGTTTTTATTGAGGACATAAAGTTTAATTTATTATGGTGTTTTTAAAATTATTACCCCAATGTTTCCTTTGTAATAATGCTGCTAATTTGACTAAGTAATTTAATCTTCCCTGTTTTCTTAAGAATTTAATTTTGAACATGTCCAAAAATAAAACAAAGAAACAAAAAAGAACTCAATAACAGACCTAAAGAAAGCCTATGTTGTGCTTAAAATACTATTAGTTTTGTAAATATTTAAAATATCACAATATGGGTTACTTGGATCATAATGAACACATAACTAAGTAACTTTCAAATGTCGAATGTTTAATAAGTACTGCAGATTTTCAGCAAAACATAAGACTGGTAAACATTTCCTGCTGTATATATCTGCTTTTGTAAACATGTATTGGGTGTAAAAAAGAAATTTAAAACACAATAGCTTTGCACAGTAGGCAAAGTTCCCACGTGGTAGTCTGGGAGAGCCACTAGAAGGACTTGTTTGCAAAAGCCCTGAAAAATCACCTGACTTCTTTGGTCATGTGCAACTTATTTTAACATGTTAAAGAAGTGTTCTTTCTATGAAAGCCCACAGGAATAATTCAGCTAACAAACAATTGACCTTATATATTAAGGCAGACATAATTTTAAGCTATGCCCTATTTCACAAAATAAATTTTTTGTGATAAATTGCTACACCTGATAAACGCTTTATAATATTTCTTTATAGGACCTAAACAAGAAGGTCTAGAGAAAATCTTGCATCTAGGTGGACAAACACCTTAGGCCAACTTACTGGAACCTGAACCCTAGGAATACTCTAATTTTAATATACCGGTGTGCTAGGCTAAATTCTATACCATAAAAATATTTATGAACTTATAACCAATGAACCAAATAAACCTGTTGTTGAAAATGGGAGTAACTTAGTCACAAACTGGGCAATGAATACCTTACATCTAAATAAATGCAGTACGCAGGGCTACCGTAGGCCTATATTGGATTAATTAAAAAGAAGGTCTTGATCATAGGCATATGTACTGTAGCCTACAATAACATGCACAATGACAGACGTGCACTGGTACAACGATTTTACTCTAATGTAAGAAAAACCCATATGAATGAACATCTTGGTCTTTAACATACCCCAGGTATGTTAGAACTACTATAGTAATATTTTAAATAATTGTAGGCTTACGAATCCAGGGAATGTTCTGAAAATTAAATTATCAAACAGCATAAAGTGCACATAAAACGTCGTAGTGGATTACAAGCCTAATTTGTATCACAGCCTACGGTACTTTCAGAAAATAAACCAGTATTTAAGTTATATCATACGTCTGCTGCTCACTAGAATGAAAATAATACAAAACGAGCTAATTCCAGACGGGCAAATCACTTACGGTATGTTATAGTATTTAACTGCATTGGAAATGTTTTCATAGAACAGATGTACGTACAGTAGGTGTATCTGAGGTTATGTACACCATGTGGTTCAGACCTTCTATCTTTAATCTATATTTAATATAGGTAGTATAAGTACTGTATAACTTACCTTTGTTGTTTTGCTGACTGTTAAATTTTCCCTTGGGATGGCTCGTGTACACTTGTTTGTCAAGTCTGCTTCTTTCAGAAAAGAAAACACTTGGACTTTTGGTCCCGTTAGATAATTCCCTCTGCACCCAGTCACACAACATCTATACGGCATTTTGGTGGTTAATATTACAAATATCCACAAATACAAACACTTCATTGCACATTTATCTACACAGATTAACACACTTCGAAATCTGAAGAGCAAAACTACAGCAAAAAGTACAACTTATGCGCCGACCTCGTAACGTTCCACAAACAACGCGATTGACTACTGTTGGTCGAGCTACCTAGCGCTGGTCAGCCAGTGCGGAGGCCTTATTATTTAGGTGGCGTTGCTTAAGGGCTCACGTCTGGTAGGTTCAGGAGTTGGCAACCCCGAGGGATTTCTGATCTCGGGTCTGTTTTTACGGTATTTACATTGACATTGGGGTGAACCCTCACCTCTTTCCCGTTCCTATCTGCCTTTCATGGCTATGCTTCCTTCCAAGTTTCTCTTCGAAAGTTGATGACATTTCATTTCCCTATCTTTAATTTCTCTTATTCCTGTTTTAAATTGTGCAGCTCTTCTTATTGTATGTACTGAAAGTTAAATGTAAGTCTGTAGTTTTATCAGTAGTAGTATTTAAAAAACAGCATTTTTTCTTGGTTTATGCCGTGTATTGTGCGGGGTTTCATCTAGGAACACCAAGATATGCTCATCTGCGGGCTCTTGATGTCCGTGCCTGGACCTCCACAGGTATAGCGAACTGTGCGCTGCGAGAGCTAAGAACTCAAGCAGCCTTTCACCTTTCTGGGCTATCTCCAATATGAGTACATAAATAACGAAACTACATTTCCTCCGGTAATTTGGACAGAGGAGACCTACGACAAGTATGGTATAATTATCGTACTGTGTACGATGCAGCCTTTTCCCAAATGTCAAAATAATACTGTATGTTCTGAACAAGATGTAATTTCACTTTGATGTGTATAAGTACAGCGTTTGATTAATGATGAGAGTCCCTGATCTATGGTAATATAAAAGGCTTCAAAGCGGCGAAATAAAATATCTTTAGTGGTGAAATAAATAAAAGTGATGGGTGAATAAAAAACTTTTTTTTTTCCGAAAAACTAAAACTCAAATGAATGATATTTTCTGTGATTAATACCTAACCTAACATTTACCTCAACAAAATAATCTCCATGTCTACCAAAGTCTTTTCTCACTAACTTATGAAACTTATCTTGTCCCCAACCATAAGTAGAGCATTGTATCCATGATTTGAGGACTTGAACCAACTTATGAGAAATGTATATTTAAGATTTCTTATTTTCTATTGCACAACAGATAATAGAACAGTTCCATTAACTTTGAAGTAAATAGTTTGTTGATGATGATGATGATGATGATGATGATGATAATTGTTGTTTTAAGGGGCCTAACATCTAGGTTATCGGCCCTGTAAATAGTTTAAAAAACATCTTTTTTATCAGCATTTCGTTGGTATTTAGCATTTTACGGTGAAAATAACATTTTCGCAAAAAAACTTTATTTCGCGACAATTCGCGGGTTTAATAACGAAAACAAATGGCATATTTGGGGTAAATATATTGCTGTGATAACATTTACATATTTGCTGAAATATTTCGCGGATATCGTTATAAAAAACTCCGGGACACAAATGATGACAACACTGGAATATACGAATAAGTGCTACAGAGTGTGTTCCAAAGAGGGACGTTAGTATTGTGCTTGATTCGATTCCTTGCATCATTTCCTTAGCTAGATCACTCAGCGCACTTTGTTGAAATCCAAAATCATGATGAAAATGGTAAACAAACGCTGGGAAAGTAATTAAAACTGGAGTTTCAAACCATTCTTATTTTGAATTCCTTCAGTTCAATCATATGAATAAAAAATCATCCAAGTCACACTTGTAAGGTCGTGTAATGGAACAGTGGGGTGTGATTTACACATTGTTCCAATTGGGCTATTGATCAATGTCGCGTCAGTATTTGTTATAACATCTCACTGAAGCCATGAGTATACCAGTAATACTTCATTCGACTGTAACTTACTAGAAAGATTAATTAATTAATTAATTAATATCGTATGGCCTCGGATGCCGGGTGCAAGCTTTGTTATTTGACACTTGCATGTCGAATTTCGTTGTTCTTTGAAGCACTATGAAAGTCAAGGAGGTTAGATATCTAAGCTCCTTTTAACACTATAGCGCTTTCTAGTAGAGAAATGAGGAACTTTGTGTTGGCGGAAACTCCCGAGATTAATTTTGCCATTATGAACACGGCCTACTGAATTCAAATGGGTTCTTTGACATGCCAACATCGTATGACATGGTGTCGTAATTTTTGCCGCCTTTCAAAAATCACTTACCACGGCCAGGAGCGAACCTGCAAGCTTGGGGGTTAGTAGACCGACACATTGACCACTCACCCACCGTGGTAAGCTACTTAAAAGATGAAAAGCTAACATCTCTTCAAATATGCGATGTGATCCATTACAATCTGCATGTACTGTATGTTCTCAAATTATTCCAAAACGAGGACGTTATTTGTGCGATCATTCTGCAATATGTGAGTATAGCGTGGCAGGTTAGACCTGGCCTGTCATGGCAAGGCGGGGAAGTGGTGGGATCAGGGGGATGACAGTTCATAGGGAGCGCGTGGGTCGGGGTAAGGCCCTGTACTGTTTGTTATGCCAACCAATGAAGAATTAATTTTAGCACTAAGGTTCCGTAGTTGGCACTCATGAACGTTCACATCAAACCGAATGGCGGAAGCGGGAATAGTCTGTTTTGATTGATTTTCCTCGTGGTGTTGTTGGTTGTTTTGATTTGTTCAGTATTTTCATTGTTTATTTAAATTGAATTGAGAGTCAATCATGCCACTGCAAGGGAGGACAAATTGCCAAGCACCGGAATGTAAGAATTATAATGATAGTAAGAGCAATACGGCAATTTTCATCTTCCTAGTGTTGACCATGTGAACTAGTGGGCAATATGGACTACTCGCGAATAAAAATATATAGAGAATAAATGTGTGCATTTCATTTCTTGTTTGTTTCCTTATCCATTCTCCTTTGCATTGCAATAAAATTTGTGGTTTAGGGCTACGGGGAGGGGTGGGTGGTTGCGGGCATGCTAGGCAAAAAGTGAGGTTATGGCAATGTAGTGTGTGCATTTGGACGATTTTCTTTATATTCATCGAATATCCCTACTATTCTGTAGAGTACGAGAGCATTTTTTAATTAGCCTAGAGGTGAATTAAGCTCTAGAACGGCATAACTGTGTCTTTCGTGACAAATCCATTGCCAACATTGATATATATCAAAATGTATTCTTTTCCTATCTGGACGTATATTTCAGCACCTAGCGAAAGGCGCAGTTATGTTTGAGTTATATTCATCAATAATCAATAACTCGTCGCAGAACATACTGTTCATTTACGTGTAATAAAGGCTACATTCATATGGCTTTTTACTTTTTATGTTGCCAGACTTGGCAGTACAATCCATAGCCTCAGGCGGTGTTCTCTCTCGGAAATTCTATAACCAAAAGTGACGAATCTCTTATACTTACATCATCCTTGGGTGGGATTACTAGGCGCGCGCGATTTCCCCTCTTTGCTGTAACAACACAACTCAACTCAAAGAAGGTAGCACGTGGTGAACTGAGAGCGCACCAACTGCACACACTGCTGACAGCAAGCTTGTTGCCGTGCTTGTCAAAGAACAGAACCGCTCCGTCTTGCATCGCATGCCTTGACATCATCTGTACACTGCGAAGGTTCTGGGAAGAATGACTACTTGGCAACATCTAACTAGCGCGTGGCGAAGTATGCGCTCACTGGTTGACAAGGAATCCTGGCGGGGGGGGGGGGGGGGGGATGACGTAATGCACGTGGACGCACATGCGCATTGGAAGGTTCAGATCTAACTTGCTCCGTTATACATGACGTGCCTTGCTCTCTGTTTGGGCTCAAAACTATCGCATACGCAGACGCTCATTGCCGCGAAATCGGATATCCAATCTCAAATATACCGCTTCAGAACGAAACCCGGGTAATTGAATAATATGGCAACGGTGGGTTGCCAAGACATGTGACGACATGAAGACATATTCGTTATGCGATTCTGAAGTGTCGTTAGAACGCTGCAAGTTCATGTAGCGTAGCAGTGTTGTCCCTTATAATTTCAGTTGACAGAGCGTGGTTTTTATTCAGTGTGATCGTGGATTTCCTTAGCACAGTAAGAAATCATGTCATATCATGGACTGAACAACTGGACGTTATTTGTGCGATCAACCTGCACTATGAGGGTACATGACGTGCCTTGTTGCCTGTGGAGGGGAAGGTGAACAGAAAATAATTGCGCAGTAACTCTTTAAACAAAAGTGAAACTGAGTGTATTAGTGCGATCATAATCTTGAAAACAAAAGTGACAGAGCATTGAAACTATCGTTATTCGAAATAACTTCCGAAAAAATTCATGCGAAAAACTGGTTCTCAACCCAGAAAAATCATGCGAAGCAAATTATCCAAGTTTGTCGGTGATACAAGAAAAGTATGTTACTAATTTTCGATATCACTACACATACACGATTCCCAGCTCTACCAAGAAATTTCAATTCTGGTCTGAGAGCTGGAACGGGGGACCATTCGTCCTCCTTAAGCAAAATTGGGAAGAGAAAGATTCGATTCCCATCTCAGCCATTTTAGAAGTGGTTTTCGGTGGTTTCCCACTTCTACTCCAGACAAATGCCGGAATGATTTCTAACCGAAGGTCATGGCCGCCTCCTTCCCGATCCTTATCTGAATTACAAATACACACACTAACATAGCCATCTTAATAACACAGGTTATCATACAAATCCCGTCCGCCACACACACACAAGATTGTGACGACATGAAGAGTTATTCGTATTCTCAAGTGTCGTTAGAACGCTGCAGGTTCATGTATCGTAGCAGTGTTGTCCATTATCATTTTAGTAGACAGAGCGTGGTTTCTATTCAGTGTGATCGTGGATTTCAATAAAACAGTTACACGGGCTACATGACCACAATGTCGCAAAGACCCTAAATCAATCAACAACAACAATTATACATACAACCGGGTGAGTTAGCCATGGTCGTTACGGCATGACTGTTGGCAGTCGCTCACATCCGGGAGGCGAGGAGGTTCGAATCCCCCCGCCGGCAACCTTGAAGATGGTCTTCTGTGGTTTCCCATCTTCCTTCCAGGCAAATGCCGGGCCACAGCCGATACCTTCCAACTCCTCGTCCTTACCTTCCAACTTCCCTCCCCAACGGTACTTGTAGCTCACCCATTGGGTGTCCGTATCGAAGCAGCTACAAAAACTGGCGAGTCGAACATGTCCTCGGACACTCCCGGCACTAAAAGCCATACGCTAAAAAAAAAATATACATACAACGTCGTAAACAATTACCTATTCTTCCTCGTTCAACCAATGAGGCTTCACACTATTTAAATGGGTTGACAGGAACGAGAGATTTTGTTTTGTAGATCTCCAAAGGGAGTTGGTTGTTTTTTTATATATATTTTACTCGTGAGTTCAATCTTAAGTTTCTAATTTAACTGTCATTGGGAATATAAGCAGAAGTAAATTGTACGCGTTCCCCCAAACCCATATCAGCTTTATACGATAAACACGTCTTCCGATGTGGATTTGTGTTCAAAACATCGCTTGTTTGCATTTATAGCAATATGTGGGTATGCATCATTTGTGTAATTAAAATTTTAAACCTCAAACTACAATTTTAGACTCTGAAGTGGCAGCCCATGTTTCAGTTTCGAATATATTTCCAGGTATCCAAATTAAGCACAGCAGTTTCCATCTAAGGCAGTCATGGTCAGTCTTGACCTTTGAGTTGAATATATGAATCAAAATTTTGAAGTAATGCAAATTCTAAAATATTCGTTTGGTCTGAGATAATTGCCAACAGATATGGCAGGAATTGCTTCATACAATTACTCGTAGATAGAATTAGTATTTCCTCCAATCACCCTCAATTGAACATTTTACTGGGCTACCTACAATAAGATTACATAAATAACAAAACTACATTTCCTCCGGTACTTGGGACAAATTCTTCAAGAGAACCGCAAAATAAGAGCGGTACTGAGTATTTTCGTTTGTTGTTGTTGTTGTTGTTGTTGTTGTTGTTGTTGTTGTTGTTGTTGTTGTTGTTGTTGTTGTTGTTGTTGTTGTTGTTGTTGTTGTTGTTGTTGTTGTTAACTCAGGAGCTTGGGACATGTTGGTCATCAGCCCCGTGTTGAACTTGTCTGATAACCTGTATTTATGCGATGACTGTAGGTGTATGGGTAACTGTATTAGAGAGAGGGATGAGGTAGGTGTCCCGGGACTTGAAGTTACTCTCCCGGCATTTGCCTGGAAGGAGTGTGGAAAAATCCGGTGAGAAACCACACTCGGGATAGCCGCTGTTAGCACAGGGATTCAAACCTGTGATCTCCGAACTTGCTGCAGCTGCCCTCGTGGCCGTGGTGGACAATTTAAATAGCGTGGCTACGCCGCAGGGTAAACTATTCGTATACATTTAAATTGAAAGACTCAAAGATAGCAATACAACATTGAAGGGTGCAGGGAAAGAAAGGGCTATGTCCATTTTATAATATCTTAATTTTCATGTGAATGAGAGGTTTTTCCTGGTCCTAAGCAATAACTAAGGTTGTTTTGGAAACAATGAGTTAGGTCCAAATAAACCGGGAAAACAAGACACAGTGCATTGAGAGAGAAGGGATCGTAATTTTATATCTCCAACAATGTAATGGTTTTCTTTTACTCCTGATTAAGTCGAAATGTTTTAACAATTATACCCGGTGAATCAGCTGCTCCTAATAATATTGCTTTATGCAGCTCAGCTAGCTTTGTTATCAGGAAGGTCGGTATTTCTCTGCTTGCATCCTGTAAGGTACTAAGGCACTGCAGGCATATCCTGCAAACGATACTAAACACTACAGACTACCGGGTGAGTTAGCCGTGGTCGTTACGGCGTGGCTGCAGGCAGTCGCTCACATCCGGGAGGCGAGGAGGTTTGAATCCCGCCGCCGGCAACCTTGAAGATGGTCTTCTGTGGTTTCCCATCTTCCTTCCAGGCAAATGCCGGGGTTGGTCCCTAACTATAGGCCACAGCCGCTACCTTCCAACTCCTCGTCCTTACATTCAAACTTTCCTCCCCAGACAACACTCCACACGCGACGGTACGTGTAGCTCACCCCATGGGTGTCCACATAGAAGCAGCTACAAACTCTGGCGAGCCGAACATGTCCTCGGACACTCCCGGCACTAAAAGCCATACGCTTAAAAAAATACAGACTAATACGAGGGGGAAATAACAGTGTTCAGTATCGTTTGCAGGATATGCTTGGAGTGCATTTGTACCATACGGGTTGCAAGCAGAGAAATATCGACCTTCCTGATAACATGCGTTAGTTGGGTTGCATAAAACAATATCATTAGGGGCAGCTGATTCTCCCGGTATAACCTATGTAGTGTGAAAGGAAACAAATAGAACTGATGAATATTTGAAATTAATATGCTTTACAATCAACACGTTTGTACCCAAATAGTAATGGGTGTGGCTCCCTACACCGGATAAAAAATAAATGAGATTAATACACTTGGGTGAATGGTTTCGAACGTCAGGCGATCATCATCAGATCACTTACACTCAGGCTATTAAATCAATGTCTACATATATGCAAAAGCAAAGCCAACTCCGTACAGGCCATGGAGACTCTGGGAGTAGTGGAAGGTAGAGGCTTCCACTTTTTGTGACATCGGCACTAGATGGGATGGAGTTGTCAGCTCCACGCCCGGCCGTCTTTGCTCCCAGAAATTACTCTGGTACTCATTTCTGGTGTAGGCTGAGTGAACCCCAGGGCTATTTGCGTTTCCGAAAGTGGTAGTTTTGTTTCTAAAATCCACTACCTTGGTGGGGATCGAACCCACTCCCTTTCAATTAGAAGCCCAGTGTCTCTACCGACTGCGCCACGCAGCCCCCTCTACATATATGAGGGTGCAAATATTTACAATATGTACACTTATTTAGTTACAGAAGTTTTTGTTAACTGGTGCAACTTGCCAAGATTGTTATTGTTTTTTTTTTTTTTTTTTTAACAATCGTGTTGACCGACTGAAAAGCAACTAAGTCCGCTGGCATTTGAGGGTGCGCAAATGCGAGGGAGCCGTGTCAGTACATTTACTGGCACGTTAAAGATCCCCTTCGGGGCAAAATTCCGGCACCCCGGCGTCTCTAAAAGCCAGTGTAGTTAAAAGGGACGTAAAACCAATAACATTATTATTTTATTATTATATCATGAAAAGCACCTAAATTTCATTTACTAAGGCATTACTGAAAAATGGTTTCCAACACGATATTGATTATTTATTTTTGTAATATTTTTGCTAAACAGAGTTAAACTCTGTTACAGAACATTTCAACATTGTGGCTTAGTCCATGTGCCCTTCATTTGTACTGTATTACGCAGCAAACCCCATGTGCGGCACGTGGAGTGCATCAATATGTTCTAGCTATTGAATAACATTGTACTATCATATCATTGTATATTTATTATGAAACCTCATTTCCAGGGCCATACACTTGCTGAGAGATTGAGTTACCACCTTGAACAGCTGACCAGAAATCCATCACAGATAGATAGTGAGGTCTTCATAAATGCGTCCATCGCCCTTAGCAATATCAAGCTATACGCTCTGGGCGACCTCAAGGTAAGATCTTGGAGAATTTTCTCTCCTATACGGAGTCTGTAAATTAACGTGACTAATGATAATGCTCAAATGTGACCTTACAGATAGCACGAAGTATGATATCCGTCATCAGCAATATGATGGACGTCAACAATAGCGTCATTGAAGAAGCAGACCCCAATGGAGTGGCGTCACAGAACTTGGTTAATATAGTAAATTATTATACACTCAATGTTGAGCTTGGAGCTTCCCGTAATATATCTATGAACTCCCAAAACCTTGCTTTGGAGGTTGTAGCAATTGGTCCCGAAGAGGTAAATTCCAGCAATGGAATATCGTTCATACCAGTTCACCAAATGAAGATGAATAGCAGTAACGAAATTTCTGACATAGATGAAGGTGGAGAAAGCGAGGTACCAGCATCAAATTTGGTGAGTATTTACATTTTTAGGTATTATGTTCAAATAAGGAGTATTTATAATGCTTCAAGGAATATCACCTCAGACACAATCAATGTTCATTAACATGATTTGGTTTTATGAATGTACTTTCTCACAGTATTTGAAATTAAATTGCACAGAAAAGCATTATTCCTAAACTTCTGCCAGTAAAAGCTTCTACATTCTATTGGCATCAACACTGTTTGTAAATTATTGTAATTAAATATTCGGTTATTCCGCGTTTAACGTGGATAATAGGGCCTACATAGAATACGTATTCAAAGTGATTCTAAATATGACAGTATTCATTGACCAGTTATAATACAGATAAATCTTGTTTTATTCCTTATTATTAATTGTGTAGTCCGGATGCAATATAACTAGTCCAAACGTCAACCTACCAGCTGTCACTGCTGTTGGAAAATTTGTCCTGCAGTACAATTTGCCTGAATGTTATTTCGTTCTTGCTCTGATAGCAAAGTAACAAAGTATTGCACTGCGAGGCTATGTTTGGTGACCGTTGCTGTATTGTTTACCGTGATGTGCATGTCAACTCAAGATCCCAATGCTAGACAACCATTACTGTACCACACTGAGAATGAACATTCTATCCTTGCGGTTCGCTAGTCTACTGAGTCAACTAGGGGCTGAAGATTCAACAAGTAGTTCCGTGAAGAACTAAACAGCCCATCTTCATATATCCTATTCATGTTAATTGCCTCTATCAACATACAAAATTTCAGTTTGATTGCTGTAATAGACTCGCAGATAATGAGAACCGTCTATTTTTTTCGGATGGTTGCCATGTTGGATTTATATATATGTAGGCCATAGAGTTATGTAGTATTACATGAAGATTATTGCGTAGGTGTATTATTCAAACTTCAATCACATGAATAAGACACAAGAAAAAAAACGAGATATTAAAATTTCGCACAGCTGCCATCTTGTGGTTATGAAAACAATTGAAATAAATTACATGTCAGTGTATTTCTAGGTACATAAACATTTGCTGTACCAAGTTTCACTTTGCGCGGATGGTTAAATCGCGACAAAAGTATATTTAAATGTTTCAACTTCGCTTGGCAACCATGTTCGTTTTGTACTTAACAGGTTTATGAAGATTACATAGGTAAAATTCTAGTAGTGCGCTTTATCACCCTACAAACGTTGTGGGTGATATCTGTTACTGTTGCGGAGATATAGAATGCCAGTGAAATATTTCGCGCGGCCGCCATGTCGGATTGGTAAAACGTATTAAAATTTGAAAGGCACGGTCAAGTTTAGACGAGGTAGTAGTATGCACTTATCGCATTTCATTGAAATCACTTTGGTTGTTTAGATTTTACTGGGAAACACACACACACACGGACAAGAGGTGGTCTCATAAGCCTATTTCTATCATAAATTCCATTTCCAGTGTTGTTTTGACTGCATTCTCAGTGGACAATCACAATCACCCTTTCTTTCAGGTAAGGGGTATCTCAATGAACATACCCTCTGAAGCATTATTGCAAGACAGAAGTTCCCACAGCATTCGAGTTCAGTTTGTGTCGTACACCAACAGCAAGTTCTTTCAACCTGTGGTGACCAATGATACTCATAAGAAGACCCCATATGACATGAGCTACAGAGTCATTTCAGCATCCATCTCCAACCTGAGCGTTGAGAACCTGACGATGCCGCTGGTTTACAAGGTGCCCAATGTGTTTGGCAAAGTGAAGCAGTTTTGTGGCTACTGGGAGCCTAAAGGTGAGTGTACTCTATTATCTCTATTGTTTTTATTCAACTGATAGCTGTAATACCCATGCTTCGCTACTGATAAGGGATGCCTTAAGGTTCATTTTGTAATTTTAAACGGCAATTTTTGTTGTTTGATTTGAGGGGCTTGGACTTCGTGGTCATTTAACCCCATGTATTTGGGTGTTTGTGAAATTTTTGTCTGATAACATGTATTATTGTTATAGCTGTATTCGTGTGTGTATTTGTAATTCAGGTGAGGATTGGTAAGGAGGTGGCTGTGGCCTTAAGTTGGGAACCATCCTGGCTTTTAACTTGAGTGGAAGAAGGATGGCTGAGATTGGAATCGAATCCATCTCTTCTCAGTTTTGGCTCACGAGACTGAGTGTACCCCGTTAGAGACCTCAGATCAAAATTAAATGTCTTGGCAGAGCCAGGAATCAAACGCAGACCTTCGTTCCGACTGCCAAGAATGCTAGCTGCTACACCACGAGGTGGTTGATATTATAGCAACACGCCTCAAAAGGGGCCGTGCGCGACATTATAAAACCGAAGGGAAGAAGTTTAAATGCTCCACCTCTACAAGATTGATACATAATACTGTAATAATAATATTAATTGCCTGAATCACAGATACACACACTAATACAGCCACCACAATTAACACCGGTTATTAGACAAATTCTACACACACTCAAAGTACTGAGTTGTCGCAGCCCCTAAACTAAGGAACCAACCGTGTGTTTTACGGCCCTTAGAGACGCCGGGATGCCTGAATTTTGACCTGATGGGAATCAATAATGTGTCAGTAAATCTACTGGCATGACCCCCTCGCACTTGAGCACCCTCAAATGCCAACTGAATGTGTCAGGATTCGATCCTGCGACCTCGGGCACACCAGACGGGAACATTACCACTGCGCCACGCAGCCAGTCAAGTTTCAAACACTTATGATCTATATGTCATAGCATCCTATCACGTAGTACTGTTTATTTGGCAATTTGCTAGCGTCCTTAATCTCTGTGAGGTCCGAGTGGACGTTCATACTTCGTCACACAGACCAATGTTAATCTCTACTTACTATAGTATAAAACAAAGTCCCCGTTTCTTGGATGTCACGGGTAATCTCGTGAACCACTGGATGGATTTTCATGCGGTTTTCACCATTCAGTAAAGGATATTTCGAGGAAGGTTTCTGTAGAGGCCAAGCAGTAGGCCTAACGATTTCTGTAACGATTTCAGTGAAAAGGTCGAAAAAATCCTGGCGTCCGTGTGCTTTTTAAGCTTACGCTGGGCAAACCGTTAGAAGTATCAATATAATATGAGTGTAAGAATTGTTCAGCATGAAAAGTTCTACAAAGTCCGCGAGAGCATATCTCTATCTTCAATACATATAAGTGGTTTTACGTTTTTCACGTAAGTTAATGCATTTATCAACTGTTCCCGGGCGAAACCGGGACGGGTTGTTAGTAATAAATAATTCGTTATCGAAAGAGATCGCCGAAAATGAATGAAATTCCAATGAGTATAATTTGCGACCAGCCTGCAGTGGCAATGTGTTCGTTTATTAATATGTATCGCCAAAGATATTTCGTCTTTTTGTTTATGCTGCAGTGGAGCTAGTGATGTAAATTGTCTAGGCATTTATAAGTCGGGGCAAATGCCCAGGCATTTCGGGCATTTACCTCTTTTAAAAACATATACATAATGCAACGCTTATATAAATATTGTTTCAGCCTGAAGCGATTTCACTGCTCTACAATAACTTTATTATTTGAGATATTTTAACAACGCTTTGCACACACATACAAAAACTCAAAAAGTTTTTTTTAGGCATTCACAAATGTTCGATATGTGCCCCTTTAGTGATTCGGCAGACATCAAGCCGATAATCAAGTTCCTCCCACACTCGGCGCAGCATGTCCCCATCAATGAGTTCGAAAGCATCGTTGATGCGAGCTCGCAGTTCTGGCACGTTTCTTGGTAGAGGAGGTTTAAACACTGAATCTTTCACATAACCCCACAGAAAGAAATCGCATGGGGTTAAGTCGGGAGAGCGTGGAGGCCATGACATGAATTTCTGATCATGATCTCCACCACGACCGATCCATCGGTTTTCCAATCTCCTGTTTAAAAAATGCCGAACATCATGATGGAAGTGCGGTGGAGCACCATCCTGTTGAAAGATGAAGTCGGCGCTGTCAGTCTCCAGTTGTGGCATGAGCCAATTTTCCAGCATGTCCAGATACACGTGTCCTGTAACGTTTTTTTCGCAGAAGAAAAAGGGGCCGTAAACTTTAAGCCGTGAGATTGCACAAAACACGTTAACTTTTGGTGAATTGCGAATGTGCTGCACGAATGCGTGAGGATTCTCTACCGCCCAGATTCGCACATTGTGTCTGTTCACTTCACCATTAAGAAAAAATGTTGCTTCATCACTGTAAACAAGTTTCGCACAGAACGCATCCTCTTCCATGAGCTGTTGCAACCGCGCCGAAAATTCAAAGCGTTTGACTTTGTCATCGGGTGTCAGGGCTTGTAGCAATTGTAAACGGTAAGGCTTCTGCTTTAGCCTTTTCCGTAAGATTTTCCAAACCGTCGGCTGTGGTACGTTTAGCTCCCTGCTAGCTTTATTCGTCGACTTCCGCGGGCTACGCGTGAAACTTGCCCGCACGCGGTCAACCGTTTCTTCGCTCACTGCAGGCTGACCCGTTGATTTCCCCTTACAGAGGCATCCAGAAGCTTTAAACTGCGCATACCATCGCCGAATGGAGTTAGCAGTTGGTGGATCTTTGTTGAACTTCGTCCTGAAATGTCGTTGCACTGTTATGACTGACTGATGTGAGTGCATTTCAAGCACGACAAACGCTTTCTCGGCTCCTGTCGCCATTTTGTCTCACTGCGCTCTCGAGCGCTCTGGCGGCAGAAACCTGAAGTGCGGCTTCAGCCAAACAAAACTTTATGAGTTTTTCTACGTATCTGTAGTGAGTCGTGACCATATGTCAATGAATGGAGCTACAGTGAATTTATGAAATCGCTTCAATCATTTGTAATAGCCCTGTATGTATTCTATATATTTTAATTCGTAAAAACAGGAGTTGAGGCCAAAATAGGCTGCGGAAGTTGTAGGAATTCACTGAAAGAACTTGATTTTGGTCCTGAGACTGAGCTTGTGCTTGGTACTGTAGATTAGTTGTTGAAATCATCCACTTCAATTAGTAAAGGTTCATAAGGGGTTTTCTTTCGAAAAGGCTTTTCAACCACTGTAACTGTACCTAACTGAAACACTTTTTTATATCCTGAGGGCACTTAAAACACTTTTTATGTGTTATTTCCATTTTGTTACAATATGACTGTTAATAGTCCTTATTACAATATTTACAAACAAACAAACTGGTTCAATGTAGAAACAGGTCTCCGACAAGGGAGTGTATTGTCCCCCTTACTTTTCCTCATTGTCATGGATGGAATCCATAAACGAGTGAAACTGAAAATGGGAAGTAAAGGGATGAAGGCCTTACTCTTTGCTGATGACATAGTGGTATGGGGGGACGATTAATTGGAAGTCCAAGAACAAGTAAATATTTGGAACCAGGAGATAGAAGAGCATGGAATGAAAATCAGTGTGGAGAAGAGTCAGACGATGGTGATGACAAGAAATGTGCGAGATGGTAGTGGGAATATTGCAGTAGATGAAAAACCATTACAAGGTGTGAAAAGCTTCAAATACTTAGGGAGTGTCCTAACAGAAGATGGAAGGATAAGTGAGGAAGTTGGTAAGAGGATCCAACAAGCAAATGGGTTTTTACCAGTGTGAGGGGTCAGGTGTGGAACCACAAAGTTCCCGAGAATTGTAAAAAAATCTTGTATTCAACATATTACACACCTATATTGACGTATGCAGCTGGCACGTGGACAACAACTAAACGGGAGGAAAGTAGAATCCAGGCAGCAGAGATGAAGTTCCTTAGAGGTATAATTGGAAAGACCCGCAGAGACAAAATCAGAAACAAGGAAATTAGGGAGAAAACAGGATTCCCAATGTTACAAGACAAAATCGAGATCAGTAAGTCAAAATGGCATGGACATATGATGAGAATGGGAGAAGACCGAGTCCCGAAGCGATTATTTACTGAGAAAGTCACGGGAAGGCGCCAAAGGGGAAGGCCGAGGATGAGGTGGATGGATGCAGTGAGGGAGAGCATTGAGAAAAGAGGAGTGAGAGTGGAGAATGTACTGGAAGAGGGACGAGTGGTGGAAAGACAGAAAAGTATGGAGGTCCTTGATTCACACCCCGACCCAGATCACTGGAACTGGGAAATGAAGAAGAAGAAGAAGAAGAAGAAGACAATATTTACAAGATACTCTTTTCCCTTTATTAAAAAAAGTTCCAAATAGGTCCTTTTTTCCTAAGCATTTTGTAATGATTTAATCTAACACTTAAAAATATAAATAGCCTAAGAAAGAAGTGAGGTTATCTCAGACTCAACCACTCAACAGGCAGCTCTAAATCATAACTAACTGGGCTGGGCTGCTAGTGGTAGAATGCCCCACCAATCTCAAGGCCACCAACCACCCTACCCACATTCCAAGATCATAGCACAATGGCTGCCCAGGGCCTAGCCCATCCACCCCCCTCCCAAAGCCAATATTCATGCCATAATCAAACTCCTACCTAATTTTCCTAAATATAAATGAGTAGGCCTGCAGGCCTAACTCAGTAATAAAATGTTTTATTCCAACAAGATTATGCATAATTCCCATTTAGATGTTATTGACAACATTGACACAGGATAATTAAATTATTATTAGCAATATTCAGACATTACTAGTTTATCCATGAAATGTACCTTTGATTAATGGTCTTTATCATGTTTTAGAAGCTCTAGTAACAATCACAAGTAAAAAGTAAAAAGTAAAAAAAAAAAAAAAATGCCCAGATTTTGGGCGCTTAAAACTGCTTTGGGCAAATGCCCATTTATAGATGTCCTGCCCACTGGGCATTTGCCCGGCCCACATCACTAGGTGGAGCACACGGACCAACAGCCGACTATCGGCGGGCCGACGTAAAAACTTGGCAAGGATCTTCAATGTTCTTACGTCGAGTGTGTTTGCGAAGCAAGAGGAATGGCAATCGAGAAATCTATTTTATATTCGATGAGTCTAGAATTCGAAAGACGTAGAAAGCTTGAGACTTTCTGATACACTATGCAAGGACTCCCGCGTGATATTAGGAGTCGGTCGTGTACGAATGTTCAGTTCTAGCCAAGCACTTAGTCATTAGATAGTATTGTTGTGTTGGCTTGGGACATCTTAGTTATCAGCACCATGTAGTTGGGTGTGTGTTGAATATTGTCTGATAACCTGTGTTTATTTCATGACTGTATTAGTGTGTGTTGCTGTATTAGGCGCCCCGGAACTTTAAATAACGTACTATCCCGGCATTTGCCTGGAGGGAGTGTGGGAAAAACACGTAAAAACACACTCAGGTTAGCCGCTGACAGCGCGTGGGTTCAAACCTACGATCTCCGGTCTTGCTGCAGCTGCCCGCGCAGTTGTGGTGCACGATTTAACGAGCACGGCTATGCCACTGGATCACTCGACAGTGAGTCGAGAGATCGTGAGTGTAATCTGTCAATGAATCGGAAAGTGAAGTGGACTAGTGGCGAGCAGTCGTGAGATAGCTTTGTGCAATGCTCCGAGGATTGAAGGCGCAGCAGACCTGATTTTGGCACGTGGACGGACAAAAACGCCAGGCAACTACCACGAGTGACTCTAATGAGGAATCCTGACGTGAAAGAGTAGTAACCAGTGAACTGTGGAGGCTGTACAGACCGCTGCGAAGAGATGTGAACAGTTTCTGCATGGCCGTTGTTTGTGTACATAGTAGACTTGGAAACAAATTTAGTTTTAGTACGGTAACACACGCAACCTGATTATGGAACTATGAACCCCGTCAAATCATATACAGTTTCAAAAAATGACTTTTTGTTCGACCCTGGCGAAATGTAAATATTGTATGTCAGAAAACTGTACTATAATGAGGCTCATTTTAGTACAAGTTTTCATTATGATACAGTTTCTCCCACCGATCAGAGCTCAAGAAACAGTTGTGTGACCAATTAGGTGAGGATAGCATCGCACCTGCGCTCACTTCCATGGCACCCTATTTTAAAATTTCACTGCGTGGCGAGTGTCATAGTGAGGTATTCCAGGAGGCCATGGTCAAATACAAGGTATTCTCGGCGTCCCATGCAGTCTGTTCAGTACATAAAACTGGTGAAATCTCGACAGATATTTATGAATATTTGTGTTCGAATATAAAATAGTTTTAACCCTTTTGCTTTCAAGCTCTCAGCTGATGGATGTGTCAAAACTGACAGCCATATTTACCACACTATGCACACACTTCTTTTAAAATTACATGGAAGGCACACCAATGAAGATATCAACATGAAAGATGGTAAACGTATAGAGTATATATCACTTATTATTACTGTAAGTAAGACATGTCTCTAAACCAAAAGGGTTTAATGTTTAAAAAAATAAGAAATGTGAAATCAAAATTACAAGTTTCAGATTTTGAAAGTTTGGAAGTAATTCTAGAAAATAGTATTTACAGCCCAAGTTTGTTATTCATGTCAGTAGGAAGGCTATAATATTGTTTACTAGCATAGTAAATATCAAGATTCTATGTGCATTAGATCCAAGGATAAATTAAATGTTAAAATGATGTAACACTGAAAAATGACAGCCATTTTTGCATAAAACACAGATTTCTTATAAATAATATGTAGCACTCACCTATGAAGATATTGCTAGATCATCATTATCCTCTACACTTTCCGATTCGGACAGAGCAACATCATCATCAATTGAATAATTATAAAGATATTCAGTGCTAAATAAAGTCTTTCCGCAATGCCACACACGGCAAATAACTAGGCCTAATCTAACTGAACTATACCTAACACTTCACTACCACTATGTACCTAATTACCTAAGAAAACTATTTAAATAATGAACTAACACGTTAAAAAAATATATTGCCTACGATATTACTTAATTTTACTATATAATCACGTACGAAAACACAAGAGAAATGAACGGAAGTTTGCCGGCGACTATGATGTAAACATGATTCGGAACTCCAGTGAGCACATGTTTCAGACTCTAAGATTATCGATAAATACGGATAGCTGGAAGTTCCCGTGGAGTATGACGAGAGATACAACTATACTCTTCTTATTCCGTGCAAAAATGCTGCTATCTGGCGCGTAAATAATGAACTAATAATAAAAAAGACGGGTAACGACGGATCGTTACCCTGTCAGTTTTCGCAGGACCCGTGGGTACCGATAGATCGTTACCTTGAAAGCCAAAGGGTTAATTATCGTCGAACATAAACTTTCAGTCGTATGCAACTCGCCTATAATGGTAATTAAGACACTCGTATGGAAATTATAAAACTCACTACGCTCGTTCTATAAACATACTCGTGTCTTAATTATTGCCATTATAGGTTCGTTGCATAATGTACTATTTTGAAACTACTCGGCAGAGATCATAAACCTTTTAATTAGAGTAGAGGGAGGTCCACACGTGACTTTCCATCTGGCCCACGATGATAAAAATTTCCTTCAGTCCTTGTTCTGCTTCTGTTATAATTATATTAATGCAGCCAATGTCCATCTATTTTATTTTCAGGACGAGTCAGGGAAGGGGTTTTGGAAGGAAATCGGCCGTGGATTTATTGAAAGGAACCTCCCCGCATTAGCATAGTGGTGAAAATGGGGAAACCACCAAGACCATTCTCAGGACAGCCGAGATAGGATTCGAACCCACGCCGATCTTCCGATGCCAGCGAGGCACGAGGTAGCGCGTTAGTGATCAGGATCAGTTATAAAAGACCTTATTTTGGCACGTGGACGGACAAATCTCACGGTTTTCAAATGTGGTCTGGAACCCGAGACTCCCATTCATTTGCATCCACTACTTTATATAGAGACCATTGTAAAATTGCAATCGTATTCTAAAATGTATCAAAAAGTAAACATTTAGTGAAGGTTTCTCATACATACTCCTTGTGTATTATGCTTGAATACTACTGAATGGAAGTTTCCCTTTGATCATCTTTATACGGTATATACCTGTATAATACGCTAAGGCAGAAAGCCTCCGTGGCTTAGGCGGCAGCACGCCGGCCTCTCACCGCTGGGTCCGTGGTTCAAATCGTTCAAATCCCGGTCACTCCATGTGGGATCTGTGCTGGACAAAACGGAGGCAGACAGGTTTTTCTCCGGGTACTCCGGTTTTCCCTGTCAAAATTTCATTCCAGCAACACTCTCCACTATCATTTCATTTCATCTGTCATTCATTTAATCATTGCCCCAGAGGAGTGCGTCAGGCCTCGGCAGCCGGCACAGTCCATATCCTCGCCGCTAGATGGGGGCTTCATTCATTCCATTCCTGACCCGGTCGGAGACTGGAAGCAGGCTGTGGATTTTCAATACGCTAAGGTGTATGTTTCACAAAACTCAAGCTCCTAACCCAGAGGGAGCTAGAAGGTGTGGTTTGTACCAAAATCTTCCAAATTGTCTCAATAGTAAAGGAAAAATCTTGCCTTTCTTGAAAAGTCAACGGAAATGTATTTATTTGTTTATAAAGTGCTTTTAAACAAATAAACAAGACGATAGCCCCTAGCAGAACTGTGTCGCGTACAGCCGCATAGCACTAGGGCCAGGCGGGTAGTCTGTACACATGGGGCGCACACAACCCATTGTGAAACCATCAGCATTGATGAATTGCCCTCTGATTTCATAAATATCGACTTTGTTTAAAAAGTACGTTTAAACAAATAAACATATTTATAGAAGCCCGCATAACAGTAATGCCAGGCGGGTGGTTTATACACGCGAGAGTTCTTGCACGGGTCCGCTAGTATTATTTAATGCTTGGCTTCCAGGCTGTTACAGCAGTATGGTTCTCCAAGGCAGCGCTATCTTAAGAAACTGCTTGGTTGTGAACAAAGATTATGCAGATCATAGACGTTGAATTACTGTATGTTAGACGATGAATCTACTGTTCTAAATACTGTATTTTGCTTCTCTCTCATGCAGCCATGCAGTGGCTCGACGATGGAGTGACAACCAATCAGACGGACTTGTACATCCACTGCGAGGCTACACATATGACAGCCTTCTCAGTTCTCCTCGATCCCGACTTTGGAGCCTCCATTTCTGAGAGTGACAAGCAGATCATGAGCATCATCAGCTACATCGGTTCTGCCTTGAGTGTGGTAGGACTCCTGTTCACCATCATGACTTACTCTTTGTTCAGGTAAGAATTATTAACATTATTGGTTTTTACTTGTTACCATAGGGACATGAAAGTTTTCTTAGCTTACGTACGCGTAATGATTAAATCACAGTTATATTATGCCTGGTAGTCGGTTCCGGATCGCACATACAAGGAAATATGCTCATAGCGAAATCAAATAGTACCAAAGTGGATAGGGTTCCGGAAAAAAAATACAGTTATTATTTAACGGCATACATTTCACGATCCTGTAAGAGTGACGCTCTCTGACTGAGGAAAACGCAATAGCCTACATGCATAATTTTACGACAGCAATTTGTACACTAATAGAATCCAACCTTACTCTATTTATGAATCAGAACAAGTATGCCCGCTACAGCGTAAATAAGAAAGCGGGCAATGTAAGGGGGAGATAAGCCACTCAAAGGTATTTCGACATACTGTATATGTTGCTTTGCATATTACGGTTGATATCTAGGGGTTTTGTCGTGATTTTTCTTACTGACTCCAGCTTCGCATTAATTGTAATGTTAAAACCTATCAAAAGCAACGGAATCATAGCGCTAAACAACTGTCATTTCCTTGCAAGTACCACTAAAGCCAGATAGAACACTTCTCGAATCAAGGATAAGGGACTCTAGATCTGAACGGCCGAAGGAACTATCGAAAATATTTGAATGGCTTACGCAAAGAAAATGTATCCACTGTTGACATCAGGAATAACCTTGAGATCAATTTAGATGTAAAATTACAAGTATCAGTAATGAAATATCACTGGAGGATGCTATTTTGTATGCGTGATGATTATAGCGAGTACATATATGGAATTTCATATTCGAAACTATAAGGAATACTTAAGTGGGAACCATATATCTTAACGTTTTATGCAGTCAGGAATAAAAATCCACCAATAAAAAATTCATATTTCATAATATTTTGATAAAATCTTGATATTTTAGGAAAATTTTCATATTTATTCATATTCTGGCATTTATGCAATTCTGTATAATTATACATTAAGTAGTTATTCAAATAAATTAGAAACAGAAAAAGCGTGTCTTTTCATTCGTGTCTTTATAAGCAATAAAGAAAGAAAGAAAGAAAGAAAGAAAGAAAGAAAGAAAGAAAGAAGAAAATAAAATACAAAGCGAAGTTAATTTGTATAAATTTAGTGTTAAGTCCAGTGATATTAATTATTTACGGAAGGAAATGAAAGAATACTTATTATATCGGTTAACACGAATAACATAATTTCGTACATATGTCAATAAAACTTTATATGCAATGTCATATTAAAAATTATGTCACAATTAAATATTCATGTTATCTATTTTGAATACAGTTTTGCGCATAAAATCGTACGACATAGTATACTTAAAGATAGTATACCCTGTTTCAATACAGATCCCAGCAGCTCAAGGCGTATTAAAGCATATTGAATATTGAATACGCTTTAATCCCGTTTCTTTAAATCAGCATATTAAAATTTATTTGATGTCAAACAGTGTTCTCCTTGATTTCGTGTTAACTTGAAAGTAACTGTCTAGCTTCAAAGCTAGACAGATTTGAAGCCAATTCAGCACACTGTGTGGCTCTGGCACAGAAGGGTTTCGGAAGTGACGGCGTTAAGGGTGATCTTGCTTACATCCTTACTGATTTCAGCATGATACCACAGGTCATAGAGAAGCTGGAAATGCAACAATTTGACACTAATATCTGCCATTTAGAAAGTGCAAGACCTGAGGAAGGCTGTTGCGGATATTCCTGGACCCAAAGGGAGAATTGTGTCAGAATAATTTTAATCTGTGCTGGATAAAAATAAGTCTTACCAGGTACTGAATGAAATAAGTCAAGTTATTGAAGGTATGACAAACATCATTCCAGCAAACATTGCAGTAAAAGATGTAGCATGCTACAAATATGCTCCCAGTACATCATGTGACGTGGAACAAAGCTTTTCATCATACAAAATTATAATAACAGATATACGTTACAGTTTGCTTCCTAAAAATTTAGAAAAATTGTTAGTTGTATATTGCAACAAATAGAATATTGTTTTATTTTATGTATGCAAACTTTGTCCTTTTCAAGGTTTCGGCCTTTGACCAATTCCAAAATTACATATTGATTGCAAATAATTATAAATTATAATTTACTTGATTACTTTTTGTAAAAAAAAAAACTGGGAGCTGATTAAATAAACACAGTCTTAAAAGAAGCTTATTATTTAATAATTTTAAAGTAAAAATTCAATCCAATAATTTTATTATATTGAATTTTCTCATGAATTAATACCAATTAACTTTCAAGTATCCAAATTAATATCAGCACGAACAACTTCATATAATTTCATCTTTCGTCATTTTAAATTTCATATTTTCATGCATTTTATTTCATATTTTGGTAAAAATTTCTTCTTATTTTTACTCGCTCTAGTGATGATCATGTAAGAGAGCGCCAAAATCAAGTTAGAACAGGAAGATCATACCTGCATTCAACTGAATGTGCAAGTGATCTTCAGGCCGCCTTGTCTCCTGGCGGAACACATAATTCGAGCATTCAGAACGTAAAAGAAATGTGATAGACACCGAGTTTCTATCGTCGAACAAGGGTAAGGAATGGACTACGGATGTTTCTCCCGTCATAAAGTTACTCCACTTTTAAGAATGGAAGATGAATTTAAACAAGAGCGTAACTCCAAGTATGGATTTAGACATGTTTAAACAGAATGGTTCAGGTATCTGATTGGCCTAGTCAGAAACCCAGACTCGACTGACTGAGCACAAGTAATCAGGACTACAGGCACGAGTAGGGCGTCCAAACTAACGATGATATTAAGTAGGCTATTGTTTTAAGGGTCGTGATTCCTCGGTGTCGGCCACGGTGGCCGAGAGCGCTAACGCACTAGCTCGTGCCTCGCTGCCATCGGGAGTGTATGGGTTCAAATCCCACCTCGGCTGCCTTGAAAATGGTTTTCGTGATTTCCCAGTTTCACCACCAGGAAAATGACGGGATGGTCCTTTTCAACAGTTCCACAGCTGACTTCCATCCAAAATCCCTTCCCTGAGCATTCCTTAATTGGACCCAAGTTAGCGGTCGCCTGGGCGATCGGCCTGTCGCTACCCCCAGTTGTATCTCCAGAGAAAGTGTGTTCAGTCCTTGCGACGGTGGAGGAATGATCCCTCGCAGAGTCCATGGGTGAAGCTGAGCAGGGAGGATTAAAAGAACTCCTAGGTTACCGTCCCCATTCAAAACTTGTCAGATAAAGTCAATGAGAAAATAGAAGAGAAGAATCGTAACGTATCAAACTAAATCACTGAGCCTGGTTGCGATGTGGTACACACATCTCACAAACGCAATAACTACCTAGGGCTAATGGCCATGATACTCAAAGATAATTTCCTTAAATAAAACCATAACTTTTCACACTTCTGGCTGTCACCGCGGAGGCCCGGGTTCGATTTCCGGCTCTGCCAATAAATTTAATTCTGATCTGAGGGCTGGAATGGGATACACTCAGCCTTGTGGGGCAAAACTGAGAAGAGGCGGATTTGATTCCCTCCTCGGCCATACTGGAAGTGCTTTTCCGTGCTATCCCACTTCTACTCCAGGTGAATGCCAGTATGGTTCCTAAATTAAGGCCCCGGCTGCCCCCTTCCCAATCCTCGTCTGAATTACAAATACACACACTAATGCAGCCATCACAATAACACAGGTTATCAAGCAAATTCCACACACCTACGTACACGGGACTGAATGACCACGATGCCCAAGCCCCTCAAATGAAACAACAGCTACAACAACTGAATTTGTCATATAAATTGAATCAAATGTGATGCCACTATAAAGATTTACCGTGCCAAGTTTCACCGTGCTTTGATGATTAAATCACGAGAAAGAATCACTTAAATATTTAAAATTCATGAGGCCACAATTCTGGTTTTGTGCTCATCAAGTTAGTTAAACTTATTTTAACATCCTTTATCAGCTTACAAAATTTCAGTTTGATTGTTGCAATAGATCCGTAGTAATGAGAACCAGTGAAATATTTCGCATGCCTGGCATGTTGGATTGGTTCACATATAGGCCATAGAGTTATATACCTGTAGCTGAAGATTATTGCGATGGTTCATTATATAAACTTTCACTTCAATCTCTTGAGTAGGACACAAGCAATGAAAATTTAATTTTAATATTTCACACAGCCGCCATATTGAGTTTATGAAAACAATTGAATAAATTAGGTGCCAGTGTATTGAACCTTGCATAAAGATTTGCCATGCCATGTTTGACTGATCTCGAATGATTAATTATATTTTAATTTCGTAGGATTTTGAAAGTTACATGGGTGAACTTCTCTTAGTATTGTCTATCAGCATACAAATTTGTAAGTTGATAGCAGTAATACTTTTGGAGATATTGAATACCAGTAAAATATTTCGCGCGGCCGCCGTGCTGAATTGGTGACACATTAAAATTTGAAAGGCACGGTCGCGATCAAACGAGGTAGTACTGTTGTAAATTCTTACCAAGTTTCATTGAAATCGCTCAAAGCGTTTAGACATTATCAGGGGACATACTATCAGTGGTAACTCGTCGGTCAACACAAATTTGCCCAATATGTCTGGGAGGGTGTACGATGTGTATACAGGGTGTCGGAAAATAAGAGGTTGAAAATCAAACCAAGCATGGGGGTGGGTCTGGAGAGCAATATGAGTTAAGATACCTGTGGGCGCAAACCAACCGTTAAGTCCCTGGAGCATTTGTAATTACGAGGAAACTCGGCAACGTCGCGCAATGAGCATCATCGAGTGCGGTGTGACACTCTTGTGTGTTTCGAGCTGAGCAGCTGACCTGCTCTCGTAGCTCAGTGGGCAAGGTGCTGGCGCCGTTCAGTGTGCTCCCATCTGTTACGGTAATGACAGCTCTTTTAAACGACGCAATTAATTAGAAATGAAATAATTTGATAAGAAACGAGCCACTTGAAAACCGATTTGTTTTAAAGTACTTCATAATAAGGACAAAATGAATACAAGACAAAGTAGAATTTATCGCGGCGAGCGAATAAACAAAGAATAAAGAGCTTATTTAATTTTTAAAATTGAAAATGAGACCCAGAATTAACCAGGTTAATGTCGTGATTAATGCGCAGTAAGATCTGTCATGCAAAGAAGAAAATTAAAAAACAAATCGGGGAAAAAAAGTTTTTCCAGATTCGAACCCGAAGCAGATGGGAGCACACTGAACGGCGCCAGTACCTCTCCCATTGAGCTACGAGAACCACAGGTTAGCTTCTCAGCTCCAAACACACAATAGTGTAGACGCCGCACTCGATGCTGCTCATTGCACGACGTTGCCTAGTTTCCTAGTAATTACAAATGCTCACAGGAGCGTAACGGTTGGTTTGCGCCCACAGGTATCTTATCCCATATTGCTCCCCATACCCACCTCCATGCGTGGTTTGATTTTCTACCTCTTATTTTCCGACACCCTGCATATAAAATAAATAATCAAAAAATGCATGTATTAGTTATAATCACTATTAAATAATGGGCAGTGATTATAACTAACGCTTGTAATCTTTTTCAAGAGTGTTTTATGCATTAATCATTATACCCCGCCCAGTCATATTGGGCAAATTAGTGTTGACCGACTGAAGAGTTGCAACTGATAGTTTGTACAGGCAACACTGAAAAAATGCCTTCAAAGCTTTCCATTAGCGAACACACACACACATACACAGACAAAAGGTGATCTCAAAGTCTTCATTCCATAAGATGAAAATAGGCCAATAATAATGACCCGTTGAGTTCTAGTTGAGTAAGATGCTTCAGGAATTAAAACTATGTCCCAGAATTTCATTGGAATGAATAAGAGAAACTTTTCATTGAGAGCATAATTCCGAGAGGAATACATCTTAATTCTATAGATTCAATTTCGCTCTATTTAATTCAGAGTTTCATATTTGAATATCATTAAATTCTATCAATTTAATTTCAGTTACGCCGGAATAGAATAAAATGTTCATTCAGAGTTTCACTTCGATAGGAATAGAGTTAAATTGTATGGATTTAATTTCACTTCGGCTGGAATAGAATTAAAAGTTCGTCCGAATTAAATATTACGGATTTATTTTCACTCCGGCCGGAATCAAGTTGTATGGATTTCATTTCATTCCGGGCCGGAATAGAATTAAATGTTCGCTCGAATCAAATTGTATGGGTTTAATTACACTCGGGCCGGAATAAAATTAAATGTTCGTTCTGAGTTTCATTCCGATAGGGATAGAATAAAATTCCATGTATTTAATGTCATTTCCATCGGAAAGTAATTACATTTTTATTCGCAATTTTATTCCGAGAAGAATATAATTAATTTGTATGGTTTTATTTCCTTTCGTTCAGAGTTTTCATTCTGAATAGGGTAAAGTTAAATTATATAGATTTAATTTTATTCCAGTCAGAACATAATTGAGTGTTTCGTTCACAATTGCATACCGAGAGGAAAAGAATGAAATGCTATGGATTTAATTTCACTCCCACAGGAATAGAGTTAAATATTTAATTCAGAGTTTCATTCTGAGAGGAATAGAATTAGATGTTTCATTCTTTGTCGGAATGAAATAACTTGTTTCACTCCGGGTTTAATTCCACGCCGGAATAGTATCGAATAGACTAGCTGAATTTAATTCCAGTGCACATCCCCTGGCTAACGTAAATTACGATCAGTGTGCTAGTTACGACGAGTTAGGTTAGGTAGCAGAGAATTGGTAATGATGCTTTACGACGCTTCAATTTCATTGGTACTTGTTCCTTCCCTGTCCAGCGAGTGTGCAGGGTGTGTGACAATCCTCGAGCGAGATCCCATCCGTTGCTTCAAGGATATGTTGATAGCGCAGCGGCCAACATGAAATGAAGTGTTGCAACTGGGACTTTATTAATTGGTGATGTCTGTCAAGTTTGCCTGTTGGTGGAAGAGTACGAATCTGGTTTCTGCGCGCGGTACATATATTTATATATATTTGTTTCATTTGACATATGTTGCTCCATTTTCAGAAGTTTAATAATAATAATAATAAATAAATAATAAATAAATAAATAAATAACCCCTGGCACTACAGCCCGTGAAGGGCCTAGACCTACCAAGCGACCGCTGCCCAGCCATTTGGCCTGCAGATATTGGGGTGACGCGTGATCAGCGCATCGGGTCCCCTCAGCCGTTAATCTTGGTTTTCGTGATCGGGGCGCTGCCTCACTGTCAGACAGCTACTCAATTGTCCTCACGAGGCTTGGTGCAGCCCGTTCCAGCCCTCACGTCAGTTTCTTAAATCCCTGACGGAGCCGGGAATCGAACTCGGTTCCTCCGGGTGAGAGGCAGGCGCGCTACCCCAACACCACGGGGGTGGCAATATTAATAATAATAATAATAATAATAATAATAATAATAATAATAATAATAGCTATTCTTCTTCTTTCTTCGTTTTGCCCACTTAGGGAGCGCGCTTGAACTTGTTGACTCGGGTTGATGGAGCTTTCCTCTTCTTCTCCTCCCAAAATCTCCTCATGAACTCGCTATGCCCCTTCTTACGTTCCTCCGTCCATTTTTTTCCAGTGGTCTTTTTAGCTTTTTCGGCGAAAGAGTGATTTGTAACTCGGGTTCCAAAAGTCTTGCGATTCATGATGCTATCTTCTGTAATGTTTATTTCCTTTAAGTCCTGTTTGATTTCTTCCAACCAACTGATTTTGACCTTCTTTGAATTAATTATATCAAGCAGTTTTTTTGCATATCTGGTGTTGTCCATTCGGCAGATGTGACCATAAAATTTCAATCGTCTCTTACGCACGGTATCAGTGAACTTATTGATTACTGTGTACAAGTCTGTGGTTTTCCTTTTAATCCATATACCATTAACATAAACGGGGCCATATATTTTCCTGAGAATTTTACGTTCCTGGATTTCGATTTCACCAATTTGAGAGTGGCCTCCTAGAGATATAGTTTCGGAGGCGTACAATGCTTCCGGAAGAACAACTGTCTGGTAGTGCCGTAGTTTTGCATTTCGTGACATCACTCTTTTATTATAGTGATTCCATGTTATTCGGTATGCTTTCTGAAGTTTGGTAGCTCTTTCTAAATTAGCTTTCCTGTCCAATCCAGACGGTACAATAATTTCTCCTAAATATTTGAAGGAAGGTACGTGTCTAATTATTCCATAGTTGGTCTGTAGTGGAGATCTCGGGATATTCTGGTCTCCATTTACTATGAAATGCGTCTTCTCATACGATATTCGGAGTCCTGTCTTTGATGCTAACTCATGTAACTTCTCTATGGCATACTTGGTTTCTTCACTAGTCTTGGTAAAGATAGCTAGATCATCAGCAAAAGCTAGGCATTTTACTTTTATTTTCTGTTCCAGAGTACCAATGCTTATGCCTTTGATGTTGTTTTCCCACTCCCTGATGACTTTGTCTAACACTAAGTTAAAAAGCCGTGGGGAGAGGCCGTCACCTTGTCGAACTCCGGTATGTACTTCGAAAGGCTCGGATAGTTCACCTAGGAACTTCACTTGAGATGTTGTGTCAGTGAGAGTCTGGCGGATTAAGTCCCTGGTTTTCCTGTCAACTCTGAGCTCTTCTAGGGTGTTCAGAACAGTTTGTCTGTCAATAGAATCATACGCCTTCTTAAAATCCACGAAGGTGACAAACGTGTTGGTACTGCGGCGTATTCTTAATATCGTCTTTAGGCTCCAAATCTGCTCCGAACACGATCTACCTTTCCTAAAGCCTGCCTGGTATTCACCAATCAAATGATCAGTTTGTTGTTCTACTCTGTTTAAGAGTGCTTTAGATAATACCTTGTATATAATTGGTAAAAGTGATATACCTCTGTAGTTGTTGGGGTCCGCTCGGTCACCCTTTTTATGCAACGGATGGATAATGGCATTCTTCCAGTCCTTCGGAATTATTTCGCTCTCCCATATTTCTGTTAGGAGTGTATGAATTCTCCTTATGAGGTCATCTCCTCCTATTTTCAACATCTCAGCAGTTATTCCATCGTTCCCAGGGGCTTTGTTATTTTTGAGCGATTGGATTATCTCTTTTATTTCTTGAGTTGTTGGGGGAAGTGAGTCTGGGTTTGGTACAGGTTTTTCAAACTGCAGTCTTTCCACTGGAGGATCACAGTTCAGTAGAGTTTGGAAATAATCAGCCAGTATCTTGCAGTTCTCCTTACTGTTTGTTTCTAGTCGTCCATTACGTCGACGGAAACTTAGAGTTGGTGGTTTGTACCCTGACAAGTCCTCACGGAATGTCTTGTAAAAATTTCGAGTGTTGTTTTTCTGGAAATCCTGTTCTAACCCTTCGAGTCTGATTTTGTTGTAGGCACGTTTTTCGCGCCGGATTGTTTTAGAGGTCAGTTTTTGAGTTTTTAGGAAGTTCTCCCATCTTTCCACTGTCCGATGTCCATTCCACTGATGCCAAGCTTTGACTCGGTCATTGACGGCTTCATCGCACGTTGTGTTCCACCATCTGTGCTTTCTTTTCCTAGGTGGTTGTCCTAATTTCATGGCTGATGACTGTAATGTTTTGCGAAGGTCTGGCCACTCCCTAGGATTTTCTTCCTGTAAATCTCGTAGGAAAACCTCGGCGTTCTTCCTCAAGCAGTCCGGATCAACTCTTGGAAACCGGTTGCCTTTAGGTTTGGATCTGTTTGGTTGAAACCGAACCTTGATTTGCGTGAGGTAGTGATCCGAATCTACCACTCCCTTTCGTACCTTAACATTCTGAATCTCCAGCATATTCTTTGCGGAAATAGCCACATGATCTATCTGAAATTCCCCTAATAACGGGTTAGGTGATCTCCAGGTTTTCTTTTTGTGTAATGGTCTCATAAAGTGCGTGGACATGAGTCTCAGCATGAATAATGTACAAAAGTTTATTAGACGCTCTCCATTCTTATTAGTCCGCCGATGTGCGGGATGGAGTCCTACTATTGATCTGTATATCTTCTCTCTGCCAACCTGTGCATTGAAATCCCCTACTAAGATTTTCACGTGATGTTTGGGGATTTTACTTGTAGTTTCCTCTAGTAATTCCCAAAAGTCTTCTACATTCTGTGGATTTCTCTTATTGTCTATGTTAGTTGGAGCATGGGCATTTATCAATAATAGCTATTATAATAATAATAATAATAATAATAATAATGTTATTAGATTTACGTCCCTCTTAACTACTGAGGCTTTTAGAGACGCCGGAATACCAGAATGTTGCCCCGAAGGGGATCTTTAACGTACCAATAAATTTACAGACACGACTCCTTTGCATTTGCTCACCCTCAAATGCCAACTAACTACACCAGGATTCAACACGGTAACCTTGCGCACAGCAGGCGAGAACGTTACCACTGCGCCACGCAGCCAGTCAGATCAGAGGTTTGATATCTAGGTTCTGCTTAAAGAATTAGTAAGTATTTTTGGTTAAATTACTTGCAAAACATCTTTAACCAAAAATGTATATTGATTTATTCTTAAGGTTTCACAAACAGTCAGTCCCCGAGCTAGAGGAATTAACCATTGAAGATTCAAGTCTCCAAGACCCGGTCGAGAATCGAACCCGGAATCCTTTGTGTCAAAGCCTAGCTTGCTGACCACTTATCCACGGGGTTGGTTTAACATTCCAAAGTATATGCAACTGATAATAATAATTTGCAACTCAGGCAAGTCTTACTGCTGGCGAGGAGAACTGATTGTGAGAATGCTCCATGCATTTCCAAAGAATAGAAAGAAATTTGACTGGCATGATACCCGGACCTGTCAATGACCACCTTGACTTCCAATGGCAGCAGGCAGTCGGGGATTATTCTATCTAAACAACAATGTTCGATGTTTGGACTACCTAATGTACTGAGTGTCGATCATAACGACGAACACTACTCAGCACTTAAATGTATGGCGTAAGGAGTGTGTGGTAGGGACTAAAAGTCCGTGCTAGTAGCCAAATTCCATGATGTAACATTGTACTAAGAACCCCTTACAGACTTACATAGCTGCATTATAATGCGATGGTCTTTGATATGTGTCCGTATGCCACTGCCATTTTAAACTACGCCAACGACCTTCAGCCTACACCTAGTGTTCAACTCGTGCACTTGACCGATATACAATCCTTCGCAGACCCAAAATATGACCTCTCTCAAAGTCAGGTGGGCTACTACCTCTCGACTAAAATTGTTTAGCATTTTGTAAACTTTAGTCTAAATATGGTGCTTGTCAGTGCGCCCATGACGACATCCGCTGTCATCTTGTACGAATAGATTGTATCGCAGGATGGTATTCTTAAGGAATCCTTCACAGTGTTGCATTTCTATTTTCTGCGAGCTTGTTCTGGTTCAGAAAGATTTGTCAGAAATGTTAAAAGTGTGCCTACATGTCTCCTTACCTCAACATTGTGAAATGGGATTTTACACTGTATACTCCGAAGATAGTAATATATTCATATTTCTCATTTAATATTAACTGGAGGTTCATAATGTTCCCACATATAAGGAGAATTAGTTTCAAAGATGTTGCGCAGCCACCAAAATGATGTAGATTTTGGTGTGTTCAATTAACTTTAAAAAAAAGTTATGTTGCAAGCATTATCTCTTGTGGGATACGATGTAAACCATGCATCACGAAGGTTTGCAAGAGCAGTGAAGGTTTCAAATGAATAAGATATGGAGAAATGGGTAGGCCTACATTATTAAGCTGTTGTGTGAAATGGAAATATATCTTGTGCTGTATTATTCTTGGTACTGATTGTGTTCATATACTTCCTTCCTCGCCTCCCCATAGCTTTCAATAAGACCAACTTGCACTTGTATTTTCTGGGAGACATAATGTATCATGTATTGTTCGTCTTTCTACAGATGCCTTAATAGGGATCGCTCGGGCAAAATTCTCCTGAACCTGTGCGTGTCTCTGCTCTTCATGAATGTGTCATTCCTTCTGGTAACAGTAAAGAACTTCGTGTACCTGGTGAATGTGTGTGTAGTTGTGGCTATCATGTCGCACTACTTCGTCATCACTTCATTCACCTGGATGTTAGTGGAAGCTGCCAACATGTACCACCTCCTAATTACTGTATTTGCAACAGCTGAAACTAGTTTCATGTTGAAACGGATGCTCTTCGCTTGGGGTAAGACTTAACAAACATTACATTTAACCTGTGCTTTAAATATTAAGAGGTTCCCACGAGAGGCAATTAAAATGTGTCTTACTTTTCAAAGTTAAACCACAGAGGCAAAATTTCACGAATTGAACTGAGATCAGTGCATTTCTGAGTCTATTCGGTACATTTTTATATATGAACACTTACTCATTATTAAGCGAAGAGAAGTACGGAAAATCAGTGAATACGATAATATTACAAAGGTACCCAACGCGTAACGCATGGTGTAGTGGCTAGCATTCTTGGCTGTCGACCCAGAGGTCCGTGTTCAATTCCGAGCTCTGACAAGAAAGTTAATCCTGGTCTGAGGGCTGCAACGGAGTACACTCAGCCTCGTGAGCCAAACCTGAGAAGAGAGGGGTTCGAATCCCACCTCAGTCATCCTAGAAGTGGTTTTCCTTGGTTTGCCATTTCTCTTCCTGGCAAATGCCGGGTTTGTTCTGAACTTAAGGCTACGGCCGCCTCCATCTCAATCCTCGCCTAAAATACAAATACACACACTAATACAGACACCAAATATCACAGGTTGTCAAACAAATTCTACATACACCCAAGTACGCGGAGCTAAAATGACCACAATGCCCAAGCCCCTAAATGAAAATATCAACAACAGTATAATTATGTTAAACACTTCAAAGAGCTGTTCACCTAAGCCACATGAAATTGTGCTGATAATATCGGAAACTCTAACACTGAAATTTGTCTTCATATTGGTTTTCAATTATGTTTTCTGTTTTTGTTGTTGTTGTTGTTTTATTTTTGTAAAAACATTTATTTAAAATTCAGGAATGGGGAGGGCTGACACAACGAGTTACCACCCCGGATGCCACCAAATGCCACGACGTTACCGATATTAGGACATTCCATACAGTACACATCCACAGCCATTGGCGAAAGAGGAGTTTAGCTGCTAGCGTCCATGGCTGACGCTCCGGAGGTCCAGGTTCGATTCCCGGCACTGACATTTTAATTCTGGTGTGAGGGCTGGGACTGGACACACTCAGCCTCGTGAGTCAAAACTGAGTAGCAGAGGGTTCGATTCCCACCTCAGCCATCCTGGAATTGGTTTTCCATAGTTTCCCCACTTCTACTCTTGGCAAATGCTGGGATGGTTCCTAACTTAAGGCCATGGCCGCCTCCTTTCCAATCCTCACCTGAATTACAAATACACACACTAGTACAGACATCACAATAACACAGGTTATCACACAAATTACACACACACACACACACACACACACACATGATGGCGATGTCGCAGCCCCTAAAATAAGCAACAACAGTGACTTGGATGATCGGAGCGTGAGATGCACTGGGCTTAAACGTGCACCAGGGCGAGTCTCAGATTTGATCTCACTGGAGTAAATGATCATTCACCACGTCTATTCTAAATTGTTAAGTAGCTTCGTATATAATTATGGAATATCTTTCACTAACCCTCACTGTCCACTAGCAGTTTGTAGCAATCTTACATCCGAGTATAGAATTGTTTTTAATGGATGAGGTTCCCAAAAGTGAGCGACGTTTTGGAGAGAAATCGCTTTCTTGGGAAGACACACAATATTTGAACTAAAATAAAGCCCGCAGCGTAGCCGTGCTCCTTAAATCGTGCACCACAGCCGCGCGGGAAGCTGCAGCAAGTTAGGAGATGGCCAGTTCGAATCCTGGCGCTGACAGCGACTATCCTGAATGTCGCTCTTTCCCGGGATTTTCCACACTTCCTCCAGTACCTTACTTCAAGTCCCGGGCCGCCTAACCCATCCCTGTCCTTAATACAGTTACACACACTACTCCAGTCATCACAGAAATACAGTTTATCCCACGGGTTCAACACACACCCAACTACACGAGGCTGATGACCAAGATGTCCCAAGACCCTCAAATGAATTAACAACAACCTAATTAAAATTATAAACCAGGCCAAGACTTTCCCTTAAGTGAAAAGTGCGTTAAATTATGAATCCAGTTTAATATGTTACTAGTCAACTTCTTACATTTTGAAAACAATATGAGTAAGTTAAAAGTTGGATCATTGAAATCATTGCCCGTGGCTTATAATCACAAGATTCATGGTCACGTAAAACTACAATCTTCATTGAGAACAATGTTAGGGGAACGGCTGCACAGAACTCCGTAAATACTATATTTGTATGCATGATCTTAGAGACAACTGACTTTTCATATTTTCAAGTGAGTCATTGTCGCCTCCGTAGCGTAGCGGTCAGCATGGTTAGCTGCCGCCCCGGAGGTCCTGGGTTCGATTCCCGGCTCTGCCACGAAATTTGAAAAGTGGTACGAGGACTGGAACGGGGTCTACTCAGCCTCGGGTGGTCCAAATGAGTAGAGGGGGTTCGATTCCCACCTCAGCCATCCTCGAAGTGGTTTTCCGTGGTTTCCCACTTCGTCTTCGGGCAAATGCCGGGATGGTACCTTCTTCAAGGCCACGGCCGCCTCCTTCCCTCTTCCTTGCCTATCCATCCTGAACATCCATTACCTTCCCTCGTGAGGCCCCTGTTCGCTTTGCAGGTGAGGCCGATTAGATGTTCCCAGCTCTAGGACACTGCCCGTAGAGGCGGTAGTGGTGAGTTCCCTCGCTGAGTCCGTGGGTTCCACCAACCTGGAGGGTAAACGACTAAGAAGAAGAAGAAGAAGTGAGTCATTGCTGGCAACTGCAAATAAGACGCCATTTTGAAATTTGGCACTAGACTCCGTAGCTCCGAAACCATTCACTCTAATGATATGAAATTTAGCATATTCATACAAAACACGAGGAAAAGTAGTTTTGAAAAATTGCAGATAGCCTATACTATTCTGAATATTACGCACATCCGCCACCTCAAATATTGAATATTAAAATTGATAATGCACCATCAAATAAATTTGCATTTTAGAAGCTTGGCAATAAAGTGGTATCGTGCAAAAGTATCACTCTGCAGAAGTCCATCGACTTTATATATTCAAAATAGCCGCTTTGCGTACTTTTTAAACTTGAAAATCTATCAATCAGTACGTAACTGAACAAGTTACAAGAAACCTAGTAAAGGAGAAATATTATGTTGGGAACCTCAGTTGCACAAGTCTATCTGACGCCAAAATAAAAATAAGTGCATAAAATGTTAACATTAACAACACGTGATATAACTGAGTGATAATTAGGAAAATAGGGAATAAAGTAAAAAAGTAGTATTTTAATACACTTTCTATTCTAAAGGCGCAAGCCAATCAGATTGAGGGGCGTGGTGGCTCAGCGGTCTAGCTGTAAGCCTCTCACCAAGGCAGTTCGGGTTCGATTTCCGGTCATTGCATGTGAGATTTTCGAAGTGAAATGCCATGTCCTGTGGTTCGGATTCCTCGAAAAAAGGAGGTCCCGTGGCTCATGATCTCGAGATTAACGGTCACGTTAAACTACAAGCTTCCTTGCTTCCAATCAGATTGAATATTGCGCACAACCACTATCCAGAGTATAAAGTATCAAAATCAAAACACAGGATTTCATAAAAGGTTTATTGGTTTAGAGGCTAACATTCGTGTAAGTGGCTGGATTACAAATGGTCCATATTCATTATCCTCCATTGACCGACAGCAGTGGCTACGCTGGCTAAAGTGCAGCGTTAGGTCATGCGGCCAAGCTCTCTGCTGACTCAGTAGACGCGTGGGTTCGAGCCCCACCGTCGGCCGTCCTTGAAATGGTTTTCCGTGGTTTCCCATTTTCAACACCAGGCAAATGCTGGAACGGTACCTTCTGACAGGCCACGGCCGCCGCTTCCTTCCACATCCTTGCCCTGTTACATTCATCTTCATCCATTCCATCTCTCATCCTGATGCGCAGGGCGCCCACGGGCGTCATCTAGAAAGACCTGCACTCAGCCTCTCAGGAGGCCACACGACAAAAAAAAAAGAATCACCCAATGTATTGATTCAGACCATCCTTGGACACTAAAAAGTAAATACATAATCACCGAATATTTTAGTACTCTCACGATATTCTGATTGAGATTAATTCATAAGAGACTTCAGTTGTCAAAGTTTTGAATAAATTAGTCGAAAAATGCCATATGCCGACTGTAAACATTAAGGTATAGGACAATGTTGTGTGAGTTACGCGGTACTGTGGCGTATTCCTAGTTTCTTCTTTAGCGACGTACTAATTACGTATCCAAACGTACTCCCAGACTGTCCGCCTCGTTCCGTAGTGTCTAGCATTCTTGGCTGTCACCGCGGAGATCCGGGTTCGAAATCTAATTCTGGTCTGAGGGCTGTAACGGGGTACATTCAGCCTCGTGAGGCAAAACTGAGAAGAGGCGGGTTCTATTCCTACCTCAGCCATCCTAGAAGTGGTTTCCCACCTCTACTCCAGCCAAATACAGGGATGGTACTTAATTTAAGGCCATGACCGCTTCCTACCCAAATCCCACCTCAGTTACAAATACACACACTAGCACAGACATCACAGTGACAGCACAGGTTATCAGACAAAACTCTACACACAAACCCAAGTACACGGGGTTACATGACCAAGATGTCGCAAAGCCCCTAGAAGAATCAACAACAACGTACTGCCAGCATATGACATGAAATGTATGTATGTCTACCCCTTATTATTCCCGTTTTTCCAACGGGGTCGGGGATGAGCTGCGGTGAAGTCTTTGTGGCGATGGTTTTTACGGCCGGATGCCCTTCCTGACGCCAACCTCATGAGAGGAGTTAATGAGAGATGAAATGAATGATGGTGAATGAAACTGGGCAAGGATGTGGAAGGAAGCGGCCGTGGCCGGTCAGAAGGTACCGTCCCAGCATTTGCCTGGTGTTGAAAATGGGGAAACCACGGAAAACCATTTCAAGGACGGCCGACGGTGGGGCTCGAACCCACGCGTCTACCGAGTCAGCAGAGAGCTTGGCCCCACGGCCTAATGCTGCGCTTTAGCCAGCGTAGCTACTACTGTCGGTATGACATGAAAATCACCACATAAATTCTACTGATTATTACTGCGTGACAATGACAAACGATTCTAATAGGACACTGAATGTCAACAAAAGTAGACGATTTGTTCTTTGCGGAACATCTTGGCTTTGTTATCTATCACCTTAGGGAGTTCACCCCTCCATCTCCTATAGTAATGCCATTGTCTAATACATATATTATTTCTTACTGAGGATAAAAGAATAATTAACTATAATAATAATAATAATAATCCAATAACATGCTTTCCAACGATGTATAACATCATCACGTCCTGTCTTAGTAGGAGGATATATGCCCACTGAAAACAAAATAACATCCTAGCAGCACAACAAAAAGGATGCACGAAAGGGTCCAAAGGCTGTAAAGAAATACTTATCATTGACTCAGTAGTTTCTAACCAGGTGGTTGCCAATGACAGAAATAATGGTATATGTTGACTACAAGAAGGCATGTGATTCTGTGCCCCATGATTGGTTTATCCATATTTCGACAGTGTATACGATTGATCAGATTTTACTTATACATTTCCTGGAACACGTTATGGCAACGTGGCGTACAGTAATGTGCCTTAGTACTACAAATGGGAGTATTGCAACCGGTATGATCCCAATCCACAAGGGAATATTCAAGGAGGTTCCTTGAGCCCATTTTGAGTCTGTCTTGCGATTAACCCATTATCGAACCAAATTAATTTAACAAAATATGGCTTTACTATCAAGAAGAGCTCTGAGGAGCTCGCAAAGCTCAACCATCTCCTCTATATGGATGATCTAAAGCTATATGCTGCTATCAGAACACAACTAGAGTTTCTGATGAAGATAGTGGAAACCTAGCAGGATGTCAAAATGGAATTCGGACTGGAGAAATGTAAAACCCTCAACGTTATGAAAAGCAAGTTGCATGGAGGTGTATATGATACAATTCAGGGCTAGCAGATTGCAACATTGCTCGTTAACTAGACGTATCTGGGAATAAAGCAAACCAGGCGCATAGAAAACTCAGTAGTGAAACAAGATCTGACGAGGGAATTTGTCAGAAGAATTAATATTGTTTCTAATACCAGCCTCAACAAGAAAAACTTGGTTAAAGCAATCAACACTCATGCTGTTCCTATCCTTAGTTTCTCTTTTGGGGTCATCAAGTGGAGTTAAACTGACATTGAAAGTCTAGAACAGAAAATTAGAACATTACTGACAAAATCACGAAAAAAAACATCCTAGGACATCTGTGGAACGAGTCATGCTACCGAAATATATAGTTGGGAGAGGATTTGCTGATATACAGTAAACAACCAAGTAGCTTGGCAGATTTATGAGCTACGAAAATACTTCTGTTTTGTATCAATTCATTCGATGCTGCACAAGGCTGTTACAGAAGCAGATGATTCAACTTCACTACTCTTAAGTCAGCAAGAGACTCAATAGCAGGTGCGCAGTGATTTGGATCGATTCAATGCCTGGTTGTCCAAGCCATTACATGGAATAGATCCCAATAAAGCCATCCAAACTAACGTCGACAAGTTAGCGTCGAACGTTTGGCTGGTTTCTGGGCAGATGTTTCCTGAAACAGCAGGCTTTATGGAGGCTATTCAGGACCAGGTTGTCACCGCGAGAAACTACCTAAGTTCGTTATCAAGGCCGCGTCTGTACAAGATGACTATTGCATATACGGTTGCCCAACATCTGAGACTGTTCAGCATAACATTTCAGGTTGTCACTATTTTGCAGGGATAGAATATAGGAAGAGACATGATTTTGTTGCCAAGATAGTACATCAAGAACTGGCTATACGCCTTCAACTGCTGAGCAGAGAGAAAGTGCCGTACTATAAATATGCCCCAGATACTGTGCTGTAAAATGGCAACTTTACCTTGTACTGGGATCGTACCGTATTTACAGACCTGATCTGGTCCTTGTTGACAATAGCACGAGGCACACCACCTTCATAGATGTGGCAATCCCAAACTGTGGCAACATCCTAACAAATCATGTTGAAAAGTTTTCAGAACTGATCAGGAACAATGGCACATGGCACAAGTCAGGACAGTTCCTATGATCATCTCCAACACTGGCGTGATTCCGAAAAACTTAAAGGAATCTCTCACAAAGTTGAAGTTACACCCAGCCCATTTCAAGCTCATGAAGAAGACATTATTTTCTTCGACGTGCCTTATAGTATGGATGTTCTTGGGTAATAAAGCCTGAAGGAGTGAGGGAAAAGGGTAATGCTACTACAGAATGCAATCACCGAGAGATTAAGAATTTGCTACTTATGATGTATATCTGGCATTGTAAATGTTTTCTTTCCAACAAATATGTAGAGAATGTGTAAGCGCATGCGCAAAATAAATATTAATAATAATAATAATAATAATAATAATAATAATAATAATAATAAGCCCGTGGCACTACAGCCCATTAAGGACCTTGGCCTACTAAGCGACCGCTGCTCAGCCATTTGGCCCACGGATTATGGAGTGACGCGTGGTCAGCGCGATAGGTCCTCTCTGCCGTTAATTTTGTCTTTCTTGACCGGGGCGATGCCTCTCTGATCAGACAGCTACTCAATTGTCCTCACGAGTCTGAGTGCACCCCGTTCTCAGCCCTCAGGTCAGTTTCTAAAATCCCGGAGCCGGGTAGCAGGTGCGCAACCCCCACACCATGGGACTGACAATAATAATATAACTTGGTGACTCTCTTAACTGCTGTGGCATTAGAGACGCCAGGGTGTTGGAATTGAGCCCAGAAGGGGATACTTACCGTGCCAGTAAACCTACTGACATGGGTCTCTCGAATTCAAGCTGCCTGTACCAGGATTTGATCCCGCAACTTTGGCTTGGTCGGTTGGAATGCCGTTCATGAAAGGCTTTTGAATCTAGGGGACGAAAAAATGACGAGTGATATAAACTTATTTGAATGTCATGTAATGCATTCCACATTGCATGCCTATGTTGTAAGTAAATAATATGGAAGAATTATCTTAGTTTCTATGAATCGTTGGTATAATGGAATATTACCAAATTATAATATCGCGGCCGGTGAGAGACTTTTCGGAACAGCCTTTCAGGTTGTTAGATGGTGTTGTCTTTTTATTCATATCTGATCTTTCTCTAGCAAGTGGGGCTGACATATTCAAAGATTTATTTTGAACGGAGTGACGCTCGTTTGGGGCTTATATAAGATGTTGATGGAATACTGGAAATAGCTCGTCATCGCAATACAGCTTATAAGCCTCCAGCGAGCGTCACTCCATTCAAAACAAGTCTTTGAAGATGTCAGCCCCACTTGCTGAAGAAGGGGAAGACATTAATAAAAATAATAAAACACGGCCTAACAAACCGAGAAGAGGTGAAGAGGTGAGTATAAAAATGGACTAAGTCAATTTTGCCTATTTCAAGCTAAAGCTGGATTTACAGATAGCATGCGCTTCCCAACAAGATACCCTTTTCAAATTACAACAATGAATATAGATAACTCATTCGTGCAACCATAACCAGTTTCTATCTCAAAACTACCTTAACGCGGCCATGGTTCCTGCTGCTTCCCAAACACACAAATAATAGCATGGGTATTTTCATTATTAGGTTTATTTTTGTAAATACATGTATTTAAAATTTATTATAAACACATAAACAGAAAAATTTGAAATCGTTTATTGACATTAATCAACCTCATATTGATTTAAAATATTCTCCAGTCAACAAAATGAACATGCAATAGGAAAGAATCAATAAAGTAACATCATAAAAGTTTCTTTTACTTACATATTGCTCCGTTTATCCGATTTCAATATTTCTCCTGTCGTTTGACGTGGTGTAAAGTAGTTTGGAATCCATGTATTTTAGTAACGGAACCCGAATGTGTTGCAAGAGGAATGGTAGCCAAAATTTCCAGTGAGACGAGCTCTCTTCATCCCTGAAGTAAAGTATATTTATTATTAGGCTGAGCCGTTACGGTTTCAACTACTTGAATGTACAATCACTCAAACAAAGAATGGACTTACTTGACCCAGAGTATTTTCCACTCTTCTATTGCGAGTCTTACTGACCCAGAGTATTGTTTCCCCTCTTCTACTGCGAGTCTTGCAGACCTAGAGTATTTTCCACTCCTCTACTGCGAGTCTTGCTGACCTAGAGCATTTTCCACTCTTCTATTGCGAATCTTACTGACCCAGAGTATTTTTTCCACTCTTCTACTGCGAGTCTTGCTGACCTAGAGTATTTTCCACTCTTCTACTGCGAGTCTTGCTGACCTAGAGTATTTTCCACTCTTCTACTGCGAGTCTTACTGACCTAGAGTATTTTCCACTCTTCTACTGCAAGTCTTGTTGACCTAGAGTATTTTCCACTCCTCTACTAAAAGTCGTATTGACACTTCAGTAATGTCCACTCCTATACTGAAAGTCTTATTGTCTGGCTGCGTGGCTCAGGGGTAATGTTCTCGCTTGCTGAGCCCAAGGTTGCAGGTTCGAAACCTGGCGCAGTCAGCTGGCATTTGAGGGTGCGCAAATGCGAGGGAGCCGTGTCAGTACATTTACTGGCACGTTAAAGATTCCCTTCTGGGCAAAATTCCGGCACCCCGGCGTCTCTAAAAGCCAGGGTAGTTAAAAGGGACGTAAAACCAATAACATTATTATTAAAGTCTTATTGACGCGGAACAATATCCTCGCAGTTGTGGTTAGTATCTAGATTAGCATAATAGGAATCGTATTGACGTATTCGTTGGCAATGAGTATTTGATCTACTGATGGTTGCTGAAATGCACTACAAATCGCACGAATTACTTTACTATGAGGAACATCTGTAGAAAAATAACTTTAGCTTAACTCGCCGTTGACGTTAACACACTGATCATGTATTTTAATAACGTTGTTTAGTAGATACGAGGCACGTCCAGAAAGTAAGATCCGTTTGGTAATAAAATTAAATTGTGTACAGATACAGAAAAAATATTTATTGCACAACATTCTACACCTCTTAAACTACTTTTCCACATAACTGCCGAACTTTTTCAGGCATTTTTCATAGCGTGGCACAAGTTTTTGGATACCTTCTTCATAGAAGTTTGCCGCCGACCCGTAAACGAGAGTGAAGACTCCCCTTAAGATATCCTACTGTTTGGCCATCACTGTTAGGCAAATTGCGTATGTGGTCAGGAGAACTCCTAAACATACGCAGTTCTCCTGGTAAGCACGCAATTTGCCTAACAGTAGTGACCAAACAGTAGGATATCTTAAGGGGAGTCTTCACTCTCGTTTACGGGTCGGCGGCAAACTTCTATGAAGAGGAATCCAAAAACTTGTGCCACGCTATGACAAATGCCTGCAAAAGTTCGGCAGTTATGTGGAAAAGTAGTTTAAGAGGTGTAGAATGTTGTGCAATAAATATTTTTTCTGTATCTGTACACAATTTAATTTAATTACCAAACGGAGCTTACTTTCTGGACGTGCCTCGTAGAATGTGTCGAACGGTAAATTACTGGTATACTACTTGCCTATGTGTGTACTTTTACACACCAAAATCAAAACTTCAACTCCAGCCATGGGCTGACGTTATTATGTGGCACTGTCCGTACTGAACTCCCTCCCTCGCAGTTGTATATAAACACTCATTAAAAAGGGGGATTTTCTCAACTTACAGTCCTCACAAATACAGCGAAAAATGGCAGTATTAGGGACAATGATAAAGTAAACTAATCCCTAACATAATACAGAAGAATAATGCCATTTCTCGTGTGAACCTCGAACTAAAGTGGTAACGGACACGCGGAATAACTTGTCAATATAAAAACTAAATAATAACTATAATTATAATAATTGCCGTCTAATGTCTGAACTGAACTAGAGTTGCGTTAACATGCTTTTTAAGAACTGTATAGCCCTTGTGGTTGTTCCAGATTATCTTCTTTATTTATTTCTTCCTTTCTTTCTTTCTTTCTTTCTTTCTTTCTTTCTTTCTTTTTTTCTTTGTCTTTCATTCTTTCTTCAAACGCTTAAGCTGATATATCCAAGCAGACGTGTAATGATAGCTCCTTTTCTTCTTCGTGCCAATGCAAATGTAAGGGGTGATGAGAATGAAGAACGAATTATGCTGGAAGTACTACGCGTGCACCGTTCGTTCCCGGAACACCTTCTTTCGGCAGTTACAACATTCCAGGCGATGTAGCACACTGAAATAATAAATAATAATGTTATTGGTTTTACGTCCCTTTTAACTACCCTGGATTTTAGCACACTGAAACTATGACTTGATACTAGAGAATGATTCTATATGAAATGAGGGAGCATGAAATGGCATGACTCTTGAAATATGACCTTGTTTGGCATCACGCTTTTTTTTCTAAGCTTCTTGTGATCATGCTGGAGAACTTGCCCTTGTGTGTACATGTGGAGCAGAGCGCGTTTTAACGGTCTTGGGGAGGCAGGAAGGAAGAAGTCTAGTCCGAGCAGTGTGAACACCTCGTCATCTTGCCCATGCATCTTTGTCAACTCGAGTATGATAGAGAACTACAAGCTAAGTGATGCAGGAGGAGCAACCTGATGGGACATTTACGGATATTTCTTCCAGACACGTTTGCCGTCTGTTGATCGGCTTTGTGCTAGATCATCGCCGTCTATAATTCTCAAGCCGTGCTGTTGGTAGAATTGGCAACACTGAATAGAGTCCTTAAGTTCTATAAACATGTAAGACCACATGAAAATCCACAACCTGCTTCCAGTCTCCGACCGGGTCAGGAATGGAATGAATGAAGCCCCTATCTAGCGGCGAGGATATGAACTGTGCCGGCTGCCGAGGCCTGACGCACTCCTCTGGGGCAATGATTAAATGAATGACAGATGAAATGAAATGATAGTGGAGAGTGTTGCTGGAATGAAATTTTGACAGGGAAAACCGGAGTACCCGGAGAAAAACCTGTCCGCCTCCGTTCTGTCCAGCACAGATCTCACATGGAGTGACCGGGATTTGAACCACGGGCTCAGCGGTGAGAGGCCGGCGTGCTGCCGCCTGAGCCACGGAGGCTTACATGTAAGACCACATGCTAAGTTTTATTCATAAATATCGTTTATTTTGATATGACAGCATCTAAAAGCAGTTCGTACTAACTATTTCAACACCCGTGAAATTCCTCGTGATAAAACAGACCTGCTGAAAGTTGTAAAAGTGAGTATTTCCCGTATTAAGTTGTATGTGTAACCAATGCCTGGTAATGAATTTAACCAACAAATACTTCACTAATATTTCATTAAACTATCTCAGATGCCTAGGAAGTGTTGTGCGCCTGGCTGTAAGTCAAATGATGGCAGCACTATTAAAATAACTGGTTATATCACTACGTTTTGATCAGTACAGCGAGGTGGACTTTCAGTGCCTAGTAATTTAGTTTTGGTATATATCTTCATGTGGCCTCTATATTCCAGTACATTATGAACTGTACTCAGTAGGCAAGTGCCTTTAGGTAGATTTCATTAGAAAGCTACCTATTTTTAAATTAAGTGAATAGTGGAGCATTATTGTAAGACTGTCAACATTAAGCTTGGAGGCCTATTGTGACTATGATGAGTGCATCTGTGAACAAAAAGTGAAGAATTTATTACCAAAGGCAGTCTCTAAGTTCGTAAGAATAGTCTTAAATATTTTTTTCTGAGCGCGTCAATGACGGCAGTGAGCATAGCAGCAAGAAAAAGGAACATCAGACATTGGGACATTGAGGTAGAGTGCAGCCTTTTATCATTACCTTATCGGGAATCGACAGTACATAACATGATAATATGTATCCTTCATTTGTGATATCTGTGTGTAGATTTAGCGGACGTTATGTTCTGTTATATTTTCGGAAACATTTGGCGTCAAAATCTGTGTTTACGCAGTGTTACCAATTACCATGTGGTTGCGCTAGGCCTCCTTATGACACGGCTTGAGAATTGTAGACGGCGATGGCTAGATTCATCTTAGTGTTCTCTTCACGCGGTCTACGGTGAACAGTTATCGTTAACAATGAATCTAATATATCTTTTGAAGATAATTCTTTTATTTTGCTTGCATTTTTAAAATTCAAAAATACCATCATATGGGGTACTTTTTTAGTATTTTATAAATTCTGCCATAGCCATTCTGTGAAGGGTTTCTTAGTCTGTAAGGGAAATATCTCCGTTTGTTTTGTTGTGAGCCTCCATTATTGTACACCCTGATCTTTGAACTGGAGCAACAGGTAGGGTGAAGCCTTCACTATTGTACACCCTGATCTTTGGATGGAATCTTTGAACTGGAGCAACAGGTAGGGTGAAGCTTTAAACTATACAGGTAATTTTGGCAATGCAGTGAGTTTCACCATTTTTACTTGGTCAAATTTTCATGTGTTTGCATGGTTCAGATTTGAGATAACGTGATCGACGTCACGGTGTGGCCAATTAATTATCTCTGAAGCCTGCAGAAGACTTTTCATGTACAGTATCTTTAGGACCTGAACTAAGATGCCTTGGACCTATAAGTCAACTAATAATCCAGTGCATACAACTACAGGTAAAGCGCGCTGATATCTCCCATATTTTAAAGTAAATTTTACTTTTTATGCTGATTCACGGTTTTTTTAGATATCACATAGTTAACTATTGAAAACATGACTTGTATGAATGACGTATCAACGTTACATTAGTTAAATATCATGACATTTTTAAGGGGGAACGTGGGGGTACGCGTACCCCCTTAAACATTTGAAAACTGTGTAAAAAAAATATTGGTACATTTGTATCTAGTCCGGCAAATATAACTTCCGACTTGAAGGTTCATCGATCAGCTCGCGTCAACGTGCTGTTCACAACAGCTGGAGGAGATTTCGAGTAATCCTCGATTTAGATCGATCTATCGAATCAATTTATTTTGGTCGGCAACTCGGCACTCAGCAGCATAATCGAAACAATAGGCCATATTGTTTTCTGCTCGACAAAAGCTTTGTTTAATTGCTGCCTTATTTGAAGAAATTTACTTGTTTAGGCAAAAATAAGTAACATACTCTAACAATCATGAAAAGGAAGTTCTGCTCTTATAAGCTTACAGGCTAGTGTTTGGAGGTGGAGTAGGTTGTTAGTTTGTGTGTGTGGTTAGTTTTGAAGGATGAAGAAAATAACGAACTATTTTACATCCACCCAGGCATCGAAAAAGCTGAAAGTTATTGAATTAGCCAGTTAATAAATTGACCCAATGCAACCTTTCATTTAACATGTCAACCCATGAAGTAATATCCGGACTCTTCAAATTGCCGGAAATTGCAAGATCATGATATTTTGTCCACTACAACTGAGAGTACCGGTACCCTTTAAATTTTGTTTAGAAGAAAAGGACTGGTTAAATTAATATTTTGAGATAAATATGAAGAGCCAGGGTTAAGGCTCTTGATTTGTAGTCGCAGTTATTTACTTCGTATTGCTGTCTGGAGTCTAGACTCGTAGTGCAGTGGCTGAGGGCCGGGTTCCATTCACGGCTCTGTCGTGAAATGTAATTCTGGTTCGACACCTTAAACAGGATACAGTACACTCACCCTCGTGAGGCAGAACTGAGAAGACGTGGCGTGGGTTCGACGCTAACCTCAGCCATCCTTAAGGTGGTTTTCCATGGTTTCCAGGCAAATGACGAGATGGTACCTAGAGTAACTTAGGACACAGCCTTCTCCTTACATCATTATCATCATCTTGTACAGTTTCCAGCCCCAGGCTGGGTCTGTTTGGAACATAAGCCTCGCCACTTAGTCCATTCTTCCCATCACCTCTCCGCTGTCACTCTGGTCCAGTCCTCGCCTCTCGTCTTGACACATTCCTCCACTCCTTTCAGCCATCTATCTCTTGTCTTCCCCTTGGTCGTTTCTTCTGCATCTGCATCTCATGTATCCTCTTGGGAATCTTCTTCTCTTCCATTCTCTTTAAGTGTCCATACCACCTCAGTCTTGATGTCTCAATCCTACCTTGCAAGGGCTCCTCTTTCACATTTCCCTGACCTTTTCATTCCTCACCCTGTCTCTTCTTGTTACACCGATCCTACTTCGCAGGAACTTCATTTCACTTGCCTGCATTCTGCTTATGTCTCTTTTCTTCATTATACACGTTTCTGATGCATAGGTCAGTATCGGGATATAGTAGCTTCTGTATAACACTTATTTGCTTTTTTGTGGGACATCTTTGTTCCACACTAAGCTCCTAATGCTTCTCAGAAATGCTTCTGCCTGTCTGCCACGTTCCATAATCTCTTTGTCATTTCTCCCATTTTCCTCCACTATACTTCCCACCTTCTTCAGCTGTCCACCTCCAAGTGTTATCCCACTCATTGGTTTGTCCTCTTTCCTGGTCGTTAACAGGATCTCACATTTACTGATGTTGAACTTCCATCCGTACTCCCCCACTGTTTCTTCCCTAGCCTTTAGTTGCTCCTGAATTTCCTCCTCCTTGTTTCCCCAGACCATGAGATCATCTGCAAACACCATTGCTGTCACCTTATCTTCTCCTAACTTTCCTGTTACCCGTGTCATTACCTCGTCCATAACCACAATAAAGAGAAGGGGTGACAATCTTACCCAAATTACAAGCACACACCATCACATATTATACAGTTTGCACACACGTATATTTAATGTGGTTGCATGACCACGATGTCGCAAAGCCCGTTAACTTTGTGATATTTATGTTTCGGGAGGAATTGTCTAGGTTAAAATAAATTTCAGCAGTTATATGTGATTCAATTAAACACATTTGTCAGATCTCTTTTGGTATGTTTTACAGCCATAAATATCGTGACGTTGCCCATGTTTACTAGCTTACATTGGCGTTTCTGGAAAGAATGTCACGCTTGAGGACCACCTCGTGATGTTGGCAGCCATCCCTGACTTCCCGGGTCGATTCCGGTTCTGCCAAGAAATTTAATTCTGGATTAAGGGCTGTAAACGGGCCAACTTAACCTCGTCATGATATCTGAGTAGAGAGTGGATTCTACCCCACCTCAGCCATCCTGGAAATGGTTTTCCGTAGTTTCCCACTTCTGGTCCCGGCTAAATGACGGGATGGTTCCTAACTTAAGGCCATGGACACCTTCTTCCCAATTCCAGCTTCACTTACAACAAGTACAAACACCACAACAGTGCAGGTTATCACGTGACCCACCCCCTTCTCGAGTAGATGGGACTGGTGACACTGATGTACAAACATTCAAATGAAGCAACAACTCCTTTCACATTTGTGACAACTTGGACTTCGTCACCAATCTGGCACAATGTGATCCCAAATTGTGGGGCAACAGAGCTGCATAAATAAATAGATGAATTTAAAATTCGAAGAAAAATTTCTTCACCGACTGATTCACGGGACATGAACAGTCAAATAAACATAATCATCCGCATGCCGCATGTCTTGGTGAGGTTGGGTAAATCACTTGCGTTCAGTTCGCATCAGAGCGCGCAAATAAAGCAACCCCTGGCAACGCCGCCGCATATAAGAGCGTTAAAATCCTGCAGTAGGCCTATGCCTTCCTATGGAGGGGCCGGCGAGCCCATGTCATAGATTTATGGCATGTAAAAGAACCTACCACTACAATTGGTAGTGTGTAGCCAAATTTGTAGGTTATGTTTGGCTGATTAGAAACGCTCTATCAAGTTCCAACGGTCGCCGCTAGGTGTCAGTGACAGTGGTATCTTAGCCAAAGTTGGAACTACTTGAAATTGAACTTGCTGGGAGCCCACGGGCGTTCAATTTAAAAAAAAAGATACGAGCCTTACAGCAGTCACATATGATGTGTAACATCTGACATGTTACCCTACTATGAAATTGAGATGAAATATATGTGAAGTCAATTTATTCGTCATATTATTGGTCGAACATATTCTAAGCATGGAAATATATGTAATTCTGGATATTTTGCTGTCTGGTACTACTCATTAGGCTTCATTAACACATTTATTATAGTTTGATATGGTCTGAACATTTAGACATGTTAAACAATTTGTGACGAGTGTCTGATAGTGACTGATAATGTAGATGTTAGGCCCCTTAAAACAATCATCATGATCATTCATAACTGTAATACTGTATAAACTAACTGTGCAGGCCTGTGAAATTTATAACGTAAGTGTACTGGTGGTTCTTCGGGCAGGCCACAAAGGTTATCAACTGCATAAAATGATCGTGTTTTGAAATTTTCATTGATGATAGTTATAATTAGGTTAATGGATCCGATCGGGTGATTATCGGCCAACATTCTTGATTTATAAAGCATAACCAGCATAATAGAGTCATACATGTTACTAGTAGGCCTATGCTTTGTAGAGTTTATTAACTTACGGTTCAAAATTACACGTAAAATATTGTATTCACCGTCTTATAATTTCCTAACCATGTACACACGTCACCATTTTATGCATTCCAACACTGATATGTCAACTCACCAAAATATCGCATATAGTGATGATACTTCACACTTTTCATCCAAAAAAACAGCAATATTCAGAAGGAATTGTATTTAACGCCACCTTCAACAGAAATAGTCGGTTAATCACAAGGAATACGCTTGAAGCGGGATTTAAAGTCATTTCATAATGCTATTCTTATGGGAGACAACTTTGTTTTGCCCAACATCAGCTGATTTTATTTTGGCCCCACTGAAATATTATATTTACTGAAATCGTGCAGGCAGTGATATATCTGTATAGCTTCATATTCTTTGCGATTGTGGTGAAAGGTTGAACTAGATTGCTAGCTTTTGGAAGCAAAATGGTTAGCGCAGGTTGGAGCGCTTGTGTGGTTGTAAGTTGAACTAGTGGAATAGGAGTGCTTACTCTAAAAAATTCCAGAGATAGAGAGGGACAATGAGACTTAAACAAAAAAGAGGGGAGGTTAGAGGTTATTGGCGTTGATAAAAGAAAGCTATTGTATGAAAGACATTATATGAAAGATAAACGTGAAGGAAGTTATAGATTGAATCATTCTGTCTTCTCCATTGCATCGTAATGGTTATATGACGACAGTTTCTAAAATAAATTGTTCTAAGAAGGGAAACCAGAATAAAATGAGTATTTGAATGATGGTATGAAACTGGAAATTGTATCGTGTTGTGACGGCACTATTGATACAATTTATATTTACATCCCTTGGTACTACAAAATACAGAGAGTTTATTTTGTATCTGACGGAGACCCTCGCTTGCCCACTCGCCCGCGCCGCAAGCCTGTCTCCCGCCACGCACTTTGCCGTTATGCGGCGCCCACGCGGCACTGAGTCATTGAGTATAGGAATTTGTACTTACCTAGCTCAAAGCTGGTGCTGAAAATGTTCGCCGTTCACTGCTACACATCGCTGGCACCTTTTTATGAAACTGGCATTTACTTTCTGAAGTTCCTCAGCACCGATTGACTGTATTTCAGCTGTTATATAGTCTTTAAGCTGTCTGTTTGAACTTTTTTGCTAGATCATTTATTGTATTGACGCTAAGCTGGGATCTGTTTGGAAATTTCTTAAGGAATGTCCGTCGTGTTTTCGCACAATATTTCCAGTACTTTATGAAGGTATTATATATATACACACGTTCACGTAATGAAAATCGCATTGGAACAGCACACTGAGCACTAAACACTTGAACAATTGACCTAAACTGAACCTCACACTGTTAAAGCTCTCAGCAGACTGCAAAGGAGGGAAATTTGTGGTGCCAAGAAGCGGATTACGGCCAAGTGCTCGGCGGGAGACCGGCTCGCGCCGCGGGCGAGTGGGCAAGCGAGGGTCTCCGTCAGATACAAAATAAACTCTCTGTAGTAAGTGGCATTGCGATGAATTGTGGTTATGTTACTGCGTACATTAATCTACCTTGTTTACTGTAGTGTCCTGGTTGGTGTCGGAGACACGTCACGCCTGGGGATAAGAGTATTCTCGTGCAGCATATTAAAATAGTTTTATAGTGTATAACCTATGAAATGGCACCCTCCCGGATTATATCTTCTTAAAGATATCTATTTAATTTTTAAAACATGCCGGTAGAAGCATAGCGGGCGCACTCTCTATCCTATTGTATGCTCGAAGCATTCCACAGCAAAAGTATAAAGGAGAATGTAATGGGAACTTACCAAAAAATACTGCTATCAAAATAGTTCTGTAGGAATACTATGAAAGCTTATAATACCTGGGATATTCCGGCGCTGACATATACGTTTGCTCTACTAAGACGGTCAAAGACAGTACCGAATGACACTGATATAAATACAAGAATAACAAAGAGCAAATGCTGAGTCTTTCGTCGGAAATCTACAATTGGGTCAGCGATATTTCCTCAATTTCATAGACACCAGAGTTCACATGAGCGTTTACCGTTCAGTAAGACGCACACTTCCGTTCGATCCACCACTGCCAGCGGGCACACATCCGTTCGATCCACCACTGCCAGCTAGATCGTTCCGATCCACTTCCGTCGCATTTTTCAAAATCACTCGCACAAAAATATCCAGCAATCGAGTGGAAAGATGTTACGCATCAAAAACCTGCTATGGCCATTGGCTGCAATTTAATAATATACTGAACTTGTGACAATATATTACATTATGCAATGAGCCTATAATGGCAATAATTAAGACACGAGTAATGCGAGTTTTATAATTTCCATACGAGTGTCTTAATTACCATTATAGGCGAGTTGCACACGACTGTTTATGTTCGACGATAATTATTATAACTATTTTATGTTCGAACATAATTATTCATAAATATATGTCGAGATTTCGCCAGTTTTATGTACTGAACAGAGCGCATGGGACTCAGAGAATACCTTGTATTTGACCATGGCCTCCTCGATTACCCCACTATACCACTAGGCCACGCAGTGAAATTTAAATTAGAAGACCTTGGAACTCAGCGCAGGTGCGATGCTATGCTTACCTAATTGGTCAAACAACTGTTTCTTGCGCTCTGATTGATGGGAGAAACTGTCCCATAATGAAAACTTGTACTACTATAATGAGCCTCATTATAGTACAGTTTTCTACATATAATATTTACATTTCGACATCGTCGAACATAAACCTCGTTGGAGTTCCGTGGAGAAGCTGTCGTAGCGTGTGAGACAGCTAATCTAGGCCAAATCAATTGTGATTCGTGTCTCTACAGTCCCACGTGATTATGCCTAACGATACATGTTAAAGATTTCCTCCAGGGAGTTGTTCCGGCAACCCGTCTACTCTAATTCCGCAACAGTGAAAATTATTATTATTATTAATATTATTATTATTGTAGTGCCAATAGGATCTCTGTCCTAGCATTCTTGACTATAACCCTGGAGGTCCGGGTTCGATTCCCGGCTCTGCCAAGAAATTTAATTGTGGTTTAAGTGCTAGAACGGCGGACACTCAACCTCGTGAGGTAAAACTGAGAAGAGGTGAATTCGATTCCCACCTCAGCCATCTTGTAAGTGGTTTTCCGTGGTTTCCCACTTCTACTCCAGGCAAATGCCAGGATGGTTCCTAACTTAAGGCAATGACCACCACATTCCCATTCCTCATCTGAATTACAAATACACACACTAACAGCCATCACAATAACACAGGCTATCAGACAAGATTGCATATACCCAAGAATACGGGGCAGAATGAACACGATGTCCAAGCCCCTCGAATGAAACAACAACGACTGTCCTAGCCTAATAGCCAGGGGTGACCTTACAGGCACGTGTCTCGATCTAGAGGGAGCAAACAAAACAAGGAATTCATGTACAGTGTTTTATATAACTTTTTTATATATATTTGTCCATACGATTCAATAAAAAAAGAAGCATCTACTTGTCTTGACTGCTGTATCTTTGATCCCCAGTAATTTGAATTTACTCACTTCAAAAATGTTAGCTCCAAGTATTCAGGATCCATTAAAATCCTTCATTATGGTGTTTGAAGCCATTTTCAGTGTTGCCTCAGTGAACAAAAGTTTGATGCTTTTCGGTCGGTCAACACGATTGTACCCAAATGAGATGGGTTATTCCTTAATCCTGAAGAAATTACATGATGAATGAAAATCCACAGCCTGCTTCCAGTCTCCGACCAGGTCAGGAATGGAATGAATGAAGCCCCCATCTAGCGGCGAGGATATGAACTGTGCCGGCTGCCGAGGCCTGACGCACTCCTCTGGGGCAATGATTAAATGAATGACAGATGAAATGAAATGATAGTGGAGAGAGTTGCTGGAATGAAATTTTTGACAGGGAAAACCGGAGTACCCGGAGAAAAACCTGTCTGCCTCCGTTCTGTCCAGCACAGATCTCACATGGAGTGACCGGGATTTGAACCACGGACCCAGCGGTGAGAGGCCGGCGTGCTGCCGCCTAAACCACGGAGGCTTCCTGAAGAAATTACATGAGTTTAATAAATTAATAAATACACTTGGATGACCTGTTGACGATTGAAACTGGTCATCCAAGTGTATATATTAATTTTATTAATTTATTAAACTCATGTAATTTCTTCAGGATTAGGGAATAACCCATCTCATTTGGATACAATCGTGGTGACCGACTGAAAAGCATCAAAATCCATCATTCAAATTTTAAAGGTGTACGCAGTCGTTCTTCGTGCACATTCAAATTACAGTATGTTGATAAGTGGCCTGTGAATCCAGCTTATAGCTCATGGAATTGCTATTATGCACAGAGATCACTCTGCAATACAGCGTTTGCCATGAAAGTCTTCCTTTGCTCTTTGTCTATTAAGATGAGAAATATATTTTGATGAAATACGGGTGTTTCTCCAAATTAATTCTCCTATTATGAAGATCCTAGCGACCTAGTTCAGAGTATCTGGCTCCCCAGTTTGAATGGGAATTTATTTTATTTTCCGAAACTTATCTGAGTGTGTGTGAGCCTCCGTGGCTTAGGCGGCAGCACGCCGGCCTCTCACCGCTGAGTCCGTGGTTCAAATCCCGGTCACTCCATGTGAGATCTGTGCTGGACAGAACGGAGGCAGACAGGTTTTTCTCCGGGTACTCCGGTTTTCCCTGTCAAAATTTCATTCCAGCAACACTCTCCACTATCATTTCATTTCATCTGTCATTCATTTAATCATTGCCCCAGAGGAGTGCGTCAGGCCTCGGCAGCCGGCACAGTTCATATCCTCGCCGCTAGATAGGGGCTTCATTCATTCCATTCCTGACCCGGTCGGAGACTGGAAGCAGGCTGTGGATTTTCATTTTCATCTGAGTGTGTGTACTTGTTTCAAATGTCCCGTGGGCCCCAGATCACCGCTTCTTCAAGGCTACTAATCAGGAGGTAATTACTTCTACCAGCTGGAGGAGATTGGTTGTCACGTAGCAGTAATTTGACAATTGACTCCACATTAAGCGCTCCTTGGAGTGCTGTGTGTGAGGAAACAATGTTGATTACCACCTGAAAGCTACCGTGTAATGCTTTTAGCGCTAACACAAGAGTTGGCCAGGAGCTTCCCGCCAGCCTTTTACACACTAATTCTGTATTTACGTCAAAGGAAACTGTTTCAATTACTTGCACATTCGATAACTTAAATCATTTGTGTAATTATTATTCAACACAAGTGATGAAAGTATGTGAGCTATACCATTTGTAAGCATCACTCTCACTTCTTATATCACGATATTTCAACAATTCTCTCGTGCTCGCGTGACTGTATGCGTCTGTGCTTTATACTTCGTCGTTACGCTGAGGTCTGGCGTTACGTTACGGCAACGGGACGAATATTGTACAGCTGTTAAAATGTTTTATTTGGTAACTAGGAACAAGCTTTTGTTTTCCTTCGTCTTAAAAATCGATAGTGAATTGTTTAGCCCATGACATAAACGTAAGCTACCACTCCAAATACGTTCCTCTTCAATTTCTTCAATTTCCCTCTAATTACACAAGTCTACAAAATAAAATTTTGGAGACCTTTTTTGGATTCAATAACTGATTTTGTGTATTGAAAGTGAATGAATTACGGAAATGTCTTCTATGTTCCTGTACCACATTACGTTTAAAAAATAACTACATATTAAAGAAATCATTACAAGATGCGTGAACTTGAAAATCTGCATTGTATTGTTTCTTTATAGCAGGTAGAGTTTAGTGCATGACAATAATAAACACATTAATTTAAGACATTCGTAAGAAATACATATCAAAGAAAAAAAAGATACGAGCCTTAAAGTAGTCGCATATGATGTGTAACATCTGACATGTTATCCTACTCGTATACTACACAGCTTGGACATTCTTAAAATGTTAATTTACACTCCATTTTCATACTGGTACTATGATGAATGCATAGATTGAATTGGAGATATGCTACTGTCACATTTGTGGCGCAGCGGTCAAGCTGTTAGTCTCTCACCAAGGTAGACCGGGTTTGATTCCCGGTCAATACATGTGAGATTTTCGAATTGAAATGCCATGTCCTGTGGTTCGCATTCCACGTAAAAGAGAGGTACCGTGGATCATGATCGTGAGATTAACGGACACGCAAAACTACAAGCTTCCTTCCTTCCTTTTACATTAATAATTCATAATAACAAAGTGACACACAACGTCGACATTACTCTCAAATACTGTGAGCACATTCCTCAGTAACTATAACATTCATTATTCTCAAGGCTCTCATACAGTTCGTCGTAAACAATCAAAACATGGCTTCCTACAATCATGAAATGACCTAGTCTCACATATGATGAAAATACAGCTTTTATTCCACTCATATAACAACATTCTGTTATGCATTTAATATTTGACTACTCACCCACAGCTTGACAATAATGCCGCTTACTTAAATGTCATTTGTCGTCTTTGTCCTACCCCATGTGATATTCAACCTTGAACGTGAAGCTTCATAAACTGCTCAATGACAATTGAAAGTCGGTGAAACATTTGCCACTGTGCTCGTCAAACCAGTGCCTGCTAAATGCACTGCCTACTGTATTGCCATAACATTCTCGCGCTACAGAGCACACACTGCCTTGTTTCCAATACACACATTTTCAATTGTACATCCAGCTGGCAGTGCGTCTTCACTTCCGTCCGATCCACTTCCGCCCGATTCATTTCCGTCCCCAATTTTCAAAATCACTCCCACAAAACTATCCAGCAACCGAGCGGAAAGATGTTACACATCAAAACCAGTTTGCCTTCACTTGTATGATTAAGTCAATGGAACCGTTGCCGCTTGGATGCAAAGCTTCTCTTGTTCACTCTAGTAGGATAATCACGTTTTATCAGCCATCAGTAGAGATATTGTGAAATTTTGTAATATCTTGTTAATCAAAATTACTGCTATTATAAAAAATTGGTTTGTGATAGGACAAAATTAATGGCACTTCTGAATTCAGATGAATAGTGTACATGTAAAATAAGAGTCAAAACCAAGATAGGAAAAATCGGGTAGACCTGTGTTATCTTTAATTTGCTACGAAATACCCTAGAGAGGAGCAGATGGCGTCGCTGTCTTTGCTAGAAATGACTCTGGTTTTCTCAACTTCCTAACGATGACCACTGCATTCTGATACCACTCAGTCAAATTACATGGATTTTCCAAGAGAGCCCGAATGTAGGCAAAATCCTTCAGTCTCTTCTAATATCCAATGCGAAGATCAGAATGTTGCTGAGGAATAAAATGTCGTCTCCTTCTATCCGAGCATCTAAATCAATGAAATATTGTTGAAAGAGATTCATAGACTGGTGAGTCGGACAAAATGTTTCACGAATTGTTGCAAATTACAACAAGACGTTCCCAATGTCCTTGTTTGCGTGGATCACTATGCATTATCTGAAGGTAGCATCCTGGCTCTCCATATGATCACATTGTGCTTCAAAACAGAGAGTTACTTAGGCTGTGAACAACAAGGTGTTGACGCTCTGGCGGTTCTCCTTCCAAAGCAGGCCTGTCAAATTGCTTCCCAGACGGGAGTGCAGTAGCCTATATAAATGCGTGGCGTCCTTGTCCTTCCCCTCCTCTCGTTACCTCGCAGGCAGGGACTGGACAGAGAGAATTTCTATTAACCAGAGGCGTAGCGCTATAATACGCCGATACGCCGGGCGTTCCCTGATTTAAAAATTAGAATGTGTATTCATCAAAGAGTAAAATATAACATCGTTTTTAATTTATATAAATGCGGCGATAGCATATTACATGGCGCTTAGTTATTTTATTTCCGCACCCACCATATAACTAGTCTTAGCCCAGCCGCGGTCCACTGCTGTGCTTTGCTTTTCTTGTACGCCAGAACTTCTTGGCGTCAAGAGCTATGTACCACCCCGGCCAGGCCACGGATCAGCGCATGCGCGAGTTCATTCTTGCTTCTCGGAAGGAAAGTGCTTCCGTACGCCGGCGTTTGGCTGGCGTAAACCACAGATTACGTACTACACCGATGGTGCCAAATAAATCCTATCTGGTTGACACCCACTGGCGTAAACTTTGTATGATCAGATGATCACTGTTCTGTTAACTCAATGGCCCAATCGCTGCGCTAGTGCTAGTTCGAACTGTAAAGTGTAGTTAATTTTAATTGTGCGTGAGTGTGTTTAATGCTGCCAATATGACTGAAGTAAGTTCACAGGACTCGAATATTATTAATTTTCTAAAGGCAACTCCTTTGAGCACTTTATCATATGAACAGCGATGTGAATTAAAAACAAAAAGACCAAAGCCAAATTTATCAATTAAAGAAGCTGGTAAAAATCGCACACAGAGTTTTCAGTTTTCTTGGTATGACAGGTTTTCCTGGCTAACTGGGCCGAAAGATACTGAATGGTGCAACAGAAGGAATTTCGGACCTGAATAATTCAATTAACAGAGCTGTAAAACACCCGTCTTCAAAATACCATTTGTTACATTGTGAAGCATACCATCTGCTAGGTAAAACTCGCATTGAGCATGCATTTTCTGAAGTTGCTCGACTACAAGCAGTAAAACATAATGAGATCGTGTCTTCAAACAGGCAGTATGCGCGACGACTTATTCAATCTGTAGTATTTCTCAGTACACAAGAACTAGCCTTCCGAGGGCATAGAGAAGATGAAAGTTTTATTAACAAGGGTAATTATTTGCAGTTGTTGAATCTGCTCGCTCAAAATGAATCGATAGTTAGAGACCATTTACAGTCATCATCATTATTAAAAGGAACATCTCCAGACATTCAAAATGACTTGATAGAAGTTAAAACAATTGCATTAAATGAAAAAATCAAATCAGAAATAAATGAATCCCCCCTTTCTATCCATACAAGCGGATGAGACATTAGACGTGTCATGTAAGAGCCAGATGAGCATAATATTTAGATATTGTGTGGATGATAGAATAGAGGAGAGATTCGTCGGCTTTTATGACGTTTCCAAGAATAAAACAGCTGCGGGATTGTCAGAAATCGTGCACAAAGTTTTACTTGACTGGGAAGTAAATGGAGAAAAAGGCGTAAGCCAGACATACGATGGCGCAGCTGTAATGGCAGGCAGATAAGGAGGAGTTCAAAAGCTAATGAAACAGTTTTGCCCATATGCTCTTTTCGTCCATTGTTACGCCCACCAATTAAATTTGGTACTCCTGTACGGCTCAAAAACAATAAATCAGGTTCGTTTGTTTGTCTGTACCTTGACTGCTTTTCACAGTTTTTTCAGCAAATCTTCTAAAAGGACAGTTTTGTTGACCAAAAGAGGATTTAAGCTTCCACGAGCAAGCAATACGAGATGGAATTTTCATTCGAGGGCAGTTTTCACCATTATTAAACATTTCCAAGAATTGTAATGTATTTTGATGAAATTATTTATGATGAAAATAGTGAATGGGATGACGATTCTGTGAACTGTGCCATTGGTCTCAAATAACATATGGATGACCCAATCTTTGTATATTACCTATGTGTATTCGAAGCTTGTTTCTTTTACACTGATCATATTTTCAAATTGTTACAATCATCGACAGTGAGTATTGTAACTTGCCATAATGAGAAAGCGGCTGTCGTCAAAAGCATAGAAAACTTAAGAAATGAAGATCTCACTGACATACGCGTTCAAAAAAAGCATCCAGATGAATGAAAACGTAATGTATGATGGCAATCAAAAGAACACTTTGAGAGTGCTGTCTTTTGGAATAGTAGATTCACTAACAGCTCAAATGAAAAGTAGATTTGAAGATCGCACTCATCTAAATTTCATAGTTAGTACAAGAAAATGAAGTTTAAAAATACCCCGAAACATTCCCCCAGAGCAAATTAGATTTTTTGGTAAAACAGTATCCATTCTTTAATGTTAACCAATTACTATAAATGAACTTCACATTGTTTATCCAGATCAGACAAAGCATTTAGCTCTAAAAGATCTTTTAAAATATTTTGTTACGAACGGTCTTGACTCCATCTATCAGGAAGTAACTAAACTACTACGCTTTGTACTGACTATTCCAACTACTACAGCTATCGGTGGCGTAGTTGGTGGCATGCTGAGCTTCTATGCCCAAGATAGCGGGTTCAAACCCGGCCGAAGCCGTCGGATTTTTTAAGAGCGTTAAAAATCCCTCAGTATGCCTTCGTTCGGAAGGGAAGTAAAGCCGGCGGTCGCATGTCATAGATTTATGGCATGTTAAAGAACCTTCCACTAATTACACCTGTGTGAAGCTAAATTGGATAGGTTAAGAATGTAAACAACGCTCTTAGGTTTCTACGTTCGTTGTCAAGAGCCGACTGCGGTGGCGTCTAGTAGCTAAGTTCTGAACTTGGCCTAGTAGTCGTTGACGGTGGCGCTTGGCGACCAAAGTAGGAACTATTTGAAAAATTCTAAGTTGCAGTCTGTACTTAAATAAAAAACAGATAACTCACACTAATACAGTCATCACAATTAACACCGGTTATCAGACAGATTCTACACACACCCAAAGTACACGGGGCTACATGATCCCGTTGTCGCAGCCCCTAAACTTAAGAACCAACCAACAAACTACTACAGCTAGTAGTAAACGCAGCATGAGCACGCTGAAAAGAATTAAAACCTACCTTAGAAATGCTATGAGCAATAGTCGCTTGTCGTGTATAATTCATTGGCTATTGAAAAAAAAAAAAAAAAGGTGAGCTTTCATCAGAGCCTGCATTTCTTGAACACATCATAGACGTTTTCGCAGAAAATAAGAAAAGACGAATGGAGCTTAAGTACAAGACTGTGTGAGGTATGTGACAGTATCTTTCATATTAGCTTTTTGATTTGTTCCTTAGTTTAACTGTCGTTTAAAACTTTGGCGTCCCCAGCTCAAAAGTTCACACTACGCCACTGCTATTAACCTATAATGCCTGGTGTCTGCCTAATTAGGGTGTTAACTATTTAATACGAGGGCTGTTTTTATCATTTTAAATGATCTTGTCGACTTCATCGTTACGCTGAGGTCTGGCGTTACGTTACGGCGACGGGACGAAATGTACCGAGAATGCACTGAGGTGTGTGACGTCATAGTACCGCTTGAGCTTCCTCCTTTCCCCGTGCGCTCCGGTGAGCGTGACGTCATCCAGCCAGCTACCTCATTTGACCTTGGTTTGCACTTGCTAACGGACTTTGAGTTCACGCAGCATTTGTAGCATTTAAAATGATATCAAGTCTAGTCTTTCAGACTGACTATCAGTCCTTTTTTAAATTAACCGAACATTTTATTTTGAAACCACATTTATTATTAGGTTTTACATTCCTTCCTCTATTTTTCTACATAGTTGCCTTGTTTATTTAGGCACTTGTCATACCTTAAAACAAAGTTCTGAAATTCCTCTGCATAAAAGTTTGCCGCCTGCTCTGACAACCAAGAATTCACGGCTGTTTTCACTTCTTCGTCGTCGGCGAAGCGCTTCCCACCAAGATGACGTTTCAGCTGCGAAAAGAGGTGGAAATCTGTGATCACAGATGGTCGACCTGTGCGTTCATCGTCATGAACATTTTCACGGCCACTTTTGAACTCGCGTACCCATTTTCGCACTTTACCTTTCGTCATTGCATTATCACCATACACCTCACAAAGCTGACGATGAATGTCTGCAGCCGACAGGTTTCTTGCACTCAAAAAACGTATCACAGATCGTACCTCACACGCGGTGGGCGAATCAATAATCTTCAACATTGTAAAGATGCACAGTTCAGCGTACAGGTTAGCTACACAGCTGCAACTGACGCCTGCTTGTTCGCAAAGGATAACGGGAGGTAGCGCGTACGCTTGTTGCGGTGTGCGCTCTAACTACGGGCTTAAAAAAACGGCCCTTACTTAAAAAACATCCTTCGTAACTGTCCAACTAGATATCCGCCTAGCTGGTTTGTGATTACAGCCAGAGTCAAGCATGTGAGCAGCGCAGGAGTGTCTGCACAGCACCCATGTCAATAATGTGTACCCGCCGTGAGTGTGTGCTCGCTATAAAACTACCTTAAGGCGGGTACACACTTGCGAGCGACTGGCGAGCCGAGCGGCTCAAAGTAAATGCCCGAGCCTTCTATGAGCAATATTTGAGCCATAATGCTCGCGAGCAGAATCAGTCATTGTGTGTTGTTTCCACGTGCAAAATGGATGTCTTCCGAACAAGAAACTCTGCTTGTTGTGATGGTTGCGAGTGGTGCAGCTATGATGATGGTCAATTTAAATGAAAATGAAAAGAAACCCCGTCGGTGTTGGCGCAATGAACTGTACAAAAGATGTTAGGTCCCTTAAAACAACAATTATCATCATCATCAACTGTACAAAAGACGAAGTGGGTCGGAATTATTGTTGGACATGAAGTTCCAGATCGTTAGTGGTCAGTATAAAATTTTCACACGGATGTCGCCTACTGACTTTGAGACTTTACTAAGGAGAATAGGTCACACAATCTCGAAACGGGAAACATATCTTCGCTCTCCGATTTCGGCTCAAGACAGGCTCACAGAAGCTGGTACAGACTTGCGAGCACGTATCTCTGCCGTCCACACTGACACTGAGGATTCCTTTGTGCTCGCTGTAAAAACCGACTTTAGCCGGCTCAGATTGAGCGGCTCATGGTTGGCTCGAACTAAGCTCAGAAGCCCGTACTCATGAGCCCAAGGATCGTGTAAACTATAAGAGATTCGTCACTTTTGGTTATAGAATTTCCGAGAGAGAGCAACGCCTGAGGCTATGTACTGCTCGGGCAAGTTTGGCAACATAAAAAGTAAAACGCCATATGAAAGTAGCCTTTATTACACGTATTGAACAGTATGTTCTGCGATGAGTTATTGATTATTCATGAAAATAACACAAACATAACTGCGCCTTTCGCTAGGCGCTGAAATATACGTCCAGATAGGAAAATAATACATTTTGATATATATCAATGTTGGCAATAGATTTGTCACGAAGGACACAGTTATGCCGTTCTAGAGCTTAATTCACCTTTAGGCTAATTAAACATTGCTCTCCTACTCTATATTCATCGAATATCCCAACAATTCTATAAAGAAAACTGTCCAAATGCACACTACATTGCCATAACCTCACTTTTTGCCTAGCATGCCGGCTGCCACCCACCCCTCCCCGTAACCCTAAACCACAAATTTTATTGCAATGCAAAGGAGAATGGGTAAGAAAACAAACAAGAGATGAAAGGCACACATTTATTCTCTATATATTTTTATTCGAGAGTAGTCCATATTGCCCACTAGTTTTACACATGGTCAACACCAGGAAGATGAAAATTGCCGTATTGTTCTCACTATCATTATAATTCTTACATCCCGGTGCTTGTCAATTTTTCCTCCCTTGCGGGGGCATGATTGATTCTCAATTCAATTCAAATAAAGAATCAAAATACCGAACAAATCAAAAACCCACAACACCACGAGGAAAATCAATCAAAACAGACTATTCCCGCTTCCACCAGTCGGTTTGATGTCAGCGTTCATGAGTGCCAACTACGGAACCTTAGTGCTAAAATTAATTCTTCATTGGTTGGCAGAACATCCAGAGCAGAGCTTTACCGCGACCCACGCGCTCCCTATGAACTGTCATCCCCCTGCATGAGCCGCTTAGCTCGCAAGTGTGTACCCGCCTTTAGTTGCCGTGTACATAGTAACTTCCCCTCTTCTGCCTGCAACCGTGGTTCAGAGGTAGGGTGTAGCAGAGAGTAGCAAGTTTGTGTATATGACCAGACAAGAATAAGGAAAATAACAAGCTTAGCGCTACAGTGTGTTGTAATATATCACCCCACGATTGGACTCCATTTATAATCTCTCACAAGAATCAACTTCCTGTTAATTATAAAATGCATAGGATGTTTACCATACTGGTTTGGTAAATGTTGATCCGTATTGACTATTGTTAAATATACAGTATATGATATATAATCCGCCTTGTCAATACTACAATATGTAGTTTATTATTATTTAAACAAACCTGTTTCGATATATCTTCTTCAGCGTTCAAATTAATAGCGTTTGACATTAATAAAATAAAAATATAAAATATATGTAGGCTACTGTATTTGCAACTTTTATTTAACTCCCTCAGTCACTCATTTACTCATTTCCTCCCTCCCTCCCTCTCTCTCTCTTTCCCCCTCCGTCCCTCCCTCCCTCACTCACACTCACTCCCTTCCTCTCTCCCTCCTTCTCTCTCTCATTCTCCCTCCATCACTCACTCACGCCCTCACTCACTCATTCACTCCTTCCCTCCCTTCCTTTCTCCCTCCCTCTCTCGCTCCTTCCTTCCTTCCTTCCTTCCCTCACTCACTCAATCCATCCCTTCCTCTCTTCCTCCCTCTATCTCCCCCCGTCCATCCCTCACTCGCCCCCTCCCTCTCTCCCTCCCTCTTCCCCACTCCCTCCCCTTCCCTCCCTCACTCCCTAACTCACTCTCCCTCCTTCCCTCCCTCACTAACTCCCTCGCTCAGTCCTACCCTCACTCACGCACTCACTCACTTCCTCCCTCCCTCTCTCTCTCTCCCTCCTTCCCTCCCTCACTTGCTCACTCACCCCCTCCCTTCCTCAGAATGCATGTGTTAGGTACATTTTGGATGTAAGGCGAGATGAACATATCACACCTTACTACGTGCAGCTGAAATGGCTGAAACTCCACGAGCGCCATTCTGACACACAAAATATTACATACCAAGACCCCGTTATATCTCTACAATGCCTTTACACCAATGCATTTTGTTCATAATCGAGAAAATAGATACACAAAATTAACACTCCAGATTCCTATACACCGAACCATGAAGTTTAATAAATCTTTTGTTTGCACCGTCTCACGCCTCTTCAACACCTTCGATTTATATAAGTTCGTCAACATTGCAAGCACTGCAGCTCTCAAAAGACGTATTTAATCCTGCTTCTTGGAGCAGTACACCTCTCAAATCTGATTACTGCTTTATGTTAAAATACTATTAGGCTATTAGTTAAATTATAACATCAGGACTATAGCTGACAATCTACTTACTTTAATAGCTTTTCTTGTATATGGTGGTTTTTTTTTCGGGCTGATACTGTGTCTGTATGCACTCTTTGGTATATAATTTTTCCATTATTATTATTATTATTATTATTATTATTATTATTATTATTATTATTATTGTATTATTACTGTCTTGTGAATATTGTGAATGTAAGTGAAATGTTTTATTTTTATAAGTCCTAATCTTATTTTATGTAGGGCGCTACAGTAAAGGAGCTCTTAAGCTCCAAGTGTAGCCGTGGAAATAAAACCAATCAATCAATCACTCCCTCACTCACTGTGCAACGTTCATTCCTGGACAACCTTTTTCCGACAAGTAGGCCCTATGCCCCTTATAATCCTCAGTGACTGTCAATTCCCATGAATAAAAGGTGGGTTAACGCGCAGTACAGTAGGCACTCGCATGATGTTTATTTGCTTATGTTGGCAGTACGGTGTTGGCCAGAATACCTCAGGCAGACCTTACCGCTAAGCAACCTTATATACTGTATAAGTGGGCCGTTCCTTCTTGACCGGTACATATTACATGCGCAGTGGTGTCTTAACTCACAGTGAGCCTTCATACATTTGTGATCAATGTAAATTAAGTGCGCAATGTGTCCTTGGCAGCGCATGCGCAAATTCAGTGGTCTCAGTGTTATACTCGGCCTTTAAGAAGAATTCTCGGACGCTTAGGACCGGCCACGAATGACCGGCCCATCTATACTGGCGTATCCTATTAGTTTTATGAACCTTGGTCAAGAGTCTCCTTTCCTCATGTTTAATGGAACATGGAAGGCATCTCCTCCTAAATTTAACTCTGGTCTGATGATTGGAAGCGGTTACACTCAGCCCCAAGAGGCAGAACAAAGAAGAGGTGGGTTCAATTCCCACCTCGTCCACATTAGAAGTGATTTTCTGTGGTTTCCAACTTCCACTCCAGACAAATGCCGTGATGATTCCTAACTTGAGACCACAGCCCCCTCATTCCCAATCCTAGTCTCAATTACAAAGTACTGTATATGTGTATATAAATGGCACGATGATCCCAAAACTCGAAGTGGAGTGGATTTCTCCCTCGGAGGTTGCCGACCACTCCCCTGGATATTTCAGAGGGAAAATTTAAATATGTTCCACCAAATGTGCTGCATAAAGTACCGTAACTAAAATACTTGTAGCAAGATTGTTATTATTATTATTATTATTATTATTATTGCTGTATTATTATTATTATTATTATTATTATTATTATTATTATAAACTAGGGATAAATTTGCACTTCAGTACATCAAGTTGGGGAAACATTTGCATTAGAAACCATTTGAGAGTACGGTAATAAAGCGCCAATGGTGTGTGGCCCATCAATGTTGATAAAGAAATAGACTGGATTTATATAAACATCAATGCATCAAATTTGATAAGTTCCTGTGTAAAGTTCACGTAGATGTTAAGTTCTGCTTATCCAAGTTCGAAATGAAATCTTAATTGAAGAATAAAATAGTCATATCATTGCAGACCGTACCTTGTTTAGTTCTATGACACAGCTACTGCACATTGGAAGAGATCAAAAGGACCTCCACCCTCCAGCCTCAGAAAATTCTTCGGAAGAAGCACTGATCCCGCTATCTTGGTACCATTACTAATGATTCATTAGTCGGTCACTCGACCACCGCTCCACCGAGGAAGTTGTGCTGATGAGCAGGGAAACAGAACAAGCAACTGGCACGGCTCCTGCAAAAGGAGGAGTACGTGTACAGAAACAGAGAATAGAATCCTTGCGGCATTCGTTGGCATTAATGTTTCCGCAGTACAATATAGCCCACCATGAGAACAAATGTAGGGCTAACGTCACGTAGCAGACGGGCTGGCGCTTGCTGGCATGTGTTACAAACCCTCCGCGATTTCTTAATTGAGGCAATAAATTAATCAATAAACACCGTTCTAAATGGGGCTATCTTCCACTATCCTCTTTCGGTGAGGTCCTCATGTGTTTCGACAGGCCTGTGTGCAGACAACTAACACTGTAGGCAATGAAAAGATCCATTGTCCATATCACGTCACAAGTCACCCTATTACAATAGCGTATTATTATTATTATTATTATTATTATTATTATTATTATTATTATTATTATTATTATAAAACGTGTATGACGCTTAATCACTAGCACTGGTCTGTCACACGTTAGTAGACGTGACATAGTGGTCCACCTGCTTGCTTCTCACCATGTCGGGTTTGATTTCCGGGCAATGATTCATTTAAATGAAAATACAGTACATGTCCAGTGGCTCGAATTACCCGCGACTTATGATCACAATGTTAAACTGCGTGCTTGTTTCTATCACATTTAATCAGGGCCGTAGAGAGAGATCACGGGCCCTAAGACGAGGGCTTCCGGGCCCCACCTGTGGCATTATCTGGAAGTATTAAGCTTGCATTTATTTATCCCATAGAAACAACTCCGTGAAATTTAGCGTGATCATATTGAAGATCAATTTACTGTGTTTTCAGTTATTCGGCCTCTCTTCATTTTGTCTTTCATTAATTGGTTTACTTCAAGACTTGTATCACTATGCACTGTTTCAGTTTCGTTGCATCTGACCGTGTTTACGCTCTACAAAAATAAACCATACTTCCTTTCTGAAATGCATGAAGTAAATAGTCGAATATTTTAGAGAATGAATTAGAACCTTTCTGCCCTAAAAACTCGAACTTCCGTACGGTACGTTATGAATTACCTAAATGGAGAATTCTGGCAGCATTGCCGTTTTCCTCGGTCGAGAAGCGAAAGACACAATAGATATTTATAAAATATATTATAGGATACTATTCCATGGTTGCATTGACATCGAACATGGTCACATCAGAAAATTTGAAATTTTCTTGAAATTAATTTGAGCGAAATTTTCCACTGCCCCGGGCCCCGTTTGCCCCTTCCTCTCGTCGGGCCTGCATTTAAACGCCTTCAAATACCAACAACCTATCCCTGGAATCATCCAAAAATCATGGGTACAGGACGCCTGATTGCGCCCGGGTTTCCTGTTATGTGGAATCGACGCGACACAGTTCTGGCTATAGTCTTGTTTGCTGTATTTCTTTAAATATTTGTTTGTCAGCAAATTGTCGGTACTTATGAAATCAGTGTGCAATTTGTCACTGCTCCGGGTAATTCGCTTTCTTTTGAGTACCGGTACTCATTTGTTACGGTCAGTTGCTTACGAGCGCCACAAAACTTGGCATATAAACAGCGCTAATGTATTGGCCCTGGCTGTTGAGTCACTTGTCCCACTGTGACACGAGGCGGTGAATGGCTGTCTCATAAAATTCCCTGTGCTGCGATGTGAACCAGTTCCGCACGTACAGCTGGACGTCGGCGTCCGAGGTGAATCGTTGGCCCCGCAGAGCCCTTTTCAGGGGACCAAACATGGCGTAATCACAGGGAAAGAGGTCTGGACTGTATGGAGGGTGGCCGAGAACCTCCCATTTGAATTTCTGCAGGAGTGCCGCGACTGTGTTGGCCGTATAAGGTCGTGCATTGTCGTGGAGCGACCACGGCGGCTATGGCGTTCACTGTCACTCGGCGGTCCTGGGTAATGAGTGCATCAACCAGCTGGACGTTGTCATCGGTAATGCAGGGGGGGGGGGGGGGGGGGGGGGAGGTGCCCCAGACCGGGCATCATCGGCTAACGACACCCGTCCTTCCCTGAAGCGCTTTTGCCACGCCTTGACCCTTGCAAGGGACATGCGGTGTTCGCCGTACACTTGTGACATTTGGCGATGAATGTCCGTTTCCCCTAATCTTTCCGCTGTCAGAAACCGAACAACACCTCTTTGCTCTTCGGTTGACGCCTCCTTGTCACTGTTTGCAATGCGACTGGCAGCGTTGTACGATTGATGCATGCTGCTGCTCGCTTTGTATCGTCACGTGACGTGCACGCGTGCCCTCTAGCGACGGGCTGTGACCTTCCACGCTCTGCTCGGAACCACACTTCGTTACACACGCCATGATTAGCCGATGTAGTCACCGGTTTGCGCATTCCAGCCTCCAGCTCGTTACTTTTTGAACGGACCTTATAATATTTACATTTCGACATCGTCGAACATAAATGTAGGCTATATTACGTACCTATAAAGAACTGCATGTGAGTACGTTAGCGCTGTTTATAGGCCAAGTTTTGTGGCGCTCATAAGCAACTGACCGTAACAAATGAGTACTCAAAAGAAAGTGAATTACCCGGAGCAGTGACAAATTGCACACTGATTTCATAAGTACCGACAATTTGCTGCCAAACAAATATTTAAAGAAATACAGCAAACAAGAATATAGCCAGAAATGCGTCGCGTCGAGTCCACATAACAGGAAACCCGGGCAGCTCTGCGTGTCTTTCTTAAATTATTGTTTTAGGGGCCTACTTCTAGGTTATCGGCCTCTATGGTTTGAGTGATAGAAACATGAGGATATGGAAAATAGAACTAAAACTAACTACAAACAACGAACGTACTAGAAGAAAAGAGAAAAGAACAAAAAATGGAATAAGAGAAATAAAAGACAGGAAACTCGACCCTCGTAGAGCCACGGAAGGCGGACATGAAAGAGAAAGTGGAGAGGGTCCACCCAAAAATCAATGGATAAGAGGAAAAACGGACCCAGCTCAGGAATCCCTTGAGTTGCCAAGCCCCGAGCTCTTCAGTTGTGAGCCCTTGAGGGTGTAACACTGTCCGAGGTGCTCCATAAATGGGGGGCTACATACACTCCGCCTCCTCGAAGGCCTTGTGCAGAAGAAAGGAGATACCAGGAATAGAAAGGATGAGGTCTGGCCCATTGAAGAATGAGGATATCAGGAAATAATATACAAGGGAAATTAAGGCAGGAAAATGAAAAACTCCCTACGTCTTGGATAAATTAATACCGTCGGAATTGGAAGAGAACAAGAGTTAACCAAGGGAAGTCGAAAGGAAAGATGACAGAGGAGCCGGGCATATCTAATTGGACGCAATGCCCATGGTCGCCGATCAACGTCCAACAAGTTGTAAGCGTTGAATTTGTCTGATAACCTGTGTGTCTGAGGTGACTGTTGTACGTAAATTTTCACCCACTTAAATATCCCTAGTGACGTGAAACGTGATGGGACCAAGGAACATCGATTGTTGAGGACGTTCGTGCGAGATACTCTACTATCGTCCTTCGCCAATATCGATACACACCGCTTCTGAGTCTAGAGACTCTAGTCCTAGCATCAGGATTGTTCGGAGCGAGGCGCGAGACGCGGAAACTTGGTTTCTGTGGCCGAGCAGATGCCCATAAGCCACACGTCACGTCGCCTTACGTAGCGTAAGGAGCGTCCATCTGTACCATAGAACAGTGGAGGGAGTAGGAACTACAGTACGTAATAAATATGAAAACTCTTGGGGTCATAACAACTGTAACCTATTTGACTTGCTGAACAATTGGTCTGTTGCTTCCAGCATCTTACGGAGTGAGCCAATATTGTAGACACGGCAAGACGTCGTGCAAATTAACAGAATTTCAGCGAGGTCAGATTGTGGACCTGCGTGAGGCTGGATGGTCCTGGTCCTTCCGAAGAGTTGACAAACTCGCAGGACGTGAGGTGTCTACGGTATTACCCTACCAGAGAATTGTTACCGCTAGACGGAGAGCGCAGCTGTTGTGTATACATTACGTCATCTCACCTCGTTATGGCTGCAGCGAGCGGTTGCGGGACAAGAGGGGGACGCATGTACAGTCAAACAATGAGAACACACCGCACAGTGCACGACCCAGCATGAATCATGCACACAAATGACACGCGATGAGGTTTCGCTGGCGATGACTGCACGTCTATCGCAGGCGTGAGGCCGGACGGTGTGCATTAGTTCCGATTTCCGCCACCGGTAACAATTCGCTGGTAGGGTAGTCCACGGAAAATCCACATGCTCGTCATACGGCAGCGTATGACCCTGTGATTATGATCATATACACAGTGTACAACCCGTACATCATTTGATTACCCCAAGGAGTAGCCGTGCGCGTTAAATCAATCACCATGACCGTGATGGGCAGTTGCACCAAGTTCAAAAATCGAAGGTTCGAATCACGGCGCTTACAGCAGCTATCCTGACTGTGGGTTTTCCCAGGTTTTCCCACACCCCCTCCTAGCAAATGCTTCTTTCAAGTCCCGGGGCACCTTCTCTAGCCCTGTTCTTAAATACAGCTACACACACTACTTCAGTCATAACATAAATACAGGTCATCAGACAAGTTCAACACGTGGCTGATGACCGAGATGTCCCAAGTCTCCAAAATGAATTAACCACATTATTTGAATAAAACTGAGCCTCCGTGGCTTAGGCGGCAGCACGCTGGCCTCTCACCGCTGAGTCCGTGGTTCAAATCCCGGTCACTCCATGTGAGATCTGTGCTGGACAGAACGGAGGCAGACAGGTTTTTCTCCGGGTACTCCGGTTTTCCCTGTCAAAATTTCATTCCAGCAACACTCTCCACTATCATTTCATTTCATCTGTCATTCATTTAATCATTTCCCCAGGGAAGTGCGTCAGGCCTCGGCAGCCGGCACAGTTCATATCCTCGCCGCTAGATAGGGGATTCATTCATTCCATTCCTGACCCGGTCGGAGACTGGAAGCAGGCTGTGGATTTTCATTTTCGTTTGAATAAAACTGAAATCAATTGGGACCATTGCTTTAGGGTGTTTTCTTTTTCACTGGTACATACGAGTAAATGCACAAAACAGTGGAGTGCACATTTGAACGTTCTGTCCATCCCGTGGCTTAGCAGCGAGCGTTAAATCACTCACCACGACTGCAACAAGCCCAGAGGTTGGAAATTTGAATCACGGCGATGATAGCCACCATCATGAGCGAGGTTTTCCCCCTGGTTTTATCACACCCCCTCCGGGCAAATGCTGGGATGTTCAAGTCCTGAGACAACTACCCTAACCCCAGACCCAAATCAATTGCACACACAGACAAATTCAACACGTAGCCCGACCCAAGAACATGGGGCTGGCAACAAGGTGTCCCAAGCCCCTAAAATGGATTATTAAGCTCTTCGTAAAATTGTGAACTGGATTTTGTATTCTACCAAGTGGATTACTTCTAATACGTTTTAGTAAGTGGCATTACTTCAGTTTCACAATTTGGTTTATAAGCGGAAAGCTTTAGTAGCGCGTATTGGAGGGGGGCTTCTAGTGCCGGGAGTGTCCGAGGACATGTTCGGCTCGCCAGAGTTTTGTAGCTGCTACTAGGCGGACACCCATCTGGTGAGCTAAAAGTAACGTCGCGTGTGGAGTGTTTTCTGGGGAGGAAGGTGTGAGTGTAAGTACGAGGAATTGGAAGGTAGCGGCTGTGGCCTATAGTTAGGGACCAACCCCGGCATTTGCCTGGAAGGAAGATGGGAAACCACAGAAGACCATCTTCACGGTTGCCGACTGGGGGTTTCAAACCTCCTCGCCTCCCGGATGTGTGCGAGTGCCTGCAGCCACGCCGTAACCACCACGGCTAACTCATCCAGTACCTGTATCACTGTTATGTCTATACTTAAGTCTATTCGCCGAGTCGAGACAGTGCCCCTGGTTACCCGGACTGGGAAACACGCCCAGTTCACGTCATCGACTCTGCCGGACAGGGGTAGCCAAGAAGCTCCGAGATCATTAGTCATGCTGTAGTTCTAGAAAAGACAAGACTTGCTGCACTTAGTGCTGTGCTGCACTGTGGCCTGTCATAAGCAGTTAAGAACTTATTAATTAAATACATAAACGAACAATATAAATAAACCGCGCTGAAGCATGTAACTGATAAGTCAGCCCGCTTCACATGTAGGCTATACACAGCAGTGAAGTTGGCGTACGTTCAACAGGCACAACTCTATGCACCCCTTGCTGGCAGCCCTGCAATCACGTCAGGGGCGGATTTAAAGAGGGGCGGAGGGGGCGACCGCCCCCCCCCCCCCCTGGACAATTTTTACTAATATCTTTGAATGTTATTTAAACATTTTTTTTGGTTACTTGTATTAAAAGCCTGGAAACAAATCATGCAATTTCTTAGATATTCACTAAACATGGAACTCGAAGCTCTTGAAATATTAATATTTACAGACCTCTAAAAGTGTAACTACCTTTTATAATGACATGTAGATCCATTTGCATATTAATTTGCGTTTATGCTCTTGAAGGACATCTAAGAACGGCTGGTCCAAGAAGCCTCTTTACCAGTAAAACAATTCTTTCTCAAATGTCACTTATTCTGAGATACGTTTGGAATGAAGCAGGCAACGTCAAGGTTAGAGAAGATTTTGTGGGATTTCTCGACATTATAAAAGCTGTTTTGGACCTTGAAAGAGATTCATCAGGTTCAGAGATAATACTCGGTGAGGTAGTGATTTGAGAGTTAAGGGCTCATGGTTTGAACCTTAATAACTGTGTTGGCATAGGAACCGATGGAGTTTCCGTGAATATTTCCGAAACGGTTGGAGCAGTACAAGAGATTCAGAAAGTTGTTGTTGATGCAGTAAGATGTCCTTGCTACAACCACCAACTAAACTTGGCTATATCCAAAACAACGAAGGTCCTGTCTGTAAGAAATACATTCGGTATTTTGACAGAAATTATATCATTCTTTATGTTAATGCTTCTTCAAAACGAAAATAATATGGTTCAGAAAAATATTCTTCATGGCCAACTGATTGACCTTTGTGAGACACGATGGGTGGAACGGCACGACGCTATTTTGAAATTGTCAGCCAACATTGAATAAGTCAGTGCTGCACTCGAAATTGTCTCCAGTTGGTCAGACGTTCAAGGGGATGCATCATCACCTAAGGCACAATGTTTGTTGTCCAGCATAACCGATGAGGAATTTATTGTATCTTTGTGCTGTCTTAACGAAGTTCAAGCCATAACTCATTACTTGAGCGTACGTTTTCAAACAGAAACCCTAGATGTCAAGTCAGCATCTGATGCAGTATTCAGCGTGATATCCATCTTTGCCAAGAAAAGGAATAATATAGAAGAAGACTTCAGCAGCGAGTATGAAAAGTGTAATATAATTGCAACTGTGTTGGCTGTAGAGATAAGGCTTCCGAGAATCGTAGAGACAAGGAAAGCGACAAAATGCACCATTCACAACTACTGAAGAATATTTTAGGGGGAATATCTATATCCCCTTGCTGGACTGGATGATCAACAATCTAAAGACAAGATTTTCTGATGAAGTCCTTGGCATCTACAAGTTGAATATGTTTCTCACTTACCTCAAAATGTTGTTAATACTGTTTTACTAATCTTGATACTCCTATTGATCGCAAGGTTTGGACAAAATAGCAAAACAAATTCCACCAGCTTATTGTAAGATGAAATTAAATAAGTGAACAGTCTGTATTTATGTTAAATATAAAAATAATGATTTTGATTAAATGATGTATTGTGGTGTTTGTACACCACACCCAAAACAATTGAACTAAAAGTACTATATTGATGTGCAATTGCAACGATAGTGCATGTATATATTTATTGTGTTTAAGGGTAGTATAAAATCATATGTTCATTTTCATCCATTCTTGTAATTAGACGTCACCCGAGATTTCAAACCGTAAATTTACAACCCCTCCCCCAATAAATATATTTCTTGAGCTCACTTGCGGAACTAACAACTGACAATAGATACCGCTTGAACCGTCATAAACCGCTTATGAAGAGGCAGGAAGAATGGAAAGGGAGCCGCAACCTGGAGAGACCATCGGTAGCCAACAGTCTAATTCTAAAAGATTTCGGAACAATGGACCCTACAGCTTTTTAGAATAAATTGTTTTACGACGAGAAAACTGCAACCTTGTGATTTTTTAAGGAAGATACCGCTACATGACACCAATATGGAAGTGTGTCATTGGGGGAGAGACCTTCACCCCAATATAGCCACTTGGTGCGTGACAAAGGACTTACTTCGGCCAATAAGGAAGGAGCGTCACTTTCTGTAGACAATACTTTGATATTGCAATTGGCAGATCCCCTACTGCTGGTGGGAGATATAATTGCCATATATAAGCCGGAACAGAGCTGTATGGACAGGAAGAATATTATTATGTTTTCACTTGAAAGCACTCCAAATTCTAAACTTGGACCTCACTTGTTGAGATTCAACTACAAAATTTCATAAAGTTCAACTAGTAAACTCAGTGGAGATCTAGCTAGGATATTTCCAGCATTGCGCTGAATATCGGAGACGAGTGAAACCATTCTATTCACTCAGCTAGGCGACAGCATCTGTGCAATTAGTGGGCAGATAGCTTGATCAGGTAGGACTGGTACTTGGGACCATGGAAGACCACGCGAGATGTCTACTTCAGGAACGAGATACCTCCGCCAACATCGCCCATGAAGATCTACAGCCCGGTGAGCTCATGCATATTTGTCAATTGCAAGTCGGACGTAAATACTATTAACTTCAATAATTTAAAGAAATAACTTCCCCTTTTATTTTATCTGTTTGAAAGGTCGCAAGACGTCATTCATCTCATCCTGTGTTCTTAATAAATTAATTTTTTCAATCTATGACTTTCTGTCAAGATTTACCCGCATGCTAGACTTCCCAGAGGTCAAAATAAGTAGAATAAGGTGTTTTACAGCTAGCCTCTGCTGCCCCTCCCCCGAAAGTAAAGAATCTCAATTTAATAAATATAAATTTATCTCACAACCGTCTGTTGGAGATTAGCACCCTATTAACCGAGCTATTTACTGCACTCATTTTATATCAAGAGCTATGAAACGTTACAACATGTCACCCAAGCATGGGCCAAGCTGTGCACTAGCCGCGAAACGTTACAGTATGTCAAGAAAATTTGTGTGATTTCAAAACATCATAGTTATAAACTTTCAAATAAGTTGATTCATCTTGCTGTTGCACATTAAAACATACTTAAGGGCCTGAGGAAAACATTAGTTTCACACAATTTCTTACACACTTAAATACTGTATAATATCAAAATGTAAAGTTTACAATAGCCCAATATTTCGAACATTGTGTTTGAAAGAATACTACAAATTTTAAAACCTCGCTAAAAATAGTTTTAAACCATTCGTATTAGAGATTTGACAGTAAATAGCAGGACTTTCAAAGCTGAGATAATTTAGAATACAATAAATATTTCACTTAAAATGGCTAATATCACGCAAATATTTCCATATTCACAAAACAGTTTCATACAATTTTTGATTGTTTCTTTATTTTAAATTGTTAACATTTATTTTTACCCAAAAATATCACAAAAAGAATCACTTATTTGGGCCTAAATTTTGCAAAATTTTCTGGGGGAGTTCCTCGCACCACCTATTGGCTTGGGGGTATTCGAGACCTCCGGTGTGTCCGCCCCTCCCATAATCTTGCCTTAAATCCACCTCTGAATCACGTGTACAACTGTGTTTACCTCCACTATCTCGACTCGGCGAACAGACTTTAGTGTGTGTACTGTTAGGTACCATCCTGGCATTTGCCTATAGTTGAAGTGGAGGAAACCACGGAAAACTACTTCCAGGATTTCTGAGGTAGGAGTCAAACCCGACTCTTCACAGTTTTGCCTCACGAGACTGAGTGTACCCCATTTCAGCCCTCAGACCAGAATCAAACCCGGGCCTCCGCGGTGACAGCCAAGAATGCAAGCCACTACGCAATGAGGCGGACGAATCACTGGTCTACAAAAATAAACTTTTTTTGGTTACAAAAATTAAAAACAGCTATTTCTGGAAGATAATTTGTCCTTGAAATCTCAGAATTTATGTATCGGCCTCAGTTTTCATGTTATAATGGATTTTGTAAATGCTTGCGTCAGCCTTTATATTACATGTAGGCCTATCTGGCAAAAGGAGAACAAAAATATCTGTGTTAGCACACAAATTAATCAAAGAAATGAGCTACATTAGAGTAAAGAAAAGTGAATAAACATACCCATTTTTCCCCTGATTTCCGACGATAGGCCTACTTTGCCTCGAGTCATGACTCATCCGCCTCATTCGTACCCTGGCGGTGGATTTCGGAACTGAGGATAATGAATGGACGTCCTTGTATAAATATTTCGATTGTTTTCCAACAATTACATCCGCAAAATGAAACTGAAAGCAAATTAATTAAGCAATACCAACGTAACGGATTTCATTTTCGAATTCAGCACCCACGACTTAGCTAAGAACACCTTCTTTGTAAACAAAATGCTGTTGACCAGTGTAATTATACGGTAGTTTGCATTTGGCTATAGAACAATAATTAAAGTTAAAGCAAGCTATTCTGAAAACTTGGTTTACTTTTCGTTAAGGTGCGAAATACAAAATGTGAGAATATCCACACCCTGAGGTCACGCTTCGCCACTCAAAAATTGTTTGCTGTACCGGTATCGTCTCATATGAATTAAAGGTGTTGCATATTCCATCCTTGTTATCGCTATAGTAGCAGAATATCGAAATATTAACTATGGAGGACGACATTGGACTTTGAAGTTGGCAATCCCAGCCTAGAATATTGTTGCATATCAAGGCGAATATGACAGGCGTAAACAGCAGCTCTGAAAATCATTGTAACATTCATGTGACTGCTAGGAACGGAAGCGTTTTGACGTTTCAGTGAATATAGTACTGTAGGCCTATATTTAAAATATTTTTCAATGCCATTTAGATAAAGAAAAGGTGTTTACAGTGTTATTAATTAATGCGGGAAAGTAGTAGCCTATTATGCACGTATAACTTAGGTACGCAACGAGATAGGCCCAGTTCAGATATTCACTGCTTGGATGTGCTTATCCTTTAAAATTGTAATAGGCCTATAGGTGATTTATAATGTGAGCTGTTTACTTGCTATAGGCTATTGCCGGCACTAAAACAGTAACCGATCGCGATGACCTCGCTGGTATCGGGAGACCGTGGGTCGAATCCCACCTCGGCCGTCTTGGAAATGGGTTTTCGTTGTTTCCTATTTTCACCCCCAGTCAAATGCCGGGTCGGTTCCTTTCAACAGGTCCACGGCCGATTTCCTTCCAAAATCCTATCCTTGACCCTTCCTTAATAAGACCCATGTAAGAGGCCGCCTGTCGCCTTCCCCAGTTGTATCTGCTGACTGTGTTTAGCCCCGAGATGAATGAGTTTGGAGGATAATAATAGGCGGGTTCACACGGAGTCGTGAAGCTGGCGAGAGCACTACTGATCGATCAGCTGGTCGTGGACACGACCTCGTGTGAACCAGAGGTAGTGGGAATGGGGGTCGTGCCCGCCCTCGAAAAGATGGGCGTGAAATCTCCGACTGGTTGGAGTAAGCACGACCGCTTCAGTCGTATTCTTGCCGAAGGGATGACAACATGTCTGTATATAAAATGAGTAGTGTCCAGATGATGCAGTTTGTCGAGTTGTACCGCGAAAAGGAATGTTTGTGGAAAATAAATTCGGAAGCATGCAAGAATTGGGATGCTAGGGACGCAGCATTGCAAGAAATATGCTGTGAAATAAACATTGATGGTTTCGGGATTCGTGAAGTGGCATAGAAAATAAAAATATTAGAACTTCCTATTATCAGGAAATGAAAGAAATATGAATGAAACGGAATCAAATCTGGATTTGACAGTGCAAAGCGGCACAACGTCAAAATGGCCAGAAGAAACAAACAGTTCTCATAATGATGACCCTCCAGCAGGAAGCTTGTCAAATGAAAAGGAGACAGATGAAAGTCTTACAGGCCCTCATTCACATAAGGATACTGCATAAGAGAAAGACGCCTTCAAGATAGATACCTAGGTTATGTGCCACCTTCGTACCTTACGGAAGCAATTGAAAAGCTGGAGTCCATGCGATCAAAACTTGCAACGGAGACAGAGTTCGATGTTTGGACAACGAGCGAGATACTTACGACCAGCGAGAACACTTTGTACATGTAAACGGAACAAGGTCGTGGGTTCTTGAGTTGAATAAGCAAGTCGTGTTGCATGCTCAAAACTAGTAGTGCTCTCGCCCGCTTCACGACTCCGTGTGAACCCGCCTTTTAAGCAACTTTCTTTTAAGTAATGTAAACTAAGACACTAGTACCGGGTAATTAAACAATTTGAAGTTATTTTTTCTGCATATTTGTGGGTAGGCCTATGTACCGATTGATACTATTTATACTGTCGCCTGTAAAGTACAGGGTACCGGTACTTATTATCGTCTAGCAACATAGCAGCGCAATGAGTCACCCTGCAACGCATGCATATTGTCGCCGTGCGGCTATGTTGCTAGACTGATAAAAATAACCCTGTAGCTAAAAAGGATTGTCCTGGGAAGGTACCGGTACACAGTTTTTTATAGTATAGAAGTATTGCTAGCATCCGACTATGGTGGGGTAGCTACACTCGCTTTGGTACAGCGCAAGGCCATGGGGCTAGGCTATCTCCAGACTCGGTAAACGAGTGGCTTCGAACCCCACGGTCCGCCATCCTTGAAATGGTTTTCCGTGATTTTTAACTCCAGGCAAACCGTACCTCCTAATGGGCCACGGTTGCTTCCTTCCAACTCCTTGGACAGTTTCATTTAACTTAATTCATTTCATACGGTATATCATTAAGTCCTCTCATGAGGTTGACGTCAGGGAATAACAAGGTGCAATATAGCTAACTAACTTCCTCGAGTCCACTACTGAACCCAACTTGATGTTTCAGGCATTCCCCTGGTGATTGTTGCTGCAACAGCTGCCTCTAACATTGAGGCTTACCAGTCTGTAGACTCAGACTACTGCCTACTGTCGCCAACCAACACTTACACATACTACATCAGCTATCTGGCTCCCTGCTGTACAATGTTATTCATCAACTGTATCGTGTTTGTCCTCGTCACTCGAGTGTTGTTCCAGAAGCGCTCTGCCGGGAACGTTCGCTCGCAGGGGGGTCCTGCCATCACACTTGCGCAGGTAAGCTCTTCATTGCTCTTCATTATTCCCTGTATTATTGCAATTGCCCAAGTAGTAGTATAGCGAAATCTTGCAGACCTGGCAACCTAGCAAAATTGAATAGGCCTACAAATACTTGAGAATATGTGATAGCCAAATTTGGTAAAACTGCATTCATGAAAATTGAAATTGCAACACCCTGAAGGAATCGGTCGTTTGGGTTGATTTTCAATATATGGAACAATGCCATGCAAGTATGTAAACGAAAAGATTTTCAGGCCCATTGAATTATTTATAGATGTCTCCCCACGTGATTGGTCGCGGAAGAACCACCATAGTGTAGCATCGTTGACTTGTCGTTTGCCATCAAACAAGCCTTGACGACAGAGAAAAGCACGCTACCAAAAACTGTCACCGTTTGAGAGAGTTTGGATTATAATTGGTCTGTGTGTGAGAGTGGGTTATCTATACGAACTGTAGCTGCGCGTGTTAGCTGACAGGCATCTGCGATATCACGGATATGGTAGCAGTGTCAAATAAAGGTACGCACACTCTAGACCCGGTACAGACCTAACTCGGTGGGCAACTGTAAGAGGATCGCCGCATCATTAGAATGTGCCGGATAGACCTTCATGCAACAGCAGAGGAAATTTGAGCAACAGTGGGACCCCACGTTATACAACAAACAGTTCGGAATCGTCTACATGCAGGTCGCTTACGAACCCGTGTTCCTGCAGAAGGTGTCCCATTGATCTTAACATCAACGTGGATGGCTGACGTAGTGTCGAGAAAGATCGGTGTGGGTCGACGAATAGAAATGAGTCATCTTTAGTGATGAATCGCGTTTCTGTCCTGCCCACAGTGAACGCCGCAATCGTATGCGACGACGTACCGAGAAGAGAGGCCACCCGGACCTCACTGTCGAGAGGCACAAAGGGTCACGGGCATTATAGTCTGGAGAGCTTTTGGCTTTAATGTGAAATCACAACTAGGATTGGTGACTGCTTACCAGGGACTCAATCCAGTGGTTGTCTCTAAGAAGGCAAACATTGCAAATGGGATGTTTCAGCAGGACACTGCGCACATCTCCAGGGAAGCTCTCTGTAACATCACAACCTTACAATGGCCCTCCAGATCCCTGAACCTCAGTCCTACAGAGCTTGTGTGGGACATGATGTGCCGGCAACTGGTCAACTTGCCTGAGGCATCCACAATTCTGGAACAACTGACCTGTGCAGTGCGGCAAGCAAGGACCACAATTCCTCAGGAAGTGATCCATGGCCTTATTGACTCCATGTCTCGAAAAATTCAGCACTGTATTGCAACTCATGGTGAGTATATCCTGTAAGGGTTTTTGTCCACATTTGAGGTCAGAGGGACCTGAAAGTTATCAAACACTTCTCCTGCATGTCCAATTTATTGCAGCAGTGCAGTACCACTCCTTCATGATGTTGCAATTTCCATTGTCATGAGTCTGTTTGTCGATACTGAGACATTTGAAGGACTCTCTCTAAAGACATTCAAACTAATACAGTATTTGCCAACATGTTCAGTACCGGTACATTTTATGACTTAAACAATTATTCGCCATATCTCCATTAACATCAGAAGGAAATAGTGTAGATATCAACAGCCATTAACCAGGAGGTGGTACATGGTAGACCAGATCATATAGAAATTTTAGAAGCCATATTTCAGTGTTGCCTTCGTAATCTGTAAAAGAATTAAAACTCAGCAAATTTTCTAGGTTTATACCATGTCTTGTATGGGGTTTCGCCTAGGATCACCAAGCTGGCTCATCAGCGGGCTGTTGGTGTCCGTACCCGCTGATGAGCCAACTTGGTGAAAAATTGCTGAGTTTGAATTCGCTGGCTGTGAAAGCCAACATACCATCTTTTTGTAATGTTTTTCAGGTTATTTTTCACATTTTCCAGTAATTGGAATTATATTTCCTCACTTTGAATTGGTAATGAAAATTTCCACCCAATCAATACTTAAAATTGCCAGAACACAATTATCGGGTAAATTTTTGACCCATCCTCAGCCTATTATCACAGAGCACGGCAAAATACGGTTTCCTGAGTCCGTGCAAGATTTTTCATGGTGTTTGCCTAAGTTTTTATCCAACATAATGAATATATTAATCAATGGGTTTTCGCCTCTCACACATGATTGTTTCCTTTTTACATTACAGGGGAAAGGGAAGTTATAAATGTCAAGTCTTAAACCACTCACTGAACAGGACATTAGGAAGATCTGTTATTTCTGATCAAAACAAGTTTCTTTCACCCAGCAAGGATTGTAAGACAGGACCCCACAGAACAGTTGAAAGGGGCAATTGACATTTGGATGTTTCAGATCATCTCAATAATTTTAAAGTATTTTTTAATTAATGTGTACAAAGATGTTTCATAATATATTTTAATTGTGTAATGTTAATTCAAATAGGACTGAATTCCGATGTGTAATAGCACTAATTAAGTCAAGTTAACCAGTGACATAAGGACAAAATGGACTATATAATGCATGTTTTAATTATAGCATGTTTTTGAGTGATGTGTGAATTGACAATAATGATCTGTGATGATAGGCTGAGGAAGGGTTAAAAAGTTACCCGAAACATGTACCTGATTAAATAATTGTGTTCAGGCAATTTTAAGTATTGATTGGGCGGAAATTTTCATTACCAATTACAAGTGATATATTTGTCAATACGGACCTAAAATAATGGAAGTAAATTCTAATGATCCTTATATTGCATTGGCCGACTGAAAAGTTGAACATCATTTACCCCTTCTAAATATGGAAACATGGCTTTGACAACAATGCAACAATGAAATTGTCACAGTCAATATTAAGATTTTGTAAATGGTCCATGGTTTTGTCTGTTTTCCAAATGCTGGCTAGTTTCCATGGACTCAATTCATAAAATCCGCTGTTTTACTTCTACTATCAATCTTTATGATTGTCACTTCACTTGTCAGTAGGTTTTTAGTGTTAACACAAGAAAGACTGAATGACTGACACCACCTAGAAAGGCGGAGGGGTTAAAAATGACCCTCGAGTGATATATACTGTAAGTTTTATTCCATTATTTGTGAATACAGATGTGGGGATATATTTTCTACAATGAAAATAAATAGCAATGATCTTCCTGATTGAATATGATATTAAATATTATGTTCTATCCATACAGTCATATCAAAAATTCTGATATACTAGGTAAATGGATGTAAAATCAACTAAATATCACAATCAGATATTATATGGACTAATGAATGAAAGTCTCTTGTCTCATTAGTTTTCTATCCTCATGAATCTATGTATCCATACTGTACACATCCTTCAATGGTCTGAAGATTATGTAATGAAGTACAATATGTTTGTGAATGAGTGTCTCATCAACCTCAAAGATTACAGACACTCTACACAGGTGACGATTGTTTTCTCTTTTCCCATTCAACTCTCAGAGACAGGCTTTTTGTATGCCTTACACTCATGCCCACCTTTCGTGCCCTTGCATTTGTTGCGCATTTGGCCTTTCCTGCGTGTTTGGTCAGATTGAAGTTCTGTATCACAATCATCATCATCTGCAGTATTGGTCCTTTTAATTCTGCTCTGGGTGTTCCTCAGCAAGTCGCAGGTGAAAGTTTCTTCGTGAGATTTTGCTATTTGTAGCTTGTTTGTACAACACCCAAGCGTTTATTCCTGCTAAGTCGAGAACATTACTGAATGTGTGTAATGGCTAGCTACGTGCAGCTAGCTGGCTTGACAGTATACATTCTCGCCATTTGGTCCACAACATCGACTCCATACTTGGATCCATTGTAACTTGCTACGGTGTTGGGTTTCTCCTTTCTGTCCGTCCCAACCTGGACACCTGGATGAAGTGAACTGAGCACAAGTACTTTCTTATTGACCTTGCCTTGATAAATACTCAAAGTTATGTCGTTGCTTTTTAAAGCCTGGGTGTCATACAGTTGTGATCGAGAAGCCTCCCTTCATGCCCGATTTATTGTACCAAGAAGACTGGTTCCTTGGGATTTCAGCTTTTCAGCTCACTGCAGTGATGTAAAGTAACTGCCCGATTCTGACGAAGGACTTGGAGAGGCTTGTGGGGAATAATCGTCATCTGATGAACTGATTCTCCCTCTCTCGTCCCCCTAGTCATCTTCACTTAGTTCCTGGAGAGAAACTATAATATCGTCCAGTCTCAAATACCTTCTGTGCTCCATATTTGACGAATCATTCATAAAACATGCTCAATAAACAAACAGTAACAAACTGTTTAAAATGCTCACTTCACAAGCTCCTTACTGGGAATGGCGGGTTTGTTCTAACCTCGACTCACGTTGGTGGAGAGGGGACGGGGTAAATAGCTGAAGGAGAGGAGTGGGGGACGAAGCAAATAGTCAGCACCACGCATAGGAAACAAAAGAGAACCGAAGTTATGGAAATACGATGCAAGTTCTCGTAAATTCCAATACGGGTCAAAAATGACCCCTCCGTCCTTCTAGGATAATTGAATTATGGGGGCCAAGCTATTAGGGTTGGGGCATCCAAATTTCAACGACAGTCAACAGAGCCTAAATGATGAAAAGTCATGAAGTCTGAACGAAATCTAATATAAATTACGGCAACAGCAGAGAGTTGAATTCACGAAAGGGTCAAAAATGACCCCTCCGTCTTTTAAGTGTTAAGGAAGGCTTTGGAAATACTTTTTCAATCAAGAAAATTACTTCTTAGGATGATATGAAATGGAGTTTTGAAACCGTGCACTGCCTATAATTTTCATTAGGTGTCTTGGTGTCAGAGGATCAGAACACCTTTAACCTTCTGGCTGCAGATGCATATCACAATGAGGGCCAGAGTTATGTGCAACTGATCTCGGCACATGCAACGTTATGGAAGGCACATTTCATTCCCTACCACTGCAAGGCTACTAGTAGTCTCATTCAGTTCTTGCAATGCTAGCAATTGGAGAGCGGCACATGCAACCCAGTTTCTCTATTAACTGTATTCTGACCAGAGGTGGCACTTGCAATGTTATGATTTGGTACCCTCCATATAAAAGTAATCTCACATTGGTTTTCACATTAATCCAATGAGCTCACCAGACTAAAAATCAGTCAACTCCTTGAAAGAGCACACTAGTCACATTGGAGCACTATCAATAGTGTTACCAAGTGGTCACATGACCCTTTACAACTGACATACAGTATAACCATGGCAGTGTACATATACAGGCAAAATGTAGACTACTCAGGTTAGAGTTCGATCAATGGCCGAGAGTAAGATGGATGAAAACTAGTCCACAACAGGGATGGCAGGATCAAGTTTTCAGTATGCACCAAGTCATTGAGAAAGACATTAAGCAGTTGTGTATATGTTTTGTAGATCTAGAGAAGGAGTATGATCGAGTACCCAGGGAAAAGATGCTGAGCATCCTGAGGGACTATGGTATCAAGAGAAAGTTGCTACAGGCAATAATAAAAGTATTTATGTTGATAATCACACTGCAGTGAGAGTTCATGGTAGGATTAGTTCTTGGTTTAGAGTTGTTATCTGTTAGCTGTAATCTTTCACCATTGCTGATTATTTTATATATTTTATGGATCATTTACTAAAGGGCATGGTTCTAAGGTTCGAAAATTAACATTTGTTAAAATTTTGTACCAAAATCGGCTTTCTGCATGGGAATTGTTGAAACATGAAAGCTACCTTGTAGTCTTATAAACATATTTTTGAATGGGGCTCAGTCGCTCCCAGCTAATTCTAAATATTATATTTCTTTATATTTTATTTCAAAACAGGTTTAAATTGCAGATTCAGTGAGATAGGTAAATTAGAGTTGTGTCTTAGGTATTGATATTTCACTATGATGATGAAGGGCTGCAATCTGTCACAGGTTCTAATTCCCAAAAAAATAGCACAAAAAATTCATCAATTCAATTTTGTGTTCTGAAAGTACTTCATACTGGTGTGTCGCACGACAATGTGACATGAACACTCAAGCTGGCAAATGTGAGCCATAGTCACCCACAATATGTTGTATTGTCTTGATTAGGAGCACCACAGTCACACTGGAAGGATATAATATTCCCCCACTTGACTAGGGAGTAGTCACTGACTCCATGACCAGAAAGGATCCTGTTCAGCGTTACTAGGTTCTTCTTGGAACTAAACTTAACAAAATATGGTAACCCTATTGTTCAGTTTCCACAGGTTGATCACTTTGCTTTCCACAACAACTATTGCTGAGCATGTTACGATAAGGTTTAGGCTACTGACATCTGAAGAGTTGTGCTATATGCTCCAATCAGTGTGTTCCACAATAGCTCTCATTCTCCTTCAATTTCATTCTTCAGCCAAAGCAAAGCCAATCATGGAAATTGATATAATGATACAAATGTGTTTATTTTTTAATTTAATTTACCGTACTTTGATGCCTGCTAGTTTCTCATAGGCAAACAAGTGAAGTATGAGACATTGAATAAGCATGGGTATAATATTAACAATTTCAACAGTATTTTCAGGCTATATTTATATGTATATATTCTTTTTATTGTTAAGCTAGTTTTAATTTTTCATCAGATGCAAGATATGATCACTTTTTGTTGGGTGTTTGTTTAGAAACCACACAGTGTAAGTAGTTAAACTACATTCAGTATCATCTAATACAGAATGGATTCTCACAATATTCTGTGTAGTGGTTGTATAGCTTTGACATACATAATTTCAACAGCAACCACTCTCAGTTTTAAACCTACTGTAATATGAAGTACAATCTTGAATAAAACTATTCTAAACATGGATGAATGTTTGGAGTACAGTGAGGATTATGTTACATTTGCATATTATATTTCTAAGCAGGGTTCAATAGGCAAAAACAGAAGGGATAATTACACTTGTTCTTCTTTTCAGGTTCGAGGAGCTTTCACCGTCATGACGTTACTAGGAATCACTTGGGTATTCGGTGCCCTTGCAATCCGTGAGGCTAAAGTAGTATTCCAATATTTGTTTTGTGTTTCCAACTCACTGCAGGGGTTTATCATATTTCTTGTTCGATGTGTGCAGTATCCAGAAGCTCGCACCGCATGGATGACCTTACTTCGAACAGGGACTCTTAAGAAACATCGTGGCACTTTGCCCTCATCATCTATTAACAATTCTCAATCCAGGCATACAGTGACGTCAAGTACTCAATCTCAGAGTAACAGGAAAGTCAGCTTGGATGCCAACAGTGGTTCTAATGGTAGTACCAACACATCTATCTGGAATCGGTTTCGCTCACGTGACAGCCAACATAAATCTACAACACACACACACACTGAATGGAGCTTTCGTGGCATGTTTGGTCCTTCAAAGAGACAGACCAATCGGAATGAAAAGAACTCTCTGAGAAGCAATGAATCATTGTCTCGAGGATGTACTAGACAACTTCTGCCTGATTCCATGTCAATTTCAACAAGTTTAAAGCTAGATTTGGAGAAGACAGTCATTGAACGGCCAGTTATTTTACGGGCACAAAGTATGCGCGAATGTGGAGGTTTCTCAAATGAGATGCAAGATTTCAAGAGAGTAAACAGCGCAAAGGATAACTTGCAAATGACATCAAAATCAGTTTTCACTCATCGGTCAGATAGCCAAGAATCTTTAAGCCCTAAAGAAGGAGAAGACACATCTTGGCAATTTCTGAGAACGCCACATGATGGATCAAAAGAATCAAACAAGTCACTACCCACAAGGAAATATGTAATTCAGTTTAGTCAAGGCAATCATTTCTCTGGGTCACAAGGAAAATTCCCAACAAAGAGTAGCTCCAATGTTGAGCCTAATCAAGCAAACGTAAAAATTGTCTCGCACTCTGACCAAGGATATATGTCTGGTGCTTGCACTGCAGAGCAATCACCTGAAAGTCCCAGGCAGAAAGCCCGTCAAATCCCATGTTTTGAAGCCCCATTTGTCGATGCCAATTCGTCAATAGTTGACTTGGCTCCTACCGCTGAAGAGAAAGTGACCGGTATTGGTGAAAGTGGGAGTTCTAAGGAGAGAGAGGCGGGTGGAAGCAGTGATGCACCTCTATTATCTCATACATTTGTTGGAATAAATGGCAAGAAGATATACACAAACAATCCGTCAGTTAGAATAAATCTGGAGGAAATGTTGGGGAACCCCCTGGCAAAGATCGACATCCAGTGTATGGAACAGTTATCCCAGTGCTCATCGAACAGGAATGATCCCCCAAATAATGCTATAGCAAAACCTGTCTATGAAAATGAACAAAATGATGACATCACCATATCTAGCAGTAGTAAAAGTACATCTTCAGAAGACAATATTGAAAGTTCGAATGAAAGTAGTGGTTCTCAAGGTGATGATTCTTGTTCAATAGAAACAGGTGAATCTCCCCAATCTGAAAAAAGAGTGTGGGATAAATATAGAGGTCCCAAATCTCAAACATTCACAGAGCCTCTTGTGTAACGTGCAAATAGAAGCCATGGAACTGGGGGACCAGTAATTTGGGCTTGCCCTCTCAGATCTTAGTGTACCAATCCTTTTGTATGGTATTCTTCATCTTATAACATGTTTCTTGAAAGAGGAAAAAATCACAATATTCCAAAGTCATGAATGAAAGATATATATATATATATATATGTATTTGATAATGAACTATTCCGGCAAGAAATTCTGTCAAAATGCACATGATCTGCCAGAGAAATGATCCACCAACTACGTTAACTGTAAATAAGATTTGAGGATAATTATCATTTCGTAAGTACCAGATAAATTCATGGAACTTATCGCACAAATTAAGCATGGGTAAGTATTTACGTAAGTCCTCAGACTTCAGTGGAAAGAACACCCATTTCATGACTATCAGAGCTAAAAGTTTTAACTGAACAGCGAAATAAAGCCAGCTCTCTAGTCAGAATTTCTGGGCTGTAATTAAAAGTACGTGTGAACTTAATATTTTGTAATATAATGACCAATATCTGATGCCATTTTTATAGTGAAACCATATTTTGTACTTCAGTTACAACTTTTAATGAGGAGAATGTTGAGAAGGAAATAAAACCATCTCTATCACATCGCGTGTGACTAAAATGACAGTAAATTGAAGTTTCGTACTTATTTATATTGTGAAAGAATAAGTTGTTTAATGGTATGGAGAGCAACAAAATGTTTGATACGAGCTATAATCTTTATTGTCACAAGTTTTAGAATAGTGGAAAGGAACTTTCAACTAAGAAAGAATAAAAATCCACAGGAAGAGATTTACTTGACAACTATATGATTTCATTTTCAGTTGCTATTATATAATCATCATTTTATGTCCAGTGGGTTCAGTGCTTAAGTCAGCCTAATAGTTAAATGGCTTATTTGTTCTTCTTTCCCCATACTTGTGTAAGAACTGTGCTGAGTATCTTAAAAACTGATGTTTAAATGTGTAAAATATACCTCTGAGGTATTGTAAAAGTATTCACTTATAACTGGATCGCTCTCATTTTCAATGTGTCACAGCTTCGATTTGTGTCTATATCACAGAGATGCAAATTTAAACACTGATAATCACTTCACTGTATTATATTTCATCTTTGTACTACATATTGCGCATACCTTCAGTAGATAAGTGTTCAGCATAAATATGGAATCAAAGTGTACCATCACATTGTTACATTAATTGTCCATTATATAATCATAAATGTAAAGAGCTTTTTATAATCATGTTTTTGTATGTATGTCTTAGTATTGAATACATATTTATGGTAAAATGTTTTAGGCTCCTTAGGGATACATATGGATCAAGATACTTCATTGTGTTCTATTTTTGAAAGAGCAGTATTTTTCAGATGATGAACCTATTAATAATTTACATAGGACTTTTTAATAACAAATGGTTGCTCTTACCTGAGTAATTAAATACATGCATCTTTAAAACCATAATAACTGTACAGAGCTCGTGGAGAAAACCAAGAGCCATTGTTATGATGTAAAATATATTGAATTGAAATGTATTGATATATGAAATCCCTTCTTCAACTTGGGCAACACTTCGACTGAAATGTACACGGAAATTTACACATGTACACTTGCTGCTTTGCAATTCACATATTGACTGTTAACAAGATGTGAGGTGTTCAATTTAAGTTTCTATGATAGAAATATAAAAATGGTGAACATTTCTTCTTTACAAGAGTTTAGTGCGTTTCAGTCGGTCAACACGAATGTACCCAAAAGAGCTGGGTTATGCCCTAATCCTGAAATAAATTACATGAGATTAATAAATACACTAGGATGACCAGTTTCGATCGTCAAGCGATCATCATCAGATCCGTTACACTTAGGCTATAAAATCTATGTTTGAAAATACAGGTGAAAATATTTACAATATGTACAATTATTTAGTTGCAGTATTGGTACTGCAACTGTCAGTGTATGCTAAATGCAGTATATATAATGTTAGGTGAAATGCTAAATGGTGATAGATATCCGGAGTTTGTAATTTGGAGTGATTATATGGTTGTAAAAATCAACTATGGTTAAAATGTAATATTACAGGCTACTACTTATCTGGTAGTCTTCCTTGCTGGAGCTGCACACAGTTTTCGTGTTCACTGTAACTCCAGGTGTGGTCGACTGAGAGGGGCTGTTATCTCAACGACACGGGATTTTCCCTTTTCTTCCCCCTGTTATTATGTGCTGTGCGGAGTCAATGTGATGTGTTTATGTGGGGTGTTGCCAACCTAGATAAGATGTATGTTATTGAATGAGGAGGGTCTACAACTATCAAAGACCGTGGAACATTCCCCGCCACGCGTGGACCATAAGCCATTCAAACTGAGCGCTTCCCGGTCTTATGAGGAAGTTCCGGCACCTTTAATACTGCCACGAATAGGGGCCTTGGTTTATTGCAGAAGAAAAGTACATCGTACACCTGATCCAGATAACATTTACGTATTAAAACCCCCTAATTTCCCCCCCTCCCCCCTTTTTTTAAATCTAGCTTGGCTGTATCGCTAAGTGGTGTCTTGTTTCCGACAGGGTGTGTTTTTTAGTAGCGCGAAGAGGGGTGAGCTCTCCATGAACATGTGTTCATTTCGGTTGTTGGGATTGTTTCGTTTGGCTAGGTGTATCTCGATTGCTTCCTTTATGTCAAGAGCTCTGCCTTTCGATTCGTGATGAATTATTTTTAGGTCCGTCTCGATGTTAGTAAAACTGTGCCCCGCATCACACATATGGTTCGCATACGGCTGAATGTGTTCCGTATCTTATCGCATTCCTATGTTCATTATAACGTGTGTCTACTCGTCTTCCACTCTGTCCGATGTAATTAGCTTGACAACCGGTGTCTTGGCACGTTATAGAATATACCCCTGACTAAGTTTAATGGATCTGATGATGATCGTTTGACGATCGAAACTGGTCATCCTAGTGTATTTATTAATCTCATGTAATTTACCTCAGGATTAGGGCAAATCCCAGCTCTTTTGGGTACATTCGTGTTGACCGACTGAAAAGCACTAAACTCTTGTTTACTAAGGCAACACTGAAAAAATGGCTTCAAACCCCACAAAATTTCTTCTTAAAAAAAACACTGCTTGAGATATGAATTTCAATATAAAAGAAGATGCTAAAATTTTATCTTCCTCTTACTTGCATGCGGGGGGAACTCCTTAATAGAAAAGCCGATATCTGCAGATATTTCTTCAGAGAAAATGGCAGTATCCTTGTTTCAAATCGAAGATAAATTTAGTTCACTTTCCTTTTAAATTCAATTCTTTTATTAACCATTCTCTGGTAGTTTTCAGTTGTAATTCATTCTACCCTCATAATAAATGATTAATTTCCAGATATCCAGATCATCCAGTCCTAAAATTAGGGATACACCTATATATTTGGCTTGTGAGCACAAAGCACATCACTTACATTTCTTCCCAGAGCTGCAAATATCAGTGATTTTGTTTTCAAAAAAGTAACAAAGGATGAAGCAACTGGGCATGCATCAAAATATCAAAAGGTATGCAGCATTATTATTAACTTCAACCAATATAATTTTCTCATTATTTTAACTAACCTTTTGCATTGTTGATGTCAAGAAATTTATAGAGAAGTCTGTTGCATACCCAGTGTGCTGTCCTTCTCAAATATCTGGCAGGTAGACTCAATAAAGGTGTGCTTTTACAAAAACGTAATCCAATTATTTTCTGATAAAAGACATCATACCGTGAAAGAGTAAATTCTCATTGTCAAGATTTTGATAGTCCAGCATCTAAAAATGAGATTATTATCTTATTTTTCCATAAAATAACCCTCTCCTACGCAATATTGTGAGGAATCCCAAGCACTGCAGGGTTGCTATCCATTTCATTCTACAATAGGGTTGTTAACGAATGATGTTATCTATCTGTCTGTTTGTCTGTCTTAAGAGTTGTTCCTCTATATCTTCCCAGCCATAAAGGAACCCATTTTCATTGCAGTTTGACAATTGCTTTTCTTAATGCTGTGGTATTAGCTGTTCCTGACTGCTACCATGAGTTGATTCCGCAAACTGACGCATCTTCTACAGTGGTTTGTACCATTCTATTACAAGAGGGACATTGTCTCTTGAATCATTTAATTTTATACAGGTTTGTAAATTTCTTGTTGTCGAATCAGTTAGGGGCTTTGCAACATTGTGGTCAAGTAGTCCCATGTACATGGGTGTATGTAGAATTCATCTGATAACCTGTGTTATTGTGAAGGCTGTATTAGTGTATGTATTTGTAATTAAGACTAGAATCATGGAAGGAGGCAGCCACGGTCTTAATTTAGATACCATCCTAGCATTTGCCTGGATTAGAAGTGGGGGGAAACCATGGAAAACCACTTCTAGGATGGCTGAGGTGGGAATCAAGCCCACATCTTCTCAGTTTTGCCTCACAAGGCTGAGTGCACCCCATTCCAGGCCTCAGACCAGAATTATATTTCTTGGCAGGGCCAGGAGTCGAATTCCGGACCTCAGGATCACCGCTCAGAATGCTAGCCACTATGCCATGAGTTTATTCATTTGTAAAGCACAAGGGCATCAATACACATCGTTGGCCATTGTTGAAAGAAATATGCTAAAGACCGGAAAAGCTGAACCACGAACACAAAATATTTCAAACTACAATCTCAAAGAGTACAATTTAAACACAGTTTCCATAAACATTTGAACTCCAATTGGCAGTGCAGGAGAGTCAAATGTATCCCCTCCCCCTCTCTTTCTTCATCTGTTAAAGTTAAAATGTTAGAAATTTAAAAATCTCATGTAACAGAACCACTGAATAACGTCATGCCGTTCACCAGCAAGTTAATCTTTACCCTTTTAAATACAATGTACCAATGCCCTACCGAGAAAATATTTTTGCTTCTTCGTCATTTTACCAAGGAGATCCTCTTTTCATACTTTTCTCTTCTTCATTTCATCATACGTCAGCTTGTAATTATATACAGAAACACTGGTGCTTTCCATCATTCATTTCCCATCACCCCAGAGGAGTGTGACAAGTAGCGGACGTTAGCAATCAGGTTAGTGGATTATATCTCTTTTATTATAATGTAGTATAATTTCTCCCAATATGCTTCCAGTATGCTCCCAATATGCTTGGATTATAGATGTCAGCTTAATTTGCTTACAGCATACCTTTGGAAATAAGACATTGTGTTTCTTTCATTTTTTACCAAAAGATTGTATATCAACCTAGCAGTGGAACCACCATTGATGGGTTAGTTTATGAAGCTTCAATAATTCTATAGTTGTCCAGCCAACAGGATGTGGAGTTCTCTATTCCCACTTCCCAATCAGAAAGCTGCAGGTCTTGTTAACCACTGCCCTAGTAAAATACTTCTAGAACTTGCATGTTAGAAAGAGTTCAGCAAATGAAAGAAGAGTAGACAAAGCATACAATTATTCAGAAGCTATGTCTTTAATGTTAACTAGACGCACTGAAACATTATTAGATAAGTGCTGAGAGAAAAATGGAACTGTCATTGTTGAGTTTTCAGTTTTTTCACTGGTTTGATGCAGCTCTCCATGCTTCCCTGTCCTGAGCTAATCGTTTCATCTCTACATAGCTACCACACCCTACATCCGAGGCAATCTGTTTAACATATTCTAACCTTGGTCTACCCCTACAGTTCTTATCCTCGACCCTTCCTTCTATAACTAAGTTTGCTATTTCTGAGTGTCTTAGTATGTGTCCTACCAACCTATCTACCATCAGTAGTGGCTACGCTGACTAAAGCGCAGCGTTAGGTCATGGGGCCAAGCTCTCTGCTGACTCAGTAGATGCATGGGTTCGAGCCCCACCGTCGGCTGTCCTTGAAATGGTTTTCCGTGGTTTCCCATTTTCAACACCAGCAAATGCTGGGACAGTACCTTCTGATAGGCCACGGCCGCTTCCTTCCACATCCTTGCCCAGTTACAGTAATCTTCATCCTTTCCATCTCTCATCCCGACGCGCAGGTCGCCCACAGGCGTCGACTAGAAAGACCCGCACTCGGCCTCTCAAGAGGCTACACGAAAGAAAAAAAATCTCTGTTCTCTTCATTAGCAGTCACCAGAAACATCTCTCCTCTCCCACTCGTCTTGATACCTCTTCATTCGTAACCCTATTTATCCATCTGTCATTCTCCTGTAACAACACATTTCAAACACTTCGATTATCCTCTTTTCTGCTGCTCCAACAGTCCAAGTTTCACTTCCATAGAGTGCCACGCTCCAGATAAAGGCCTTCAAATATGACTTCCTAATACCTAAATTTATATTCGATGTCAACAGATCCCTTTTCTGTAGAAATGCTTTCCTTACCTGTGCTAACCCACTTTTTATATCCTCTGTGCTTCGTCCATCACTGGTTATTTTGCTTCCTAAGTAACAGAAGTCACCTACTTCCTTTAGCTTTTCAACAGCCAATTTGACATCCATAGGGGTTTCTGATTTATTTCGACTGCATTCCGATATTTTGGTTTTATATTTATTAATTTTCATCATGAATGCTTTCCTCAAGACAGAATCCATACCATTTGAAAACTCATTCAAATCCTCTGGTGTGTCGGCTAAGATGATGATGTCGTCAGCAAATCTCAGAGTTGAAATTATTTCTCCTTGAATCTTTACTCCTACTTTGAATTTTTCTTCAATTTCCATCATTGTTTGTTCAATGTATAGATTGAAAAGTATGGGTGATAAGTTGCAGCCTTGCCTTACACCTTTCTGAATACCAGCTTCTCTCATGTCCTTCTGCTCGAATAACTGCTGTCTGGTTTCTGTATAGATTGTAGAGCACCCTCCTATCCCTGTATGCCAATCATTTTCAAAATGTCAAACAACTTACTTCAATCAACGTAATCAAAAGCCTTTTCTAAGTCTACAAATGGCATGAACGTTCTCTTACCCTTCCTTATTCTAGCTTCCAAAATCAGCCTAAGACTTAGTACACCTTCCTTTGTTCCTACATTTCTCCTGAAGCCAAACTGGTCTTCACCCAACTCTCTTTCTATCTGTCATTCCATCCTCTTGAAAATTATTCTAGTCAGGATCTTTGAAGCATGAGTGATCAAGCTGATTGTACGGTAATCTTCACATCTGTCAGCTCCTGTATTCTTCGGTATAGGGATGATACCATTCCTCTTGAAATCAGAGGGTAACTCACCTGTCTCATAAATCCTACACACCAAGTGAAATAACCTGATCAGACCTTCATCACCTATATAGCTTAGCACTCCATTGGTATATTATCTATGCCTGGTGCTTTGTTCCTGCCTGAGACTTCCAATGGAACTAAAAAAATTATAATATCTCTACTATTATTAATTGTATGAGCTATTCCTATAACATTCATTTCAAAATACTGTAATTGCTTTATGATATCACTATTTATGGAGATATTAGCAATTTATGTTTTGATCCTCCTCCAAGCCCCTCCCCCTCCTCTACTAATCAAATTATTCAGAGTCAAGTTTGTAATCCTCTTTACTCAAATACTAAGCATAACAAAATTACATTCAGTCCTTTTTTAATTTTATGGCAACTCCGATCTCCAATCTCCCATCATCTACTGTCTTCTTTCTCTGCACACAGTCAACCACAACATTCAGCTCATTTCCATTGTTAAAATTAGCCATGTTCTCTTCCATTAAAGTGCAGCACAGATCTACACAAAAATTAAAATTCCTACTTTTGTAAAACTATTGACATGGCACAAACCTAAAATATTCAGCATGCTTGTGTTCATATAGTAAAGAGACACTGTGGAGTGTTTAGAGACTGGTGACCAACCATACAGAAGTGACTGAAAGGTCACATGACACTGCAGTCGCAGCAAAGATATTAGAATTTTCTTGTGGTCATATCTACTGTTGTTCTTTCAGAAGTTACTCTAACTGTTGCTTGTTATGTGCATTGTGTCCAGTGATGACCAGCAACAACCAGGCAAGTAACAGAGAAAGCTGAATATAGTTATTTTTGTTTTATTTCATATAAACCAGATTCTTTCAAGAAGAATGCAGCACATCAATACCAATCAATATCAAATAGGGTTTCAAAACATTCCCACTGTGGTATACTCCCATTTGGTCATCATCTGAATCTAATACTTTGGGAAAGTCCAGGTAGAAAGGGAGAATGCAAATAACTTATTGAGGATCTTATAAGTTTTAAATGACAAATGCATACAGTATATAATATATTATGTTATGTTAATGCTTAAATACCAAGAGTTCATAAATTGTCTTCAAATAACTGTATCATTGTGAAATGTGTAACTTGTAAAAAGTAATGTATGATTTTGTGGTTTCTGTGTCTATCAGGTACTTTATGGAAACAACCTCATATCAAAACTGTGTACAAATCACTTTCATTTAGAAATAAGTTATAACAATGTTTGCACTTTCATTGAAGTTATCCATATCAATTACTATTTATTTTTGATCGGGTGTTAATACTTCTAAAAAAAACATGTATCATCAAATATTAATAATGATAGCTGTTATGAAAGAATGAGGACTTGCACTGCTCCATGTGATTCCATTCCGTTGATCTTTATATTAACTTTCTATGTGTGTAACATTTCATTTATAAAACTGACAGCAAAGAAATTGATTCATGTACAAATAAAAAGAAAGGAAATATTAAGGAAATAAATATATAAACTGTAAAATTTTAATGGTGATTAAGATAGCTGTTCGATAGACATAAGTGGATGACACAAAACCTTTGTTAATTATTAATTTCTACTTGTTAAATGTTGGCTCTTCACTTAATGATCATTCTGTGTATAATATTTAATTAACAGCAGATTGAAAGAAAGAAGAAAAAAACGTGTGGATATTATGAATTAACAAGACTGCATTATTAGTGGCATAGTCTGCTTACTCAATTGGCTTCGTAAATCAATGTGCTTTCAGAACAGCTTTTCTATTATTATTATTATTATTATTATCTTTATTATCAATACATCTATATTGTTCTGTTAATCTGTGTGTACATTACCGGAAGAAAACTATACATGTACTAATATTCGTTAAAAATATATGTTAGAATTTATTGTAAAATAAATATATGAACGTTGATAGCCACACTACAACATGTGGGTGGAAAGAAGCATAAGGGTACTTGCATATAAGCAACAGACTAGATCACCAAATGGCCACTGAAGAGGTCTGTAGGAACATAAGACAAGATGACAAATTTATCATGTTCAACAGCACTTCGTATTTATTTTCACATTTTCTTTCTTATATCGCCACGCATTAAGGAGAACGTTCCATTCCCTTCTTTATTATTAATCACCGATTGAAATACAACACCGTATTTTGGAACAGAGTGCACTCTTACAAGACTATGAACATGTAGCAACAATTATAATGTGAAGAGCAGAGGGAAAGAACTCAGTCATTAAACAATCAATCATTTAACATTTTGATGACTGCAAGTAGGCCTGCTAGTAAAAGAAAAAAAGAAACTTCTGGTGGTGAAGGACTAACGACCATACTGAAGTCATGGAATACAAAATTCAGTAAAGTTCCTTGACAATAGCTGATTTTATGCAGATCTTTTGGTGTGAATCCATCTGGATGATTTACTTTACAATTTTGACCTTCCGTTTGCACTGCTACCTAGCAGAGAAACTGAAATGCTTTTCAATTACCTGTGGCTGAAATTTAATCTACTTGTCTTGTAATCCTCAAAGGTAATACAGCCCAAAATGGTATGACTCGGAGTGTTGTGATTTATCCCACCCTCTACCACTGATTTACCAAGGAACCTGGCTGACTGAAGACACACTGGCAGAGGTTATTCACATGTATGAGTATGAGAACATTCATTGGTAAATGCTTAAATGAAACAATTGTGGCATTCCATAGACACTACCATCTAGCAGAGAAACTGAAATGCTTTTCGATTACCTGTGGCCGAGATGTCTTGTCAATGTGTGCCCTCAGTGACTTGTCCCAGCGATGCAGAGGCAACCAGTGGCCAAGCCCTAAACATGAGGCATTGCTGTTGCCATAAACTGCAAGTTCAACACCCCAAATGGTACAGCCCAGAGCATGTCAGTGAGGTAGATGTTTGTGAAGGAAGAGCAAGCAAGTACTGCTGTGTCATGTCAGGCAAGAACACATATGTAAGGCAGTGCAAGTTGATGCTGAATTGTCTGAGATGCAGGTTGTATATCTGGAAAAGCGATAGTTATGCTGGGCTGCTTCCCTCCCCCCTTTATTAATCCTCCAATGTTCCTGCCAGGGAACTGAGCAAGAGAGCAGCAGGGTGGAGTGGCCCTGTTCTAAAACATTTGTTAATTACTAGTATTGCATCTTGCCCCAAAACAAGGAGCCCAAGGGTGTACTGCTTATGCTAAGTGAATCTAGTAATTGGTGGTCAACCATAAATGGGCAAACCCAGATCAGTGTTTCACCAATTCCAGATTGTGCCATATCAAACACCAGCACATACCAATCCATTAGGCAATGACAGTACAAAAACATGCAACCCATATTTTACATTTGTCTCCATAATCATCGATCACACCAATATGGGAATTTTCTTTCAGTCAATAATTTATTCACACGCTCTCAATGTTATCTCCCTCAAGCACAGTACTCTCATCAATCCAAAATATTCTTAGAATTATATTTTCATAATCACATTGACATTGTGTACACTGAGTCATGTGCATGTAAGGTACAGATGAAAACAGCAGGAACACAACTGACAACCTTTGGCTTTGGCAATCAAGCTACATCTACATCCAGCTAATATCTTGCTTAGTATGCCAATTCACCGACGATTCATTTGATGAGTTATACAACAGAAACTTGAAACCATCCATTCATCAAAATATTACACCCTCTGTTCGGTGAATGGGCTATATTACGAACAGATTGTTGGCTTACCTGAAACAGCCGTTACTGTCCTTCAAATTAATCCCTGTGGATGGTTATGCACTTATGAGAACGACTGAACAAGTCCTTAGGACTAGTTTCAGTGTGGGCCGTCAAAACTCTAAATTGAAAGCAAGAGAGAAGCGTGAATTTATGCAACCTGCCTTGCACACCTGATAGACGGGCGGCAGTGAGAAGGGAGAATTTATGCAACCTAACGTGCACACCTGTTCGACAGGTGGCAGTGAGAAGGGTGAATGTTCCGTGGAATGGAATGGTCCTGAAAACCTTTGTCACGGGTGATGAGACCTGGTACCAGTGGTGCCTGAGATACGACCTCGAAGGCAAGCGTCAATGTATGGAGTATCGGGGTCCAGGGTAGCCGAAAAGCCCTGAAGGGCCAGAGGTTTTCGGACATTTCGAACATCCAACGTAATGTGATGACCTAACGGAAGGCTATCCCTCAGGAAGACTATGCCAGGACTTGTACAGCCATTCTAAGAAGTGCATAACCATCCACGGGGATTACTTCGAAGGATAGTAACGGCTGTTTCAGGTAAGCCAACAATCCGTTTGTAATATAGACCCATTCACCAAACTTTTCAGACAGAGGGTGTATATAGAAGAGCAGCATACTTCACACAGTGCTAGGCATCATCAAAATGTAGCAAAATGCTAGTAAGGTAACGGACAGAACTGAAAGGAATCATGCGTCAGAAGTATCAATTATATTATGAACTGTAAAAGAAACAATAAATAATAGTACAAGTTAATTTATGCAGCATTGTCAGAATTAATATTTTGTTGTTAAAATACACATGCCTCTGCTCACCCCATGTTGTAGATATTGGCCCACATTGGTAGTTTATGAGTGTTACAAGTATTAGTTGTAAACTTAATAGATAGTTTATTTTTATGAAGCTGAAGAAAACGAGGCATAACTTGTAAAACTTACATTGAAGTATTGTACACGAAAATGGCTGTTAAGTAATTATTTCACAAGTCTTAAGAATGTATGATAGATGTGATTTTCAAAGTGGAAAAAAATCATGTAGGTCCTCTTTCTGTTGTAAACATTAGTATATGTATGTTACTCTTGATATAACAATATAAGCTATTGGGAGCAGGCAAGAAAGTACGAGAAGAAAGATTGCAATCCATCGCTGACATGTGCACAACACTCTTGTGCAATGAATGTCATTGTAACTGCGGCAATATATAAAGCCATTGAGATAAATTAAAAATATACAGAGTACAACAGAACAATAAATTCAAACTTATTGAACTATTCCTCGTAAGACATTAAGTCCATCTGCTGTTAATGATGCAGATGTAAATATTTAAAGAATTTGCACACTTATGAAATATATAATCTTCAAACATCAAGGTAAAATGCTGTAATCAAATTTACCTCTCAAATTTTAACAAAAATTTCATTTTTGAGGCAATTTTTATACCTAGCGGGTTCTTATTAATACTGGAAATGAACATTAAATCCGTCACAATATGAGCAAAACATTTTATTTATTTGTTCTTTTTGAAATGTTGAACTTTTATTTAGATCCAAAATCACGAAAATAAAATGAACACAACCGGCATGAACACAACGGCCACTAATGAACTAGTTTCTTCTGTCAGTTCCAATGCATCATTCGAGGTACCAACAATTTAACCAGTTGCCTACAAACTCACCCACCCATGCTGCCTTTGGGAGACAGATTTAAAAAATATGTAAGAGTATGAAATGAAGTAGTTTCCTTCGCCTTCATTTGTAATGGTTTCTTCACCACTGGAAAGTGTTGGCTCCACTACTTTGCAACCTGCACATCCCATTACCTTCCATTTCTCTTTGTTTCTCGTCATTAATCAAATAGGACAGTAGGAAAAATGTATATATTTGTTATTAACAGCAGTGATTTCTTCAGGCAAAATTGACTTTGCCTGAGATGGGAGTTGGCTATTTGCTCTACAACCTGCCAGCATAATCTCATGGTGAGTGTGGATAGGGCCAGCTTGATTCCATCAACTTAAGACTGTTATGACACACAGTGAGACGAGAACAATCAAGCATTCGCTTTACTCATACTCTACACTCCTAACTTTGCTGCTACCTACCAATCTTTCAAACTGAGTGGCAACATGGCGTAACCGTAATATTCTTGCCTACTGTGTCCAAAGTTGCAGGATCAGATCCCAGCAAACTCACCCCATTCAGTTGTTGGCCAATCCCTGTTATTTGCATTTTTCCAACCAACCGTCAGACCAGCTAATAAGGTCTTGTTGCACCATACTGTTCTAACTTTAGCATCAATCAGACATTGTGTCGCCAGTAACGTATGTTGAATAAAATTTTATAACAAAGTAATTCTGCAAACCTAGCATTATATACAGATAATTTTCACAAAAGACCCTTCGAATTAATTTCTTAGTGTTGTGCTACCAATAAAATTATGATGAATCATGAATAAATGATTGACTGGAATTCTTGATTGATTAAATCATATGCATTTTGCAGGTTCCATATAACCTGATACATTACAACATTGACTCAATCTAGTAGTCTTGCATTCATCATTGCCCTTTTTAAAATAGAAGAATCTATCCAATGATGACTTAAAAGAAACTGTCTTGGAGAAGGCATTCTGAAACATATTCATTGTTATATCCAAGAAGTTGAATCGGTCAAAATGCTGTATTTGTTACAATTAAAATCATTCATCTTTTCTAAAGTGATACCAAAGATTTTAACACTTTGTATCGCTGTCATAGAAATAAATGAAAATGGAGGCTGGAAAATGCCTATCGTATGTCATCAAGAATAAAATATAATTTAATGTCTCTGTTGAAGGACTACTGTTACTACAGTATGTTAAACAGTGAATTGAAATCCATAATATTTTATGTAAGATGCACTTAACTTCATCAAATCGATGGCTTTATATAGGAGAAATGAGGTAGAGATAATATGGGCCGTTGATATTTTTGATCCATCAGGAATGCTATGGAGTGGTCAAACAGAAAGCTTCTCAACAACAACAACAAAAAGTGCTGTGGCTATGGGTTGAAGACAAACATAAAGCAAGGAAAGCATCCCAAATGGTGATATGTTTTAAATGTCCTCGATGTTAATTGATAACTGTATTCAATGTACTGTAATTCTCTCGCGTTCATATTGCTGTCAATTCATATATACATATATATTATACTTGAAAAGTGTTTTCCTCATATCCTCAACACACCCTCATTAATTTTAATGACAAAAGGAAGAAAGTTGTGAAGTGTTTATGACTTTGTTAATTACCATAATCTTAAGTGTATGTTTCTCATTTGGTTAGACTTTTGTTTACTTCTCATCATGAGTCTTAATTGTGTGTTTTTCATTCATTCACCCATCACATTTCTTTCTCACATGCCTTTCATTATAACTACCACAATTCATGGAAATTGGTTGTATATATTGTGACTTCCATTTTGTGTCCATAGTTTTTATATATGTGAAAGTGTGTATCAGTCCTTGTAGGTAGTTCTGTATGAAATGTATGTCAGTGCTTGAATGTACAATATGAGCGAACTGTAGTAGAGAATGAAATAAAGTAGTTTATATGTTTAATTCCCGGGATAGTATCGACTCCTCACCCCACCTTTGACCTAGATCCTTAACAGTATCATCAGCATAAGGGCAGAAAATTATCCAAAATGATCAAAAAGTGCCTTAAATTTATGGGAAAATGCTCTAAAAGCTAATACCAAAATACTTTAAAAAAATTGGCAAACTTAGCTGGAGAGAATGTAACCTCACCTGGGGGTAAGAAAAATGTCGCCCACTTGAAAGAGCATGCTAGTCGCTTTGTGACGCTGTATATGGTGTTGCACCAGTACCAAGTGGTCATGTGACCTTTCACCTCTTACATATGTGAGATATATTTAAATAAGGATTATTTATGTAGGACTGAAAAGTCCCATTTGACGTATCTTTTACATAAAAGCGAGATGTTCAGTAAAGAACATATAGCCTACTTACTCTTAAATGAATGGGTATAGTTATAACCAGGGGCGCACCCAGGGGGGGGGGGCTTTGATTGCATAACGGGCTCCAGAATATTTAGTGTTGGAATGTTGGAACATTTTGCGATTTTCTACTGGTTTAAAATAGAATTATGTTAGGCCTATATTTATGCAACACATGAGTGATAATAATATATATTGTAAACACAACATGATCGGATATTTACAGCCGTTGTCGTAACTATGCTCGGAGCAAGATGCGCGTGGGACAGCGGTGAAAATTTCTCTCCCCAAGGTATTGTGCTGTGCTCTGTGTCAGGGTCAAGTCAGTAGTGGTGTTTGTGAAAGTTGATTCGTTGATTGTTATTGTGTTTGTATTTTCTATTGGCTGTTGGTGTTCGTAGTGTGTCCAAGTGGACTAGTAGTAATGGGAGACAAAAGAAAGTCAAACATGCAAAACTACTTTAAACCGTTAAAAATCAATAAATATGATGTGGTTAGTGTTAGTGAATGTGGCAATCCTTCAACGAGTAAGGAACTGTTAACAAGGACTGCAAGCATAGAAAAAAAGCAAAGTTGTTCGTCAGAGGAGGGCTCAGAGGCAAATGTGAGCAGGCCTAAGGCCGTTGTAAGCAAACATAATATGGATTTGGACATTGGTTTATTTAAAAACAAAGTGTTGACGGACAATGAAATGTTGAAAGTTTCCTCAGAGCAACTTTAACTTTCCTTTTAGATCACATGGGAACCAACAACGAAAATTTTCGTTTTCATGGCTAAAGAAATATACCTGGCTTTTGTATGCTGGAATTGAAGACTCTGCATACTGTGTCCATTGTATGCTTTTTCAAAAAAAAGAAGTAGGTAAGAGTAACGCTCAACACACTGGACAACTTGTTGAAGAAGTTTTTTGTAAGTGGAAAAAAGCACTAGAAAAGTTTGAAAATCATGCAAACTCGCGGTATCATAAAGACTCATGTGTAAACGCAGCTAACTTTAAAATAGTTATGGACTGCCGAATGAAACCGATTGACAAATTGTCGACCGCGTCTGAGGTTGTATTAATCAGGAACTGCTTTGGAATAGTGGAGAAGTTGTGGAATTTTTTTTAACACTCCTAAAAGACAAGCAGTTTTAAAACAGTGCATTGAATCTGAGGTAAATCTTGAAACCAACAAGAAAAACCTCCTGCAGCTTTGTCCAACGTGATGGGTACAAAGGCACGATGCTATTTTTGTTATGAAAGAACTGCTGCAACCTCTTGAAGTAGCGTTAGAGGAGATTAAAACCTGGAATGATAGGGAACCTTCTTCAGGAGCTCTAATACTACTAAACTCCTTAAGTCAAGGTGAATTTATAATTTCTCTCTTGGCATCAGAAAAACTGCTTGGTTGCACAGTAAACGTAAGCAAAAAGCTTCAGGGAACTGATTTAGATTTATCGTCTGCAATTACACATGCTGAAACTGTGATTGAAAGCTTAAAATCTCTAAGAAAAAATGCAGATCAAGAATTTCACTCGTTGTTTCAAGAAGCTACCAAAATTGCTAATAACTGCGGTTCAATCATTTCGATGCCTCGAACAGTTGGAAGACAACTGAACAGAAGCAACATACCAGCAGAAACTCCAGAATTATAATATAAAAGATCTGTTTTCATCCCTTGGAATGACTATTTCATTATTTCATTGGAATCTCGATTCACCAAGCATAAAAACTTATTAAAGAGCTTTTGAGTGCTTACTGCCATCAGCCAATGCATCACATACACATAAAGAAACCTTCCAAGAAAAAATGCAACTTGATTTCTTACAGCTGTGTAATTTTTATAAGAATGACAATTGAAAGTGGAGGAAACAACAAAGGCCTGCTTATGGCTGAGTTTGAACTGTGGCACAAGAGCTTCAAGATCCACGCTAATATCCCTAAAAACGCAATCGATGTGTTGAATCTATGTGACAAGGACTTGTTTCCTAATATCCACACATTGTTGAGAATTTTGTGTACCATCCCTGTGACTACAAGCACTGTTGAGAGGTCATTTTCTATACTACGTCGGCTGAAAACATATCTTAGGAATACCATGGGTGCAGACAGGCTGACTGGACTAGCAGCACTGAATATTCACCGGGAAATTGAAGTCACCAGTACAAAGGTAGTTTCAGTTTTGAAAATATCTGCTAGGCGGCTGGATTTTGTTCTGTGAAATTTGAGATTCCACTTTATTCAAACAACGTTAATGTTAATTCATTAATGTCTCTGAAGTTTGATTGTGAGCAATAAATTATAGTACTGTAGATCACAAAAAAAAAAAAAAAAAAAAAAAAAAAAAAAAAAAAACCATGATTTGTAATCAACTATTTGACTTGCATTCAGCCTGTGTAATTAAGTTCAACTTGAAATTCTAGAAATGTTTAAGATTTTTTATTATAATGTTAGTTATTAAGGAAAATTAAAATAACTTATATATTTTCACGTACAGTACATAAAATATTTGTTACAATCCATAACACTATGGTTTACAATTACATCTCGTAATTTTTTAAATGTAATTTTTATTTCCAATTAAATTTACATATTCAAAATCAAAATGTTATTATTAATTTCCTAAAGCCCATAATAGTTCTTGGTATAAACAACTCAAAACTTAATAAATGATTGCAGATAATTGATGTTACACATCAATCTGACGATCCTGGTAGCTGGATATATAGGTATGATAATAGTGAGCAGAGCAATCCAGTCGTTATCAGTTAATTCTTGATAAAAATCATGCAGTTCCTTTTTATTACTTGTATAACCTGAGCTAAATGGTACTGTAACTAAAATTTGTATAAAACCAATGCACATTTTGTTTAAATAAATCCAGTCCAATAGCATCTTTTGTATTGGTTTTAACAGAGCATACTACAGTATGTTTGATCTTATAAATATCTTCTTATGCATATGATCTCAAATATACATATTTACATACAAGACTAAAATGGACACATTCTCTTTCCATAGCTGAAATCATGTTATTGAGGAAAGCCCCCTCCAAACCAAAAGTCTGGGTGCGCCCCTGGTTAAAACTCTTGAATGCTCTTGTCTTCAAGGGTAAGTGTTGTAGCCAACACTATATAAGACTCCCCCATTTTCTAAGTTTCTTGGTAATTCCACGTTTGCATCCAGAGGAATTGATCAAACATTAGAAAAGTATGCCCATTTACCATCTTAAATGTACGGAATGGTTTATCTTGCACCTTCTGTAAAGGAAGCCTTTTATGCAACACTTCATACTTGTTGCATTTGGCATTGTAATGCTGTAATAAATAGCAGTGGCGGCTGGTAATAAGGTTGCAGTGTTGCGCAACGACCAGATTTCTTTAAGAAAAACAATTAATAACGTAATAAAAGCTGTACATTTCCTTCTAAATGTATAGGAATTTATAATTTTGTTCTTTAATAATTCAGAAAATCTTATAGTAAGTTACTGTGAACTGTCTGAGAAAGCGAAGCGCGCCAACCGTCTAGGAGTGCTCATCTGTTTGGTCGTTGCCAGGCCCAAGCACCAACCAGATCTCAATAGTGAAGGGTATGGCAGAGATGCTAGACCGAGTAAGTCCTATCGCAACTGTTAACTCGGCTGGTCGTTGCCCGCTGATTGCAACAAGGGAGTCAAGGCGCGGACGGAGACATCCGAGATGCTCCCTCAACTGCCGATTATATGTCTTGCAATGCTGGGCGTACTTGTGACACTCGAGATCCTTTCTCGACCTCTTATATAACTTATGTTGTTATGTTCTCATGAAGGTTTTCATGTAGGCTAACTTATAATCCATTCAATCCGATGACAACGTGATGTTCTCTGAAATGCAGCGACTAATGCAGGTAAGGTATCATACCTTATCTGTTTCTTCCCTCTTAAATAATTGCATATTAATTGAGCTACTGGATCCTGACTTATTGATGTTGAAGTTTAAATAGTATGCCCAACCACCATCTTGAATATATGGTGGAGGTTTACTTTTGCCTTTGGCATAAAAAGCCCATATACAGTTCTACATTAATGCTAATTTGAGATATTGTATCACTAAAATTTAGAGTTATGGAGTTATTTGTTTGTATAATTTATAATTTCAAGACGGCCACTGCACGCTATTTTCAGTGTGATGTTCCAATGAATAATGGTAATGAGGTCTTTTGCATAGTACTCCTCTCTCACTAAATTTTGTGTTAATTGTGCTATTATATCATGAGTTAATATTCAAGTCTTATGAACACGCCCAGTCGCCATTGTGAACGTATCGAGTCACTGTTCTATTGACTTCGTCATTGGAAGCCACCTATAAGGTTCTAAATTACTGCTAATTTTTGTTGTTGTATCTTAGAAATACATTTCAGTTATACATTATCATATTCTATATTTTCAAGATCGCCACCATGTATTGTATTTAGTGTGTTAAACTTACGGATTATTTCAGCAAGGTTTCACATATGGTTATTCCTTCTTACTAAGTTTTATTTTGATTGTGCAGATACATTCTGAATGATTCATCATTACGTTTTAGTATTACGTCCAGCCACAATCTTGAAAAATTAAGTCGCTGTTATTTTGCTTTGGGCATTCAATACTCCATATAGGTGTGTACTTTACCACTAATTTTCATTATTGTAGTTCTAAAACATAGAAAGTTATTTATTTTTAAATTATGAAATTTCAGGGTGGCCGCTGCATACTATATTCAGTTTTATAAGTTCATCACTAACACTACCGACACCTCTTATATAATACTCCTCTTCTACCAAGTTTTGCCTTAACTGTGCAATAACAAACTGAGTTACTAATTTCAATACTTTAATAGTATGCCTAGCCACTGTCTTGAATCTATGGAGTCACTGTTCTTTTGTTTCAGACATGCAAAGTGACTTACAAGGTTCTATTTTATTACTAAATTTCGTTATTATAACTTCAAGATGACAAAAATTATTAATTTATTTTTAAATTTCAAGATGGCCACTGTGCGCTATATTCAATATGATAATCTTATGACTAACGCAAGTGGGAGCCCTTATATTATACTCACCTCTTGGCAAGATTCGTCTTAATGACCCAGTTTCATTCTGAGTGCCAATTTTAATGTTCTAATAGTTCACGCAGCCGCCCTATTGAATGTATGAAGAGTGTTCTTTTGCTTTGGTCATACAAGGCCACATACAGTCCTACCTTGTCACCAAGTTTCTTTACTGTCGCTCTCAAGCTTTATTTGTTTATAATTTCAAGATGGCAGCTGCATGTAACATACAATCTAATAAAGTTATCATGTTGACAACAGATGGTCCATATATAAAACTATCTGAATGCCAAATACTGTGATCATTAATTCATTGGATCATAAGTTATGAATTATAATGCTTGAATGATTTGCACAGCCAACGTCTTCAAATTGTTTGGCTGATTACCTTGTAGTTTGGGTGCCAGATGCTTCCCACATAAAGGTATATTATTCCAAAATTTGGTAATGATCCAGTGATTAGCTTACAAGGGAAGTCTCTGAACCAGCATGATTCGTGATTCCCCGGATCAGAAACATCCCATGTTAGTCGTAATTTGGTTTAAGCTTTGGATACTTGGCTGGCTTCCATTTTGTTTTTGTTAAGATGGCAGTGATATAAAACATGACACTGAGGCAGGGCCCAGCAATGAGTCAGGCAAAGCAGTGCTAGCGAGAAATTTACTCGTGCCGGCGAAGCACAACCCTACAATGCCCATTTCCGAGCATTGCAGCACGGCAGCATTTAGTCGCAAAAGCACTGCCCATTTGTCCAGGTACTGCAGTAGATTTAGTACCGAGGGCACAGGCTGGTCACTACACGCACTAGAGCCAACATTTATCATATGCGTGTGGTCTGTCGTGCTCATGACGTCTCTTGTGCATGGGGAGGACAAAAATAGTGCAGTGGGAAAGTAACACATTCAAGAAATATTTGGACATACATGGCCCTGATCTACAACAAGGATACAGGAATTTGCATAGGTTTTGTGCGATGGAGCAGGTGCAGCGAAATATATTTCTATAATCCTAAAAATGAAATGAAGCATATTGGTAATCATGCATGTGACAGTAGCAGGAGCCAGTTTGAAATCAGGAGAGTTAAACTACTCCTTTAAATTTGTTGACGTGCATGGCCAGACTATCTATAAACTTGGAAGACCACACACAGCCACTTCATTTCAACTCCATACCTTACTTCATTAATTTCACTTGTCATTAACTCCTATCACAAGATTGGTGTCAGGAGGGGCATCTGTCCGTAATATCATCCCCACATGGAAACTGTCTCACCTCATCCCCTACACCGTAGAAACCAGAATAATTATGGGTAGAAACAAAATAACTACATTCGGAGTATAAAGCTGTCTTTAAATAACTAGATTCTGAATTTAGCCACTGGCTACAGTAGATCGATGCTGTACAGGTATATGTGAATTTGAGAAACATGTGTTAGTAAATTTACCAGGATTTTAAAATCGAAAAATATTCTGTCGCAACCTGAAATGATTTAAGTCTTTTGTTTTCATCTTCAACATCAAAATAAGCAAATTGACATGAAATCCCTTGTAACTTTTGAAGTTTTAGATCAATTTTCATTATTTCAACAGTCTGGAGATCAAGAGTGCTATTCATTGTAAAACAATTTTGCCCTGAAAATTAAAAAAATATGTTGTCTGTCTTTCTACCAGCTTGTCTGTATTTCTTTCAGTGGAGTGCCTAAAATTGTTCTGTTTATTAGGTTTTAGAACTATTTGGGTTTCGGGTAATGGAATGCCAAACATCTCCCTAACTTACCAGGGGCTATGTAATGCCAAAAACATGGAGAACTGTTTACTGCTAATAGAGCGCGCAGTGTAGGAAAACCTCAAAGTTAATTTTGCAATTTTCAGTCTAGTAATCATTCTATAGGGAGACTGACACATAATATAGAGGGAGTACAAAAATTGCTTGAAGGCATGGCGACTATAAAATGCGTAATTTCAGTTCATACAACGAAAGGGGTTGTCAGGACGATGATGATAGCGATCTAGACGGTGAATTACTAATTAGGAATCGAGGGAATATAATTAGCCAACACTTAAGATTAATCGGATCAATGGAAAACATATAAATTGAACTTGCAGATTGGTTGCAAAACTCCAGAAACTATCTAATCACCATATTTTATGAAGAACGACTAATCCAGAAGTAGACATGAAAGTAGCCTAGCCCAATTAGGTGGAAGCAAAATTTGCTCTTGTGCGATGCCTCCATGGATGTAGCTCGGACCCAGTATTCTGCAGACCTCACTAATTTCCTAATGGACTGTTCCAATCTGTTGCGATTGCATTCCCTGTTTTGAGTTCATTATTGTAACGAACCATGGCTGTGAGAGTGAACAATATCAGTAGTTAGTGATCATTATTATTACATTGATTGTTGAACATTGTAGCAGGCTAGTAGTGGTGTGTTAAGTCAATTTTCATTCAGAGCTATTGTCTTGTAATTCCCCAAATGGATAGATTCTTAATAACTAAAAGTGTTAAAAATTAAGATGTTCGTGGAGGGGATCAGAAAGGTGAACCGAACTGCATAAGTGGAAACGTTAGTAATAGTCTGCGTTATTTGACAACAGAATTCCAGCAAAACAAGGGTAAAGGGCGTAGTTTTTAGTCATCCTGGAGTACGCAGTTTCCATGGGCACTGTATGAAAAGTCAAACAAAGTTATTTTCTGTAAATTTTCGCATAAAATTGAAACTACTGTTGTATAACCCCTAGGGTACATTTGTCAATATCCAAATACCACTACTACAATCTACAAATACTACCCCCGCATCAGTCCCAATACTCTCTACACGCTTCACCTCAAAATCTCATACCCTCTACACAGATTATAACACATTTCATTTCAATTCATAGCAGGTCGGCTACAAACATGTACCGATTATTGCTCAACACTTGCAACACCTGGCCACACATGAAGAGGACACACTAAGTAGGGCGGGTATTTGCTAAACCCACAGTCAGCAGGGTCATGAAGTATAAAATTGCTTCCACATCAGAGGCTAGGGGTCTAGTCTGCCGACACCGCCGTGGTACCAGCGCACAGTGGGTCAAAATCAAAATCTAGGGGGACAAAATTATTTTTGCGTTTTAATCATGAATTTAGAGTGAAAGCAACGTATATAATTCGTTTACTTCATAATAAACATCAGTTAAGACCTTTTTTAAGCTACTTCTACGTGTACACGTGCAAGAAATTGTCTATGACTAGGAGTTGGATAGAGCCTAAACAACAATAGATAGTAATCAGTTTACCTTTAATTTGGAAGACTGCAGTTGTGGATAAATGCAGACAGCACTTCAGTCACTATCACTAATCACTCGATGACCCTGACCTTGATGACTCATCACATGTGTCATCTGAAGCATCATCGTCACTCACTGCCTCATGCTGTTCATGATGAGCCGGTACATCTGGTTCTTTCAGGAGTAGTAATACTTCACTGGAAAATGATCTTCTCTTTTTATGTTGAATTTTGGTTTCATGAGATATTACGGGGTCCGAAGATATCAGCAGCATATGTAATATGTCCTCATTTGTATGTTTTCGTGAGAATTTCCTAGAATGTCCAAATCTGTATTTTCTCAAATTTTTGTTACGTGATTCTTGGGCTTCTTCTAACAATTGCCCGATAGGTATAATACAAAAATCAATTATATCTGCACCATGCATTAATACTTTATGCACAGTGACTGGCATATAATACCATGGATATAGATTTAGATACAATTTTGCTGTATCCTGGGTGTAGGTTTTGAAAGCGGGTGTGTTTATAGGAAACTGACAAGAAAGAGCACACAAAATTGTAGAAAAACGTCTGATTAGCTCTTCATTTACACCCGTAATTTTGGATGACAAGACTGGATCCTCAAAAAAACGGCGAGCAGTGTTGCCATCATTCGAATTTCCGACGCCTCCAGATCTTGGTTTGTCAACATGCAGACCCATTTCTGATCGAAATGTATTTTGTATTACTTTCTTTCTGTTTTCTATTTTTCCCTTATCTTCATCCCCTCTTGCTTTCCATTTCTTAATTTCTATTTTGTAAGATATATGCAGCAGGCATTCAAAAAATCGGATCCAACAATGGAGGGTAGATAATCCAAATTTATAGCTGTCCTCAGGACAAACTGTTTTAGGGAGTGTGTTATTCATATCTCTGGGACCAGCACCACACACATAACACCTCTGTGCTGATGAACCTGTAATAGAATTGCAGACTTTTCTATCCACCATGGTCAGCAATAGAGTTTGGTTAATATATATGTATTGATCACCAAGTTCTATTTTACTTGGTTGGAGGGACATTATTTCAGTTTCAACTAATTGAACCTCTCGCCTAGTCAATTCGACAGTCTCCTTTTCAAACAATAATTTAAGAGGTCTGCAAAATCGTATCGAAGAAGGTCGTGGGTTCTGCCATAGAATTTTCTTTTGATTGTTGCTTTCTACATTTAAAGAATACATTTGTAATGGACCAACTGAAATTACAAAAACATCAGAGTCACTGCCGTCATCATCTGTAAATTTCTGCTTATACTGACTATGTCCGCTTGAACCATCACACCCCCATTTTAATATAATATGAACTGTATCATTGCTAGAGATAGACTGCTTCAAAACATCTTCTTGAACTACTGCAAGGCGCTCAATTGTATGGTCGACCAGTGATTGCAATGTTATTGTGGCTGATGTTTCCGTTATTGTTATTGATTCACTTGGTGGATAGCTTTTCTGTTTTGTTTCTCTAATGATGAGGTAAGGTGGGAAAATATTACAGTTCCTATTTTTGCATTCAAGTCGCATATTCATATATTGGCTTTTGCTGTAATTGTTATCTACAAGGAATGCTAGAGCCTCTTCACCGGTAAGTGGTACAGGTTTTACAGCTGGTGATATATAGGATTTTTTTAATTTTAGTAGCTCTATGTGGGGACTTAAGAGTTTCTTTAACAATTTTTGCAGCATCTCGTTTTCCAGACATGTGCAGTGATACTTGTGTGGCATGAATAAGTTCTTGTTCTGAATGTGCAGAGAGTAGCGGTTGAATTTTTCGTCTCTTTGATTTTTCACTACTTTCGTGAAAAAGCTTCCTAGGCCTTCCGACTTTCGATGTGGATGGAGTAGGATGATTTAAATTTTCTGTTAATTTAGAATCATACACAATTTTCGAAAATGTTATCTCCTCTTTTAACCAATAAGAATATTTTGAAATGAATGATTTATTTCTATGAACCTGCTTCCACCGCCTGGTAAAATTATCAACAAAATCCTTTAAATCTCCTTGTAGGCATTCAGTTATTTCTTCAGAACAATTTTCTACCCCTAATTTACTTTTAACAAACTCACAAAGTTCCACTTTTGACACAATCTTCGAACCCAGTGCTTCAAACAGTTGTAAACGTATGAGAACTGGTTGCGCGGCATCTCCTAAAACGTAAAATAACTAAGTAAGTTGCAAGAAGATGCAAAAAAACTTATAACAGGCGTAAACTACAAGACTTTATCTACATCTTAACATTAAGCGGAACGTGACGCAGAGTGACGCGACATACTAAAAATCTAAGTGAAAATATAATTTTAAAAATAATAGTTAAATATTATATAATGCAAATATAGCTAAAATTACGTAACAATTACGCCCATTAATAACTGAAACACGTTACAAATGTAAAGATCATACCTTCAGCTGCATGTTCCATCTTAAAGAATCACTCTGACCACATAGACAACCAAACTACAGCCACTTACATTCACCCTCCGATTCAGACTGCGAGATAACGCAAGCTCAGTGCAGGAGATAAGATTAGATTCCAGCTCGAACAGTGGTGCCAGATTTACACTAAGATGCGTTTATATCCCGGAATAGTGAGCGGCAATCATATGAGAATGCTGTAGAAGTAATAAATTTTGATTTTTTAGTTATGAAAATAAATGATTTTGTCCTCCTAGATTTCGATTTTGACCCACTGTGCAGCGGAAGCCCTGATCAGTGACCAACACGTAAGTGTACTTACGGGTATAACCCATTACTAATTCCTAACCTAATACCAACCCCTAAAACATTGTAATTGCCTTCATCAAATAATATAACTTGTACTGCCGTACACTTAATTGGAGAAGTCTGTACACTTCTCAAAGTAATTATTAAACTGCCCCAGACCATCACAAGTAAATTCTTGTCTATTTTTATTGTACTATTCCAACCCTGCTGAGTCACAGCTATTGGCAACCCGTGCATTCTCCGCTTCCCATTGTAGCCAGCACATCGTTCAGTTTAAAGCAAGGTCGCCACTCAGCAGTTATCACCTAACCGTGCACGCTATTGTAATTCTTGCATACTCATTTCTACTTAGAGAGCTGCCCCATTCCAATCCTCAGCTAGGAGCACCCCCAAGCCCCCGTAGCTATCAGAAGTGCCCCTTTCACACAAAACACCCCCTCACCCCTTACATCTTAGTTGCAGCCCCAAAAGTCGCAACACTATATTCATAGTCAGGTTTCCGAAGCTGGAAAAAAGGAGTTGATAAAATGAAAATACATGAGAAGTCAGCCTACCACAGGGTAGCAGTAGTAAAATGTACTGCTCTAAAACAACACATAAATGTTAGTTTTCAGCTTACAAGTGAAGAACTAAACTCAATGACCAAAAATCATGCCTGCCTACTCAAATTAATCTCTACATTACGTTACGTGGCAATACAAGGAATTTCAATCCGTGGACACACAGATGTCGAAAGAAATTTTAAAACTTTGGTACAACTTAGGTGTGGGGATAGCCCAAAACTTGAAAAATGGATGCAATGCGATTCGTGCAAGTGGATTTCTCACGACATACAAAATGAATTGCTACAGTTTTAATACTAAGAGTTGAAGTCTGACAGTTCTTAGAGGGAGGTCCTTTTACTGCCTACCGGGGTGGGTTAAAGAGAGGTGGGGGTATGGTTGTCATTGAAACGGGGTGGAGCGACTGCGGTTGCCATGGAGATAAGCCCTCTGGCCAGCTCGTGTTGAGGAGGAGTTTGTAGGAGTTGCCAAACCTCGCACTTCTGAGTTAGATCTTGTCACAAGCAGTTCAGTGTGAGTGTTATTCTATTTGTGTTTCTGTTTGGAGGCCGTCATTAAGAATCTAACGGTATTTTAAATACTAATTACGTAGGCCTACAATTATTGTATTGCAATATATATTTCTAGCATTATGAATACTCCTCGAGGGAGAGGGAGGCCCAGAACTCGTCCACCTCATGAAAAAAATACCGCCGGCCATGGTGTGACAATTCATCACCAAGGAAGAGAAATGATATGTGCCGTAAGGGAATTCTTTGAAGAGGAGGCTAAGAGTTTTTCGGAAAGGAATGTTCCTTTAATTCCATTCCAGAGAGTTCAAGAACGCACTGCGAAAGCTCTTAGAGTTAGTAAAAGTACTGTGACAAGAGTTATGATGGAGAAATATAACAACTCAGAAGAGGGTTCATCTAAACTGTCCACGCCTGGAAAGAAGCGGCCTAGAACCTCCAGAATTACAAATCTGGATCCGTTTAAAGACGATGCTATTCGCTGGCACATTCTTACTACACCAGGAGGGAACATCCAACAATTCAAAAACTGTTATTTACACTTCCGCACGACTTATTTAAAGGCAGTTACTCTTCCTTACTGAAAGTGGTTCATAACCTTGGTTTTGAATATAAAGCTATCAACAGTAGGAAGCTGCTGATGGAGAGAGGTGACGGACTGAGCCAGGATCGAACCTGCCAAGTTGAGCTCAGAAAGCCAGCGCTCTACTGTCTGAGCTTTTCAGCCCGACCTCTGTTAAAGAAAACCGAACATAAGACCAAGTCAGTCATGGTCTGGCCAGGTAGTCTACAAGAAAACACAGCAGTCAGAATGAACGAACGAACAAGTCAGACGGAAGTGAGAAGGGTAGGGTAAGGAATGCAGGAATGTGGCAACCGCGTGAAATGGCACGTGCAATGCTCCTCCCTCCAGCACTAGCTGTCAGACGTCAACTCTAAGTATTACGACCATAGAGCTCAGCATCTTGAAGTGCGACCCTGTGTGAGCGCTAGTTCTGTCAGCCAGTGTGACAGAGAGGACAGCGAGCTTGTAGTTTGCTTTTCTTCCGGGGTTTCAGTTGGAGTGGCAGAGTTCTATCCATTTTGCCTCATACCTTACTTCGAAAACTAATCGCAAAATATTTTTCTATAATGGAGAATGAAACCACAGATGTATCCAAACAGCAACTCTTCAGTATTTGTTTAAGATTTGTTCAGAAATCATTAGAGATAAATAAATACTTTTTGGGAATTAACTTTACGGAAGGCACTTCAGCTCAGAGTTTGTTTAATATCATTATTGGCATCTTAAGGTGCTTCGACTTAATGGATTGTCTGATTGTCGAGGACAGTGTTTTAATGGGGCAGCTAATATGGCCGTTGTCTACAATGGTGTCCAGGCTAAATTTCAAGTTGATGAGAATAGAGCTCTGTTTGTGCACATTCTCTGAATCTTTTATTACAGGATACCCTCAAAGGAATACCAAAATGTTGTAATGAAGGATTTAACTGACAGTCAGGGATTCTCCCAAACGATTGTCCCTTTTCACTCATTTAAAAACTGATGATTCTGCGAACCTTAAACCGTTCTGTCCTACTAGATGGACAGTAAGGTACTTTGCATAGTCTTCTGTTTTAGCCAACTATACCATACTACCAGAATTTTTAATACGGTTTGCAAGGATGATAAATATGATACAGGTTATAAAGCAAATGGATTCTTGACCCAGATGCAATCCTTCGATTTCTTTTTCATATTACGTGTTTTGGTTAAGCTTTTTTCAAATATCGATGCTGTAAATACTGCCCTGCAAGGAAAGGTCCTTCATTTTCTAATGGCAACTACAATGATTCCTATGCTTTCAACAATAATTCAGTCCTTAGGAGACAACTTTCAAGAAACCTGGAATAGAACAATGTAGAAGACAACTGTAATGGATGTCAGTCCTCCAAAATTACCACAGAAAAGAAAAGTGCCTCGAAGATATGATCAATATAGTGACCCTACCATGCACCAATTTTCAGATATTCGTGACAAATACCAAAAAGGTTATTGCAAGTTACGGTAATGGATGAAACTCTCAGCTGCCTGGCATCACATTTTGATACAAATGCACATAAACTCTTTCAGAAAATAGAGCAGTTTCTTCTAGACAATGACAACTATAGTGATGAAATTTTGTGTTTGTATGAGTCGGATGCTGACAAGGACCGCTTGTTTCTCCATCAAAATATGTTCTTTGAAATTCTACAGGGAAATGGAGTGGGCGAAATCAATTCCTTTGCTGATCTCGTGGAAGACCTTAAAAAGAAGAGATATCTGCAAGATCTCTTACCTGAACTTGTCAAATTTGTGAAAATTGTGTCGACTGTTCCTGTATCAACATGCACTGCTGAATGATCATTCTCGGGTTTGCGAAGATTAAAGACATATCTTCGGTCGGTGATGAGGGGGGATCACTTAAACGCTGTTTCTGTGATTCATTGTCATCGTGAACATTTTATAGCAGTCTGCTAGAAACGTCAGGAATCGCTACAAAAGATCTAAGATACCAGCTATAATATTTCAGAAATGTTTTGCGATTCATGTATTAAGCTATTCCTTGTCTTAGAAACAAAAATACAATGGACATAATTTTAATGGCCATAAGAAGGGTACTAGGTTTATGTTGAACTCCACCATCAGATGTGAAGTAACCATCAACATGACAAGACTGGTCATTTAGAGCAAATGATAGGCAGCAAACAGAAGTGAAAGCTTGTGATACGTTTCGAATAAGCAAGAGGAACAAATGAATTGTTTGCCCATTCATCAAGTTTTGGTATGATTAAGTATAAATGACTTCATTTTTCTATCAATGGGTCCATTCAATATTTTTTTCATCTACTACGTACTCGTAAATAGTATAAGACGTAGTCTACTGGTACCGTATAGCAATTTATCGCTTAAAATACAATAATAATAATACAAAGAGAAGAAGAACCTAATGTCTTTGAGAAGCCCTGCCGGGACAGGCTTTCCAGCTCTACAAAGTGCACGCCTAAACTGATGAGTTCCAGCACAGGCTGGAGGCTTGATCGTCAGGCACTAAAAATACTTGCCAGCCGGCGTCGTACCACACCGCAATATACACCACTTGCACACGTAGCTGGCGGCAGGTGGGGAGAGTCAAGGACAATAAGTCATGCACTTCTTAGACTGTCCGTAAGAGTACAGCAGAATAGAACATACTACAGGCACTAGCTACGCAAGACCCTGCACTGAGGTGTCCTTTGCTAGTGCTACCTCTGTACCAAATTTGGTTCAATTCGGTCTCATCATGTTTGAATTGATAGGGGAGGACAGACACACACAAATACAGACACATGGAAATTGGTCCCATGCAGAACTCATAAGTCTACTTCCATTCTTTACAAAAATTGAAAGTCGACTAATAGAATACAGGATGCTCAATAATCATTAAATTTAACAAACGACAATTGACACTAAAATTATCAATGTAAATCCATGGTGCATTTGCCACAATTTAGTAATCCTCCTTAATTGTCACTTGTAAGCCCACCATTACTGTATTGGTAAGATGTCTCCTGAGTACTGAATGATAAGAAGTCTCATAGATATGCAGCTACAAATTATACAGGGTGTATCTGTGATGATGTTACAGACTTTCAGGGAATGATGGAGGAAGGCAAATGGATCAATGTGAGATAAGGAACTATAGTACGGAAACGATCGAGTCACAAGTTATAAGCAAAATGGTACTCATTTAATACCGTTTACTTGCACACGTTTCACAAATTGCTACATTTACAACAACTGTTCAAATTGGCATGTCCCTGCAGCAATGCAGACATAGCAACGTATCACTTAAACTAGTCATTACAGACTGAAGCCTTCAGTACAGACATTGTACACCGATCCAGTCAATACGCAGTGGAGTAGTTGAGTTATCCTCCTAGGCTCATCGAGAGTGTCTACTCTTCAATCATAGCACATTACAGTAGGGCAAACTCAGCAAATTTGGCAGTACGTTTAATTTGGCAGTATTTTATGTTACAATTATTTCAAACTTATCCGAGTCGTTTTTGTAAGATTCAAGCTTGCTCCAACAAGAGTTTCAAATCATGTTTCAAATCTTGTGGATTTTTTGCTGAGTGTTTCGAGCGCTACCGGGGGGCTGTACGGGGAAACCAACACTGCTTGTTGTTAGGAGTTGAGTAACCGCGAGTGGTGAGTGTAATACTGGTGTTTTTAAGATTGTAGCGTTACTAGCAGCTGGATGGAAGTTAATTAAACATATGTTTGAAGAATAAACATCTGTATACAAGGTATGATCAACATTTTCTATATATAGGCCTATTGATTTTAAGAGGAACAAGAGCTTAACATAAATGTGACTTTTCATAATGGCATGACACAGTTACTGCCGGTGCGTTCCAAGGCCACGTTTACGAATTCTGTTATTTCCTGCCACCTATGGGCCACAATGTGTATTATAACGAATTCTTATGTTGGCTGTTGTAACCGCATCATATTTCATCACTTTTTTGGTGTAAGGTGTGTTGCAGGTATGCCAGGGGAACGCGGGAAGCATGGCTTTAGATGTTATCAGGCCGATATAAAGTCTGCTGTAGGAAAGGTGTTAATTGACGGCTGGTCAGTGTACCGATCGTCCAATGAGTTTAATATACCTTTTAGTACTTTAAAGAGATGTCTGACCGTTTCTTCCGGACCACACGATGTTCCAGAAGTAAACCTCTGGCACGGAAGAACAGCATTTACTCTCTTACATCATTGAAATACAGGATTTTGGCTTTGGATTGACCGCTACAGATGTCCGCAAAAAGCCTATGACCTCGTCGCCAAGATCGGCCGTAAAAATCCATTCAACGCTGAAGAAGGTTTAGCAGGTTGGGATTGGTTTCCGAACCACCGGGATTTATCCTTTGAGCGGGAATGCCCTTTCTGAGGATGTGTATCATCCTGGAACATTGCATGGCATGGTCGAATTGGAACGGCCAGGAGGCAATATGCACTTGCCACAGCGGTTTCCAAGCGAGCGTCAAAGACGTAACGCAGCGCCAAGAGGTCGTGTGTTCGAGAGTTTTGAATCAACGTCTGCCAGTGCAGGCTTCAATAATTATGATGAGGATGATGCAATGACGAATATTCATACGGAGACCAGTCAGACTTACAGACGCAACAAAACACATATGCAAGCACGTCGCCGAGTAGAGATGTCTGCAAAACATGTGATGGTTCATTCGATGAGGACCGTGATGGTGAATCCTGGATTCAATGTACAGGGTGTCTGGATTGGTATCATGAGAATTGCCAAGGCCTGAAGCGATACCGACTGAACTTTAAATGTAACGAGTGCAGTGAAAAATGAATGAACATAAGTATTAAATAATATCTGAAGATCGTTAAGTTAAACGCTGTTAATTTTAAAAAAATAACACTATTGCCAAATTGAACGAGTACTATTGCCAAATTACCCTAGATACTTGCCAATTTAAACGAGTGTGTTTTCCTTCATTGTAATCAAACTATGAGGCATTTCTTGCATTCAGCTTTTGTTTTAAAATACAGATTGTCATGAGGAAATGTCTGAATGTAAGTATTTTATGTACCAAATTATGAAAATATGTTTTGCCTTTTTAAAACCAGTCCAATTGTTAAAATTACTGCCAAATTTGCCGAGTCTCCCCTACAGTAGCCTACATGTATTCCACTGTCGGAGGTATCAGACCGATTTTTGCTGTAACTTTTGACTGCCAGTCACAGTGGTGTAGTGGATATGGCGTTGGTCTACTAATCCCAAGTTAGCGGGGTCAAACCCGACTGCAGTCGGTGAAGTTGACGGGTGTTTACTCGTGCCAACCCCATGTAGTTGGCTTCTGGCTCGTTAAAGAATGCCTCATCCCCATTATCTAACGGCTAAGCCTTGTAGCTGCAGCCACAGCCCACGATATTCAGCAGTTCTCTTCATCATGACGTAGGAAGCAAAACCTAGCTGGGTGATTGTGTTTCTAAGGTAGGAGAGACATGGTCTTCCTTTTGATTTCTTCCCTAGGATCCTGCCTTCGAAGACAATCTGGAGAAGGGTGTCATGCCGTAAGACGTGTCCAAGAAAGTTAGTTTTTCTCTGCTCTAATGAATAAAGTAAGGACCGTTTCTCCTTAACGTCATCCAAGATTTGTTCATTAGTCTTCTTTTCCTCTAACTCGTCCTGATCAGTCTACTCCAGAACCACAATTCAGCAGCTTCTAGTCTTTATTTTGCTTGCTGCTCCAAAACCAAGAACGCCTGCGGGATGAAATTCGGCCAACCCGGCGTCTGTTAAGAACGAACTAGAATTAAGGACGGACATTAAACAACTGCGATTATTAATAACTGTTGACTCGATCGTTTCCGGGCGATGGGTCCTTATCTCAAATGGATCCATTTGCCTTCCTCCATCATCCCTGAAAGTTTGTAATATCATCACGGATACACCCTGTATGTGTGTTCAGTACAAATGAATGATTTATGGTATTTGGTTGTACGATGGTGAGGCATCTGTATCCTAACTTGTGTGAATCTATTGCATCGTCCATGAATGTCCTCCATACGGGAACACCGATTTAAGGTTGTGAAGTATATTGATAGTTATAGTTGCTATAGCTAAAGCCTTGCGCGGATGCAGATATCCGCGGATAAACCCGAGGATATCCGCAAAATTTTTCGACATGCGGATATCGTTATCATGGCTGTGCGGATAGCGGATAAGCTGCGATAATGTTTGAAGAAAATGTGTGGATAGATTTTAGAATGCAATCCAACTTTGTTTAATATCATTATTAGAACCCAGATGTTTATGGCATATCATATTTTTCCGTATTGATTTTTTTTTTTTCACGACAAAATAATGTAAGATGATGATTTAAGCTAATCTCATTCAAACTATGTCATAAAGCGTAATTAACACTCCAAACAGGAAAGGATTGCAATTCTGGCTGTATAACATTCATTTTAAACATAGCACATGACACACACAGCCTAGGGGAACAACTTTTTCCTCAAATGTCTAAATATGTTGCTTTAGTAATTTATGCTTTATCTAATTAAAAATATTATTGTGATGCCAGTAGATTCGCATTACAAACGTGCGAATGCAGAAAAAGTTGTGCGGATGCGGGACGGATTCGGATAACAGTTGTGCGGACACGGATAACTTTTTGTTTATCCGTGCAGGCCTCTAGCTATAGCCAGTAGTCTTTGCTTATATACGGTAATTTAAGCCGAATGAAATATGGTGTTAAATGCTCATCTCTGCAAACTTTAAGGATGAATCTAAGGCCGGTATTACACTATCAAAGAAATTTGTCAAATAAATTTTATGAAATATTTTATAAAACTGAACTTTTATAAAAGTTATACACAAAAGTTATCACACCATTACACGACATCAAATATTTTATCATAGCTCAGCAAATTGGATGAAGGGCAGTTCCTTGTTCACTTAACTGTTTTACGGTAGTTGAAATTCTGTAGTGGCAGTACCGGTATACAAGAGAAACGTCTATGGGTTAAACCGTGGGTCGCTCCTGTGACGAGATAGCTATTTATACGAGTAAAATCTTGGTGAATGAGCGCGGTACGAGGACTAGAAAAATTACATTAATATTTAATTATTAATAATTATGTTGAAATGAATGATGACGACGTTCCAAACAACCACAGCCCAATCAAAGATAATTAAAACATACGAAGTAAAAAAGTGAGCAATATGTGGGATTTGATCCTTGGTCTTCTCGTACAAGAGTCGAGCGCTCTACACATTCTGCCAACTAGACTCTCGCTTACATGTTTGGTTACATATTTTACTTACCGGTTAAGATAAAGTGCTTATTTACACTCTATTGTAATAAGTGAAATTGACGAATTCTAATACAAGTATTATAACATAATATAAACTACCGTTCATGTCTTCTTTTCAACCCATATAACTATTTAATTCTTCTTCATATCCTGAAATATGCGCCCTTTATGCAGTGCCGGATTTCTGCCTAGGCCTACAAGGCCCTGGCCTAGGGGCCCCGGTGGCAGAATCTTTACATAAGCTCAAAAGCCTGGCTTGCCTATCTAAAACTTCAATCGAAAATAATATTATAATAAATATTTTTACTACATTTTGCCAAAACTTACAGCCCTGCGGGCAACAACGCTAGAATTAGGCCTATTCGTTCCCCCACTCTCTCGCCTGCAGTATCCACATTTAGCATTGGCAGGCATTAAGTAACAAAGACTGTAGTCTATTATTCTGATGTTTATTAAAGTCATTAATGTCGATTAAAAATTATATTTCTGTACTAGTGCATTTAATTTGCTAAAATTCCAAAATAGCTTCGAGATGGTGGGGGGCAAATGTCAAGTGCCTAGGGGCCCCGGATCTCTAAGTCCGGGCCTGCCTTTATGTACCGCGCTTATAGCCTCTGCTATTTTTACCTGCACTTTCTACCTTTTATTTATGATTTTACACATTTTATACCATTTATTATGTAACAATTCATGCATTTCACACTCTCATATGAGCGTCTATGTCATGGTAATATTCCAGCTGTTCAGGGGCGGATCCAGGGGGGGGAGATGGGGGGCGATCGCCCCCCCCCCCCCCCAAGAGAAAAGAAAAGAGGGAAAAAGAGAAAGGAAAAAAAGGAAAGCGAAGGAGAGGAGAGAAGAGGGAGGAGAGAAGCAAAGGAGGAGACGCACCAAACGAACTATAAACAACGATTTTAACCTAACTAGTATTCAGTTAATAATCGTGCAATATACAGTATATTAAATTACCTAGCCGCGACGCTCTCTTCTCGCTACCCCGCACGCACTGTTGCTATTGTTGTGACGAGCCGAGCTGACTGAGCACAGCGCAGCCAACGCGCTGCCTGTCAGAACGGAGCCGAGTACAAACGAACAACCCTCTTCGGCCCGCTCCACCCGCGCCTGAGATATGTCTATCGAGGTAAATTGGATGAAGACTTCACAAGCTTTATAAATCTCCGAGAAACAGTGCACAACCGTTTAAAGGGAAAATACGTAATTAAAGGGAAAGTAAAAGGAAGAAAAAAAGACGAAATCCTAGTATCCGAACAGGAAAATATCGCCCGAAACGAAGGGAATGTCGATAGAGAAATAAAATTAATACTGAAAGGCTAGCGCAAGAATCGCCAAATCCGAAAACTAGAGAAGAGATGCTAAATGATGACAATATTGAAAAAGCAAACAGCGTGACGGAAACAGAAACCGAGCGAGAGCTACAGGAAGGAAAAAAACCAAAGAAAGCAGAAACCGAAGAAGAAATCCGCAAGCAAGATATAAAGATGGAGAAGAAACTAAGGAGGATTCGAAGAGAAAATTTAAAGCCAAAAATAAAGCCAAGAAACAAGTTGCAGAGCCTACTATCAAGAAAAAGAAGAAAAATATAGCAGAACCAGAGGATGAAGATGAATACGACCAACAAACAAGAGATGAAGATGCAGATGCAAGAACTATAGAGGAGAAAAAGAAAACGCAAACCAAAGAGAGAACCAGCAAGAAACAAGAAACCAAAGGAGTCCCACAGCCTACCGTAACCGGCAGAGACGTGGGTAAAACTGTGTTGAGTATTCTCAAGCATCACAGTCTTGTCCTATGTCGGTGTGTTGGCGTTGGTACTGACGGGTGCGCTATCATGGCGTCAGTAGCTTGTGGTGCTGTCGCCGAGGTGCAAACCGAAGCAGAGCATGCCGTTAGGTGCCCTCGTTATAATCACGCTCTGAATTTGTCTATTTCGAAGTCCTCGAAAGTCGTCACCGTGCGAAATGCAATAGGAATTATGAAGGCCACTATTACGTCCATTGATTCGTCCTCAAAACGCTCCTATGTATTTAAAGCAACTCTAGGTGAACTTTTATGTAGACTTTGTGAGACGCGGTGGATCGAACGGCACGACGGTTTTGTACAATTTCGCTCTTAACTCCCGAACATAGTCGAGAGTTTAGACTCGATTACTTTATGGAAAGACTCAGAAAGTGCTTCTAAGGCAAAAACGCTCATAGCTGCTCTTTGTGAGAGTGATTTTATAGTTATCTTCATTTGCTTGTCAGAAATCCTTGGCGACACTAAAACACTCAGCATTTTGTTTCATAAAAGGGCAAATAGACTTGAAGGAAGCCCAGGATGCGCTAGACGACACTACTACTGTGTTGAGCAAGAGGCGCGAAGAGTGGGAAACACAATTTTCTGAGCTCTTCCAAGAATCAGAAGCTCTGGCAAAACAACTTGGAACCGAACGTCTGCTCCCACGCATCGCACAACGGCAAAAGCACCGCGAAAATCATCCAGCGTCAACCGTAGAAGACTACTATCGCCGGGCCACTTTCATACCCATTTTAGACTACGTCCTACACCTAAACACTCGCTTCCCTAAAGCAACGCAAGAGTTACACAGCCTATCAGCAATGATGCCAATATCATCATGGACGTCAACGGATGTGGACACAATCGCTGCAAAGTACTTCAAACTTCTCAATCAACATTCTGCCGCGTCGGCGGCAAGGCTTCTACAGGCTGAACTTCGTATGTGGAAGGTAAAGTGGTCCCGGGAGCTTGAATCGGGATCAACCATCCCAAAGAAAGCTATGGAAGCTTTAATTGCCTGCGATAAAGAGTTGTACCCCAGTATTCATCGATGTCTCAAGATTTATGCTACTTTAACCGTCAGCGCCGCTTCATCGGAAAGGTCATATTCTTCTTTGAGAAGGCTGAAGACGGGGTTGCGGTCAACTATGTCCGATGAACGATTAAACGGACTTGCTTTGTTGCACATCCACTACGATATTTATGTTGACCCATCTCGCGTGATTGATCGGTACGCGAAAAAACCAAACCGGCGACTAGAGTTTGTTATTTAGCTTAAAATTGTTTTTATGAACAAAATTGCTGTATTTGTAATATTTACGTTCAATTAGCAATACACATGTACCTGTCATAATTTCGGGTAGCCTTGTTCTTATTTCTCTCAACCTATACCCCTAAAATAAAGGTTAAATATAGTTTTAAACTCCCGTAAATCTGATTAAATCGTGTCTTTAACGATCTTTTTCTCGTCGATTGATTAAAATTCCTCGGGCCTCGAGCCGGGTATTTATTTAATCTTGAAGCAATTGTCTAAGGCTCTAAGCTATATAATTATTTTTGTACGGTTGTCAGTCATCAAACTATATAACTCTGATTTTACTCTCCTACCCTTTAATTACATTAATACAGTAACTATAAACTATGAACCCGGTATGATAGCGTTTTGGAAAAAAATAAAAGTCTATCTTTACGAAAGCGCTCCAGCGATATTATTGGCATGGCAAATGATAATATAGAGAGCAATGTCGGACTGGCCATTTGGGAAGAACGGGAGTTCCCATCGAGGCCTCGGGCCAGGAGACTATGAGTGCCGAGGCCCGCCCTTAGGCCCTTGCGCAAATAGGCCTGTGACCCCAGTTATTAGCTAGCTAAGATATTCTGCGTCTTTGTTTACAACTTAAGAGATGGAGGGCTACTCGCAAATGGGACAAAGTCAATCATTACCTATGAGGAGGTCCGGGGGACTTTTGACCCCCCTCGGACCATTCAAGGCATCTGTGGCATCAAGGGGCTTCGGGGTCTTAAAATTAATGACCTCGGCCCTTGTGCGAGTAGGCCTCAAACAACAGCTTATTATATTGTATCTAAAAATGGGGGAAAAGGGGGGGGGGGGAGTTCCAAAGGGGGCTCATTACGATCACAGTATTTCAATGCGCGCGATCCCCGTGTCAATAAACTCCGCATAAAAATATTTTTCAGCGTAAAAATTGGAGCAAGTCACTGGGGAGAGGGTGGGTGAGGGGTGGGGGATGCTAAGGCCCCTACTCTCCCGCTCCCGTCGAGGGCTCTTAGGGCCAGTCCGATACTGATAGAGTGTACGTAAGTATAGGTAAGTATGAGCAAACAAAATATTGTTTAGTGACCACACAGAAAGTGGGAAAGTAACGAAAAATTTCACATTTCGAAAAAAAATGACATTTTTGTAAAAGTATGCGCAAATAATTCAATGTTTATTGTTAACTTTTAAATTTGCATTATGGTATATTACCCTCCCCCCCCCCCCCTTCCATTTCGAGGACCGATATCATAACCGCCCCCTCCAAGATCAGTGTCTGGATCCGCCCCTGCAGCTGTTACGATCCACCATTTTGGTTTGAATCTTTTATCAAAGATAACATGCATGATGCTCACACCTTTTATAAAGGAAATATTATAAAACCACCTTTTATAAAATATTTCCCCATTACACTGTCATATCGTTTATAAAAGATCTTTGACAAATTTCTTTGATGGTGTAGTACCGGCCTAACACAAGCATTCTGTGTGCATTGAATTTTGATGTTAAGCATTTCTGAAATATCATTATAAACCATGGAGCAATACTCCAACACAGGATATAACCGGGATTGAACAAATAATATGCAGATATTAATTGGCAGGGAAATCGATACAGCTTCATTGACAGTTTGATTTATACGTTCAGTCCAAGATAAATTACTGGCCATGGTAGCCGAGACTGCCGACGCGTTGCCTCGTGCCTCACTAGGATTGGGAGAGCATGGGTTGGAATACCCTCCCCGGCCATCCTGAAAATGGTTTTCGTGGTTTCACATTTTCACCACTAGGCAAATGCCGAGACATTTCCTTTCAATAGCTTCATGGCCAATTTCCTTCCCTGGCCCGTCCTGAGAAAAAAAAATGGCCATTGGCTGACTTAATAAAGGAAAAAAAGGCCCAAGTTGGTAACAGTGCATCTGTATGGAGACTAGCGCTTAGTGACAGCCCAGCGGGGCTAACGAAGCGACCCGAATACTCACGACCGCAACCGATCATCCATCCCCTTTCACGATCTTTTGACACGCACCGAGACAGACCACCTTGATTGAACACAAACTTGTGATCGTCTGAAATACTTCCTTCTCCACAAAATCACACAAGTCCAAAATACAAACTCTACTCCTTCCAGGAGTCCACACCAAGAATTACCGCCTCACTACGCGCGATCCGAAAAATAAGTCCTCCTCACAGGGAGTCCGAAAAATAAGAGTCCTCTCTGCTTGCCTCGACCGAACTAATAACAATCATCAATCCCCCCCCACACATATCATTGGTTTACCTGGCTTCGCCCACAGGTGCAGCTGATCACAACAACAAGAAACAACGCAGTCCCAAATAAGGAGTTGTTGTTTTGCTCGAACGATGTATCAAAGACACACTCCTAGCCAGGGCCGTGGAGAGCGGCGACGGGCCCTGGGGCTGGAATCTCCCGGGCCCCACTCTATAACCAAACTATGTAAAATCAATTTATAATCCTCGTAAATTTGCACAAACTGATTTTGCGCAATTTCCTTTTGCACAAAATGTTCATCACGAAATAAATTACAAGAACATAAAAAAACAGCAAGCAATAATAATAATAATAATAATAATAATAATTGTAGCATGCTGCGCTGCTATGCTCAAGTTCGCGGGTTTAAGTCTGGCCGAAGTCGTCGGATAGTTAAGAGCGTAAAAATCCTTCAGTATGCCTTTATTCGGACTTCAGAGGGGAAGTAAAGCCGGCGGGCCTGTGGTTTAGAAGGCTGTGGATATGAGTGGTGAGTGACACTTCTGTCCTCAGTGTGCGCACTTGAATGCAATAACACAGGAGATCGACGCGACAGTCCCGCGAAAAAAATCACGCCAGCTGTTGCGACAGTCCGGACACATTTTTGTCTCATCAAAAGGCTGTTGTTGCACATCGTACATTCATTTTTAGTGTGTAGCCAAAATTTGTAGGTTATTTTGTTAGAAACACTCTATCAAGTTCCAACGTTTGCCGCTTGGGTGTCATTGACTGTGGCGTCTGGTAGCCAAAGTTGGAACTACTTGAATTTGAACTTTTTGAGGAGCCTGCGGGCTTTCAATTGATATATCCTGATATGACCACTGGCTGCAAAAATACTCTATAATATAGGCCTACTGTATTAATAATATTTCAATTATATATTCCAGTAGATCCAGGCCATATTTATTATCATAAGCAGAGCGTGAATTAATAACAATATAAATAAGTTAATGCTAGTATGTAAAATTTACAACAGTGAAACTGGAGGAATGCATGCAGAATTATTTGCAAACTCAATGTTTATACCTGACAAGCGCATACCAATGCATTATTTTCAATTAACAAAAATAAATATCACGAGTAAAGCCATCGAAAACTGGGTAATAATTTTCATTAAATTCACAATATTGTTTATTTTTGGCGTTTGACAGATCTAAATTTGTCCCGATGAGGTAACACTGTAAGCATGCACAGTGTTCAGATTTAACGTTCTGCAGATCCTCTTTGATATCAATAATCTTAGAACTTCAGTGATACTCGTAAAAGCAATATGCTCGTTAGTCATACCCAAATTTGAAAAAAAAAAAAAGCATTTATCGGACCGTAATTTCATCGCTTTTACAGTACCGTATTTAACTTGGGGAGAACATTCACATTGGAAAAAGCTGTTGTCCATGAACTCGGAAACAGGTGGGTTCGAATTCCACCGTCGGTGATTCTAAGCTTATTTTCCAGGATTCATTGTTTTAACCCTAGACTATAGCCAAAGGCTGTAGTTGCACCATCGTACACTCATTTCCTCCTCAATTAAATCCCCAATTAATTCAAAATATACAGTATGATTAACTTCAGATATAGATTGTCGGACAGAGATCTACACACACAGTAAGTAGAAAGGACTGATGACCACGACGTCCTAAGACCCAAATATTTATCAAGCTTGTTAAAACAGGTGGAAAGGGTATACTGTACTACGGCCTCGGTGACATATGACGTAATCTCTTTGCATAATGAAAACATGATTTTTACACTAAGTCATGACGTATTTTAAAATACGTTTTACATATAGGGTTTTTATGTTGAAATTCTCAAAACTTGCTGCCCTTCAAGAGCCACGCCCTTGGGTATAAGCCTAAACACTGTTTAGGTTGAACGGCGATCACACATCCTTGTACATTAAACAAAGCAAAATATGTTTTATAATCACCCACAGGTATACCCATACGTAAGTCAAGTTATTTATTATGTGCTATCAGTAGATTGCAGCTGATCAGTGATTGTTTTCACAAAAGAAGAAAATGTGAATTTCAACTATATTTTGTAATTTGCAGTCAGTGGACGTCTTATAATTTAATATTGCTTTGCAGTAAGCAAACCTAGAGCCAGGTTCTCCTAAAAATCCCAAATCCTATCTATGACTGGTGACCATCGGGGGCAGTTTTAAGCCATGATTATGGGAGAGTGGACACACCGGGGATCTGGGGGGTATGGAATATAATCAAGTTCAGAGTGGGGTCCGGGGGTCCTGCTCCGGAAAATGTTGCGAAAATCAGGTCCAAATCATTGACTTATAGGCCATTTGGGTGATTATTTTTGTGATATTTTGGAGTAAAAATTTGGTGACCATTGACATTAGTGGCTATGAAAAGACTCTCCGATATTGAAGTAAAATCTCTCGCACCTTCAAGTAATACTCCGCGGTGTAGCCCACAAATGACCGTGATGGGGGTCTACAGAGAGTCTGCAGATCAGATGTTCAAATCCCGGTGCTGACAGCGGCTATCCTGAGTATTGTTTTTCACACTCCCTCCAGACAAATGCCGGTATAGTACCTTATTTCAAGTCCAGGGACACCTACCCTGCTCTTAACCCTAATAATTACAGCAATAGTCGCGGCGAGCAACGCATTCCCACTTTTCCCGGTCGGCAACTAAGAATACGGCATGCGATTGATCATGTCACAGAGGCAATAGCTCAGCTGAGTGTATACCCTGCTTTTCGTTACTTATTGTTGTTCTATGGGGGCGGAACAGCTACGGTAGGTCATCTGTCCTTACCACTGACGTCCCACGAGAGGAATTGGAAAACAAAATTGAGTGGCTCAGTGCCCTATCTTAATTGTAATTTTTCTCCTGGTTATCACTAAGTCCAGAAAAAAACTTGAATGTTACCTTAGTTTCAGTCTTTGGATACATTTCCCAACTCTAGTACCAGTAGTAATACAGGTTTTCAATAAATCCCTTAATCATAAATAATTTGGGCATGAACCCAAGTTTCTGGGATTGTTGATCGTATTGAATGAACCATTTATAATTATAATTATACTGCACCTAAACATGGAGATTATTCAAATACACACATCAAAAAAAGTTTTGCATCACCTCGGTTCCCAGATCTCCGGCATATAGACGTTGACTGTGTATATTGTATCCAAGATACAGTCCCTTTGACTGTTCATAGATGTCACTAAAACTGCTCAAATATGTAAACAACCATGCATGAGCAGGGCCTATTAGACGGAGGGGGTACGACAGCCGATCAGTTCCAGTCATTCCACCAGGACGAAGGTACGCTGCTCATGTTGTCTGTAGTTCTACCATGCCTAGAAGGTCAATACCGCAGTTCGATCGCGTCCGCATTGTTACTTTGTGTCAAGAAGGGCTCTCAACAAGGGAAGTTTCCAGGCGTCTCAGAGTGAACCAAAGCGATGTTGTTCGGACATGGAGGAGGTACAGAGATACAGGAACTGTCGATGACAGGCCTCGCTCAGGCCGCCCAAGGGCTACTACTGTAGTGGATGACCGCTACTTACGGATTGCCGCTCGGAGGAACCCTGACAGCAATGCCACCATGTTGAATAATGCGTTTCGTTCAGCCACAGGACGTCGTGTTTCAACTCAAACTGTGCGCAATAGGCTGCATGATGCGCAACTTCACTCCCGACGTCCATGGCGAGGTCCAGCTTTGCAACCCCGACACCATGCAGCGCGGTACAGATGGGCCCAACAACATGCTGAATGGACCCCACGGAATTGGCATCACGTTCTCTTCACCGATGAGTGTCGCATATGCCTTCAACCAGACAATCGTCGGAGACGTGTTTGGAGGCACCCTGGTCAGGCTGAACGTTTTAGACACACTGTCCAGCGAGTGCAGCAAGGTGGTGGTTCCCTGATGTTTTGGGGTGGCATTATGTGGGGCCGACGTACGCCACTGGTGGTCATGGAAGGCTCCGAAACGGCTTTACGATACCTGAATGACATCCTCCGACCCATAGTGCAACCATATCGGCAGAATATTGGAGAGGCATTTGTCTTCATGGACGACAATTCTAGACCTCATCGTGCACATCTTGTGAATGCGTTCCTTCAAGATAACGACATCGCTCGACTACAGTGGCCAGCATGTTCGCCAGACATGAACCCTATCGAACATGCCTGGGATATGTTGAAAAGGGCTGTTTATGGACGTCTTGACCCACCAACCACTCTGAGAGATTTACGCCGAATTGTCGTTGAGGAGTGGGACAATTTGGACCAACAGTGTCTTGATGAACTTGTGGATAGTATGCCACGGCGAATACAGGCATGCATCAATGCAAGAGGACGTGCTACTGGGTATTAGAGGTAGTGGTGTGTACTGCAATCTGGACCACAAATGCTGAAAGTCTAGCTGTATGATGGTACAACATGCAATGTGTGGGTCTCATGAGCAATAAAACGAGCTGAAATGTTGTTTGTGCTGATCTCTATTCCCTTTGTATTTAACGGTTCCGGAACTCTTGGAACCGAGGTGATGCAAAACTTTTTTTGATGTGTGTATTAGCATTGTTTTCTCAATTCAGTAAACGAGAAGATGAACAATTTCGCATGCATTTCTTCTATTTACGTTTGACAACGGAATCATCCCACCCTTTCGCAAGATATTTAGCCAGCAATGATAATTTTTCACATAGTGCGAAAGTGAATTACTAGGGGAAGATGACCTCGCTGTTTCGCCCTTAAATCAACAATAACTATAAAGTGAATTACTATGTGGACGCTACTTTAAAATTTATTTTACTAACCTGTCTGCACGGCATACGATACGTCTAGCTACACAATATATTCATTTCAGACATTAACACCTCTAAATATCTAAGCTCGATGTGACGCACCAAACCTGAAACTCTTGAGCTAGCTGACCAAACACATCAGGGCAGCCCAGGCTCTCGTGGCCTTGGCGAAATAAGTGAAGGGATGAGAAAGTTATTTGAAGGATTGGTGCATACGCCGAACAAGCCAAATTTAGACTAATGGAAAGCTCTCTCTGTCTTCAAGTATATTCTGAGAACAATACATAGTGAAACCCCGTCGCCTAAGTTGTCCACATAGAGACAGTTGTTCTTCCCACAAACGCTTTGTAAAGGAAAATATTGCCCACTTGACAGAATAAGTTTCTCAATCCTTGTAACCTTGTTCATTGCATTCCCTAAATGACTGCCAGTAGAAAATTCAAGTCACATAAGGGCAATAATAAAGCAATGCCCGATCGGGTCCATCCTCCTAGGACGCCGGGCCCCCCTGGGAGGGTCGGGCCCCGGGGCACCAGCCCTGCCTGACCCCCCCTCTCGTCGGGCCTGCTCCTAGCACAGGGTTGTCAAGCCTACCACCTGGATGACTCACCTCGCACTCGGCGCTCGGGAGAAACCCCACAATAATAACAAGCCTTATTTCCTGGTTGCTGGACACAATTCCAGACAAACTTACTGAAGATTATTCCAATGTTAAAATATTCACATACAACCTGACTTAGATCCTGCCAATTACAATCTCTTAAAACCTAAACACATTAATCAGAAATCAATTACATGATATCATACACTTCCCTAAATAATTATTAAACCCTAAATAATTATTAAACATAAAAAGGCATCAAATAAAAATATATGGACGATAATTAAAATCGCACGTCCCGAAAGTAAGGGTTCGATCCCTTGAAACCAGGGAAGGTTACTGCACATCAATCATATTTCTTCCTTTTAGGTCAGCATATACTGGGTGGGCCATAAGTCAGTTGTCAAAAATGTGTTTGGTACGATAATACTAAAGAAATGAAAATACAAAATTATCATCAACACAAAAGATGCTGAAAGCTAATAACGCCTTCTTTACTGTCTTATGCCACTTGCCTTAGAGGATTCATATCACACTTTCTTTGGGTGTGAAGATTCAGGCTCTAAGTAGAATCCAGCGATGTGTTGCCAACTCCTGAGGCACTAGACACAAAAATTATCTTGCATGTAGGTAGGGCGCATGCGGCGAGGTATCAGAGGCCATGTATGTGCAGAGAAATTACAGATATAACTATAAGAAAAAAGAACTGGAAGTGAATGCAGAGGTACAATGAATTGGGACAGAATTTTGGTGTTATAAATTCGATAAACTGGGACACAAGAAATCGGAGTGAAAGTTCAATAGAAACAATCAAAAATACTAGGAATATGGAAGATGTGACTTCAAAATTTTCTGTGGCATTGTCATTTTGTCAGATTGATTCAAACTGGAGATGGTTCATTGATTGTGCTCTGAATACATTTTACAACTATTAGAGGTTTTAAAGCGGCAATGAAATGTAACGCTCGTTTAAATGTAACTCAACTGATTTATTTAACACAAAATACATGAACTGTTTAAATGCGTTGTGCCGTGAACAGATCATAAAACTAACTGTTTAAAAGTTAGTTGAGGGCGCTAGTTGCACCTATCGATCAGGATGGAGGTCGATACCGGCGGGTGCCGAATCTCACCAACACTTCCCCTCGACCAACAGCCGGAGTCATCCTGGTGCATGTGGTCTCAAGCCAAGGCTTTGAGCACATTTCTCGTGCTTGGGCCTTGACAATCCTTTTGTCAATATGTCGGCAGGCATCTCATCCGTTGGAGTGTACTCCACCGAAACCACCTTTTTGGCCACGGCATCTCGGACGAAATGGTGCCCGATGTCGATGTGCTTCGTCCGTGAATGAAACATAGGATTCGACGTCAGCTTCTGCGCACCTACATTGTCGTTCTTCACTGGGACAACATCTATCGGTTTTCCGAAGTCTTTCAGGAGTTTCCGCATGTGTAGAACTTCCTTGGTTTCTTCTGTCAAGGCCATGTATTCGGCCTCCGTCGACGACAGGGCCACAGTAGGCTGCTTCCTGGACTCCCAACTCACTGCAGCGCCGCCTAGTGTGAACGCGTATCCGGTGTACGATTTTCGATCAACCAGGCAGTTTCCCCAGTCAGCGCCCACGTACATCACCGCTGGACCGCTGGATTTGGAGTACATGATGCCGAGATCACGTGTGTTAGCGAGGTATCGCAAGACACGTTTTGCAGCCTTCCAGTGCTGCTGTCCATGACAGTCGTTGAACTGAGAGAGATAACTGACTGATTGGGATATGTCCGGCCTCGTTCCCACTGACAGGTACATTAGAGCTCCTATCAACTGTCAGTAGGGGACGCTCTCCGCTTGTACGCCAGGTTTCACGTCTTCCTTCTGCAGCTTCGTACTTGGATCAATGGGAGTGCTGACAGGCCTGCACTCTGCCATTCCGAATCTCTCCAGGACCTCGTCTATGTATCATTTCTTGCTGAGTTTCATCTGGTTGGCGCTCCTCTCGAACTCCAGCCCCAGACAATACCGCACGTCCCCCAAGTCCTTGATCTCGAACTTGGTATTCAGATAGTCTCTCACCACGTCGATCTTCTTGTCGTCTCGAGCCATGATCATCATGTCGTCGACTTAGATGATTATATAAATCCTATCTTCGACCGGTCCGATGTGGTACATGCATGGATCTGCATCCGAGCGAGTCGCCTTGAGATTTTTTCATCTCTTCCTCGAGACGGTGATACCAAGCGCGTCCTGCCTGTCGCAGTCCGTACAACGCTTTGTTTAGTGAGCACACCATGTCACGATTGGTCAACTTCTATAGCATCTCATCTGCGGTCTTTCGCACAGTCTCGTCAACCGACTCGTCTTGAACGGTATGGGCAAGAACGTCCTCGAAGTGGTCCGGGGCCTCCATGAAGATTTGCTCCTCGACTTCTCCATTCAAGTACGCCGTCTTGACGTCTAGCTGTCGGATCTTTAGATTATCTTGTACAGCTAACGCCACCGCAGTCCTTATTGTGCTCAGCCTTGCGACTGGAGCGAACGTGTCGTGAAACTCAATTCCTGGTCTCTGCGTGAAACCCCTCGCTACCACGTGCGCCTTCCGCTTGCTGATAGTGCCGTCAGGGTTAAACTTATTCCGGAGAACGAATCTGCTTCCTATCACACGTTGCCCCTTGGGACGGTCGACCAGCTTCCACGTATTGTTCCGAATCAGTGAAACTGCTTCTTCTGACATTGCTTCGATCCATGCAGGTGAGTCCTCTCCGGAGATAGCCTGGGTCACTGGGATTTCAGCGACGTTAGCCGCTTCCTCTGGTCGATCACCGTAGTCCTTGCGGGGTCGCCCAGATTTTCCAGTTCTAATCAAACGAGGGCGTCCGCCTCTTCTCCTAGATGATGCCGCTTGTTGTTCATCGGATTGGAACTCCGGTTCAACAAAGTAATCGTCGGCAGGAAAGCCTATGAAGCCATCGGGGAATTCCCATTCAGCAACATCAGGTTGGTTTTCTGCCAGAACTTCGTCTTTCGACACCAGCTCGAACTCCAGTTCATGAATCGGATCCTCCGGTTCAATGCGTACTTCGTCCGGAGAGTCACGCGGGAACAGATCATCGACTGATTTCTTAGGCGCGGTCATCTCCTCACGGAAAACAACGTCTCTCGTGATCTCGATCTTCTTCGTTTCAGGAATCCATATACGGTAAGCCTTCGACTGCTCCGAATATCCAACAAAAATTCCCTCTCTTGAGTGAGGGCTAACTTCCCCTTGTTTGGGGTTTTGTCCAGGCAGAACACCTTGCTCCCAAAGTCCTTGAAATAGTGTGCAGTCGGAGTTCTGTCGAACCAGCGCTCAAATGGAGTCTTCCCGTTTAGCCTTTTGGTTGGACATCGGTTCCTCAGATAATTTGCGGTGTTGATCGCCTCCGCCCAGAATGTCATCGGTAGGCCAGATTGCAGGAGTAAACATCGTGCTGCCTCTTCAAGAGTCCGATTTTTCCTCTCGGCCACACCATTTTGTTCAGGCGTATATGGTGTTGTGAGACGGCGCTCGATCCCCTCAGATTTCAAGAACTCGTCAAATTCCCTGTTGACATATTCACGGCCATTGTCAGACTGTACGCACTTTATTTTCAGACCGTGCTGCTTCTCGACGAAAGCCTTGTACTCTCGGAACATTTGCAACGCCTCGCACTTCGTCTTCATAAACCGTACCTCTGTCCATCTCGAATAGTCGTCCGTAAATGTGATCATGTACTTGGATCCACCATTCGACACAACACCCACAGGGCCACAAACGTCTGTGTGAATAATATCGAGCTTAGCGGTCACACGATTTGACTCTTTCGGGAAAGGTATTCGAGTCATTTTGCATTTCGTGCAAATGTCACACGTTAGATCTCCACATCTCCCTTTTAGTTGCACACCTCGAATGGATCCGCTCTTCACTGCCGTATCTAGATCACGAAAGTTGACGTGACCCATCCTTCGATGCCACAGCTGCGCCACATTCTCGTCGCGCTTGTCTTCTGACACTGCGTTTCGACATGTTTCAAGTGGGGTGCCCTGTACATAGTACTGATTGTCCTTGCGCTGTGCAACTAACCTCGTCAGTCCATTCTGGTCAAAAACTTCCGCCTTCTCTTTGCCAAAAACCACCTAGAAACCACGGTCTGTCATCTTCGAGACTGATAAGAGATTAGTGCGGATCTCAGGAACGTGCAAAATCTCATTGAGAGTAACGTTGCAAGTTTTACCGTCTACACTTGTTGCAATTTTTGCAGTTCCTCGGGCCTTTATCTCTGCGGTTGCGCTGCTCGCTAACTTCAGCTTGCCAGTCTCGCCCTTGTCCATCTCTGTAAACACAGTCGCATCACCGCACAGATGAGACGTGCGCCCACTGTCGAGACACCACAGGTTTTCGACGCTGCTCGTCGCGATCTGGCACGTATCAGGTTCCTCAACTGATAAGAGTGACGCGTCCGACAGCTGATTTTTGTTGACCTTAACATTGCAGTCCACTGCCTTATGTCCCTTGATTCCGCACTTCGAGCATTTGAACGGAAACGATTTCTCCTTGTCACTCTTACCACCGGAGTAGCCGTGGTTTTTGTTTTGAGGCTTCGACTGTGGTTTCCTTGAAGGACCTTTCTTCTTCACGTACATGGCGCCTTGATTTTCCATCGGTGTTGACGAGGCAACTCTGGCATCGTGTTCTTCGATTATCTTCGTATGTAGATTCTCAGGCTTCGGTAGATCGTCCCGGCTCTCGATGGCAATTCTGACATTTTCAAAACTTGCCGGCAAACTGTACAGCATCATGATGGTAAGTTGGTCTGGGTTAATAACTACGTCCATGTCAGCCAACTTGTCGACACAGTCAAAGTAGTTGTTGAAGTGCTCACGGATGTCGCCACCTTCAGTCATCTTTTGCAAGGTTAGACTCCTCAACAACGTGGCCTTGCGAGCCGGCCCCTTCGACTGAAACGCATCCTCAAGTTTCTGCCATATCTCGCTTGATGACCTGCAGTTCTTCACCAACTTGAGCTGGCTTGGTCCGATGGATAGGATTAGGTCTGACATGGCCTTTTCATCCCTAGTCGTCCACTCTGTCACTTGGACTGCATTGTCCTCACCCGGCTCGCGTTTGACGATCTTGCGGTTGACATAACCCCACGCGTCATTCTTTATCAGAATGGCGCGCATTTGCATTTTCCAGGTGTCGTAATTATCGCGCCCTAAGGCCTCGATGCGCACTACACCGTTTGAATTCATTGTCTCACTTCAATCGTGCCGCGTGTTAATGTCCGGAACACTCACGATTGTTCACAATAAATTTGCTGTGCCGCGTGTTATTGTTTGAAACACTCACAACCGGCCATACACTTTGCGTCGCGTGCTATTGTCCGGAACACTCGCAAATAGGCCTACGGAATTTTGTGTCGTGCGCGTTTGTACACAACTCGCACGTTAAGCACGTTTTCTTGCGTCACGTGTTATAGTCCAAAACACTCCAATAAGCCAAAATTCGCGTCGCGTGCTATTGTCCAAACACTCACGATTGGCTTTTTCACTGTTCACTCACGATCAAGCACACAATATTCGAGAAGACGGTGTTTGTTCCTTCTCGCTTTGTCAATGTCCAGAAGTTTCTCGAAGGAGCAAGATGTCTGCAGATTCGACGCGTTCTTCTCTTTGTCTCCGCTTGATCTCGCTGTTTTCAGTTTATTTAAATCTGAGCCAATCGTTCTGGGTCCATAACCTATTAGATAGAGGTTTTAAAGCGGCAATGAAATGTAACGCTCGTTTAAATGTAACTCAACTGATTTATTTAACACAAAATACATGGACTGTTTAAATGCGTTGTGCCGTGAACAGATCATAAAACGAACTGTTTAAAAGTTAGTTGAGGGCGCTAGTTGCGCCTATCGATCAGGATGGAGGTCGATACCGGCGGGTACCGAATCTCACCAACAACCACCAATATGAGAAGTATGATTTGCTCACTCGCTGATGCTTCTCATTGAGGACAATTAGTTTACTATTCGTGGGAAAACGACCAAATGTCGTCTTGATGTAATTTTCAAGAAAACAGATACTGTTTTACTCAAGGGAAATGGTGATGCCTTATTACAGGCAGATAGAATAGACGATTTGTACCATGTGCCCGAGATTGCAGAGAATACCTGTACAGTGCCCTCCAATTCGAGCAAAAGAACAGACTATTTGTACCATGTACACGAGACTGAAGGGAATACCTGTTTAGTGATACCCAAACTGAGGAAAGTACTGTAATGCTGGAGCTGTTGCATAGGTGACTGTGACAAATGTGCAAATGTGATGAACGTTTTGGAAGCAGTGAAAAACCAGAATGTTACAGGAGTGCAACTTGTGGATTCTGTTGTGAAATTAAATTGCAATGTATGCCTTAAGGGGCAGATGTCCAGGTCTCAATTTCCAAAGGAGTTGGAGCAGAAAACAAAACGAAAGTGGTCCAATGAGAATTAACTCCCTAGGAGGTACCAAGTACAGGGCACCAGAAAATGTTCTCCGCAGCAGCTGGGCAAACCGAACGTACATGAAACTTCACAACCTAGAACGAACATTAGGACTAGGATTTGTATATAAATACATATTCCTTCCCTTATATATAACTAAAAATGATAAATGTCCATGAATTAGAACCTTAGCTATCATCTAACGCATAGAACAACAAATCAAGCAATTATTCACAGAACAAATAGTCCGTCGATAAACGAAAGAAAAATGGCTGCTCAAGGATCATGCCCCGCTTGGTTGGCTGGCCTGCGGCAAGATGGCGTCACAGTGAAAGTGTAGTGAAATACCAGCTAGTGTAAATATTTAATAAAAGTGGTAAAATATTATAACAGAGGTTTAAAATCTATTAAGTTACTTTCCTTAGGTCAAGTGAAATACGGAATATTAATAGTATTTAGAAATTCTTATTGATAATTTAATAAACTTAAACTAAGTTGTGGGAACGTGTATCCAAAGATTCGGTGACTTCTTCAATCACTGTTTGAACCAAGTAGAGCAGTGGTGCTTTTACGAGATTTCACCCGATTGGAAGATACCGGTATACGTATTTTACATTCTTCTTTATTGGTAGGTAATTAGATTAATTCATTTAGGTAGTAATAATTAAAATAAATTTAGTGTAATTTGGTGTAAACATCTAGGCTAACTTAGATCTCTAGTATGACGACAGTAAACAGTGTTAGTGTCTCGTCAGGTAGTGTAACAGTTACGGATTTATGCTCGTCGTGCAAAACAAAAGTAAAAAATGCAAATAAAATCATCACAAGATCTCAGGTAAAATTGAGTGAGGAGAAAAGTGAAACAGACTGTCGTAATGTAGGCCTACCGGTACCGTCAAGCGAATGTTATAACCTGAGAAACGAACTGTCCTCAAAAGCTGAAATTATAAAGCTGCTAAAGGAAGATATTGCTAAATTAATGGAAGAGTTGAATAAATTAAAAGGAAACAGAGAGGAAAGCAAGGAAACTTGGTCGACAGTGGTTGCTGGTAAGGTAAGATTGAATAAGCCTAGGCCTATCAATGGACTACATGTAACTGAAATCCCCGTCTCAAATTTATTTGGGGCGCTCGTCGAAGAAAATGATGACTTTCCTCAAGAAGAAAAGAAGAAAGTGATAAAGAGAAAATCCAGGAAGATACGGATATTTGCGGATAGTCACGGGCAAGATGTAGCAGCAAGCGTATTGGAGAGAAGCGGAGAAATGGAGGTCACTTCGTCAGTAAAGCCAGGAGCTCAAATTGGAGCGGTCACGAACGGGATGGTAGAAGAGTGTGCGTCCCTCACTTCAAAGGACTATGCAGTAATCATCGCTGGAGCAAACGACGTCTATAGAAACGAGAGTAAAAAGGTAATCAAAGATTTAAATGGTACATACATTGACATTCATGCATAACACAAATGTCATTATTGTAAACATTCCGCAGAGATACGACTTAATTCCCAAATCATGTGTAAAGGAAGAAATAGAGGCTACAAATGGAAAAATTCATAAAATTTGTAAGAGTTTTCCAAATGTCCAAATTATAGATGTAAGTAAATTAAACAGGAAGTTCCACACTCGGCATGGCCTACACATAAATAGGTTTGGAAAAGAGTATCTTAGTGATGAAATCTGAAAAATTGTAAATTCAAATGGTAAGAATATATCAACAGTAATATCTTTAGAGTGGAAGCAGGGAAACTGGTAAAAGAAGCCAAACGTGAGGTTTGGCATTCAGATCTTGTGAAGTCAAATTTAACGGAGTGCAACAATGGTATTTCGGATTTGTCTAGCAACAATAATAATAACAATTATGATAATAATAATTTAAATATAAATCACCAACACAAGCTTGCAAAAGCAACAAATATAAAATTTACCACCAGAATGTTCAGTCTCTCTATAATAAAATTGATTACATAAATCTAATGCTTAAAAATGAACTTAAAGACATCTCAGCACTATGTATTTCAGAACATTGGCTGAAAGAGGAACAACTCGAATTAATTCAATTCCCAGGGTTTATACTAGCCAGTAAATACTCTAGATCTAATATTAGCCATGGTGGTATTTGTATCTTCTTAAGAAATAATTTAGATCATGAACAGATAACAGCTTATGATTATCTAATTATGGAACAGGATTTTGAATTCTCTGCCATAAAAATACAGCAGTTTAAGTTAATAATTGTAAGCGTATACCGTTCTCCGTCAGGAAAGTTTCGTTTATTTATAGATAAATTAGAATTGTTACTCAATAACATGAGCAAAGTAAATTTCGATATAATAATTTGTGGGGATGTAAATGTGGATTTTTTAAAATATGATAGAAATTGTGAATTATTAACACAGTTACTAATTTCCTTTCGGACTGAAACCTACAGTAAATACCCCAATAAGAATAACAAAATTTAGTAAAACCACTCCTGATCAAATTTTTATAAATACAGATAAATATCACCATTCAATAGAAGTCTATTGTCCGGGTTTTAGTGACCACCATGGACAAATACTGAGTTTTGAAGTACCCAAAACAATCAATAATAATGATAATAGAGTAAAATCAAAGTGCAGGTCATTCACTGAAACAAATGTTACATATTTCAATGACTTATTAAATAAGGAAACATGGTCAGAAATTTATAAACTAGAAAATGTAAGTGATAAATTTAATGCATTTAACAGTATCCTAAAACACTATTTTGAAACAGCATTCCCCTATAAACAAAGAAATGTTCAAAATAACGAAAGTAGCAATTGGATAACAACAGGGATTATAAATTCATGTCAAAGAAAGAAATTTCTACACAAATTATATAAACAATACCACACAACACCTGAATTCAATTTATTCTACAAAAAATACACTAGCATATTAAATAAGGTAGTAAGACTAGCAAAGAAAATGCATAATGATAATTTTATTTCCCAATCATCTAATAAAAACAGGGCTATGTGGTCCGTGATAAAGAAAGAAACTGGAAAATCTGCTAAAATACAGACCAGACCAGAAATGACCAGAAATAATAAAGTGATTAATAATCCAAAGGAAATAGCAAACACTTTTAATGACTATTTTCTGGAAATTCCACAAAAATTAATAAATAAATCACAGGTAAATACACTAAATTCTAATAATAAAATAAATATATGCAGTGATTCTTTATTTATAAATCATGTCACAAGTGAAGAGATAAGAATCGTTATTAAAGAGCTAAAAAATAAATTCTGTGCTGGCATTGATGGCATCCCTGATGCAATTTTAAAGAAATGTGCAGAAAATATAATAAATCCACTTACGCACTTAATAAACAGTTCAATTCTCTCAGGAACTTACCCGGATATTTTGAAGTTATCAAAACTAATTCCAGTGCACAGTAACGGTTCAAAAGATGAATTAGATAACTATCGTCCTATTACCTTACCAACTGGTATTGCAAAAATTGTGGGAAAAATCATGTATAAGAGACTGATAAGTTTTATAGAAAAAAATAAAATATTATCAAACTCACAACATGGATTCAGAATGGAAAAATCTACACAGACAGCAATTTACGTATGTACAATAAGGAACATGTAACTGGCCTATTCTTGGATTTATCGAAAGCATTTGATGTTGTTGACCATAAAATCCTCGTTACAAAACTAAATCAATATGGTATTAGAGGTCTAGCTAATAAATGGATAGAGTCTTACTTAACAAGGCGTAAACAAATAGTAAGCTTGAGACACAAGGATGATGGAACCAAATTACTTAATGAAACATTGTCCAATGAGGGAATTATTAAATTTGGAGTACCCCAGGGATCGGTTTAGGGCCCACTACTCTTTCTTCTATATATCAATGATATAACACAGAACGTTCATTCACATAAGGAAATTTTGTTTGCGGACGATACAACATTCGTAATAAAAGGTGAAACTAAACAGGTCATACAGCAGTCTGCTAACTCCGTTACAGGAGAGTTAACCAAATGGTCACTAGATAATCGCCTCATAATAAACTATAAAAAAACAGTGTGTCTAAATTTCCACGCTATACAGAATAGGAATCCTGCGAAGCCCAATATAACATTAAATGGTCATCAAATAGAAAATAAATCAGAAACAAAGTTTTTAGGACTATGGATACAACAAGACTTGAAATGGAATAAACATTTATACAATATCTGAATACTAAACTGAACTCTATGTGCTTTGCGTTACGTATTTTGAAAACCTGCACTAGCATGCACACATTAAGAAATACTTATTTTGCTTATTTCGATTCATACTTAAGATATGGGGTCATATTTTGGGGTATGTCGCCAGATGTACTAAGCACGTTTAGGATACAAAAGAGGGCGATTAGAATTATGGCAAATTTAAACACTAGAGAATCATGTAGACCTCTGTTTAAAGATTTAAACATTCTCCCACTGCCCTGCATATATATCATTGAAAGTATTATGTTTTTTTTAAAAGAATTTAATGAATAAAGATGTGTTTCTTAAAACAATGATGTTCATAGGCATAACACAAGACAAAATCAAAACATTCATATTTCACACACACACACACACACACTCACAAGCATATATCAAAACGGAACTTTTCACACTGGAGTTAAATTATACAATAAACTACCCCAGTATATAAAACTGGCCCCAAAAATAAAAACCTTTGATAGAATGTTGAAAGCATATCTGCAGTGCCATTGTTTTTACTCTGTAGTTGAATACCTTAGCATATAGGAGCAATGAAATCTATAATTATATTTTTTTTTTCTTTCATTGTAATACCTAGCTGTATGTTGTTGTATTTATAGAATTAAGTTTTCATATTATGATAATAGAGTAAGGTGTAAAAGGTTGTCCAATAAGATTGTATCTATTAAGATCTGTTATTATAATAAAGGCCATGCTGTTTGCAGATGATATAGTGATATGGGGTGAGGTTGAAAAGGAAGTACAAAAACAAGTAGATGTATGGAACCAAGAGATTGAGAAGTTTGGGATGAAAGTTAGCACAGAGAAGAGCAAGACAATGGTAATGTCAAGGGGAAGTAAGGAGGGAAGAGAAAAGATAGAAGTGAACGGAAAAATTCTAGAAGTGGTGAAAAGTTTCAAGTACTTGGGAAGTGTGATCACAGAAGATGGAAAGATTACTGAGGAAATTGGAAAGAGAATACAACAAGCGAACAGCTTCTACCAGAGTGTTAGGGGTATTCTGTGGAACCAAGATGTCCCAAAGAAATGTAAGCAGGTATTATATTGAACCTATTATGGACCCGTACTAACATATGCAGCTGGAGCATGGACCACTACAAAAAGAGAGGAGAGTAGAATACAAGCAGCGGAGATGAAATTCCTAAGAGGTATAGAAGGGAAGACCATAAGAGATAGAATCAGAAACGAGGAGATAAGAAGGAGGACAGGAATCTTGAAGCTGCAGGATAGGATAGAAACAACCAAGTTAAAGTGGTATGGACATATGATGAGAATGGGAGAGGAGAGAGTGCCAAAGAAAGCTTTTCTGGAAAAGGTTTCGGGGAAGAGACCGCGCGGAAGGCCCCGAAAGAGATGGGCAGATACAGTGTGGGAGTGCGTGGAGAAGAAGGGAGGAAAACCTGAAGATGTACTTAAAGGGGGAGAGGAGTGGTGGAGAGACAGGCAACGTTGGAGGTCCTTGATTCACAACCCGACCCAGGAAGCTGGAAACGGGAAATGAAGAAGAAGAAGATTATAATAAGTTATAAATAGTTATAATATTAGTAATATATACGGTACCTGTTAGTTCTTTTATTTTATAGATGTAAATTCTGACATGTCCTATATCAAAAATGTATTGTATACATGTATTTGATCAAATGGAATTAATAAAAATCAATATATTCGTGAGCATTCGGGTCACTTCGTTAGCCCCGCTGGGCTGTCTCTAAGCGCTAGTGTATGGAGAGGGCAAGAGTGAGCATGCTGTTGGATACTCCAGTTTTCCAAGATGATGATGATGATGATGATGATGATGATAATTGTTGTTTTAAGGGGCCTAACATCGAGGTTATCGGCCCCTAATGAAATGAAATGGCGTGAAATGAAAGGATGTAGATAAAAACAATTCACTGCCATGGATGAAACGAAAATGGTGTTTATAAAACAGACAGTGAGCCCCAAATATTATGCCTTATTTGAATAAAAAGAATAAAAGGCGGATGGTAAAAAAGGATAAAACAAATAAGGCAGAGTGAACAATAAAATAGATGAACACAATAAAAAACATAAAACAGATTTAACCTGAATTAAAAGTCGTAACTACACATTAAAACTTAAAAAAGTAACCACTCTCCCTCATGAACCGGATGACGAGGTCAGCTGACGGCCCGTCATCACGGAGAATAAGGGAGAGGGTATTAGGCAGTTTAAGAGTCCTGCGCAGATCGGCCAGATCCACACACTCCAAGAGAAGGTGTGCCACGGTTAGGTGGGCGCTGCAAGGACACACAGGGGGATCTTCTCTCTTCAGCAAGTGGGAGTGCGTAGCAATCCCATGGCCGATCCAGAGTCGACAGAGGACCACAGCTTCCTTCCGGAGAGATCGGAAGGAAGATTTCCACACCTTCGTTGTCTCCTTGATGCCTCTCAGTTTGTTGGGTGGAGGCGTGGCACGCCATGCTTCCTCCCAATGCGACAGGATCAAATGCCGCAACTGAGAGCGCACATCACTAGAAGGCACCTTGTACGGTAGCGAGGGCAGTGTGACTGCCTCTCTAGCCGCCTGATCAGCAAGCTCGTTTCCTGCAATACCCATGTGGCTAGGAAGCCACACAAAGGACACCCCGGCCCCAGCGTTACGCGAACTGACGAGCAGGTCGTGCACACGCTGGACCAACGGGTGCTTCGGGAAACACACAACGATCGCTTGAGGCGCACTCAGAGAGTCAGTACACACAAGAAAGTGCTGGCGATCGTCTGATAACGTGTACCGCAGAGCCTCTAAGAAGGCATAGAGTTCCGCTGTGTACACACCACAGGCATCGGGAAGTGAAAAGAGAAACCGACGATCCTCAACCACAAATGCACAGCCTACTTTCTCGTTTACCCTCGAACCATCCGTGAATAGAAGCCCTGATCCCGGATACCAGCTCACAACGGACTGGAACAGCCTTCGATGGACGGCGGAGTCAGTGTCCGACTTGGGGCCGGTGTGCAGATCCAGGATGATATCAGGGCGAGAGACCATCCACGGAGGGGCCTTGCTAGGTACTCGGACGATACAGGAGACAGAAGGAAATCGGAACTGACGGTATAAGTCATCCAAGCGAATCCCCGCCCTGTCGAATAGTTGCAGCATAGGTCAGCAGAACTTGTTGGCGCCTCTGGTGTAAAGGAGGTACGCCAGCCTCGGCGAGCAAGCTGACGACTGGGCTCGTCCGAAAGGCACCCGTCGCCAGCCTCACACCGCCGTGGTGGACACTGTCCAGTTTAACAAGCACTGACTTACGGGCCGAACCATATGCTACACTGCCATAATCTAATCTAGATAAAATCAGTGCCTTATAAAAGTGTAGGAGCACCGCGCGGTCCCCCCCCCCCCATGATGTGCCGCTAAGATACCCCAACATGTTGAGTTTCTTAGCACAGGCAGTTTTCAAACACCGCACGTGTGGCTCCCACGTCAATTTCTGATCGAAAAGGAGCCCAAGGAACCGGTACGCAGCAACAACAGGCAAAGCTACATTGCCCAGATAAAGCTCAGGATCAGGATGGAGAGTGCGCTTTCGGCAGAAATGGACAACCGAGGACTTAGCGGTTGAGAATCGAAAGCCATGTTCTAGTGTCCAGCGTTCCACTCTCCGAATAGCTTGTTGTAGCTGTCGTTCAGCGACCGCCATATTTTGCGCACTATAATGTAGAGCGAAGTCGTCTACATATAGCGACGGTACCACTGCTGGACCAGCAGCAGCGACTATACCGTTTATGGCAATCGCAAATAATGTTACGCCAAGCACCGATCCCCGTGGGACTCCGTTTTCCTGTATATGATATTGCGAATATGTCCCCCCTATTCGGACACGGAACAGGCGAAGGGACAGAAAATTCGCAATAAAAACCGGCAAGTTACCTCGGAATTTCCATTGATGCAGGGTAGAGAGGATGCCGTAACGCCAAGTGGTGTCATAGGCCTTCTCGAGGTCAAAGAAAACAGCAACTAAGTGCTGTCTTTTCCAAGATGACAACAGCTGTGTTAACAGGGCTGTATGCATCCATGACTAGTTTGACAAACAGACACATCCTGTCACACCTTGACTGACCTGCTAAATCATTCAACCTTAATCTCATAGAGAAAAAAATAAAATTACGAGCCTTACAGTAGTCGCATATGATGTGTAACATCTGACATGTTATTCGAATAATTCCATATTACTTACTCGCATTTTTTGAAGAATGAACTCTCAGTGCTACCTTGTGCCAGCAAACATGAAAGGATTCTCCAATGCATCTGCAGTAGTGACATATACCTGCAACTGTATGCGGGAGCAATCCACTGCCTATTTGATGCGAGCTGCGCTTTATACCGGTCAGTTAGTGAACCCATGCCAGCGGTGTTATTGAAAATGGCCTCTTATTGCCGATATAGCGCACTGCCAAGTATAGGCGTGATTAAAAATTAGGTGTGCAGTAGGTATATTAACGGCGTTTCTCTCAGTGATACGTTTAGACCAACCAAATAGCTTAATATGATAATAGTGGAAACTCCCACGAGAAACTGGCGACACCGATTATGCGTGCCATCTAGCGGTTCGCACAGACAACTACAAACTCGATTTCAATCAGCTGGCAAGTTTATCTGCACATGTTAGAAGTGTAACTTTTGGGCTATGTATGGGTGTTTTCATTACAAAATACAAAGTGATTAAGCTATTTGGACCAACGAAGTTTCAATTATTGTTAGTAGTCGGTGTTAATATACTGAATTCCTACGTTGTTTGGAGTGTTGGTTGATGCGATATAGCACTCGAGGTATCGAGTGCTTACGTTAAATAAGAATACAGCAAAAGTATGAAGATTTAAATAAATCGTAATTGTTTACAGCAAATATGATATAATGAATATTTTCACACCAAAGAACGACAATTTAAAGATGATTTATTGAAGCAATTTCTTTAATGGGGCCTCCAAACCTTGAGGTAAACCGTATGCGATTTGCATTCCACATTGTCACATGGCTTACAGTACGTCGTTGTACCGATCTCCGCCACCGCGCGTGCTCATTGTTTCCGTCCCATGCACTTCCGTCTCTTTTCCAAAATCACTCCCACAAAAATGTCCAGCTACCAAGTGCCACAAAAATATCCAGATACCGAGTGGAAAGATGTTACACATCAAAAATGTGGGACTATTTGGAACAATGGGTGAAATGCAGAAATGAGCATCCCCTTAATTTGGTAGTTCTACGGGATTTAATCAGTGAGGGGCTTCAACTAGATAAGGCATAACTGCAGAAACTTGTGGACTCCTTTCCTGGACGAATCAAGGCTAGAGCTGGTGTTATATGGTATTAGAACGATATCTCCAGTGGACGACAAATGTTCTTTGCCCAGCGAGTTTATTTCAGTGGTTTTGTAAAAACAAATCTTTCCCCACCTCTATTCATTACATAGCGTAATACTTTTATTTTTAAATAAAAATACAGGAAACCTCATTAATCTGGACAGTCGTTAAATAATATTGTAATGCATGAAGACAATTACAATATAAAGTTGAGTTACGAGCACAATGTTATAAACTAAGCAGTTTGTACCTCACACTTTATCCCTTCCCAAAGCCACTCTATTGTTGAGCATGCATACATGACAACCTTCACTTGCACTGCCTCCCAACAGTCTCAATCACCCATATCCTGTATTTTTTTAGGGCCTAACACTGTATTGCATACTAAATAACCCTTGTATTTCTTGCATCCAAAAATACAACACTGTACACATCCATTTAACTGAACCGTGTGTTTAAATATGTTCCCTTGGCTCCTATCATACAGTAGGTTATCTTAGTTAATCCAGACTTTCATTAATTTGGACAACCTAGAGCCCCATTAGTCTGGATGAATGAGGTAATTTGTAATAACATGGAAATGATTGTTAAGATATTATTTTAAATCTTAAATTTTACTCTTAACCATGTTGTAACTTATATCAAATTAACTCTCCTGACCATGAGCATTGAATATCACGATAACTTGTAATTCACTAAAATATGATATAGGCCTCCATTCCTCGTTGAACTACTACTGTATTTTTAGTTGTCACTGTCTATAGTGCGCGACAAACCATTGGAAGCCTGAAGGTCAAGGGGCCCTCCGCTCCACTCTCCTCCCCGCACCTGGCGGTGTTGCCATGCTATTGCGCGGTACCTTCAGTCGAGTGCTAGATGCGAGAACGTACATGACAACACCGCACCGACTACGCGTGACCTTCAGGCTTCCAATGTTTTGTCCCGCACTATAACAATTTACAAAACCCACTAAACCTCAACCTTTTATTATTCACTCTTAATTAGTGCTGGTAAGTTTGCTTGGCCATTGATGATATTTGACTTCTTCAAATGTAGACCTATACAAGAAACATATACCGTAATGCATTACAATGACCTAAAGTTAATATCAGTAAATAATGCCCTAAAATTGTTCAAAGATGAAACAATGATTATCAGCTCAAATTATCCTTTGATAAGTAACCTCGTTTGGCCATTGTGGATGTCCCCAATTCCTGGTTCCAAAGAAGAGTCTAACCTGCAGTAATGGGCAGACTACACCAAATATTTGTCTCTGGAACTAGATATTGATACGGCCCCACCCAGATCCACCAGTCCATCTTTACATCATGTTAACTTCCATTAATGGGAGGATCAGAGCTGTACAGGGAGAGGTTTTGTTGAAGTGGGGCTGTCGGCTAGCCGGGAGCGCACACACCTTCCAAGGCCACTTCTTGCATGAAGGCAGATAATGACAATACAGTAATAAATGCTAAATTCATCAGCAATTCATTATTAAAGAACTTACCTTTTCACTAGCGATGCTGGAAATGTTCTCCATTAGCTGACAAACATGTGTTGTACGGTACGGTACGGTACGGTACTGTGTAAATAAATATATTGCCTTTGACATGCTGTAACGTGTTTTTCGTGGGGTTTTTATGCAACTGGCATAAGTCAGTAGGAAGCCATTCTATATTTATTTACGCGGCAAATTGTTCAGCCAAGAGAATTTTTCATGTTAATTTATTATTATTATTAATTTATTATAATTATTATTTAGATATTTTTGGAGCATTTTATAAAAATTATTAGCATTCAGATAGGTTTTCTATGTCTTAGAAAACGCTATCATGCAAATTATTACGAACGACGATATCATAGAAAATTATCTGATTACGGAATTTTACGGAGTTTTTGTCAGTTAGGGTATTTGAGAGAGATGACTCACTGGGAATTCAAATACAAGCTGATTCCTGTCGAGAAGAATTACGCAAGCGGGCTCGCATCGTCCAGGAAAGGCGAATTGTTGAAACGGAACCCTCCCGCCGAGTGTAATGACCCAGAGGAGGGGAAGATAGCGCGGCGTGCTCAGCCAATCAATGAGGACTACGTAAGCTAGTAGACGGCTCCGGAGTGGGGAGCCAACGTGTGCATATATCGTTCGACGCGCCGTCGAAGGAGGACAATCTGTGAAATACTTGACGAGTATGTTGTACGCGGGAATCGCTCCGATGTTCCGTGGATAGGACTAACTTTTGTAAAACTTAACCAGTGTGGTTATACGAGTGTTTGGGTCCGATGTACGGACCATAGAATTATCTAATCTACCAGTATATCATCAAATTTCGACGGAGATGACGACGTCCAGGAGACTGTGGGAAGCACACAGCATCATCAAGTACGAGGGAAATGCTTTGGCAATTTCCAGTGGTAAGCGCAAATGACGCAGAAATACACGATCTCTCATTTCTCGTTGTTTTACATTTCATATTTCAGTAACTTCATAGCTTGGAAATAAGAGTAAAATCAATTTATCAAACTCCGTTTTCACGTAATTTTCTATCGGTAATATTCAAATCACAACGCTCCAATTTAAGTTTTATACTTATTATTATTATTAATTTTGCTATACTTGTTTTATATAATAAATTCATTTCTTTTACAATGCAATCTTTGCTTTCAGTAGGTAGCATTAGATATAGACCAATTCCTTCTCCTGATACAATTGTTTGTTGGGTTAATGATCAAATCATACCACGATCTGAGTGAATAGAGTCTTGAATGTGTTCTGCCAGAGCTAGACGTTGTTAAATACAAATTTAGATTTCAACATTGCATTGAGGTCTTGGCGCCCATTAAAACAACATAGCTTAGGCAAAGGTAAACAGTTACATTTCTCACCCAACAGTTAGGAGCTAGCAAAACGTTTCATTTGTCGCCGACAACTTGGGGCTGAAAACCTAATAACATTTGTGGGAGGAGAAGGGTATATATTTCTGTGCCTGTATTTTGGGGGTTATTTGTCTGTATCAGTGTATATCATTATGGGGGATGAGAAAGAAAGACAGATGAGGTTACGTAGTGGTCATCAACGGGAGAGTGATGATACGAGCAGTATGTCGAGTGATGGTAGTACCGGGGTAGCGGAGGTAAATCCCGATACTGAAACAGGGAGTGTAGGCGGCCAACCAGAATAGGGGTCAAGGAAGAGGACAGCCTAGTGGTAGTAATATACAGCCAAACAATGACAACACAACTCAGAACAACCAGACCAGTGCAGTAGTAACTAGTACTACGGCCAGCTGTAGCGGTTCTTTAAACGCGAACCAGGCTGCGAAGTAAGGTCAGAATCTCAGTCTGTAGCATGTCCTGTCCATACAATTATACAGGAACCCTATGACCTAAATGTAAGAAATGAATTATTACATGAACTAAATGATGAAGGTATTATTCAGGAAGTGGTTAGTAAGAGCCCCATAGTTAAATTTAACGTGTCCGAGGCGTACACAGATGTTTTAATTGATAGTGGTTGTATGAAGAGTTGCATAAGTAGTGCATTTTATGATAAAATGAAAGGAACTGGAGTAAATTTTGAGGAGATGCCAATTAAAAGCACGTTTGTTATCACAGCTGTTGGGAAGAGGTCTAAAGTAATTTCTAAGCAAGTTTTAGTAGACATTCAAATTAATAATCATGTAGAGAAGCAGATTTGCCTTGTAAATCCAAATTTAGTATTCAGTGTTATCTTGGGTTCAGAGTGGCTAAGTAGAGTGTCTGGTAACTTATGTTATGATGTAGGGAGTTTGAAATTTAAATGGGGAGATTCTGAAGTAGAAGTAGCGTTCAATGACCATATTCAGAGGAGTAGTATTGTAGGTGTGATTTGTACTTTAAATGAGATATCGCCAGCCGTAGAGCGGGGTTCTCCATGTTTTGTGGGCAGTGTGATTACGAACGGAAGTCTAGAGGACTCGTTACGTGAGGCTGCATTTCAGGGTAATATAGAGGTGGAACAATGTGTTCGGCTCTATGATGTGTTATTGTGTAATAGGAGAGTTTTTGAGGATCGCATTGGTATGGCCAATTGCTATACTCATTCATTGAACGTTATTGATAGGTCAGTATTCACAGGACATAGATATCCTGTACCTTTCGCTTATCAGAGTGCAGTTGAGGCACAAATTAATCAGATGCTTGAAGATGGGATTATTGAGCACTCTAACAGTCCATATGTTAATTCTTTGATCACGGTACCCAAGACCGACGGCACTGTTCGTATTTGTTTAGACGCTCGTTTGGTTAACAGTAGAATTAGTTCAGATCAGCTGAAATCTATGTCAATAGAGGAATTAATGCAAACATTTGAGGGGAAGAAGTATTTCACTTGTGTAGATTTGAGTTCCAGTTTTTGGCAAGTGCCACTTATGTACGAAGATAGACCATTTACAGCTTTTAGTCATAAATATAACCTTTATCAATTTTGTAGAACACCTTATGGGTTAAAGAGTAGTTCAGCAGCTTTAATTAGGGCTTTAAACTTCGCATTAGGGGATGACACAGGAGAGTTTGTAACCATTTACATAGATGATATGGTAATTAGTTCACGCAGTTTTGAGGAGCATCCACGTCATTTAGATATAGTTTTTCAGAAGTTAGATCAGGCAGGGTTCACTTTGAAGCTGTCTAAATCGTCATTCTGTCAGTCAGAAGTGACATTTTTAGGTCATAGAGTGTCTAGTAGAGGTGTTACACCAGAGGAAAGTAGGGTTAGCATGTGTGGACAGTAGCAACAGGGCATCGTTACAGATACTGAGAAATATGCTAGGTAGAGCAACGTGATGACGTTCATTTAAGGGAGCCACTTGCAAGGTTGGAAGCAGGTGACGCAGAAACATTTATAGTTTCCAAACGTATTGGAAAAACAGCATATGTGCTGGAGAATAGTGAGGGAAACAGATTATACGGGACGTATAATATACATAGTCTACGAAAATATGTGTCATAAAGTGAGTGTGTTTAGCTGGCGAGCCAGCCTATCAAATGAGTAAGTGTGGTATTTGGTGCGTGGGAGGAGATGGTCTTCCAGGCAGGCATATCAGAAGTCACACAGGGGGGTAGTATGTAAGTAAATGAGAGTTTTTAAGGTACAGGGAAATATGACGGGATTGTCGGATGCTCTTGAGCACTAAAATGTCTCGATACACCAAGGCCAGAATTTGGTAGCGCTGGTGAATTCCCATTTGCCTCCTAGAGATGGGTGAGCGCTTGAACAGGGTATTTTTGCTTAAGGCGTCCACGAGGCAAAAGATGGGCCATCAGAATGCGAGACAGTCCTTCATGAAACTCATACATATCAGCACACGTGATTTCTGTTTACGGCCTCGCCATGTGAGATTTGTAAGTGTGTAATTTAAGGTAATTTGTACAAAGGTATTATTTCTGTGTTGAGAACTAGTATTAAGTAGAATATGGTCTACGGGAACTTAACAAGACAGGGCGATTACGGCACAGAAATATTTGGTGTTATATGTAATGCACATTTACTGTTTTTTTTTTCAGAAGTCAATATTAATTTAATCATCTTTAAAGAGAGATTAAGTATTATGGTCACGAGGCGCTGCCACAATAGTGTGATCGTGTGCTCAGTGATAAGTGAGATTAAATTTCACCATAAGGAAGGGACCTCCAGTGAAATTAGGAAGTTCTATGGTGATATAAATATATCAGAACACCTTCAATGCGTGTGATATGACATCGAAAATACATAGTGCTCACACATTTATTATGTCTATTTCTCCAACATAGAGGAATTTGAGAGGCGGAAATATCCGTGGAACACTATTTTAAATGAGAAACATTGGACTGGTTGCAAAGTGCAATCCATAGTGACAACAAACTTTGACGCAAAGTGCGTGAAGAAAAATTATGAGTGTATATATCTGTAATTTAGGGAGATTTCATTTATGTAATATGTATTTTGGATGGGGTTTATTAACGTGTCTGGGATAATCGGATAATGGACCGTCGTCACGGTAAATCATCCGATGATCCAAGGCGAATATGTAACGTGTTTCTCGTGGGGTTTTTATGCAACTGGCATAAGTCAGTAGGAAGCCATTCTATATTTATTTACGCGGCAAATTGTTCAGCCAAGAGAATTTTTCATGTTAATTTATTATTATTATTAATTTATTATAATTATTATTTAGATATTTTCGGAGCATTTTATAAAAAATATTAGCATTCAGATAGGTTTTCTATGTCTTAGAAAACGCTATCATGCAAATTATTACGAACGACGATATCATAGAAAATTATCTGATTACGGAATTTTACGGAGTTTTTGTCAGTTAGGGTATTTGAGAGAGATGACTCACTGGGAATTCAAATACAAGCTGATTCCTGTCGAGAAGAATTACGCAAGCGGGCTCGCATCGTCCAGGAAAGGCGAATTGTTGAAACGGAACCCTCCCGCCGAGTGTAATGACCCAGAGGAGGGGAAGATAGCGCGGCGTGCTCAGCCAATCAATGAGGACTACGTAAGCTAGTAGACGGCTCCGGAGTGGGGAGCCAACGTGTGCATATATCGTTCGACGCGCCGTCGAAGGAGGACAATCTGTGAAATACTTGACGAGTATGTTGTACGCGGGAATCGCTCCGATGTTCCGTGGATAGGAGGACTAACTTTTGTAAAACTTAACCAGTGTGGTTATACGAGTGTTTGGGTCCGATGTACGGACCATAGAATTATCTAATCTACCAGTATATCATCAAATTTCGACGGAGATGACGACGTCCAGGAGACTGTGGGAAGCACACAGCATCATCAAGTACGAGGGAAATGCTTTGGCAATTTCCAGTGGTAAGCGCAAATGACGCAGAAATACGCAATCTCTCATTTCTCGTTGTTTTACATTTCATATTTCAGTAACTTCATAGCTTGGAAATAAGAGTAAAATCAATTTATCAAACTCCGTTTTCACGTAATTTTCTATCGGTAATATTCAAATCACAACGCTCCAATTTAAGTTTTATACTTATTATTATTATTAATTTTGCTATACTTGTTTTATATAATAAATTCATTTCTTTTACAATGCAATCTTTGCTTTCAGTAGGTAGCATTAGATATAGACCAATTCCTTCTCCTGATACAATTGTTTGTTGGGTTAATGATCAAATCATACCACGATCTGAGTGAATAGAGTCTTGAATGTGTTCTGCCAGAGCTAGACGTTGTTAAATACAAATTTAGATTTCAACATTGCATTGAGGTCTTGGCGCCCATTAGAACAACATAGCTTAGGCAAAGGTAAACAGTTACATTTCTCACCCAACAGTTAGGAGCTAGCAAAACGTTTCAATGCTATAACTCTCCTGTTATGAGGCACCACCTCGTGGTTAATGGCTAGCATTCTTGGCTGTCACCCCGGAGGTCTGAATTTGATTGCCGGCTCTGCCAAGAAATTTAATTCTGGTCTGAGGGTTGGTACGAGGTACACTCAGCCTCGTGAGACAAAACTAAGAAGAGGAGGGATCGATTTCCACCTTAACCATTCTGGAAGTTGTTTTCCCACTTCTACTCCAGGCAAATACTTGGATGGTTCTTAACTTAGAGCCACGGCCACTTCCTTCCCAATCGTCAACTGAATTACAAATGCACGTACTACTACAGACAACACAATAATACAGGTTATCAGACAAATTCCATCCATATATATACACACACAATTACACAATGCTAAATGACCACAATGTCCAAGCCCCTCAAATGAAACACAAGAACGACTCATGATATGAGGGATATCTGCTCCTGAATATTGTTCATCAGCTCCATGATAGTACAGGGATTAAATCCATTCCTTTAAACTATCCCACAAATAACAAGTAGTTCTGTGAAGAACTAAATGGCCTATTTTCATATATCCTACTTATGTTAGTTAGTTAGTTATTGTTGTTTTAAGGGGCCAAACTACGAGGTCATCTGTCCCTCTAATTATGTTAATGAAAATCCACAGCCTGCTTCCAGTCTCCGACCGGGTCAGGAATGGAATGAATGAAGCCCCCATCTAGCGGCGAGGATATGGACTGTGCCGGCTGCCGAGGCCTGACGCACTCCTCTGGGGCAATGATTAAATGAATGACAGATGAAATGAAATGATAGTGGAGAGTGTTGCTGGAATGAAATTTTGACAGGGAAAACCGGAGTACCCGGAGAAAAACCTGTCTGCCTCCGTTTTGTCCAGCACAGATCTCACATGGAGTGACCGGGATTTGAACCACGGGCCCAGCGGTGAGAGGCCGGCGTGCTGCCGCCTAAGCCACGGAGGCTTAATTATGTTAATAGTCTCTATAAACATACACACTTTCAGTTTCTTTGCTGCAATAAATTCATAGATATTGAGAACCGTCTAAATATTTTGGATGGTCACCTTGTTGGATTTTTATATATGAAGGCCATAGAGTTATGTACTATTAGATGAAGATTATTGTGTAGGTTTATTATTCAAACTTCAATCGCATGATAAGGACACAAGAAGTAATAAAAAAAGATTTTGAAATTTCACACAGCCACCATCGTGAGGTTATGAAAACAATTGAAATAAATTAGATATCAGTGGATTGAAATTTGTGTAAGCATTTACCGTACCAAGTTTCACTGCACTTGGATGGTTAAATCGCAAGAAACGTACATTTAAATTATTACATTTTGCATCACCGCCATGTTGGATTTCTGCTCATCCGTTTATTCAAAGTTCCATAGGTGAACTAGTGTTAATAGCCTTTATCAACATACAAAATTTCAGTTTGATTGCTGTCGTACATTAGTAGATATGGAGAACCGTCTAAATGTTTTGGATGGTCGCCATATTTGATTTTTATATATGTAGGCCATAGAGTTATGTACTATTGCATGAAGATTATTGGTTATGAACATTCCCAAATGGGAATATGATGTTAATTTCCGTTTGATCAGATAAATTATCAATTAATATGATAAAATTGGTCCGGCCAGATCAAACATAAAATGCCAGCGCTTCGCCCCAGTGTGCCGTTGGGCTCGTCAGTTGGTACAGACACACCTCACCAATACGCATGGCTAGCACATACTGAGAAGGCCATCACAAGACACAAAATACAAGTAGTATTGACGTCACGAGTGATGCCAATGTGCTACGGAAGTCAGGCTCCCTTCCATAAAACAAAAACCTTACCTTGGCAATCCAAATAGGTTATGAACATTCCCAAATGGGAATATGATGTTAATTTCCGTTTGATCAGATAAATTATCAATTAATATGATAAAATTGGTCCGGCCAGATCAAACATAAAATGCCAGCGCTTCGCCCCAGTGTGCCGTTGGGCTCGTCAGTTGGTACAGACACACCTCACCAATACGCATGGCTAGCACATACTGAGAAGGCCATCACAAGACACAAAATACAAGTAGTATTGATGTCACGAGTGATGCCAATGTGCTACGGAAGTCAGGCTCCCTTCCATAAAACAAAAATCTTACCTTGGCAATCCAAATAGGTTATGAACATTCCCAAATGGGAATATGATGTTAATTTCCGTTTGATCAGATAAATTATCATTTAATATGATAAAATTGGTCCGGCCAGATCAAACATAAAATGCCAGCGCTTCGCCCCAGTGTGCCGTTGGGCTCGTCAGTTGGTACAGACACACCTCACCAATACGCATGGCTAGCACATACTGAGAAGGCCATCACAAGACACAAAATACAAGTAGTATTGACGTCACGAGTGATGCCAATGTGCTACGGAAGTCAGGCTCCCTTCCATAAAACAAAAACCTTACCTTGGCAATCCAAATTTTATCATATTAATTGATAATTTATCTGATCAAATGGAAATTAACATCATATTCCCATTTGGGAATGTTCATAACCTATTTGGATTGCCAAGGTAAGGTTTTTGTTTTATGGAAGGGAGCCTGACTTCCGTAGCACATTGGCATCACTCGTGACGTCAATACTACTTGTATTTTGTGTCTTGTGATGGCCTTCTCAGTATGTGCTAGCCATGCGTATTGGTGAGGTGTGTCTGTACCAACTGACGAGCCCAACGGCACACTGGGGCGAAGCGCTGGCATTTTATGTTTGATCTGGCCGGACCAATTTTATCATATTAATTGATAATTTATCTGATCAAACGGAAATTAACATCATATTCCCATTTGGGAATGTTCATAACCTATTTGGATTGCCAAGGTAAGGTTTTTGTTTTATGGAAGGGAGCCTGACTTCCGTAGCACATTGGCATCACTCGTGACGTCAATACTACTTAGGGGCGGCCGCTCCTTATGTGCTGAAGTGCTGCAGCACATTGTTTTATTTGAAAATAAATTATTTTAATAGTAGGCCTATTATCTACAAATACAACGCTTTAAGAAAGACGTCAAGCAAAAAGTAGGAAATATTTCTACTCCCCTCACAGAACAGGTACGGTACGAGGTATCTAGGCGTACGCTCCACTCCGTGCACTACCTTAGCTGTGCAGATCACAGCCCAGCGAGAATTTCCAAGTTTATTGGCAGGAAGCGTGAATTTTGTCTTCTGCGCATGCGCGCCCAACTTTTCCCTTGTGCTCTGGATGTGCTGTTGGGACAACAGCTAAGACCAGTCATCACAGCGATTCTTTGTTCGACCACAGAGAAGCAGCACTGGTCACACGGAATGTGAACGTGGCCAGTGGCACTATCTGGACTCAGGAATAGGATTTAAGAGGGAATCGCTCAAAGAAAATGGGGTATTAAAAAGCAGAGGAACCCATCAGCTGTTCCCGCCAGAAGGTCTTTTTCAATACTCCTAACTTACTTATTCTATAGCCACATTTTGTAAATCGATGTACTATAAAAATTATAATGTTTATGTCATCAATTAAGGACATGATTATTGTGATGCCTAGTTCATAAATTTCACTATAGCAAAATAACATGTGATTTTGCATTACGGCGTTGCTGGTTTCATTTTAATGCTTTTGGTAATACTGAGTAGTACCGTTTTTGAGCGGTCACAGCAAGTGTTTCCGAGTTCGTGAATATTTTGTAATGATGATGATGATGATAATTGTTGTTTTAAGGGGCCTAACATCGAGGTTATCGGCCCCTAATGATCTGGGTGATAGCGAAAATGATAATGAAATGGAAACCAGAACAAAATTATCGAAGGCTGAAAATACGTACAAAAAGGAACTCACATGGAAACAACTCACAATATGGTCCTACAAAAGGGAATTTAGAACGAAAAGTTGCACAAAAAGAATAGATTGAAAAAGTCCCACAAAACGTAGGCTAGATTCAAAATACGTACAAAATGCAAAGTAGCGCCGAAATACTTACAAAATGCAACTGAAATTCAAAATACTTACAAAATGCAAATGAGATCGAAATTACGTACAAAATGCAATTGAGGTTCAAAATACTTACAAAATGCAATTGAAATTGAAAATACACAATGCAATTCAGATTGAAATATCCCAGTTCCAATCCAAAGTATTCACAAAGTGCAATTGAAATTCAAAATACTTACAAAATGCAATTGAAATTGAAAATGCTTACAAAATGTACGGTAGATACAAACGACTCATGTGGATTGACAATACTTACAAAAAGCAATTTAGATTGAAAATACTTGACAAATGTAATTTAGATTCAAAATACCCACAAAATGCAATTGAGAATCAAAATATGTGCAAAATGCCCACCAAACAAAATGCAATTTAGAATCAAAATTCGTGCGAAATGCGGTTTTGGTTGAAAATACTTACAAAATGCAATTGAAATTCAAAATACTCACTAAAATGCCCTGACGCCTGCATTGAAAGACTTACTAAAAAGCAATTTAGATTGTCAATCTTTACAAAATGCAATTGAGGTTGAAAACAATCGCGAGATGTAATTTAGATCGAAGAGACTTACAAAATGCAACATAGATCAAAAATGCCTTTAAAAAAAGTGGTAAAAGGGAATTTAGATACACGGTGATTCGAGTAACAAAAACAGTGCGGGAATCTTAAAGAGAAAAGGAAATAGAAGGAAAAGAGGAGAGGAGAGGGGAGAGAGGAGAAGGTCCGCCCCAAAGGGAAGGGACAAAAAGGGGAAAACGGACCCAGCTCAGGAATCCCTCGGGGTCGCCAACGCCCGAACTCCCCAGCCGTGAGCCCCTGAGGGTGTAGCATTATCTAGGGTGCACCAGATGTGGTGGGGCTACATACACCCTGCCTCCTTAAGGGCCTAGAGCACAAGGCAGGAGGTAAAAGGAAGAGAAAAAGAAGGCTGACCCCTCGCAGAAGGAGGGTATCAGAAAAGATGAGACAAGGGCCAATTAAGGCGGGAAAGGAAGAGACTCCCTAGGCCTCGGATACCCTAATACCGTCGGGGTCAGAAGAGAACAAGAGTTGACCAAGTGAGGTCGACAGGAAAGAAGACAGAGAGGAGCCCGGCACAAGTAAGTGGAAGCAATGCCGGACTCAGCTGGGGCCCCGTGGTCGCCAACCCACGCCCACAAGATGTGAGCCCCTGGGGGAATTTTGTAATTGCAGGTGTTTTTGTGTGCAGTGCTTAATTAATTTTGTATGAGGAATGCGTATATGTGTTGAGTTTGTTTGCGTGTTTGTGCAATATGGAAAACTCAGAGGAGAGAGCCTCTTGAAAACCCCATTTTCAACCAGAACTCTTGAAGAAAAAACTAAGGTAAAGAAGTTAGGTAGACCTACCCCGGACTGCATTAAGTTTTGTGGTGCGTTTGAATTAGCTTTAAGAGGGCACGACGAAAGTGATAATTCAGACAATCCTGGCGTTTTCATGGGCCGTCTAGCAGATTTAATTTCTAGTATAGACAGTTCAGTAAAGGAGCACATTGAATCTAATAGAGTTTTCAAAGGGACCTCAAAAACCAACCAGAACGAGTTGTTGGACTGCATGCTTGAAACCTTCAGAGAAGTGATAGCAGAAGAAATGCAGCAAGCATATTTTGTTAGTGTGATGGCCGATGAAACTACCGATATTTCAGAGCAGACTCAGTTAGTGTTGGTATTTCGGTATGAGGAAGATGGTATTCCATACGAACGATTTTGGGGCTTCTTTAAACCGGAAGGTCAGAATGCGGATTCCCTTGCATCATGTATTTTAAGTGTAATGGACAACATGTTAAACGCTACACCACACAAAGTTATTGCGCAGACCTACGGCGGGGCATCAGTAATGAGTGGTGGTAAAGGTGGAGTGCAAGCAAAGATAAAAGCCTGTTATCGCAACGCACATTACATCCACTGCTATGCACACCAACTGAATTTAACAATGGAACATGCAGCTTCGCAGAATCAGTCGGCTAGGATGTTCTTCGCTCACCTGTCAGCGTTCCCTGCTTTCTTATCAAGGTCGCTGCAACGGACGTCTGCTTTAGAAGCAGTGGCAGCTCGAAGAATTCCAACAGGACCAGCGACTAGATGGAATTTCAGGTCGCGCACCGTAAATGTGGTGTACGAGCAAAGGGTACCCATAAGAGAGTGTTTATTAATGCTAGAGCCTGAGAGGTGTTTCTCATCGCTGAAGAGGATCAAGAGCTTTCTGCGGAACACCATGGCACAAGAAAGACTAAGTGCTCTCGCTATGCTCTCCATTTAGAAAAAATGGTCTCCAGTATTGGGGGGGGGGGGGTTCAATGCCAGGGTGATTGACAAGTTCTGCAACAAGAAGGAGCAACGTATGGACTTCATTTTTCGACACTGAGTGAGTGTTTATATATGTTTATATATTTAAAAAAAAATTGGAGGGAGGGTTAGGCCTACAGCACACAACTAATTTTCTACACCAGCCGCCACTGATACTACTTGTATTTTGTGTCTTGTGATGGCCTTCTCAGTATGTGCTAGCCATGCGTATTGGTTAGGTGTGTCTGTACCAACTGACGAGCCCAACGGCACACTGGGGCGAAGCGCTGGCATTTTATGTTTGATCTGGCCGGACCAATTTTATCATATTAATTGAAGATTATTGTGTAGGTGTATTATTCGAACTTCAATCGCGTGATTAGGACACAAGAAATAAAAACTTAATTTTATAATTTTGCAAAGCCACCATCTTAAAGTTATGTAAACAATATTGAATTAAATTAGATGTCAGTGCATTACAATGTGTATCAACACTTGCTGTACCTAGTTTCACTGCCTTTGGAGGGTTAAATCATGAGAAACTTTTATTCAAATGTTTCAAATTCCCTTGGCCTCAATGTTCGTTTTGTACTTAACAGGTTTCTGAAAAGTTACATAGTGACCTCCTAGTAATGCCCTTTATCACCGTACAAAATTTCAGGGTGATATCAGTAGTAGTTTTGGAGATAATAGAATGCCGGTGAAATATTTTACACGGCCGCCATCTTGGATTGGGGAGACTTAATACAATTTGAAGGGTACGGTCGGGGTCGGACAAAACAGTACTATGACCTTACAGAGTTTCATTGAAATTGCTCCAGCCGTTAAGATTTTATTACGCACACACACACGGACAAAAGGGGATCTCATAAGACCATTTTTCTTCATAAATGAAAATAGGCTAAAATTCCACAGTGTTAGGATTGTGGCCACACAATGAAATGTAACCGGTATGTGGTGTTGTACCATCTTGGTGAAGAAAGAAAAAACAATCCTTCTCTGTCAGTTAGCTGAAGAAAAAATAATTAAAAATAAGCTGAATGTATTGTTCAGAACTTTGTCACATATCATTCTTATTAAGAGACTTAACTGGGCAGGTCATTTAATTACAATGGAGGAACATCCGAGTCCCAAAGAAGGTTTTCAAGGAAGATTTTAGAGGAGGAAGGCCTGTTGGAAGGCCACATAATAGATGGGAAAAGGGAGTTCGGCAGAATGCTGCGCATATCCTCAAGATCCGGAATTCGCGAGTTGCAGCACAAGATCGACAATGATGGAGGAAAGCAACTGGGGAGGCCATGACCCGAACACGAAGGAAGGATTGTGCAGAATTCATAGTTTCATGGAAATAAAAATCAGCCACACATTTTCATGTGCCAGTTGAGTCCTCCAGGTTTGCTTTGGTCATAGCGGTGGGAAATGCTGACTGTTCCAGGACTGTACAAAAAATGTGGCCATACATGTGGTACAACAGTAACCAGCCTTCTTGCATTTTCTCTTGAATGGGGTCAATTGCAAGCTGCCATCTTGAGTGTTGTTGCAGACGTGTTCTATGCAGGAAATTACACATTTTAAGGCAAATGTATCATTTGCATTTCCATTGAGCAGGATTTTAACGGATTTTATCCATTTTAAGGATTATAGATGATGAAACAGATTCACGGATTCAGTTTGTGTAATACCCACCGATGTCGGATTGCAGCAACATGATGCACTTCGTATTCTGCTTCTCAACAAGAGACATATTCGGCTGTTGCCTTGCAGACATCTGCATTGTAATTCAGGAATCACACCTCGCACCATTTTGAGTGATCATCAATAAACTCAACAGGAAATGTTCTCCACAGCGGCTACGCACTGCTGCGAAAGGTAGCGTCTTCAGTTTAGTTGGCAGCGTAGTGTCCTTGATAGGGTGAAGGCCCCATGTGTGGGCTGTCGAAATCGTCAGTGTGTATAGTTAGATTATTGGAAGAGTGCAACAGTATGTTATGAATGGCTGTGGTGAGTACAACGTTTACTGTTTGTTTTATTACAAGCGACAGCCGTATTGCCAACATAACTGGTGATGCTATCTCTCGCAGCAGCGCGTAGCTGCGGCGGAGAACATTTTCTGGTGCCCTGTACTTGGTACCTCCTAGGGAGTTAATTCTCATTGGACCACTTTCGTTTTGTTTTCTGCTCCAACTCCTTTGGAAATTGAGACCTGGACATCTTCCCCTTAAGGCATACATTGCAATTCAATTTCACAACAGAATCCACAAGTTGCACTCCTGTAACATTCTGCTTTTTCACTGCTTCCAAAACGTTCATCACATTTGCACATTTGTCACAGTCACCTATGCAACAGCTCCAGCATTACAGTACTTTCCTCAGTTTGGGTATCACTAAACAGGTATTCCCTTCAGTCTCGTGCACATGGTACAAATAGTCTGTTCTTTTGCTCGAATTGGAGGGCACTGTACAGGTATTCTCTGCAATCTCGTGCACATGGTACAAATCGTCTATTCTATCTGCCAGTAATAAGGCATCACCATTTTCCTTCAGTAAAATGGTATCTGTTTTCTTGAAAATAACATCAAGACGACATTTGGTAGTTTTCCCATGAATAGTAAACTAAATTGTCCTCAATGAGAAGCATCAGCGAATGAGCAAAACATTCTTCTCATATTGGTTGTAAAATGTATTCAGAGCACAATCAACGAACTATCTCCAGTTTGAATCAATCTAACAAAATGACAATGCCACAGAAAATTTTGAAGTCACATCTTCCATATTCCCAGTATTTTTGATGGTTTGTATTGAACATTCACTCCGATTTCTTGTGTCCCAGTTTATCGAATTTATAACACCAAAATTCTGTCCCAATTCATTGTACCTCTGCATTCACTTCCAGTTCGTTTTTCTTATAGTTACATCTGTAATTTCTCTGCACATACATGGCCTCCGATACCTCGCCGCATGCGCCCTCCCTACATGCAAGATAATTTTTGTGTCAAGTGCCTCAGGAGTTGGCAACACATCGCTGGATTCTACTTAGAGCCCGAATCTTCACACCCAAGGAAAGTGTGATATGAATCCTCTAAGGCAAGTGGCATAAGATGGTGAAGAAGGCGTTATTAGCTTTCAGCATCTTTTGTGTTGATGATAATTTTTTATTTTCATTTCTTTAGTATTATCGTACCAAACACATTTTTGACAACTGACTTATGGCCCACCCAGCATATGCTGACCTAAAAGGAAGAAATATGATTGATGTGCAGTAACCTTCCCAGGTTTCAAGGGATCGAACCCTTACTTTCGGGACATGCGATTTTAATTATCGTCCATATATTTTTATTTGATGCCTTTTTATGTATAATAATTATTTAGGGAAGTGCATGATATCATGTAATTGATTTCTGATTAATGTGTTTAGGTTTTAAGAGATTGTAATTGGCAGGATCTAAGTCAGGTTATATGTGAATATTTTAACATTGGAATAATCTTCAGTAAGTTAGTCTGGAATTGTGTCCAGCAACCAGGAAATAAGGCTTGTTATTGTGGGGTTTCTCCAGAGTGCCGAGTGCGAGATGAGTCATCCAGGTGGTAGGCTTGACAACCCTGTGCTAGGGGTGTGTCTTTGATACATCGTTCGAGCAAAACAACAACTCCTTATTTTGGACTGCGTTGTTTCATGTTGTTGTGATCAGCTGCACCTGTGGACGAAGCCAGGTAAACCAGTGATATGTGGGGGGGGAATGATGATTGTTATTAGTTCGGTCGAGGCAAGCAGAGAGGACTCTTATTTTTCGGACTCCGTGTGAGGAGGACTTATTTTTCGGACCGCGCGTAGTGAGGCGGTAATTCTTGGTGTGACTCCTGGAAGGAGTAGAGTTTGTATTTTGGACTTGTGTGATTTTGTGGAGAAGGAAGTATTTCAGACGATCACAAATTTGTGTTCAAGGTGCAATTACAGAGTTGCTGGCTATACGTTCTCTAGGGAATTATGAGCCTAGTCTCAAACAAATCGCCTAGATTGTTTGTTTCGAAACGCATGAAGAATTGTGAATTAACACCTGTGTACCAAAATTCTGAGACCTTAACTCTAAATTGTTGTACGGCAAGCACTAGTAAAATATGCTACGTGTTAGTAAATTCAGGAATGAACTAGGTGCGACAATCCATCACACGGATTTAAGGCATCTTATAATCAGATCCGCGAAGCAAAGTAAATCGTAGGATGCTGACCATCAATCAAATAATGTACATATTCTTCATAATCGAAAAGCTTGCGTGTGAAACATACAGTAATTGTGTTGCGAGTAAGTAGGACTGATTATTTGCAAGCACTAACCCCAGAATCAGTAGAGTTAGCCATCACTACTGAAGTCATCGCCTCTAAGTACCAGTCATCATTACTTCCAAGGGTCATCAATATGTCATATGTGTACCTGTGTAAATATGATAGGGAGTATTAGTATAGTCTGTATGACAATGATCCTGCGTAGTGCATTGTATGTCTGGTATCAGAATAGATTGTGATTTTTACCAGATCTCTAGTGTCTTTATTTCTGAGGTGACCATCATAGTTAAGAGTGAATGTATATTGCTGCTGCTTATACCATACAGGTGTTTTATCCCCACGCACCCCGTATATATAGTTATTGAGAGGCCGAGCAGTTACAATTGGTCGCCCAAGTGGGGTGACCAGTTACAATTGGCAGCCCAACTGTGGAGCTCGAAGTACAGTACAGCAACAACAATAACGTTCACGTGTACGCATACGCCAATAGACTTAGCCAAATTTCTATGCAGATTAGATGTTATCGGAGGAAAGGTTAGAATTAAGAAGTAGAACTATCAGTAAAGTTAACGTTAAGATGGCGGATAAGAACTTGGGTATGGACGTGGACAAGAGTGGGAAGGGTGAAGGCTTAATAGAGTCACCATCCGGGGAATCTATTAATTCCGAGCAAAGCCAGATCACTATACAGGAGGGTAGTAAAAGTAACTATAATGGGGGGGGGGGTATGAACAATAGTTATATATAGTTATTGTTGTTTTAAGGGGTGGAACTACGAGGTCATCTGCCCCAATATGAACAATAGTATGCTCCAAACGCTACTAAGTAAATTCACAGGTATGGAAGAGTCAGTAAGCCAGAAAATGGAGTCAGGGAAAGAGAGTATGAGTAAGGAGATAGGAGAGGTCAGAGTGTCTATGAGTGAGTCTATTAAGAAGCAGGAAGAGTCGATAAAAGAGTCTATGGGTCAGCAGAAGCAAGAATTAGGTAAACAGATAGATTTTGAAGGTAAGCAGGTGGAATCTGTGAAATTATATGTAGATGAGGCAGTGAAGAAACAGGCAGATGCCACGAATGCGCTAAAATAGAAGAATTAAGTAAAGAAGTACAGGGGCATAAATCAGTTATGAGCAGTAGGTTGGAAAACTTAGAGAAGGATCTTAGTAACAAGATAGAGGAGAGAGAAGATGTTCTTAGAGAGGAAATAGCGAGAAAGCAGGATAGTGTGGAAAATAGGTTAGCAGGGGTGGAAGGCCATCAGGAAAAACAGAAGCGGGAACTGGGGGAAGTCAGGAAAGAAATTATTGTTAACGGGGAACCAATAGAAAAGCGAGTGAGCGGAGCGTGTGCAGAGGTATGCAATACCGTAAGGGATGATTCTAAGGAATATTTACACAGAGTAGGAATCGTAGAAGATAAATTGGGGGAGATCGAGAGACTTAAGGGAGAACAGGTGACATTGGCGGAGAATGACGAAAAACTTAGGGAAGAGTTGATAAAAGTGAGAAGAGAGGTGAGAGACCGACCAATGAGTCATAGAGGAGCAATGTCACTTGGTTGTTCTAATAGGGATCTGGGTCTTCCACAATTTAATCCCATGGAGTATTTGAAATCTGTTGAAAAGAAATTTAAGAAACATTTAGACGATGAATTGATCGATTGGGAAACGGTAATGGAAATCCTGTCACACTCGTTCAAGGGGGATGTCAAATCTTGGTTTGAGATTTATAGGCCAAACATGAGAAATTTAGAGGATTTTAAAAGTAAATTTAAGGCCAAATTTTGGGGGGAATCTATTCAGGCTAGGGAATGGGAAACTCTCACGTTTGGAAAATTCAAGGAGCGCGACGGGATAACCCTCACTGAATATTTTCTAGCAAACGTGTTAGTGTGGAAGAATTTAGAGGGGGTCACCTCTGACATAGACATAGTCAGGCTGATGCTCAAGCACTTTCCGAGTAGAATACGACAGGCTAGCTGTATGCAGAAGGTAAAAAGTATTGAGGAGTTGGAGGAATTGCTGACTAGTTTTGATAATTTAGGCCCTCAGCAAACTAACAGAACGGAAGTGAAAAATGAAACCAGACAGAATGAGCATCAACCAAATCAGAACAGGAATAGGTTTAATCAGGCTGGCAGAGGTGACAATTTCAATAGGAGGGAGGAAAACAATAATTGGAGGGCAGAGAATAATAGACAGGGGGATAATTATCAGAGGAGAGATAATTTCCAAAGGCGGGAAAATTTTCCGAGGGGTCAACAGGAGGGGACAGTTCAGGGAACGAATGAATCTAGAAGAGGACAGGAGCCAGCTCAGATACAAGGTACGAGTGATTTAAACTCGCAGCGGGTTGTGTAAAAAGGTCAGGTAGACAGCCCGAAGGTGAATATGTTAGGCAGTGTGTGATTCAGGAAGAGAAGGCGAGTTTTGCACCTATGACGAAGGAGGATTTGTTATCTGACCAAGAGGATTTTTAAGTAGAAGGTAAGAGCGAGGGATTTTCAATGGTCATTGAAATAAGCATTTTAGGGTAGAGAAGTAAGGGCTCTAGTAGACTTTGGGAGTGAAATGTCATGCATAAGCAAGGTGGCTTATGAAGAAATTATTAGGGGTGGTCAGGAGTTGGAAGAGATACCTGTTAAGACCTTACATATTATTACTGCTGTAGGGAGTAAGAGCCAGAAGGTCAGTAAGCAGATATTGTTGCATATTCAGTTAGAGGGTAGAGTGAGTAATCAATGTTGATTGGTCATTCCCAATTTAATTTATGAGATAGTGCTTGGTAACGACTGGTTGAATAAGCATAAGGATGTTATGGATTTTAACAACGGAGTCTTATGTCTGGAGAAGAGCATTAAGGGTCAAGGAATTAAGATGAGGTGTGAATTATACCAGACCCAAAACAACTGTGAACATGAGGGAGGAGTCAGATTCACTCACTCACTCGCACCAGCCAATAGCATAGCGCGGCGTTGCCTAGTTAACTCAACTAGCTGGGCTCGCTGCGCCGTACGAAATCGTTATTTCTCTCCACGCACGAAAATAATTAATTATTCAATTATTTTGATGACCCTATGTTACAGAGCTAAACATTTTGAAACTGACTGTCCAAACCCCGTGACGATACGACCAGCCATTCGGGAGATAACATCTGCCCTTGAACTTAAGGCATAATTAGAGAAGGAATGATTTAGGTGTTGAAATATCTGGGTTCACTAGGGTAGATAACGAAGAGTGACGGTATTGCTGTATCAATTCAGTAGTGGAGCTTTAACAAGTGCTGTGAGCTGAAGTTTTGAACTCGTAACAATGTCCCTTAGCAAGCCCAGTGACAGCCGCACAGTTTTACACAGCCAGGAAAGAAATATAATTTTCAGGGTATATGGCCTTTAAAAGAAGCTTTCGAATACAGAAGTACGTGAAAACACAAAACCTGATAACCTGTGTTATTGTGCTATCAGCAATTATGTTTTTATTTTTAACCGAGTCGAATAAAACTCACCTCTTCACAGTTTTACCTCGCGAGGCACAGTGTAGCCAGTTCTAACCCTGAGACCAGAACTAAATGTTATGATTGAGCCGTGAATCGAATCCGGACCTCACGGGTTGTTGTTGATTGTTTTAGGGGCTTTGCGACATCGTGGTCATGTAGCCCCGTGTATTTGGGTGTGTGTGGAATTTGTCTGATAATCTGTGTCACTGTGATGTCTGTACTAGTGTGTGTATTTGTAAGTCAGGTAGGATTTGGGTAGGAAGCAGCCATGGCACGTTAGGTACCATCCCAGCATTTGCCTGGATTAGAAGTGTGAATCCACAGAAAACACACTTCCAGGATGGTTTAGGTAGGAATCCAACTCACATCTTCCCAGTTTTGCTTCACGAGGCTGAGTGTACCCCGTTCCAGCCCTCAGACTAGAATTTAATTGCTTGACAGAGGTGGGAATCGAACCTGGACCTCCTGGGCCACAGCCAAGAATGCTGGTTGCTACACCAGGAGGTGGACACGTGCACAAATAACGTTTGTGTGATATCTTATATCTGCCTCATAATCACATTGTGCGCACTCCGTTGTGAGCATAGATATTCGTAGGATTAGGCCCCCCAGCGCGTACATGTTCTTACATTCGGAGCGCCTTGTGTTCACGGAACAGGTCGTGCGTATACTGCGAGCGTAGAGCTGTGTCATCTCCACTATGGCAACAGTGCTCAGCTGGACGCACGCTACTGGGCTAGCCCATGTTCACAGTTGTTTTGGGTCTGGTATAGTTGAGGAGATGGATGGTGCGGGTGTTACTAAGGGTTTGGAGGGGATGTCAGCAGAGGTGTCTGACGAGGAGGTACAGCTGGAGGCTGTGTGCCATATTTCGGTAGAGGAACATTGAGGCGGTCCACTTTGGGAAACTGTGGACAAAAGTACGTTGTGTGATGAGAGTAAGGATTTGTTTGAAGTGTTATTGAGTAACAAGGAAGTATTTAATGATAAGCCTGGATTAACGCACATATACACCCAACAATTCGAGCTGGTTGATAGTTCGCCATTTTCTGGACCCAGATATGCCATTCCTTTCAAGTAGGCTGCCGCCGTAGAGGATGAAATTAACAGAATGTTAGACCAGGGTATTATAGAGCCTTCCACGAGTATGTACTCTAACTCACTTGTTGTTGTTGGAGAGAGTGATGGCTCAGTTAGATTATGTATTGACGCTCGTCAATTAAATATGAGATTGGCGGGAGACACCCAGAGGCCTGAGTGTATTGAGGACCTAGTTCAGAAGTTTACCGGCAGGAAGTGGTTTTCAACCATGGATCCGAGCGCCAGGTTTTGGCAAGTCCCTTTACGAGTGAAAGATAGGAAGTTAACGACTTTTAGCTACAAGAGTGGTCTTTTTCCGCATTGTGTTGTGCCATTTGGGTGCAAAACTAGTAGTTCAGCATTGATTAGGGCTTTAAATTTAGCATTAGGGAGGGACACACATGATTTCGTTACAATGTACATTGACGATCTTATTATTGCATCACACACTAAAGAGGATCACATAAGGAACGTGGACATAGTTTTGAGAAAGTTAAGGGAGGGGGGTTTTTACAGTGAAACTTAGTAAGTCTTCGTTTGCAACACAACAAATTACATTTTTAGGGCACACGATCACTACTCAAGGGATTTTTCCTGAACAATCGCGTTTAGAAAAGATCAACAACACCGCTACACCATGTAACGCCAAGCAACTTCGAAACATATTAGGGGTCTTTAACTATTTTAGGAGATTTGTCTTTAGGTATTCCAATCTGGTTGAACCTTTTAGGGAACTGTTGAAGCAGGGTGCAAGATGGGTGTGGAACCATGAGCAAGAGGCAGCTTTCGCGGAGTTGAAGAGAGGTTTCGTGGAATCAATTATACTGAAATACCCTAGAATAGATTGTCCTTACGTCCTTATGACTGATGCCAGTATGTTAGGGATTTCAGGGGTGCTGTGCCAGTATGATGACGAAGGTAATTTAGGTATAGTCTCATTAGCTAGTAGGGGTTTGAGTATGGCTGAGAAGCGTTACACTATCACTGAGATAGAGTTGTTGGCTATTGACGTCAGAAAAGTTGGATGGCGCAGCCACGCGGCAGAATGTTGAAGCTGTAACATTGTGACTGGTAAGATTTATTTAGATGGTGAAGCATTGACGTCGTGATGGAAACAGAAAGAAATTTGTCAAATTCGAGGAGGTACTGCTCTGTATACGGTTGCAAATCGTATAAAACGGCTACGAAATATCTTCACTACTTTCCTGTACAAAAAGTTCAGAGCGAAAGATGGGCTTCGGCACTGTCAATTGGAAAACGTGTTACATGTTACATGACAGTGTGCATTTTTGTGAAGACGACTTCTTTCCACCGGTACTGTTGATTATTGATAGTTATTGTCTCTAATTTTTATTCACATGGATTTAGCTACATCAAAAATACTGATAAACTTATAGCCTATTACTTCTGTGCCGTATAAAGAATGTAATCCGCTCTTCGTAAACTTATTTTAGGGGTTCTTCCGATTGACAATAGCCGAATGGTTAGAAAACTTAAGAAAAATGCTGTTCCTAGCCTTAATTTGCCAGACAATTTATATTCTTGCCTTTGAACAGCAAGTATGTAGGTCATTGAAGTATGATTTGGCTTAAATTGTGATTTTGGCTATGATCTCCTTACTGTTGAATTTAGTTAATTAATGTGTAAAATCTTAGTTTTAAGTACCGGTTTGGTGACCCATCATCCCAGGCAGGCCGGTAACACCTATACTACTCAGGCAGATAGGTCACTTAGTCGTAATTTAGAAGTTATAGTGATGTTAAGTATACAAATGCGGTAATGTAGCAGGAGACCGGATCGGCCTAGGCTATTCTAACTTTAATTAGTTCCCATTTCAGGGTTTTACAGTTTTGAGTGCGAATAGTTGGTTTGAAAGTTGTACAACAGTAAGGAGAGTATGTTTTGTATAGGTTTTAATTTGTATTATGGTTTATGTCGAGCTGAGGAGTGAATTTGGTTTGGCTTAAAGTGTAGTTTTTGATCTGTTCCGTTTGCTTATGACAAGTTCAAATGGAGACTCCAGCTTTGTTAAATATCTGTATTTTAAATATTTAATTAAATATATTGATAAAGAGGATGTCTCCATTTTAACTTGCCTGCGGCAAGAGATTAATATATTAACATTCTTGCCTTTGAACAGCAAGTATGTAGGTCAATATTTGCAATATTGAAGTATGATTTGAGCATCCCAAGTAACGCTTCTTTGAACCCAAAACATTCATGCAAATTCAGGGTTGCTTGATTCAATTTATTATCAGGGAGTCGTCCTTTGTGTTATGTGAGATATATATATTGTGAACTTAATAAAAACATCGATACCGCTAGGCTCCCAAGTACAGGCTTCATATAGGCCTATGTAACAGCAGACAGTAAATTAACTATCTACATGTGGGTAATATTTTTAACTGGTATTAATTAGGCACTGCATTTAAATTGATTATAAAAATATTTATATCAATGAAAGGAAATATGTAGTATTTTGCCATCATAAATTAGAAGCCATAACAAACGCACACCCAATCACTTCACGTCACTATATCGCCGCCATATTGCAAACAGCTGACCGTAAGCTCCTCCCCCGTTTCGGACGTCAATCGTGTTACTCACTTGGTAAGTTTCGGAGCTATGTTCTGGGGAGCAAGTTGAAGGTACTCACGGACCATAATGCTCTAGTGTTTATGGGTTCATGTAAGTTGACCTCTAATAGGATGTCAAGATGGATCTTGGCAACTAGTGAGTACGATCTAGAGATAACGCACATTAAGGGTAAAGAGAATATCGTGGCTGACTTCCTAAGCAGGAATATAGGTGATGATGATCACCGGGTGGTGAACATTAAACGGGGTGTTGTTTTATGTGTCACGAAGACAACAGATTGTGAGGAGGAGATTGAAAAGCTCCAGAATATGCTAGCAAAACAGGAGAAAGACGAGAGAATGGCTCAGATCTTGGGGGAGTTGAGAGAGAAGGAGGTTGGAGCTAGACTCCAGGTGGGGAAGTTCACCTATAAGCTAGAGTGCGGCTTATTGGCAAGGTTGTCACCTAGGTGAATGGAAGGTATGTGTACCTAGTTCTCTGCAGGAGGTTATGATCTGGTATCACCATAAAGCTTTGGGGCACTTTGGAGCAGCTCAAGTTCTTTTCGCTGTTCAACAGCATTTCATTTGGCGTAACATGGGAAGGAATATCAGAAAGTTCTTGCGAGTTGTGATTCCTGCCAACGTTGTAAAGCCCCAGCGAGATATTTGCAGGGACCTCATCAGGCGGTAATCACTGAAAAACCGCGGGATTTACTATGTTGTAATTTGTATGGGCCTTTAGTCAAATCTCGGTACGGATATCAGTATATCTTTGTGATTGTCGACTCTTTTAGTAAATTTGGAAAGCTGTATCCCCCGAGGAATGCGACTGGGATGGTTGCGCCCTACAAATGGTCGACAAATACATCCCTGAGTTCGGGAAGCCCATCAAAGTATTGACTGACCACGGCAGCCAGTTCGCCTCAAAAATCTGGAAGACCAAGTTAGGTGAAGTGGGTGTCGAGCATATTTTCTCTTCTATAAGATACCCGCAAGGAAATATGAGTGAAAGAATTATGAAAGATCTTGGGAGGGTATTCCATACTTATGTGAGCGATCGCCATAATGCATGGTTCTCCAAAATAGGAGATATTGAACAATGGTTCAATAATACGCTACATGAGAGCACGAAATGTACCCCTAATGAGCTGCAATTTGGTAGGAAGCCTACTAATGACATCGCAAGAATGCTAGGATTGGAAACGGGAGAGGAGATCGAGAGGGATATCAGCATCCGGCTGGCTAGGTTTAACTTATAAAAAGCAGGAAATAAACGTAGGCACCAGCAAAAGAGAGAGAAGTTTAATTTTTTTAATGTTGGTGACCAGGTGTTGCTCAGAGTGCCATGTCCTACTTCCGCTGATGACAAGGAAATGTCCAAGTTTTTTCAATTGTTCAGGGGACCCTTTATAGTGACTAAGCGTATTGGCAAGTGGGCGTACGGCTTAACAGACCACCAAGGAACCAATGTAGGGTCATATAATATATATAATCTTAAGAAGTATGTTAGCTTGTGTTGGTAGGGCAGATCCTCTGAGACTGACTTAGTCAACATTGTGATATATTGCACAGGTACGCTTCAAGAAATGACGAAGAGGCTACAATTGGCCAAGTGTTGAAAAGCAGAGCATATTAGTTCACATGCATCTTAGAATGCATTTTGCAAGTGCAACGTGGCTAGGTGCCAATTTGGTCAATTATGACATGAGGTAGATTGAAGGACACGTGAGGAATTTCCGTGTGAGGTAGCGTAGAGGACACGTGAGGAATTTCCGTGTGAGGTAGTGTATAGGACACTTGAGAAATCGGTGTGAGCTAGAATTAAGAAACTAACAAAGACATTTGAAAGAATGAATGTTAACATGAAGACGTCAAGAAAATGAAAATGTATTGAAGGGTAAAATTTTGAAATGAGAAGGGTAATTTGTGTATGTTATTCATTAGTGAATTAGTTTATGTATTTCTAGGGTCATATATATATTCCAGTGTTTTATTGTGTATAGATGGAGTCCCCATAGGAACTCCATGGCGGGGAATTGTAACCTTCCCTTACTTTCGGGACGAGCGATTTTAATTATCGTCCATATATTTTTATTTGATGCCTTCTTATGTTTAATAATAATAATAATAATATTATTATTATATGTTTAATAATTATTTAGGGAAGTGTATGATATCATGTAATTGATTTCCGATTAATGTGTTCAGGTTTTAAGAGATTGTAATTGGCAGGATCTAAGTTAGGTTATATGTGAATATTTTAACACTGGAATAATCTTCAGTAATTTAGTCTGGAATTGTGTCCAGCAACCAGGAAATAAGGCTTGTTATTGCGGGGTTTCTCCCGAGTGCCGAGTGTAAGGTGCGTCATCTAGGTGGTAGGCTTGACAACCCTGTGCTAGGGGTGTGTCTTTGATACATCGTTCGAGCAAAACAACAACTCCTTATTTGGGACCGCATTGTTTATTGTTGTTGTGATCAGCTGCACCTGTTGGCGAAGCCAGGTAAACCAGTGATATGTGGGGGGGAATGATGATTGTTATTAGTTCGGTCAGGACAAGCAGAGAAGACTCTTATTTTTCGGACTCCGTGTGAAGAGGACTTATTTTTCGGACCGCGCGTAGTGGGGCGGTAATTCTTGGTGTGGCCTCCTGGAGGGAGTAGAGTATGTATTTTGGAGTTGTGTGATTTTGTGGAGAAGGAAGTATTTCAGACGATCACAAGTTTGTGTTCAAGGTGCAATTACTGAGTTGCTGGCTATACGTTCTCTAGGGAATTATGAGCCTAGTCTCAAACAAATCGCCTAGATTGTTTGTATCGAAACGCATGTAGTATTGTGAATTAAAGTCTGTGTACCAAAATTCTGAGACCATAACTGTAAATTGTTGTACGGCGAACACTAGTAAAATATGCTAAGTGTTAGTAAATTCAGGAACGAACTAGGTGTGACAATCCATCACACGGATTTAAGGCATCTTATTATAATCAGATCCGCGAAGCAAAGTAAATCGTAGGATGCTGACCATCAATCGAATAATGTACATATTCTTCATACCGGTAATCGAAAAGCTTGCGTGTGAAACATATAGTAATTGTGTTGCGAGTAAGTAGGACTGATTCTTTGGGAGCACTAACCCCAGAATCAGTAGAGTTAGCCATCACTGCTGAAGTAATCGCCTGCAAGTACCTGTCATCATTACTTCCAAGGGTCATCAATATGTCATATGTGTACCTGTGTCAATATGATAGGGAGTGTTAGTATAGTCTGTACGACGAGGATCCTGCGTAGTGCATTTTATGTCTGGTATCAGAATAGATTGTGATTTTTACCAGATCTCTAGCGTCTTTATTTCTGAGATGACCATCATAGTTAAGAGTAAATGTATATTGCTGCTGCTTATACTGTACAGGTGTTTAACCCCCATGCACCCCGTACATATAGTTACTAGCAGTAGTGCCCGGCTTTGCCCGGTGGATTTATTTGTTTTATGGATGATAATGAATACTACTACAGAACTGGCACATGATAGAAAATTAATCTACCAGAAAAAAATAATTAAATATTACTTTTTGTGGTGGTGGTGGTGGTGGTTGTAGTGAGGGTGATAAGCAGTACAGTATAATGGACGTAACATTTAGATCATTTTATAATAATGATAATAATGAATAGGGAAATGGCTATTTACTAACTACAGCACTGACACATGTAATTTACAAACAAATTTCTAAAAATGATTAGAAAGAGGAGTAGGCTAAGTGAAATAAGAGACACTGCCTACTGTAGCGCCTATATCTCATTGTCTGTTAGAAATGTCGCATAGCGCCGTAGGAAAATAATCAGAACACTTTGGAAAACTCCGGCTGTCCCGAGCTCCTGAGGTAGCAATAGTATCATTTAAGGCCACATAGCGCTCAACGATAAGTTTCGGAATAAATTACGGTAAATTTGAAAGCACCAACGCTTATTGCAGCTGATAACCTCAATGTATTGCACCAACACCATTGCACTTATACAGATGCATAACATGTTCATGATGATAACTGTTTTAAGGGGCAAAAGAAACATTTTGCACTAATTACTCCCTGTGACTGCAATTTATAAGCAGCGCAAGATTTAACTATTTTCGCAATTCTGCACCAGAACACTGGTAGGGGCGACGTGATGCAGCCCGAATCGCCAGTTAGCAATAGACTTATTAAAATACTCTTACAGTTACACTACGGACATGAATGATTCTAGGGCTTTAATACATGGTTTTTAAGTTAGTTTGTTATTCTAAATGTAGGGAATGGAGAGCGTTGTCCAAAATATCAAGTGGACAGGGTTTCCAGCAGGGTTTCAAAGTGTATGCATAATTAGGTGCAATTAGGAGGAACGGTGTAGATTTGTGATAAAGGGCCTAAATGCAGGAAATGGAGTGGTCTGTCCAAAATTTAAAGTGGACAGTGACACCCGCAGGGTTCCAAAGGGTAAGTGTACACAATGTGATTCAGATCGGTGAAACGGTGTAGATTTGTGCCAATGAACCTGAATGCAGGGAATGGAGTGGTCTGTCCAAAATTTCAAGCAGACAGTGTTACTCGTCGGGTTCCAAAGTGTAAGTATGTGAAATTTGGTTCAGACCGGTGAAACGGTGTAGATTTGTACCATCATCATCATCATCTTGCACAGTTTCCAGCCACTGGCCGGGTCTCTTTGGAACACAAGCCTCTCCAACATCTTCTGTCTTCCCACCATCTCTCAGCCTCCACCCTTGTCCAGTCTTCTCCTCTCTTCTTCACGCTTTCTTCCACCCCCTTCAGCCACCTGTCTCTCGGTCTTCCCCTCGGTCTCTTTCCTTCCCACTTCGTCTCATGTACTCTCCTGGGTATCCTCTTCTCCTCCATTCGTTTTACATGTCCATACCATCTAAGTCTAGATTTCTCTATACCATCCTGTAATGGTTCCTCCTTCATTAATTCTCTGGTCCTCTCATTTCTTATTCTGTCCATCTTTGTAGCTCCAATACTGCTTCTCAAGAACCTCATCTCACTGGCCTGTATTTTGCTCTTCTCCCTTCCTTTCATAACCCAGGTCTCCGAGGCATACGTCAGGATAGGGACATAGTACGTCCGATATATGATCTTTTTGCTGTTCTGAGGGACATCCTTGCTCCATAACATGCTTCTCACACTCCTCCGAAATGCTTCTGCCTGCCTCCCCCGCTCATTTATTTCTCTATCGTTTCTTCCATTATCTTGTATCAGGCTTCCCAGATACTTAAAACTCTCCACTTTCTTCAGCTGTTCCCCACCAATTGTTATTCCCGTTGTGGTTCTTTCCTTCTTCCTTGTTGTGATCACCATCTCACTCTTATTTATGCTAAATTTCATCCCATATCCTTGTAATATTCCTTCCCACACGTCCAACTGTTCCTGTACCTCCTCCTCCTTGTTTCCCCAAATCATCAAATCATCTGCAAACACCATTGCTTTCATCTTTCCGTCCCCAATTACTTGTGCCACTCGGGTCATTATGTCATCCATCACCACAATGAAAAGTAACGGTGACAGTGCACTTCCTTGTTTCAGGCCGTTTCTTTGTTCCAACCAGTCAGATCTCTCTCCTCCCACTTTCACACAGCTCACGCTTCCCTTGTACATCTCCTTTATCCTCTTTATAGTCCATTTCTCTACTCCTCTATCCTCCAGGGACTTCCATACTTTGTTTCTGCATACACTGTCATATGCTTTCTCAATGTCCAGGAAGGCCATCAGTAGATCTGTTCCATACTCATAGTGCTGTTCTTGTAACTGCCTTACAGCAAAAATCAAATCCACTATGGACCTTCCTGCTCTGAAGCCATGTTGTTCTTCCCTCATCCCTCCTTCTATCCTTGTCCTAATTCTCTTTTCCAAAACTTTCTCGAAGATCTTTGCACAATGACTCATCAGTGTTATTCCCCGATAGTTTCTGCAATCTGTTCTACTACCTTTCTTGAAGATCGGGACAATGATTCCTTTTTTCCAGTCCTCTGGGGTCTTCCTTTCCTTCCATGCTGTCCTCATCACTCGGTACAGCCACTGTATCCCCACCTCTCCTGCTGCTCTCACCATCTCCACACTCAACTCATCCACACCCGGTGCCTTCCCTCCTTTCATCTTGTTCACTGCATCTTCCACTTCTTTCCATGTTAAGTCCTTTTCTGTTTGCAGTTCATCTTCCTCTTCCCCGATTTCTTCCTCCTCACCATCTTTTCCATTTGGGTTCAGAAGTTCTTCAAAATATTCTTTCCACATTTTCTTCAGTTCTTCCCTATTTTCTATCTCTTGTCCCCTTTTGTTCACCATTCTAACATAATCCGTAGGATCCTTCCGCCTCTTATTTTTTACCATCCCATACAGGACCTTTTTTGTACCTTCACTATCCTCCTCCATCATCTTTGTCCACTCTTCCATCCACTTCCTTCTCTCCTCAGCCACCACTCTCTTCGCCTCCTTCTTTCTTTCCTGGTACTCTTCCCTTGTCTCTACCGTCCTATTTTGATACCACCTCCTAAAGGCTCTATTCTTTTCCCTTACTATATCTTTTGTCTTCTCATTCCACCATGGTGTTTCCTTCCACCTCTTCTTACTACTTGTCCTCCCACATACTGCTTCTGCTGCACCCACTAGTGTCTTCTTAAATCTAGCCCATTCCTCTTCCACCCCTCTTTCTTCATCTGTTGGAATTCCTTCCTTTACCATTTTGAGGTACTCGACCCTTCTATCCCCTTCTTTCAGTTTCCATATCCTTATACGTCTTTCCTGGTTCTCAGTCCCTTTCTTCTCCTTACTCCCTCTCAGGTTCATTACCAGTAATCGATGGTCGCTATCCAGGTTCTCCGATGGTATAACCTTGATGTCCGTGATGTTCTTATTTAGTTCTTTCTCATACAGTATATAGTCGACCACCGACTTCCTGGTCAAGTCATCACTGTACCATGTGATTGTGTGGCTCTCTCTTTTCTTAAACCAGGAGTTCCCAACTAGCAGGCTGTTCCTCTGGCAGAAGTCCAACAGTCTCTTTCCTTCCTCATTTCTTCCACCCCAACCCTCTGGTCCTAGAACACTCTCATAACCTTGTCTTTCTCTTCCTACATGGGCATTGAGGTCCCCCATAACAATCATATTTCTTCCTACCAGCTGCTTCTGCAATTCCTCTTCAAGTGTTGTACCAAAGGGCCTAAATGCAGGGAATGGAGTGGTCTGTCCGAAATTTCATGCAGACAGTGCTCCTCGTAGGGTTCCAAAGCGTAAGTATACAAATTTTGGTTCAGATTGGTGAAACTGTGTAGATTTGTGCCAAAGGGCCTAAATGCAGGGAATGGAGTGGTCTGTCCGAAATTTAAAGTGGACAGTGTTACCCGCAGTGTTCCAAAGGGTGTGTATACAAATTTTGGTTGAGATCGGCGAAACGGTGTAGATTTGTGCCAAAGGGCCTAAATGCAGGGAATGGACCGGACTGTCATAAATTTCATGCAGACAGTGTTACTCGCAGGGTTCCAAAGGGTATGTATACAAATTTTGGTTCTGATCGGTGAAACGGTGTAGATTTGTGCCAAAGGGCCTAAATGCAGGGAATGGAGTGGTCTGTCCAAAATTTAACATAGCCTAAACTATTCCTCTTGAATCTGGCTATCGAATAAAAAAAAAAGAATTTTTTGAATCTGACTGGTAGTTCCAGAGATTAGCGTGTTTAAACACAAAAACAAACACACAAACTCTTCAGCTTTATTATATTAGGCCTGGCAGTTACAATTGGTCGCCCAAGTGGGATGAACAGTTACAGTGCGAATGAAATGTGTAACTTAGGCCTAAACTTAATAAGCTTTTTAAGGACTGAATCACTGCATAGTTTCTATCAGACTTAAATTTGCATAGTTAGGTATCTTAAATTCAATTAAACAAAAATTTTATTAGCAACTCAAATCAGCAGAAGTGTTGTAGACTATTTTTGTGACTCGTGAAAGCAAAGTCCCATGTACAAGACTACTCTTTCACAAAATTATGCGGTCATTACTAAATTATATCCTGCTATACCAATTTTTATGTTTTAAAAGTATGCATGGTAGCCCATCTTATTGTGTTAAGTTGAGGGACTTGTGCCTGTAGCACAGTGAAGCTCTAGCACGACACTACAGTTTTGCTAAATTTCAAAACTGGAGACACTGGTGAGTATTTGGGGCCTACCCTCTCTCCATCTGCCATCCGTAAATTGTATATATACATTTTGGAAAATAAATAGCAGTAATAATAATAATAATAATAAGAAGAAGAAGTAGTAGTTTATGAAATGGTGAATAATTCTCTTTATTATTTTATATAGTGAAGCCTCCGTGGCTTAGGCGGCAGCACGCCGGCCTCTCACCGCTGGGTCCGTGGTTTAAATCCCGGTCACTCCATGTGAGATCTGTGCTGGACAAAACTGAGGCAGACAGGTTTTTCTCTGGGTACTCCGCTTTTCCCTGTCAAAATTTCATTCCAGCAACACTCTCCACTATCATTTCATTTCATCTGTCAATCATTTAATCATTGCCCCAGAGGAGTGCGTCAGGCCTCGGCAGCCGGCACAGTTCATATCCTCGCCGCTAGATGGGGGCTTCATTCATTCCATTCCTGACCCGGTCGGAGACTGGAAGCAGGCTGTGGATTTTCATTTTTCATTTTATATAGTATTCAAGATGGCAAATGTGCAGGGTATTCAAAATGATGTGCAATTTTCTTTAAACTACTTTTCTTGCATGTTGTATGAATGTATTAAATTCTGTATAATTATGGTGAATAGTTTCTGAGCTGTGAAGTTTAGTATCAAAATTCAAAATTGAGTCTTTTTTGCAATTGGCAGCAATGTCACACTTGAAAATATGACAAGTGTGAGATGCCCTTGACAAGGATATGTGTTTACCAATGTTTGTGGGGATTCAGTGCTATTGTTAAAAAATTATAAGGAGGGAGGATGAAAAGAGTTGGATAGTGTCCCTGATTGATCTCATAATCCTACTTTTGCATCAGTTTTTTAAAACATTAACAACAGGTTAAAAATGTATTGAAAACTCAAACGTCAAGAGACTGACTCCACTATAGGAACAGCTTTACTAATAACATGTTGCTCCATATAGCCCTGTAAATGCAGTCATTCCTACATCAGACAAATGCGTAGAAAATGAAAGGTACCTTGGATGTGAAAATTGTCTAGACTATAACAATACAGTGCACTCTCGGTAATTCGCGGTAATTAATGCACGAAATTCCGCGAATTATTGAAAACCGCGAATTATCCGCAGTTATTTTTGTTAAGCCTAGTAAAAACTATTGGTTAAAATATTGAAATATGCTTGAAATGCAAAATAATAATTAAAACACTTGATTGTAGTGTCTTATAAGACATGCTTAGGCTAGAGGCAGGCGTATGTGGATTATGCCTACAATAATATTTAAAAAAACCCATTTTGTTTCTTAGATCGTTTATTCTAATTTTCGAGAGCACATTTCCGAAGAAAACATTATAAGAGAACGAAAATTCATTTTGTTTTTCTATATAAGAGATAAGTGTGACTAGAGTCTGTGGGAAACTTTCGGGATTTCCGTTGCATCACTCCCGTACTCGATATACACTGGATCTCAGGTTTCCTCACCAACAGTCAAATTCCATGGTATTTCATCTTTGCTTTCATGACTTAAAACATAATCGTCTTTATCGGCGTCTAACTTGCCCGTTAAAAATATCGTCGTTACAGTTGTTGGCAAGCGCTTGCTTTTGTAGCGGTATTTTTCTCTCATGACTGGTGGACTGCATGAAGAGCATCCAACAAACACGCTCTCGGTCTCGCGAAAGTTTACGTCATTACGCAATAATCACCGTTTACAATACGCTGTCCGCGCATCCACCCTTCACAACTCACAGGTCCCTTTGAGTGTGGCTGTTGGGAAAGGGAGGATAGGTTCCCAGTGAAAGCGCATTCCTCTTGTATTGTTTGGGCTTCGAAGATAAAGGAAATCTATGCTATACCACTCGCGGCAACCTGCTCTTATGTTTCGAATGCGCAAGTAGGCCTACTGTTCCATCACAGAGAAACGCAGTTCAGTCTTTTCGAATGTCAATGATTTCGTCTTTACGCATTGCGTCGCACGAAAATTCTTTTAAATGACGGAGAGATTGCTTTACTTGGCATGATGATTAGTTGCCGTGAGAATTTCTATGTAAAAATATATTTGGAGGCCCGCGAATTAACCGCAAAGCGAATTATCCGCACGCGAATTATCGGGAGTGCACTGTACCTGCTTAGTGTTCTGCACTTAACTTTGCACTTAACAAATGACACTTTGTGTTTTTTAAATATCTTTATTTCCATTTTTATTTTATTTTTAAATTTTTGTTTATTTTTTTAATTTTTTTGCACCTGGCATATATGACTTAGTTTTCCAAACAGAGGTTTACCACATTGAGCAATATGTCATAATCCTTTCAATTTGATGAACACAATAGGTCGACCATTAATGTAAGAGTATAAAAATATTAAATCATGGGAGGGAATGTGTTACATTCGAAAATGTAATACAGTATTATTTGTGCTTCAATCATTGAACACCTGAATGACTCATCAACATTGTGTGAACATTCTCCAAACAATGTCAATATACAGTAATAAACTTTGTACAGTGCAAGGGTCTTGATCAGTCATTTGCTTTTACACTGGTTACTCTTGTCTTATAGATTTCCAGGCAGGCAAAATAATGCAGAAGTCTCTGAATATATAAAAGCTACATCCCAAGGTGATGATCATAACACATCACCAATTTCTCCCAGTTTGTTCAATGTGGTACACCAGCTTCTGAAGCATCATACTTTTAATTAGACATACATAAATAGAAAAATTGCCAGTATGGCACTATGCATAACAATCTTATTTACAGTAGTTTCTCCACTTGGTTATGTACATTGTCACAATCAATATGACTCTTTAACATGTGTAAAGCTATTCCCAATTCTCAATTCAGCACTGATTAAAATAAACACCATAAATCACATCACTATTTCAAACAAATATTCATCTAATTCTATAGGAAATACCACATTTAGATATTAATGGTATGTTTTCTTGTTTCGTCTTGAAGAAAACCATTTGTACCACATTCAAGTTCAGTCGGTGAACATGTTGTGTTGAATCACTTTGCATCACCACTTGACACGACTAAAAGGACTAGGTAACACCAGTGTCTTAAACTTTCACTGATTATATGCACACACAAATACATATTCTCCTTGATAGCACATAATTTTATGGACATTCTTAAATAGGATAAAAAAAAAGTGATAGTGAATAACTGGCAAAAATAAACAAATCATACACATGCAAATTCAAGAGTACAGTCTTTCATAGTTAATTATGTATATTAGACCACTTTGATAAAATTCACAATAATCAGATATTGTTCATTAAAAATAAGTCACAAAACAAACATATACGGTACTGTACATCTCAGAATGAAATATGATTTTAATGAAACTACAATATTGTAACATGATTTCTGTCACTTAGTGTTAAACTCTTATATCAAAAGTAGCATAGAGAAAAAGAGAAATATTGGATATAAACAACAAACAGATATAATGAAGAGAATATCTAATGAAGAGCCATGCATAAGTTTAGCAGGTGGGTGTCAGGCAATTGTAGGTTAGCAGAGACCTTACATTTTGGATTTTTACTTTTTATTATTAATGGATTTGCAAAAAATAGCGATTTTTCAAATGTTTTGCGAAGTTATTCAGAATTTCTTTCATGATCCATTATATATTAACTGAACTCTGGGCTCATAGCAAGCTGGCATTTTATACCCCTGGATCATATTCATGCTCTCAACAATCATTTCTGCCAGTCAGAACTACAGTAAGTCAGAACATGCCTGCATCACTTTGTATTGGATAAGGAACTTGCAAGCACATGCTCATTCACCAGACTTGGATTAAACACTAAGATGAAAAAAACAAAAAACAAAAAACATATTAATTGCCATATATTGTATTTATTATTCCAGTTACCAACGGGGTCGGGGATCAGATGCGATGAAATTCTATGTGGCAGATGGTATTTATGGCCGGATACCCTTCCTGACGCCAACTTCATGAGAGGAGTTATGAGAGATGAAATGAATGAAGATGAATGAAACTGGGCAAGGATGTAGAAGGAAGCGGCCGTGGCCTGTCAGAAGGTACCGTCCCAGCATTTGCCAGAAGTTGAAAATGGGGAAACCACGGAAAACCATTTCAAGGACGGCCGACGGTGGGGCTCGAACCTATGTTTACCGAGTCCGCAGATAGCTTTGCCCCATGGCCTAGCGCTGCACTTTAGCAAGTGTAGCCACCGCTGTCGGTAATTGCCATATATTAAATGAATGAAATACAGTATAAGTTCATACATCTTTCATTATTCCATTACGGACAGCAGTGGCCACGCTGGCTAAAGCACAGCGTTAGGACATGGAGCCAAGCTCTCGGCTGACTCGGTAAACGCGTGGGTTCGAGCCCCACCGTCGGCCGTCCTTGAAATGGTTTTCCGTGATTTCCCATTTTCAACACCAGGCAAATTCTGGGACGGTACCTTCTGATAGGCCACGGCCGCTTCCTTCCACATCCTTGTCCAGTTTCATTCATCTTCATCCATTCCATCTCTCATCCCGACGCGCAGGTCGCCCACGGGTGTCGACTAGAAAGAACTGCACTCGGCCTCTGAGGAGGCCACACGGGGGGGGGGAAGAAAATTTATAGTGCTAACACTGAAACTGGAAATTATTGCTGTGCTATTACAATGTCTCCTGCCATTGGCTATTCACAGCAAGCCACACAACAAAGCTGCAAACTGATTAATGTTTTAACACTAAAACAGTTTTGCCTGTTACCCACACATGACCTTTATTTATTTTTTCTTGTTTACCATGACATGTTACCCTACTGAATAATTTATTGAATACTGTGAAAGTAAATACAGGTAAAAATTGGACAAAGAAGAAAAAAAATATCTTAAAAGTATATCTCTGGTTGATCAGTGGGTTCTGAGTAAAAGAAGACTCTTCTCATGAAGTGAAAAGAGTGAAAAGAAATCAAAATAATGCTATAGAAATACTTCACTGGTATAAAAAACAGTCTCTTATACTTTGTTTCAAAAGAAATGGCACTACTGTGCTTATTTTAAATAAATAATATGGAAAGTCTGAAACTATTTTTGCACACAGGTTGTATGTTAGTGCATTACTAGAAGCTTAAACAGTGAAGTAAATTTATCTATAAGGAATGCACCATTAATTAACAAATGATACCTCTATCATGTGTTATCTTGACGGGTGAGTTAGCAATGCTAGTGTGTCGATGTTGACTGATGTGCAAATCAGAGTTGTGTGAAGTGGTATGATGGCAGCACTGGGTCCCACATTGAGAACAGGAGAGACAAGAAGCTACAGGGAATGACGACCGCCGGCCAGCCAGGCAGTTCTTAGGTCGCTTATGGAGAGGCAGATCCTCATCATCATCATCATCATCTTCCTTGTTCTCACAGTTTTCATTTTCATTGCCTTTTTGAGAGTCAGATGAGACATTTCCATCGCTAATCACATAATGGAGGTTCTCAACAGAACTGGACGTAGGTATACAGGTATCAGTTGAAGCCTCTTGGCTACACATAGAGTCAGCGGCAGCAGTCGATAGCCACGGATGAGCCAAACATTCACCAACGGAAAGACGGAGTCTGTAATGATAATAAATAATAGATAATTAACAGTGAAGGAAATTTTATGGAAGTAAAATACCGGTACATAAAACTTGCACAAAGAAATGTTTTCAAAGAATTCTCCCCTCAAACACACACTAAAGCCCGTATCACACGACACTTGTTAATATGGAAGCTTCTACCAGTAAGGGTATACACACTGGTTATTCCTCTAGCACTGTGTAATTTGTACCTTCTATGCTAGGTTCTGCCTTCCATAATAGCTTCCATACAACTCACGAAATTGAACAGGTGCCATTTTTCCTGGCAGTTTGCATGGAAGATGGAGTACAAGAACCAATCTGATTGCTTTTCTCATTCTGGTAGAGATCCTCGCGGCAACATAAACAAATAGATTTGTTATGTGGGTAGGCCCACGAATAGATACATCAGAACGAAACTATATTTTCTCTAAACGGCGTGTGATACGGGCCTTTGCTTTGTACGTTGCCTATGACATTGCTGCAAGACTGAAGGATTTATCGTTTGTTATTGTCAATTAATTTTATGGGCATGGGACATCTCTGTCATCCGCACTGTATGCTTGAATGCGAGTTCGATACTCTGTGTGTCTGTGTAACTGTAGCGTCTATAAATTGGGTTGATGCCCCAAGGCTTGAAACCTGGAACAGTAACAAACTTATACCTAGTCGGAGCATATTCTTGCCTTGAATCCTGTGACCTCGTCACCATCAGTTACTTCCACAACTGATACACTGATACACAAGCCCTAAACATCTGATATTTCTCTAGTCCCCTCCATTTCCTGCCATTCTTTCCTCTCCGCTCACCCCACTGTAGCGATTAAATATACATTCTTCCCGGGGACTATTCTTGTTGTCTTCTTCACCGACGACATATGACTACTGTGTAATGACAGACCAGTATATATTTTGTCAATATTATGATTCCCCTAAAAAAATAAGCATGTTTTGTCACCTGTACCTGTACCAGATGATTATGATGACCAGTAACAGAATATTGGACAACTCTCAGAGTATTATAGTTGATAACAACATCATCATCATCTTCATTTCCCCTTTTCCAGTTGACACAGGGTGGGGGCAAATATGGTTCCTCTCCACTTTGTTCTGTCATTCCATCATTCCTTTTCCGACACGGTGTTCCAATCCAGGTTCCGTTTTCTAATACTATTCTCCACCGAGTCCATCCAACGCATTCTTGGTCTTCCTCGTCCTCTCTTCCCTGTCATCCGTCGTTCCAGTGCTCGTCTTGGTAGCCTTACTTCATTCATCCGTTTGACATGTCCAAACCATCTCAATCTGTTTTGCACCAGTTTGTCATTTAGTTTCTGTACTCCCAGTTCTTTCCGTATATCTTCATTTCTCACTCTGTCCCTCCTCGTTTTTTGGACCATACATCTCAGGAATCTCATCTCAGCTGCTTGTACTCTGCTCTCATCCCTCTTAATCATTGTCCAAGTTTCTGCTGCATATGTCATTATAGGAACATAATATGCTTTGTACATAACTTCTTTAGCCTTAATTGGTATATCCTTGTTCCATACTAGTCCCCGTACCTGTTGGTAGAAAGCACTCCCGAGTTGTATTATTTTGCTAATTTCCAAATCTAGTCATCCATCTTCAGTCAGTTCACTTCCCAAGTATTTGAAGTGTTTCACCACTTCCAATTCCTTATCTCCTACTTTGATTACTCCTTTTCCTTCTTTCTTATCTCTACTCATCACCACTGTTTTACTCTTCTCCACATTTATCTTCCATCCCCATTGCTCAATCTTTTCATTTATTATGTCTAACTGTTCTTGTACCTCCAATCTCATCCTCATCCCAGATCACAACATCGTCTGCAAACAACATTACCTTCATCTTTGCCCTACTATATTCTTTCATTGCTGCCTTTATGATGTCATCCATCACCATTACGAATAATAATGGTGAAAACACACTTCCTTGCTTTAGTCCAGTATCAATTTTAAACCATTCCGATGTCCCGACTCTAGTCTTCACACTACTGTAGCACTCCATGCACATTCCTTTTATCATATCTCTCAGTTCCTTGCCTATCCCCCTATTTGTTAAGCTTTCCCAAACTTTTGTTCTAGGGATGCTATCATAGGCCTTTTCTAGATCAATAGAAGTCATTACCATATCCTTCTCATATTCCCAACTCTTTTCAATGTTCTGTCTCAGAATGAAAATTGGTTCCACCGTTGACCTGCCCCCTCTAAATCCAAACTGCTCCTCCACTATTTGGCTTTCTACCTTTACTCTAATTCTTTTTTCTAGGATTCTTTCCATTACTTTGGCAACGTGCGAGATGATGGGGATTCCTCGGTAGTTACCACACACCTTCCTGTCTCCTTTCTTGAATATTGGCAATATTATTCCCCTTTTCCAGGCTTCAGGTACTCTCTTCTCTCTCCACACACTCCTGAGAAGTCTATATGTCCACTGCAGTCCCACTGGTCCTCATTTCTATTGCCACTTCATCGATTCCCACAGCTTTCCCCATCTTCATCTTCCTAACTGCCCATTCCACTTCTGCCATAGTAATGTCTGGTTCTTCTTCTATTTCTTCCTTCACCCAACGGCACACCGGGGCGAAACGCTGGCATTTTATGTTTGATCTAGCCGGACCAATTTTATCATACCAATTGATAATTTATCTGATCAAACGGAAATAACATCATATTCCCATTCGGGAATGTTCATAGCCTATTTGGATTGCCAAGGTAAGGTTTTTGTTTTATGAAAGGGAGCTCGACTTCCTTAGCACATTGGCATCACTCGTGACGTCAATACTACTTGTATTTTGTGTCTTGTGATGGCCTTCTCAGTATGTGCTAGCCATGCGTATTGGTGAGGTGTGTCTGTACCAACTGACGAGCCCAACGGCACACCGGGGCGAAACGCTGGCATTTTATGTTTGATCTAGCCGGACCAATTTTATCATACCAATTGATAATTCACCGTTTTGGCCGTTTGCGTAACTTCTCCGCATGCCTGGCGTCTCACCTTCAACAACTCGCTGAAATATTATTTCCATCTGTCCGTTTCTCTCCTGGTTTTGTCAATATTTCACCTTCTTTGTTTTTCACGAACCCAGTGTTCTCCTTTTCATTCCTTCTGCTTTTTATAATTCTTGATGTACAACATCTATTGCCTACTACCTGGGTATTTAGTCTGATGTACTGACGCAGTAATATTTTGTTATTCTCTCTACCGTTCCTCTCTGTGTCTGTTGTTTTTGCCTCATTTCTAAATACTGTTACTTTATTTACACTCTATATATCTCTGTTCCTTATTGCAGTCTAGTTTACCTTGCCGGTTGCGTACTGGTACCATGAGGTAACATGAACTAACTACCTTCGGATTTCGGTTGGTCTTATTTCAATTTCTGAAGTACGCTTGTCCACCCTCTGGAATGTCTGAGCGCATTTTCTGGGCAAAATGTCTGGTTGAACACCTCATGGGCCCAGCTTTTTAACCATCCTAGTCGATTCCTTTGCCATCTAACATCTATGCAATGAGTGAAGATTGAAGCTGATAACAATCCAGATGGGTAAGTATCCCCATACACTACACTTGCTCTCTATATAAATGACCGGTGCAGTCATAGCAGCAACATGTGCTTTATGTACTGCATTTAAAACTTCTGGCATAATTTCATCTTAAGCCTTAACACGTACAGTAACTGCGTAAGATATTGTTATGGGATCACTTACAAGGGAACGGATCGCGGTGTAAAATTCTGATCTGTTTGAAATTTAGTACACAATAATCCTACAAAGTTGTACAATGACGTAGTGAAAACCGCATGGGCCGATTTCAATTTTGAACGCCAATATTGAACGCCGAAAATCTGCTGGACGACTGCATGAGCGAGGAGGAGAGAAGAGATAAAGCTGACCTTCAATCCTAGCAGCACGCGATGGCTCCCGGCCACTAGGCAGCAACCTGCCGTGCTGCGTTGCATTCCCCACCTTAAACGTTCCCCTCACTCTTCTACCCTCTCAAGGCGGACCGGGATCGATTCCCGGTCAATGCATGTGAGAAATGCCATGTCCTGTGGTTCAGCTTGCACGTAAAATGGAGGTCCCGTGGCTCATGATCGCGAGATTATCGATCACGTTAAACTACACGCTTCCTTCCTTCCTTCCTTCTACCCTCTCGATAAAAGAATAAAATGCAACATATTGTGATGTTTTGCACTTGGCCATACTGTAAATAAATAAATAAAACAACCTTTTTGTTGTTGTTTGTTTTACTCTTTGTAATCCTTGCAATAGTGAATGCTTACAAAAATTGGTCAATACAAAGAGATTGCTTGCACCACGCGCACCTTGCAACACTTTCTTTTATACACATATCGCAAGCATGTTGGATAGCATCATCCTTGCAACAAAATTGAACGGGGTTCACAAAGCAAGCAGGCTGTGTTTCAACATAACCAGATTTGTACCAACTATACTTCCATATGTTACGAAACCGCGGAGAAGATAGTTGGTTGTGGGTCAATGATTGGATTTTTAAAATATTGTTGCGCAAATGAATGTTAATTTCGAAATTGTATAACACAATTAGGTCATAAAAATAATGAACAAATTGTTTCCATATCCGGAAAACAAGCACATCTAACGGCTGAATCATTCCAGTAGTTCCCTGGGGAATAGATTTAACAATGATAGTTTTGTTGGTGGGTTTTGACGCTAATATACTTGCTTCACTTTGTGTTGTCCACGAATCCAAGAGTAAAACACAGTCGTCTGGTACAGTTTGAAAATAAACATGTTGTAACCACTTTTGAAGTAACTTTTAAGTTAACTTTCCGGACGGGGACGAAAATACAAATACATTATCTGCTGTAAACAAAGTTCTTTAAACAATAGGGCCGAATTCACCGTCCTTTTCCTTTAACACAACTAACAGTTTAGGTAACAGTTCTCCATCGGCAGATATTACAGACTGAATTGTATAGCTGTGTGTTAATGAGTTCAACGATTGCGCTTCTGCGAAAATTCTTTTGTCTCCCTTTACATGTAGCGTATGTCCTGCATGGAACCATCGCGTGCTGCTTGGATTGAAGGTCTGCTTTACCTCTCCCCACCTCCTCGCTCATGCCACCGCCCGGCAGGTTTTTGGCATTCAAAACTGAAAGTGGCCCGTGCAGTTTTCACTACGTCATTGTACAAATTGTACAACATTGTACTACAAAGTAGCCGCTTGCTTTACTAACCCAGTTCAATTTTGTTTCAAGGATGATGCTATCCAAAATGCTTGCGATATGTGTATAAAAGAAAGTGTTGCAAGGTGCGCGTGGTGCAAGCATCTCTTTGTATTGACCAATTTTTGTAAGCATTCACTATTGCAAGGATTACAAAGTGTAAAGCAGAAAAAAAGGTTGTTTTAATTATTTACAGTATGGCCAAGTGCAAAACATCACATTATGTTGCATTTTATACTCTAATCGTGCAGGTAGAAGAGTGAGGGGAACGGTTAAGGTGGGGAATGCATCGCAGCACGGCAGGTTGCTGCCTAGTGGCCGGGAGCCATCGCGTGCTGCTAGGATTGAAGGTCAGCTTTGCCTCTTCTCACCTCCTCGCTCATGCCGTCGTCCGGCAGATTTTCGGCGTTCAATATTGGCGTTCAAACTTGAAATCGGCCCATGCGGTTTTCACTACGTCATTGTACAACTTTGTAGGATTATTGTGTACTAAATTTCAACCAGATCAGAATTTTACACCGCGATCCGTTCCCTTGTTAAGTCCGCTGTTTCAAAATGTCCGTACTTCACTCCCATGTCTACACACACCCGTACTAGTTCTGTAAAATGGGGACTGGTGAAGGTGGTGAATGGCCAAATGTCACCAATGCTCATGTTGACACAAACATCCCTAAATCTCTCTTTCATTTCAGATGTAAGGTATATTACATGAGCATGTCAGTTTGTACTCTCACACTGGTGTTTTGAGAGCTATGAGGGGCTTGAGCCTTCCTTATACATTTTTGTATTGAGCATCAAAAACATTGCACCAATCCCGTAGACTTCTTAGTCCTTTTTTCAACCCCTAATCCAAATTTGCTCCAAACATGACTTGTTACACTTCTACCTGCCTTCTTTATCATGATCCATTCACCTACCTGCTTTCTTTATCACTATCCATTCACCTGATACAATATTTGTTCCGACATTTTGCTCCGACTCTTTTTCCAAGTACTGAAGGCCCTGCGTCTATGCCATCATCTGGTTCGAACATTGCCCATCAAAACTAAAATTAAGCTGATCATAATACCTCATATCTCTTTAGCCTACCGGTGTTGCCCACTATAGTTTGGTTTTTATTCCCACTGTTATGTAGTGATGTACAATGAGCCAGATCTGCATCTAGCTGTGCCTGATATGATGGCAATCCACTTATCACCTGGGCACGAGAAACCTTTGGGTCACTAGCTGATATATAAAACTGGTAAAGCAATATTATAGCTTGTGGTGCAGTGGTCAATTAGTGACAGAGCGCTCCATCATAATTGTAACATCGGTTCACTACTTACTCAAAACTAATAGGGGACTAGTTATTGTCCCCCCAAGGATGTGAGTATGAGACTATGGGGTTCCAGCTGGTCCGGCTCACTGGCTAATTGGTTAGAATGGTTGACACAGAGGGTACCGAATTCGATTCTTGGTCAGGATTTTAATCCCCTATAGTCAATTCTCCTGGCTCGGGAACTAGTGTTTAAGAAGTAAACTAAAATGATATGGCTGAAGCAAAAAATACATTTAAAAAAAATTTGTATCATTATTGACTGTATTAAGTAACTTAAAACAAAAGCTGAATCTAATAATGCTCCTACTCATTTGTACCGAGCAACTCTCTGTACAGCCTCCCGTCAACTTTACTTAGTCAATTTTCGTTGTCCTCTGACTCCAACGTTATTAAGTAAAGGAACCTAAGGATTCTAATTTTACCAGATACCAAGAGTAATCCAAAGGCTTTTGATTTTCCTTATGTTGCACGGGGCAGTTGATGTCAAAATTCCACCCTTTGAACAACAGCCACCACCAAGGTCGTAACTTAAATTTGACACTGTAGTTGGAACTCATTTATATGATTTTATAACAGTAAAATCATTTTTAAGTATTTTTCAAAACCTAGGAAATAATATATTCTGTGGTTAGTTTACAGAAGCTGATATGCCAAATTTTCCAATTTTTGTCAGCTGTGATTGAAATTTATGCTTTAATGAAATCACATTCACGTAAGTATAGAGGAAAAATTCTAGACCAAAGTGCTGTGTCAGCTTTTGGCAGATCAATGGCAACTAATCCAAAACACAAAACTACACAACTTAAAAAGAGTCTATTTTGAAAACGAAAAAAGCAGTCCCAGAGCAAAGCTCAATGTGCTCCGGCGCCACTACTCCACATATTATTCAGAGGAGACTCTTATCTCAACCATTGATTAGATATCGCACAGTAGAATTAACCTTTTACAAAACTGCTCAAGGAAAATGACCACCATGCCCAGCAATGTGGCATAGTGGGCTAAATGATAACACAGAAATTTGTGGGTTCATGCATGATCCTATTTTCATTGAGTTTATTAGTTTCCTTTTCACATAGTTCCGTTATCATTACAAGGAAACATGTTTAGAATTCAAATGTTATGCACAAAATATACTATTCTAACAAAACATTTGTAATTTTGACTTGTAAAACAATTATCTACGTTTTTAAAGAATGCTTTTATATTCCAGTATTTAGAGAGGTAAGTCAAGTATACATTTATTCATATATATAACTGACAAAAATGTGTGAATTCTAGGTTAAGTTGCTGTAGCCCATAATGCTGCTAGTAGCAATTTAGATGTATAGAAATTATCTATAAAGAAAATGATTAATTATATTTGACGCATTTTAAGTTTTTGATATTTTAGATGAAACCTACGTTAGTTTTATGATGGGATCACTGATACTGGTCGAGGTTATATTACTATATGGCAACTACAAAAGTTTAACTTACCCCAAAACAGATTTGTTTTATTACATTATATTTGGAGTGTGTAATGCCATAGTGAACTAAGCGACATTTAAAAGAAAATAAAGTTAAGCACCCTATGTGACTGACGTGTGCTCTTTGTGAGCTGCCATAACAAACTAAGTCGAACCGATATTTGTTTCGGCTACCGTGGTATCGCTGACTGGAGGTTGGCTATTACAAAGTAGTGAAGTTATAGACTTCATTGCCATTTATCTCAAAACTGCTACTGAGTCGCTTAGTTCACTATGGAATAACACTCCCAATTTAGAGGTCATATTTGCAACATTTCATCCACAGTATTCGAATAGTAAAAATTTCCCTCATAACAATATATGTACAGTCTGAGTAAAATAAAAGGGAACTAAACACTGAAGTCAATATTTATATAATGACAAGGGGCAAAAGGGCAAACTCCAGTCATTTGCTCCAATACCTAGCCCACCGCTGTACGGTGTTTGATGTGGTGGGTATTGTCATGCAGTGGTACTGAAGGAGTATGTTTAAATTTACAATACGATTTCTCGTCAATGGTACAAAAGGCATTGTTTATTTGCATACCAGAACTACATTTCTACCAACCATAATTATCACTTATTTCTCCCACGACTGAACCAAGTAGCATTTTTATAGCCACTGCAAAAATTTACAAAGATATAATACACAAATATTTGGGTCAACAAGAACTAAGGAATAATTTAGGGTTTCAAATATACAGTTGTCTAGCCTTCGTAACATTCGAAGGAAACTAAAATATCAGAAAGGTATTTTAATCATAACTGTGCTCTGAAATACCATTAGAATTATATCTTTGTATTTCTTACCCTTCTACCTAGTACCTTAAAGGAAAGTCAGAATGAAGACAGGGTTTATCTTTTAGACTCTGCTTTGAATGAGAAAAATATAAATATGACAAGAGCGTGGAATCAAATAATAATGTAATTTTCCCACCCTCAGACCTCTCAAGTTCTTTGACATAAGGCATAATCCAGCATGTATCTTGGACACTCTTTACGTCATACTGATAATTCCGTTACATTTGGTTCAGACGCCTTCGCATAAGACTGGACATGTGACACACAAAAAACTCATATTTCTTATTTACGAATTTTCCACATGCCCAACCATAATTGCAAATACATCAAACTGCAAATAAGCCAAGACCACTTCCTTCCTTCATTCATCTTCAATCATTAAATTTCTCATAGCTTGCCGCGGTGGGCGAGTGGTCAACGTGTCTGTCTACTAACCCCAAGCTTGCAGGTTCGCTCCTGGCCGTGGTAAGTGATTTTTGAAAGGCGGCAAAAATCACGACAAGCGTGTCATATGTTGTTGGCATGTCAAAGAACCCATTTGAATTCAGTAGGCCGTGTTCATAATGGCAAAATTAATCTCCGGAGTTTCCACCAACACAAAGTTCCTCATCTCTCTACTAGAAAGCGCTATAGTGTTCAAGGAGCTTAGATAACTAACCTCCTTGACTTTCTGTGCTTCAAGGAACAACGAAATTCGACATACAAGCTACCCTTTGGGTGTCAAATAACAAAGCTTGCACCCGGCACCCGAGGCCATACAATATTATTATTATAAATTTCTCATAACCTCGTCTCATGCGGTTGGTGTCAGGAAGGGCAACAAGCCATAAAAAATTGCTACATATAGTGTGACCATTTTGTTGTAGTCGGGCCACCGGCCAGCCAGGCACACGCATGCCTTCTGCCAGCCAATCCAACTCGGCTGTTGCTTGTGCAAAGGCAGGATTTGGTAATGAACGGTAAATTCATGAGCAATTCAACATTAAAGAACTTACCTTTTTACAGAAGCTGCTGGAATGCCTTCCATTAGCTGACAGGTGTTGTTCCGTGTAAATAATTCAACGTAATTCTCCTTCCGTTATGAGCGATATCTGCTCAAGTACCTTCTCCAGCTCTACTAGAGAATGGGGATTAGATCTGTACACCTTGCCTTTTCAACTACCCCACAAATAAAAATCATACGGTGTTAAGTCCCGACTTTGAGGCGGCCACATTCCTGCACTCATCACGGTATCACCAAACAACACAACACTTATTGTGTCCAATGAATTGTACGCAGTATGCGCAGTTGCAACGTTTTACTGAAAAATAAAACCATACAATCTTTCCTCCGTCTGATAACTGGAAACTGAAGTTATTCAAAATAAGCCGAGCATGAAAATGAAAATCCACAGCCTGCTTCCAGTCTCCGACCGGGTCAGGAATGGAATGAATGAAGCCCCCATCTAGTGACGAGGATATCGAACAAAATTAATAAATTAATAAATTAGGCCAATAATTCTTTTCGCGATTCCCACGCACCACACACCAATTTTAGGGTCATGTAAAGGGCTTTGGTAGATTAGTCCTGGATTCAAAGGTAACCAGTAATGATTGTTTTGTGAATTCACACGCCCATGTAAATGAAACCACGCCTCTTCACAGAAAATCTAAAATTCCGTTAGGAACAGACTGAAAAATCAATTCTTTTTCTTCTCCTCTCCAATTAATAGTTTTGATCACTTCATCACAACCTTGTGAACTATGGTCTTCAAAGGCACCTTTACACCCAGAAATTCCTGTTGATATGTTCTTAATAAATTACAACAAATGAAAATTCTTTATTTTGTGGTAAACCTTGCAGCCATAGTCATGTGTGACTGGAGAGCACTTGCCATTCCCAGCTGTTCCCTGCTATTGGAGCTAACACACCTACCGGTGTATCTGTCCTTGCTTGCCACTCCAGGCGTCTGGACTGATGGGGTGCGCTCAAACAAAATGCACAAAATAAAAAATAAGGAGTAGTTTCTCAGCTGACAAATGACAATGGCAGACATTCCTCAACGCATGAAGTTTAAATTCATGGTGTAACCACTCCTATACCACCCTTACAGTTACTGTATTTAATCCAAGCCCGAACCTAAGCCCATTTGATGTTTATTCGTGGGGTATTTTAAGATAATAATGTTATTTGTTTTATGTCCCTTTTAACTACTGTAGCTTTTAGAGACGCCGGGGTGCCAGAATTACGCCCCGAAGGGGATCATCTACGTGCCAGTAAATGTACTGACACGGCTCCCTCGCATTTGCGCACCCTCAAATGCCAGCTGACTGCACCAGGATTCGATCCTTCAACCTTGAGCACAGCAAGCGAGAACGTTACCAGTGAGCCACGCAGCCAGCCAGTATCTTAAAAGACAAAGTGTACAGATAGGGGCAGATGACCTCGTTGTTCCACCCCTTAAAACAACAACTAACTATAAAGTGTACAGATCAAATCCCCGTATTCGATGGATCTGAAGAGCAATATACAGGAGTAGATATCACTGATAAAGTAAGGAGAATTTTTTTACGTGTTAATGCCAATTTATGTACAAGTTACAATGCCTGTCTGTCAACAAATGGAGAACATTTCCGGCATTTTCTGTGTTAAAGTAAGTTCTTGAATGATGACTTTTTGGTGAATTTACCATTCATTAATGCATCCTGTCACTGTTTCTACCTTCGCACAATCAGCGGCCCAAGCTGGGTTGGCTGGCAAAGGCGTGCCCACGCCTGGTTGGACGGTGGCCCCACTCCAAAAAAGTGCTCACCCTGTAGAAACTCTCAGCTCGCCACATTAACTCTATAGAAATGGGAATATTAAGACTTAGAAATACATACAATACAAGCACAACTATATTTTTTATAACTTAAGACTTCAACATTTCAAAGAATCTAATAAGATTTGCATTAAGAGTATTTACATTTTCTGAAAATCCAGTGGAGAAGTTGAGTTACTTAAACCCAAGAAAAATTGGTTTGATATGTAACTGTATATTGAACAATACTTGTAACAGCTATGATTTTAGATGCACCAAAGCACCACACTTTTCTCCTTCATTTATCAGAAAATCTGACATAGGTCTCTTGCATTTAAGCACCCTTCAATGCCAACTCCGTTGACCAAGCTTTTCAGCCAACTGTGCTGCACAGCCAGTTTGGCAATAACAATGACAACAATAATATTAAGGGTTCAACATGCCTTAGCAGTTAGCTGTAGTTTTAGAGATACCGGAATTCTACCCTGAGCAGTTATTTAGCAAGTATGAATAAGACCTCATTCCACCTTTAATAACGACGAACTGCTGCTGGGAAAACACAAGCAATCAACATTGATAAAATAAATTCCTATGATGTATTTGAACAGTAAAATACAGGTCTTCATTTTCTTCAGCGTTTGTCCCGCCTGGTGGCATGGTCCGCTACATGAATTCGATGTCTCCATTTAGTTCTTTCCTGGGCCATGTCAGGTGGAGATTGATGCTCTTCAGATCTTTGTGAAGGGTATCGGCCCATCGTTGTTTTGGTCGTCCTTTTGGTCAATTACTGGCGACTTCCACACATGTAACCTGTCTTTGCTATAGTGTCAGCCCCTGTCCTCAGCACATGTCAAAACCATCTTAAATGACTCCCGCGCATTTTTTCGGGAATGGGTGCAATGCCAAATCTCTCCCTGATGCATTCATTGGGGATGCGATCCAGTTTAGTAAAATATATGTAACCCCATTAAAGCTTTTGTGAACTTGTAGGGCCACTCTTGTAATCACATTTAAATGTTAACTGATAAACACAAGGACACTAAGAGCCCTGACTGATAAAAAATTAAAGGTTGAAGAAATAACACAAACCACTCAGTGCTGTGCAGGTTTAATTTTGCATACATCTCAAGATTTCTAAACAATGACAAAAATTGAATTGTTGTAGCTGTTTCTTCTCACCTGGGATCTGTGTTAAGAGTAGCACGTATGAAGTCCTTGGCACAGTTTGACACGCCTTCAAATAGCTCATCAGGGAAGGTAAGTTTGCACTGAGATATGTTGCAGAAAGTTTCTTGCTTTGTGTCGCCACCAAAAGGTGAGAACCCTGTCAAAAGCACATAGGCTAGCACACCAGCAGACCTGTAATCACAAAGTGAGCCTGATTTCAGACACAGACAAACATAGAAACATCATTGAAAGCTCTTGTGTGCAGTGCAGTGTAGTGTAGTGTAGTGTAGTGTAGTGTAGTGAACATTGGTACCATTATAAAACATCTGCAGTCTCAGATAGGTTTATGGAATGCTCGGTTTTGAAAGCATGCCTTGTGCAACTCGAGATCTGCCTCCAACTTGGTCAGATTTATTCCGACCAGTGAACAGCGGGCCTTTTTTTTTTTTTGCTACTCCAATAAGTGTCTCTAATGGTTAAGTTAATATTCCTCAATTTCTATTGCATCATTTTCAAGTCTTAAATTGAATATTTCTTTACAATGGCAACAGTTTCTTTTTAATCATTGTATGCCCACCTTGTTTTATTTTCATATACAGTTTTAATTGAAAATTTAGTGCCAAACTTGAATGAATGAAAATTATGTTGAATAACACAGAATTATAAAAAAAATCTTCAGACAACAAAGATTGGTGGAACATTTTAATCAATATTAGTTGTTTCCCTTTTTATAGTAATTGTTGTTGTTGTTAATAATTAATTTTAGGGGCTTGGGACATCTTGCTCATCAGCCCCATGTAGTTGGGTGTGTGTTAAACTTTTCTGTCAGCCTGTATTTATGTGATGGCTGTAGTAGGGTGTGTAGCTGTATTAGGGACAGGGATGAGGTAGGTGTACCAAGACTTTAAGTAGTCATGTTTCTGTATTGATATTTCTATTGATTATTTATTAACTATTTCCTCCAATCAATACAATTTCATGGTTTTGTCTAAAAACCTATTTTAGTGGTACATGTTTCGATTACCGTATAATCTTCATCAGCCACTCTTAAAGTACATATGTAATCTCAAAAACATGAGCGTTTGTTGACATAACACAGTTTCAAGCAATCTCGAAAATAATGTTAATTCACATTTTAAATGAACACTTTCAAAGACTAAAATGAAATATTAAAACACTTTAAAGTCTTCCAATCACGTTAGTAAGAATTCTATTCTATGTCACTAGTTAACTGTAATGTATCTCTGATGATTTTGTCTCTTCTTTCCTGCGTGAATGGTCCATGAAATAGGCTGTATCTTAAATTTAACTTGTAATTAAGTTACACCGGTAGTCACTCTTTTGTTCCTTGAGATTTAAACAAAAATCACCCAGTAAATAAACAAATAATCTATATTATTAAAAATATTGATGAAAACTTATCAAAGTACATCAGGCCATACTATCCGGCCGATTTTCTTCATCCTTTTTTTTAATGAAAGGTATTCATGCACAGATTTGTCATCAAGTATTACAAATCTCTTAAATTACGCCTTTCTCAAATTATTTGATTTTTTCAACTTTTTTCAACTTTGAAGTAACCATATCTTCGGTTCTAATTGATTTACGAAGGTCGTTTTAGTCTAAGAACACTCAGTGAATCAAGCGCTATCATTTGAGCTCTTAACCATTCAAATCAGATGATTCTGAGGAAAGTTATGAGTGGACATACGATATTACATCTCATTTTTTCAACATTTTTTTCTCATTGTAGCAATCATATCTTTGGTTCTAATTGAGTTACACTGTTCGTTTTAGTCTAAGAGCTATCAGTGGATCAAGCTCTATCTTTTGAGGTTTACATATTTAAATTGGTTGATTGTGAGGAATGTTACGAGTGACGAAGCGAATATTAGAAATATTTATGAAAACTTAACAGAGTCCATCCGGCTATTTCATCCGGTCGATTTCCTTAAATTTTTTAATGAAATATATTCAGCAAAGAAGTCCGCAACAGCTCCAACATCACCCACTATAAGTGTTTTTAAGTTTTCATTTCTTCCAGAAATCTACATTCAGTGGAAATTTAAATTACTAGCTTCGGAGAGAGTTTGCAAGCTTGCGATAGACCTATCACCACAGATTCAACCAGCATAAAAAAAAGGAGATGTAATAACGTATGTCCACTCATAACTTTCCTCAGGATCATCCGATTTGAATGGTTAAGAGCTCTAATGATAGTGCTTGATTCACTGAGTGTTCTTAGACTAAAACGACCTTCGTAACTCAATCAGTACCAAAGATATGATTACTTCAAAGTTGGAAAAAGTTGAAAAAATCAAATAATTTGAGAAAGGCGTAATTTAAGTGATTTGTAATACTTGATGACAAATCTGTGCATGAATACCTTTCATTTAAAAAAGGATGAAGAAAATCGGCCGGATAGTATGGCCTGACGGACTCTGATAAGTTTTCATCAATATTTTTAATAATATAGATAGCTTCAATTGAAAAAAAGTTGGAAAAGGTTCATGAAATCAAATAATTTGAGGAAGGCGGAAGTTAAGTGATTTGTAATACTTGATAACAAATCTGTGCATGAATACCTTTCATTTAAAAAAAGGATGAAGAAGATCGGCCGGATAGTATGAATCTGTCGAGTCGTGTCGAGTTAATACTTCAGAAAATAGTATAGCAGATATATGTGGAGTTTCGCTGTTCACCTCTGCTATTCAAAATTACGTCTGGGACCTGACGTACGTGTACCGTTTAACCCAACGTTGGGTAAACCGTTAAGGATAAGGTGGGACACACAGAGGACAAGCAGATATCCACACATTTTATCTCATAAATCTACTTATCATTTTCCCAAAAGCAACGGTACCGTAATTGTCTGTTCAGGTCCGTAGCATGAAGTCATGCGAACAGCAAATATGTCATATGACAAAAAAAAATGGTGCAGGACTGTTTAAATGAATGCTGCGGAGCAGCAGGGGTCTCCTAGTTTCTCTCTTATTTTTAAAGCTCGTCGAAAACATCATGAGCAGCCAGACGGCTATTTTAATTTTTATATTGCCAAAGATGTTCTCTACAAATATACTTTTTATACTGTTTTGTGGGACTACAAACTTCTAATTACAATGGGTAAAAAAACATTAGACTCTTCAAATGGAGTATATTTTGTTACTTGTTAAAAATGGTTCAAAATCTAAAAATAAAGAAACTGTATACGAAGCATATTTGTAGAGAATGTCTTTAGCAACATAAAAAAGAAAATAGCTGTCTGGTTACCCAAGATGTTTTAGAAGAGAGAAATTTCATTCATTTACTGGGTCTTGGATTTTTGAGTCACAAGGAACAAAATAATGACAACCTTCATATAAGTTAAATTTAAGATATGGCCCATTTCATGACCCATTCAAACAGGGAAGAGTTGCATTGTGTACCAACCCAACAGTCACATTTCGTCAGAAACATGTCGTTTAACAATAAAAGAGTTGCATAAAATTTTATTGTAACTGTGCGGTCTCACCCAATGACGAATATACCCGAACAGGGCTAACATTTTCCTGGCATTGTTCAATTGTACAGTCTTTAAAATATGTAGAAATCATCTGTGTGTAAAATAAATGAAAAATACATTTTGGTTGCATATTTTCTATTTTTTGTGCATGTTTTCCTAATTTTTCGAGCATATTCGTATGCATATATTCGTGTTTTTAGTGCATATGAATCCGCTGCCAACTAATGACTGTATTACATTCAAAGTACGACTGTTATATTAATCATTTTTTGTAGCGTTATCATGAACATGTCAGATTCCTGGAAGTTTCCACAATTTCCCCTTAATGTTGTTTGGGATATAGAAGTTCTTGACTGTCAAAATAAAATATAAAATTCTCTATTCTTGAAAAATGTGTAGAACAAGATTACAATAACTATAGGCTCAAGGGAAAGATTAAAGGGGAAATCCAAAACTCAACCCAGTTAAGGACTTTTGAACTCCTGACCTTATTCTTACTTCTTCCTTACTTAGCTATGAACAGACACACGAGAAAATATTGACTCACCAGATATCAGTTGCAAGACTGATAGGCTCATAACTTAAGATTTCAGGAGCTGAAACAGATAAACATAGCCTTCATGTACAATAATAGCAATGATTTATTCCTTTATATTATTTTGTTTGTAACGGAGCTTAACTCCAATTGCAACAGGCGTAGGATAATACAAACACCACAATAGTTTCAACATTGCAACAACAATTTCTTAGCCTACATCGGCAATAAATCAAAATCTAAAGAAAAATACATACTGGAAACTTTTCAATAAAAATTAACAAAACTGTTGAAAAATAAGATAGTTAACTGATGCACGTTAACAAATAGGGCAATAGCTCTTCAGTGCTAATGACCTTAATAAGCAGGTGTTTACCACAGTCTACTCAGAATCATGGAGAGCAAACGGTGTGTAGCAAGAGGCATTGAAGAGCTATTTAGTAAATTGACTACATGAATTCTGGATGCAAACTTTGCCCATCTGTTATTCCATCCTTCATTCCCACCTGCCTAACATTGTATTTGTCCTTGACTGACATTATTTCACCCTATATTTCCAACTGCCAAGCATTGTGTTCCTATCCTTTTATTCCAACCCATTTACTGATTTTCCTGTGATACGTTCCTATATAGATTTGCTTAAAAAATAGCATATCAGCCCAGCAAAGCCCTGGTAAGTAATGTGAATAAGGAGAGGAACATTTTATAGAATATACCATGGAGTCAATAAAACCACAACATTCTGTTAAAGAAATGTTCTATTAAACCCTGTACCTACATTTCGCACAAATATTCAAATATTTTCCCATGCTTCCACACTCAGAATGAAATCTGGTTACATATTTCTTTAGGAATCCTTAAAACAAAGACCTCTGGAACAATATGGCATCTGATTTTGCATAATACAAAATTATTATGGACTTCCCAAAGCCTCCCAGATTCAACTTCTGGGTATGAAATAGAATCAGGAGCCTGGAGAGCATATTGAGTTACAAAAATAGAGAACAATGTAAAAAATATGTGAGCAAATACTCAGTAATTGAATATGTGAGCACCCTGACCGCAAACACAACAACAAAAACAAGACATGAAGAACTCAATAGCCTATTTTCATATATCCTACTGATGTTAATTGCCTCTATCAACATACAAAATTTCAGTTTGATTGCAGTAAGAGATTAATAGATATTGAGAACCGTGTAATATTTTGGATGGTCGCCATGTAGGATTTTTATATATGTAGGCCATAGAGTTATGTACTATTGCATGAAGATTATTGCGACGGTATATTATTCAAACTCCAACGGCACGATTAGGACACAAGAAATAAAAAAGAGATTTTAAAGAGTTATGTACACAATTTAACTAAATTATATGTCAGTGCATTACAATGTGTATAAACATTTGCTGTACCCTGTATCACTGCGCTCATATGGTTAAATCGCGAGAAAAGTTTATTTGAATGTTTTAAATTTACTTGGCTGCCATGTTCATTTTGTACTTAATAGGTTATTGAAAGTCACATGGGTGAACCCTTTATCACCATACAAAATTTCAGGGTGATATCAGAAACAGTTTCAGAGATATAGAATGCCGGTGAAATATTTCGCACAGCCGCCATGTTTGGTTGGTTAGACATAAAAAATTTGAAGGGCTTGGTCGGACAAAATAGTACTATGACCTTACCGCGTTTCATTGAAATCGCTCCAGCCATTTAGATTTATTAGGGGGACACACACATACACACACGGACAAAAGGTGATCTCATAAGACTATTTTTTAGTCTACTTTTGATTTTTGCAAAAAATGAGATCTAAACAGGGCCAAAAATTGTATGTCTGTCAGTGTTCGAGTGTGTGTGAGTGATTTGGTATGCCTGTCAATTCAAACATGGAGAAACCGAATTGAACAAAATTTGATACAGAGGTAGAATTAGCAAAGGGCACCTCAGTGTCATGTTTTATATCGCCGCCATCTTGACGGAATCGTAATGGCGGCCACCAAAATGTTCAAAGCTTAAATCAAATTACGACTAATCGACTGTTCCCTACCAAATTTTGCAACAACATACCTTCATCTGGGAAGGGTCTTTTGACCAAACTAGGTCATCAGCCCAATAGTTTGCAGATGCCGGCCGTGTATGTGTGCAAATCGATCCCCCTATCAATTCAAACACAACGAAACTAAATCGAACCACCTTTGGTACTGAGGTAGCACTAGCAAGGGAAAACTCAGTGTCATGTTGTATACGCCGCCATCATAAGGAAAAAGAAATGGCGCCCACCCAAATGTTCTGGGCTTAAATCAAATTACGACGAACCTAATCATCTGATCTCTACCAAACTCTGCAACAATATACCTTAATGTGGGAAGCGTCTTTTGCCCTAACTACAAGGTCATCAACCAAATAGTTTCAAGATGGCGGATGTATGAATCATGCAAGTATTATAGCCAAACCGTAACTTACGATTCAACAAGGCCTGGCCTTACCAAATACGATCATCGTACATAGGGAGGTTTAAACTGTCCTCAAGGAGGTGACTGGTAGGATATTAGCTTTTCAAAATAGAATTTGTAACCGCGGTCGTGACTAACAGATCAGGCTGACCGTGCCATATCGTGCTTGTCCGTGCCATCCTGTTGGGTTAAATGGCCTCTATTGTTTGCTCGTAAGTACATATATTTCCATAACTTCGTAAGTTTATATCCTTTTAGGAATGTACTGCACAAAATAATACATATGGTTTATAGAAACGGCTGAAAACACTAATGAAATAGTTTATTGCAAGACAAAATATTGTGGAGTTATAATAAACCAGTTGTTAACCATGTGATAGTGTATGTCATGTGTGGTGTACTGGTAGTGACCTGGGATCATAGTCTGGAGGTCCGTGGATCAAATCCCAGCAGTTTTTTTTTTTTTTTTACTTTGTGTTTTTTTTTGTATTTATTGATTTATGTGTTGTTTTTTTTGTATTTATTGATTTATAACTACTCACACGTTATAATGTTAAGCATATATAGTGTGTATTTGCAATCAAAAATATTATATATATATTCTTATAACACCACATACTTCAACACTCGACTACAGCGATTAAAATTCGTTTTCCTTGATCTGCGCTAGAGTCTATTGTCGTTGTTATTGATTCCTTGGGGTTTTGCGGCATCATGGTCTTCTAGCCTCGTGTACTTGGGTGTGTGTAGAAGTTGTCCAATAACCTGTGTCACTGTGATGTCTGTAGGCTTACTAGTGCGCGTACATTTATGCCAGGAAGGATTTGGATAGGAAGCTGTTGTTGTTGTTTCATTTGAGATGCATGGACATCATGGTCATTTAGCCCCATGTACTTGGGTGAGGATTGAATTTTGTCTGATAACCTGTGATATTGTGATGGCTGTATTAGTGTGTGTATATATAATTCAGGTGAGGACTCAATCAATCAAAGTATAATATCCATATAGCACGTTGTATTTCAACAAGCTACTACAACCAACATTCAATTATACTCATTGAAAAGGACAAAGAGTTATAACTATACCCATGCATTTGGGAAAAAGTAGGCTATATGTTCATTACTGAACATCTTTTTTCATAAATGAAAATAGGCTAATTATGAACATATTTTTCCATGTAAATCACATTTATACTTATAAAACCATATATTGTTTATTAATTTAGTGTCCATATTAATGTAGGGCCCCTCTACCCGCAATATTTCCGTAAATTAAAAATAGACCATCCTCCTGCGATCTGAAAAATATACCCTCCAAAAAGGAAAGTTCATTACGACCAGAACGGCTGTAATAGACATCAACCTCTGTTACACATTTTTGACATCCGAAAGTGTCACCCCCAATCTCTTGCAAGTTTTTGGGTACGGTATGACATAGAATGAAGGTTGAGCCCACAATTAAGTTACCACAACAAAACTTCAACAACAAAAAATAGTACGGTATACAAATTTAGCAATTAAATAGTTGAGGTTTAAATACATTTACCGTATATACCCGAATGTAAGACGACCCCAAATATAAGACGAGGCCTAGTTATCAACTGCCTCTTACAGATTTTTTCAAAAAAAAAATACTCGCTAACTCATAACTTGCACAATATATGCCCTCAAGGTCGTGCTTTCATTTTTATAACGTCTCGTGTTATTGGAAATCCCTCTGCCCGCTTTTCCAAGACATACTCTATAATTTCTTTGTTCAAGAATGGGAGACGTTATTAAATTAAGATACGCTGATCACTCAATTACTGCTCGTAAAACTGACTGGTTGTTCTTGTAAAGATTGTTTTTAAACATATTTCCGTATGCTTTCGAACATACAATTTATCCGCTTAAAATGACGTGTATGCGTAAATCCTAACCTCAAAATGTACGCTATTCGTATATGCATGGTAATTAAACATAACAAACCATATTTTAATCTTCATTAACGCATTGATTTGTTGTGAGTTACAGGATGCCAACACCACATACTACTTTGCAAATAATAATAATAATAATAATAAAAAAAAGTTTTAATACCCTGAATATAAGACGACCCCAAATTTTTATAACACAAAAAGTGGGAAAAAACCTCGTCTTACATTCGGGTATATACGGTATGTGACCCCCCCCCTCCGCCACAAAACGATAGTATTGGTAGAAACTGGAAATATATTTTTCCATATAAACGTCTTAGAACTTTCAAATTTTAAATGCTTTATTATTCAAATTATTAGCAGCCTCCTTTGCCTCAACGCTTCTAATATTTTCAAATAAATATGGCCTATCCTTAGCCATGAAAAATAATATAACCATCCCCAAATTTCCAACATCAGAACAGCTGATACACACCAATTAAGTTACTCTCAAATAATTTTAAACCCGTAATTCCCCCAAGTCCCATCTGAACTTCCAAGCAAGAAAAAGAAGCTAGTTCATGGCCTGGCTGTGTAATATTGCAATATGTATATAGACTTCCATTCGATAAAGCCTTCAGAAGCTAGTTCATGCCCTAGCTGGTATTATATATTCGTTTAAGGCCTTTTAAGACCACGTTAGGCAACAATTACACATTATTGGAAGTCTTCTTTGCCGCCCAAAATCTTCACATTCTTTCTCTGGCAGCCTGTCTTCGTTCTTCCGTACAACCCCTGTTCATTTTTGGTTCGTCGTGGAATCCTTGGAATTTGTCGATATCTGACCTAAACTTAGTGCGGTTTAAAGTGTGTTCCGACTTAAGTCCAACCTAATGAAGATCCTTCCGCAGCTCCCTGAACCATTTGTCAAGACACCTTAGGTCTGCTGTCGAGTATTCTAAAAATCCTCTTGGAATCTCCGCTCATCCATTCAAAATAAATGCCCATAGAATTTGAGTCTCCATTTTGTCACCGATTCCATCAACCTTTCATTGCCCTAGTAGAGTCCATCCCTTCCCCGTAACCTATATTGACGTTCACAATCTTTGGACCTATTACCTTGTGAAGGATCTTTCTTTCGAATTTCACAGTGTCCCTCAAATCTGCCTTCCCTGTCATGTGGAGGCATTCATTAGCATATAGGCATTCCGTTATTAGCTGTATAATATTGCAATACACAAATAGATTTCCATTCTTCAGTCAGTCAACAAGATTGTACCCAATTGTAATGGGTGTTTCCTAAATCCTGAAATAAATTTACTTGAGATTAATAAATGCACTTGGATGACCAGTTTCAATTGTCAAGCAATCATCATCAGATCTTTTACAAATAGGCTATTAAGTCTATGTCTACAAGTATAGATGATGGTATTAACAAAATATGCACTTATTCAGTTGCAGTAGTTATAAAACTAGCACAACTAGTCGAGATTTGTTAGTTATATGCGAGTTTTTGTCAAGATATTTTTAGTGGTGATTGGCCTTCAAGTTTGCTTGCTTAGTGTGATATATGCGAATGTTATTAAATGGTTGGAGTGGATTGTGTACTTAACTGGATGTTTGAGCGATGTGTGGTCTGTTGCCAAGCAGCAGCCAACATCACAAGCTGCAATGAACTGGAAGGAATTTCCTGTGCAGTCTCTTTCTCTCTTAAACTTCCTTTGCCTTTTCCCCGCATTCCTCACTGTCTTATGTATGTCCGGCAATGTAACGTGTGTGCTGCCAAGTGCTGCAAAATTATGTCGTTTCCCGTTTCCTATGCACAGTGGGTCAAAATCGAAATCTAGGGGGACAAAATTATTTTTACGTTTTAATCATGAATTTAGAGTGAAAGCAATGTATATAATTTGTTTACTTCATAATAAACATCAGTTAAGACCTTTTTTAAGCTACATCTACACATGCAAGAAATTTTCTAAGACTAGGAGTTGGATAGAGCATTCAGTTATCTCTTCAGAACAATTTTCTACCCCTAATTTACTCTTAACAAAGTCACAAAGTTGCACTTTGACATAATCGTTGAACCCAGCGCTTCAAAGAGTTTTAATCGTGTGAGAACTGGTTGCGCGGCATCTTCTAAAATGTAAAATAACTAAGTAAGTTGCAAAAAATCTTATAACAGGCGTAAACTACAAGACTTTATCTACATTTTAACATTAAGTAGAAAGTGACGCGACATACTAAAAATCTAAGTGAAAATATAATTTTTAAAATAATAGTTAAATTTTTTTTTTTTTTTTAGTCGTTTCGGCCATCAATGGACCACGATGTTCTTCACTCATATGATCACTGTAAAGCTTGTTTTCTTGTCTGCCAGTAGATCTTCATTCTTGACGAATGTTCAGCTCTCCTTTCTTCCGTCCACTTGCAGTGAGGGCGAGGCATCACAGATGTTAAAGGGTGCAGATTACTGGTTGATTTAACCGCCTTTCTGAACAGGTTCCTATCCCAAACCAGATCTTGATTGATTCGAGCTTCTGTTAGGGCCTTTTTAACTTGCATCGACCATTTACAATAGGATTTTTTTTAGAGATTGATGAGTGTATTCGATATGAAAGTCGATGATGCTCCATCCGTTCCAAATGTCCAAAGAAAGACATTCTCCTTTTTCTCATCACACTCACCAAATCTTCTATATGTTCAAATAATTCATTGTTATGTCTTCTTCTGTAAGTACCATTATCATTAACAGGTCCTAATATTTTCCTTAGAATTTTCCGATCCTTAAGTTCTAATTTTCTCAATGGGCCTTTGTTTGTCATCTGTAAGCATTCTGCAGCATACAGTGCTGACGGCCTAATTACTGTGTTATAATGACAAAGTTTGACATTCCGGGACAAGCTTTTACTTTTGTAAATGTTTTTGCAGGTTTGAAAGGCACCTTCCAATTTGTTACATCTGCTCTCAATGGCAGCTATTTCTGAATTATTAGGGGTAATCCATTCGCCTAGGTATTTAAATTTTCGGACTTTTTTGATTTTTTGCAGACCAATCGTGATGAATTTTGAGGCATCTTTGACATTTGTGATAAAATTAGTTTTATGGAAGGCCACTTTAAGTCCAGTTTTAGCAGCATAATAGTTAAATATTATATAATGCAAATATAGCTAAAATTACGTAACAATTACGCCCATTAATAACAGAAACACGTTACGAAGATCATACCTTCAGTTGCATGTTCCATCTTAAAGCATCACACTAACCACAAAGGCAACCAAACCACAGCCACTTACATTCACCCTCCAATTCAGACTGCTCGAACAGTGGTGACAGATTTACACTAAGATGCGTTTATATCCCAGAATAGTGAGTGGCAATTATATGAGAATGCTGTAGAAGTAATACATTTTGATTTTTTAATTCTGAAAATAAATAATTTTGTCCTCCTAGATTTCGATTTTGACCCACTGTGCAATGGGGCATGTTTTCTAGTAGTGTAAAGAGGGGTGAATACTCCAAGAATATGCTACTGTATTTTGGAAATCTTCAACTACAGTACTAAAGGTCAATCTTCATTCTTGCTGCCCATAAGCTATACAACCCTCCCTAAGCACACCCGGCCTATTGAGAATGTCTTGGGAACTTGAAAATTGCTGTTATGCTGGCCTTGGTTTATTGAAGACATGGAACAAAGTACAACCTAATCCAATAGCATGATTCCCTTGTTGCTCCCTATCTAGCCTTGCTGCAACGTTATGTTGTTTCCCATTTCCAATGGGGCGTGTTTTCTAGCAGTGTAAAGAGGGATGAATACTCCAAGAATATGTGTTCATTTAGATTATTAGGGTTGTTTATTTTAGGTAAGTGTATCTCCATTGCTTCCTTTTAAATCGAGGGCTCTTCCTTTCGGTTCATGATGTACGATTTTTTAGTCTGTTTCAATGTGAGTGAATCTGTGTCCCACATTGAACATGTGTTCGCATATGGCCGAGCGTGTCCTGTATTTCATCACATTTCTGCGTTCTTTGTACGCGTGCCCATTCTTCTACTTTGGCTAATATAATTTGCTTGACACCCTGTGTCTTGGCATGTTATTAAATATTTAAATAAGTTAAGTAATTTAAATAAACAAGACCCATATTCAAAGCCAGGGGTATATTCATTCGATTACATTGGGTGGGGATTAACAACTATTTTACTATTACCTGAAATAAATACACAAGTTATTTATACACAATAAAATACTTCTCATACTAATGAGTGTTTGATGAAAAGGAACATAGTAGCATGTTGGGTGGATCTAGTGCCAGTCTGGGCTTGTGTAATGGAGGAATGGCTTTGGAGGAAAGCAACAACCTCCACATGCCATAAATCCCTCTATTCTCATACATATGGGAATTGTTCTTTTAAGTGTATAAATGTGTGTTTCAGGTACTGGGAAACTAATTGTTAATCCCCGCCCAATCTAACTGGGTAAGCTCATGTTGACCGACTGAAAACCGATTCTACTAATAGATACTAGACAACACGGAAAACTGGCTTCTAATATTACAATCATTTCTATCGATAATGGAAGAGGAACTGCCAAAACATCAGCACTTACCAACATAATCAGGTGTGCCTACAATCTCCCGCACTTCCACACCATCTCGAATGACTCGGGAGATACCAAAGTCGCACAATTTGATATCGCAGTCAGGATAATCTCCAGTAAGAAGTAGGTTCTGAGGCTGAAAACATTCAAACATATTACACTAGAATCTAACAATGACCAGCAGACACATTATGTCACAATGTACTGTACATGGTACACAAAATGACATTACAACAGCTCGAAGAATTTTCATCGCTAAAACCTTCCCTATTTTAGTGGAGAGTGATTAATTTGCCGATGGGTAATACGAAGAACAGGGCAAATTCAAATAAAATTTCTACTTTATTTAAATAAATGTTAAGAAGACTTGTTTATTTTGAATTTCCTTGGCTTATATTTGGATAATAATAATAATAATGTTGAGTGGTCTACTGGGAGGCTGAGTGCCGGTCTTCCAGTCGACACCCGTGGGCGACCTACGTGTCCTAATGAGGATGAAGCTAACCAATGTGCCGCAGAGTCAGATTTATATTTGGATAATTCTAAGTCATGATTTCACAAACTTCAAAAACAACAGTATTCCCAAGTTCTAGAAGTTAATAAACGTTGAAGTCCGAAAGAATTTTGTGTGGCCCATACTCCTGCATAGAATTGACCTAAATAAAATCAAGCAAACAAAAATTATAAACTAATGTAAGGGAAAATTGATGCACTGAGATTTTTTTAATCACTTAATAGTAGTTTTGAAAAATATTTAAAAGATGGTATAATTTTGAATAATTCTATCCTGAACCTTATAATCACAACTACATCCTCATTAGGATGATAAAACTCCCACATCAAAATTTATGATCATATAATAAAGATTATTACTAGGAAACAAATTTGGACATTGACTGACATATCCCTCTTTCCTTATAAGAAAAAAAGAAGAAGAATAAGACAGTCAATTTACCAAAATGATTTCTTTAATAATTTCAACATATTCATACAATTATATAACCTATTCCATATGACATCAGAACATAAACCCATGAACCCGACTGAGTCCAATATTGGATTACTGGCTTGATGCAAGCCAGTGTGATGCCCAAATCATCATCATCATCATCTTGCACAGTTTCCAGCCACTGGCCGGGTCTGTTTGGAACACAAGCCTCTCCAACGTCTTCTGTCTTCCCACCATCTCTCAGCCTCCACCCTTGTCCAGTCTTCTCCTTTCTTCTTCACGCTTTCTTCCACCCCCTTCAGCCACCTGTCTTTCGGTCTTCCTCTCGGTCTCCTTCCTTCCCACTTCGTCTCGTGTACTCTCCTGGGTATCCTCTTCTCCTCCATTCGTTTTACATGTCCATACCATCTAAGTCTAGGTTTCTCTATACCATCCTGTAATGGTTCCTCCTTCATTAATTCTCTGGTCCTCTCATTTCTTATTCTGTCCATCTTTGTAGCTCCAATACTGCTTCTCAAGAACCTCATCTCACTGGCCTGTATTTTGCTCTTCTCCCTTCCTTTCATAACCCAGGTCTCCGAGGCATACGTCAGGATAGGGACATAGTACGTCCGATATATGATCTTTTTGCTGTTCTGAGGGACATCCTTGCTCCATAACATGCTTCTCACACTCCTCCGAAATGCTTCTGCCTGCCTCCCCCGCTCATTTATTTCTCTATCGTTTCTTCCATTATCTTGTATTAGGCTTCCCAGATACTTGAAACTCTCCACTTTCTTCAGCTGTTCCCCACCAATTGTTATTCCCGTTGTGGTTCTTTCCTTCTTCCTTGTTGTGATCACCATCTCACTCTTATTTATGCTAAATTTCATCCCATATTCTTGTATTATTCCTTCCCACACGTCCAACTGTTCCTGTACCTCCTCCTCCTTGTTTCCCCAAATCATCAAATCATCTGCAAACACCATTGCTTTCATCTTTCCATCCCCAATTACTTGTGCCACTCGGGTCATTATGTCATCCATCACCACAATGAAAAGTAACGGTGACAGTGCACTTCCTTGTTTCAGGCCGTTTCTCTGTTCCAACCAGTCTGATCCCTCTCCTCCCACTTTCACACAGCTCACGCTTCCCTTGTACATCTCCTTTATTCTCTTTATAGTCCATTTCTCTACTCCTCTATCCTCCAGGGACTTCCATACTTTGTTTCTGCATACACTGTCATATGCTTTCTCAATGTCCAGGAAGGCCATCAGTAGATCTGTTCCATACTCATAGTGCTCTTCTTGTAACTGCCTTACAGCAAAAATCAAATCCACTGTGGACCTTCCTGCTCTGAAGCCTCCTTCTATCCTTGTCCTAATTCTCCTTTCCAAAACTTTCTCAAACATCTTTGCACAATGACTCATCAGTGTTATTCCCCGATAGTTTCTGCATTCTGTTCTACTACCTTTCTTGAAGATCGGGACAATTATTCCCTTTTCCCAGTCCTCTGGGGTCTTCCTTTCCTTCCATGCTGTCTTCATCACTCGGTACAACCATTTTATCCCCACCTCTCCTGCTGCTCGCACCATCTCCACACTCAACTCATACACACCCGGTGCCTTCCCTCCTTTCATCTTCCTCACTGCATCTTCCACTTCTTTCCAAGTTAAGTCCTTTTCTGTTTGCAGTCCATCTTCCTCTTCCCCGATTTCTTCCGACTCGCCGTGGTTTCCATCTGGGTTCAGAAGTACTTCAAAATATTCTTTCCACATTTTCTTCAGTTCTTCCCTATTTTCTATCTCTTGTCCCCTTTTGTTCACCATTCTAACATAATCCGTAGGATCCTTCCGCCTCTTATTTTTTTACCATCCCATACAGGACCTTTTTTGTACCTTCACTATCCTCCATCATCTTTGTCCATCCACTTTCTTCTCTCCTCAGCCACTACTCTCTTCGCCTCCTTCTTTCTTTCCTGGTACTCTTCCCTTGTCTCTACCGTCCTATTTTGATACCACCTCCTAAAGGCTCTATTCTTTTCCCTTACTATATCTTTTGTCTTCTCATTCCACCATGGTGTTTCCTTCCACCTCTTCTTACTACTTGTCCTCCCACATACTGCTTCTGCTGCACCTACTAGTGTCTTCTTAAATCTAGCCCATTCCTCTTCCACCCCTCTTTCTTCATCTGTTGGAATTCCTTCCTTTACCATTTTGAGGTACTCGACCCTTCAATCCCCATCTTTCAGTTTCCATATCCTTATACGTCTTTCCTGGTTCTCAGTCCCTTTCTTCTCCTTACTCCCTCTCAAGTTCATTACCAGCAATCGATGGTCGCTATCCAGGTTCTCCGATGGTATAACCTTGATGTCCGTGATGTTCTTATTTAGTTCTTTCTCATACAGTATATAGTCGACCACCGACTTCCTGGTCAAGTCATCACTGTACCATGTGATTGTGTGGCTCTCTCTTTTCTTAAACCAGGAATTCCCAACTAGCAGGCTGTTCCTCTGGCAGAAGTCCAACAGTCTCTATCCTTCCTCATTTCTTCCGCCCCAACCCTCTGGTCCTAGAACACTCTCATAACCTTGTCTTTCTCTTCCTACATGGGCATTGAGATCCCCCATAACAATCATATTTCTTCCTACCAGCTGCTTCTGCAATTCCTCTTCAAACTCCTCCTCCTCTTCAGAGGCGCAGCCTACTTGTGGAGCATACACTTGCACTATTTCTACGGTCTCTCCCCTCAGTGCTACTTTCACTTTCATCATCTTATCACTTATTCTCCACACTTCTTCTTTTAAACCATCTCGTACTACTACTCCCACTCCATTCCTCTTTCCCTCTTCGTTCCCACTCCAGTACAGTCTATAGCCTTTTCTCAGTTCTCTCCTTCCTTCCCCTTTCCACTTTGTTTCTGCCAATCCCAATAAATCCAACTTCCTTCTTTCCATCATATCCACTATCTCCTCCACCTTCCCCGTCAGCGTTCTTAGGTTTAAAGTTCCAAATCTTAGTCCGTGTGTACAGTCGTGTCGTTGTCTATTAAATCCATCATGTCCGAGGCTCTTTCCATTCTTGAAAGCATTTGGTTTCATCCACTACTGGCTTGCTGGGCCTATCGTAGCTTCACCAGAGCCCCGTTAGCCGTCACTTTTCAGGGTTCCTGTAGGACCTTCACAGCTACCGTAACGGTCCCGGGGCACACGAAGTCCCCACTGTGCTTCGCCCCTACAGGCGAACCCCTACTTTGTGCCGTTGCCCGTCTCCCACGACGTGGACGAGGGGTTGGACTTACGGGAGAAATAATAATTATAAACAAACTAGCAACCCGACCCGGCTTCGCCCGGGAACAGTTATGAATGCATTACGTGATAAGCATTTTTTTTTCCAATGTCAATGAACAATGACCAATATCCGTTTTACGTCTCGGCATGATGGGTTAAAATCACTGAATGGACTATTAATTATATTATCATGGAGATGCATGTGCAACAAATTCTAGTCAGACGTAATTTAAGAATGGCGAGGTGCATGAAACACAAAACCCCCTTCTGTCCAATCTTAACTTGACTGTGAATTTGAGGAGGGCGTGGTGGCTCAGCGGTCTAGCTGTATGCCTCTCACCAAGGCGGTCCGGGTTCGATTCCCGGTCATTGCATGTGAGATTTTCGAAGTGAAATGCCATGTCCTGTGGTTCGGATTCCACGTAAAAAGGAGGTCCCATGGCTCATAATCACAAGATTCACGGTCACGTAAAACTACATCTTCCTTCCTTCCTTTTTGACTGTGAATTTTGCGGAACGAAACGTTCACAGGCGAAATGAAGAAAAGCAGAGTTCCACTTCCAGGGAAACTCCAAACAGAACCACTCTTCTCTAAAGTTTTTAATTCAACACGACTCGACAGTTTGCTGTTGGCTGTATCTGGGGCAATAAGCTCGTCCGCTAGCTAAGCTGTAACTGGGGTGATAGACTCGCCCCTAGCTAACTCGTAAACTGTGGCCTCAGTAACTGAATGGAGATTGTTGGAAGAAATGAAAATGTTAACACACTTTTAGTAGGCGAATTATTGAAGATAGAGATATGCTCTCCCGGGCTTTTTTGTAGAACTTACACTCGTATATAGATATTTTTAACGGTTTGCCCAGCGCAAGCTTAAAAAGCGCACGGACGCCAGTTTTTTGTTTCGACTTTTACACTGAAATCGTTACTGCTCGGCTTCCTTTGATCATAAATAAATTATTTTCTACAGAAATCATCCTCGAGATATCCTTTACATAATGGTGAAAACCGCATCAAAATCCATCCAGTGGTTCTCGAGTTTACCCGCAACATCCAAGAATCGGGGACTTAGTTTTATACTAAGTAGAGATTTATAGTACCTACACTTTTAATAAATTTTATATAGTAGAATACAACATAGAAAACACCTTATCATCATCATCATCATCTATACTTCTATATCTATATGATATATAAAAATGAGATGGTGTGTGTCTGTGTATTACTCAATCACACAAGAACCACTGGTCCGATTTACATGAAATTTTACATGGAAGTAGCTGATTTACCTGGTTAACATATAGGCTACTTTTGATTTCGATACTTTGCACTATTTAACGATGGCGACCATTTTAGTGACGTCACTACACCCTTTGGTTTCAATTATTCATATTTCCATTTCAAATAAAAAGAGAGAACGCCAAGAAATAGCAAACCTTTGATGGCATATACGAGGTTTAAAATTTAATTTTCTATCCGAAAGGTCCTTATCACTTTTCGTGTATCTCTAATGGTTAGCGAGTAAAACCTAAATTTGTGCTAAAAACATGGTCAACGCTGGGCGGCATAGTTGGACAAAATGTTCCATCCTTACTCTCCCTCTGTGCAGCACCTCGCCTATCCCCTGTTTTAACTGTCACCTTCGCATTTTAATTTATTTATGACCCATAGCAAAGCATGGGTACTTCTGCTAGTTTTAAATAAATGCTCAAAGAATTAACTGTAGACAAAATATTAATATTCTTAAACACTATCATAAGTTGTGAACAAATAATGGAAAGTATAATTATTGATGAGCAGTGTGTACGAGTAGCTGGCTTGAAAGAACAGATAGATTTGCTTAATTCACTGTTGCCTAGAAAGTATGGATCATACAAAGATTTCTATTTGAACCCTGCAGCATTGAAGAAAAATCCCATGCTCGCCTAAAGTTCTTCATAGACTTTTTTACAAATTATGATAGTACAGAAAAGTCCTGAAATAGGCACGGTATAATCTGTATGTTTCAAGGCTTGGCTATGGTAGGCCTGTCCAGCACTGACTACTTAATGTAACAAGTGTCCATTTCAATGAGATAACTGGCATAAACTTGGGAAAGTTTATGGCCTTACTCACAAGGACATCTTCTGCTTACCTTGTTAAAATATGTTTCACCTATAAAAGAAAACTGCAAGCAGTACCCTAATGATACCCCTGATACAGAACTCACAACATAGGAATTTGAAATATATATACAGTACCTTTAGATCTAGGTGAGCAATATCATGGTTGTGCAGAAAGCTCAAGCCGTCAAGAATTTGTCTCATTACGTGGACCGCCTGCACCTCCTCTATGGCTTCATTTTCATCCAGTACTCGCTGTAGTTCTCCACCAGCAGCACTGAAACAAGCCACAGACTTTCCTTGTACAGCAACCAACATCCAACACTATTCCTGTTTATTGCAACATATTTTAATTTATTTATCTATTTATTCATGTCTTTTGCAGTCGCGAAGTTAGGGCTCGTGGCTGCAAGACATACAAAAAGGTCGGGCTGTATAGACACAAACAATACAGCTGTATCCATTGGGAGGGGGGGGATACCACCCCCTCTCCCCTACCTCCTGGAATGGGAAATTCCTACGAATACTTCTGCTATATAACTCCTTTCCTGAGATTGATATTAGGAAAGGCATCCAGTTGTAAGACCCAACCGCCATACAAGGAAGAAAACATTTCACCTCATCCCCGATTCCAAAGATATGGGGTAAAGGGTACAAATACATACTTCTGTTATATAGGTTTTTTAAAAGTGTTTGCCAAAAAAGGGTACATGTGATAGTTGTTTTAAGGGGCAAAATATCTAAAAGTCATCAGACCCTAAAGGATAAACGAGGGGCCATATGTGGCAATACAACAGTTTTCAGGGACCAGGCTCTACCGTATGAGAGGATTATGCATGCAATGAAGACCCATTACAGAGCAATATCTTAAGTGAGTGATGGTGGTCTAGGGGTTAGCGTCCTTGACACATATTGATGAAACAAAATGTTGGTGGTTCGAATCCCATCACAGTAGAGTTTTATGCCTGCGAATTTTTGTTTAATTTTTATGCTTGGTATTTCATTACATGCTATTCAATTATAATATACAAATACCTATCCGCATTTATATACAGTATTATGAATCACTTGTGTCCTATATTCTTGGTTCCTGCCCACTGCGCTCTGGCTATCAAATGGCCTCTTCTTATATTATATAAATATATGTTTTTGTTGATTCATTTTTAGGGACTTTGCGGCATTGTGGACATGTAGCACTGTGTACTTGGGCGTGTGTAATTTGTCTGATAACCTGTGTTGTTGCGATGGCTGTATTAGTGTGTGTATTTGTAATTCAGATGACGATTGAGAAGAAGGCGGCCATTGCCTTAAGTTAGGAACGATCCCGGCAGTCGCCTGGAGTAGAAGTGGGAAACCACGGAAAACCACCTCCAAGATGGCTGAGGTGGGAATCGAACCCGACTCTTCTCACTTTTGCCTCACAAGGCTGAGTATACCCTGTTCCTGCCCTCAGACCAGAATTAAATTTCTTGGCTGAGCCGGGAGTGCTAGCCAATACGCAATAGAGCAGTCTTTATTAATATAATTCGAAGAAATCTTATATATTAGAATAATTGGGAAGGAATTTCACCTTTTACTAACACTGAAATATCTTGACAAGTAATTCGGCTACAACTACATTTGTTAGTTTGGGACATCGTGCAAGTCACGATGAAATATCCATTGAGCACCAACTTACTTGATTACGTGATGTGTGTTTTAAAATAATTGTGAATATATCATTGCACCAAGGTCACACTTCACCCTTTACTAAACCTGAAATATCTTTACAAGTCAATACGAAACTACAACGTTTGTTGACTTGAGACACTATGCACATTTTGCATATTAATCGAGCCACAACTTACTTGATTCTGTCATCCGTGTTTTAAAATAATAGTGAATATTCATTTCACCAAGATCATTCTTCTGGCCAAGGTGTGTGCTGGCCATAGTGACCTGAGGAGCGAATCAAGTGTTCTGTAGCATGCATGCGCCCAGGAGTCATATGGCCTGTTCCACTGCAACATGCAAGTGTTCGGAGGCTGGCATTTTGTTTCAGGATGCATTCTGAGAGGTGGTTTGTGCTCTCAGCACGGTGATTCATATATGACGAGTCGGAGGCGAACTAAATTACAGATGTTGTAACAAGTAGTTCCGTAAAGAACTAAATAGCCTACTTTTTTTTTAATTTAAGATTCAATCCTTATTCATACAATTAGATCGATTTAGAGTAATATCTTTATCTACAGAATTCTGCTGGTAGCACTGCCATTACACGATTTGCTCAAAATATAGCTGAAATATTTTGGTGTGATACAGCAGTGGATTCTGAGATAGTGATAGTCTATGGCTCAAATGCTCAGAGAGAGAGTAATAGGTTGTTGATAGCACTGCTCTACCTGAGAGTGTGCGCATATATTGTATATGTTATGCCATACACTGTACATACAAAATTTGGCAGAAATCCAGTAAAAGTTACGGAAGTTACATTCAGTTAAAGATGAAACCCATAAGCGTACGTAGAATTATTTTGGAAACATGTATATACAGTGTGCATGTTGCTGAAAATCTATCTGCAAATAGAGTTTCAAACTGTTTATGTTTATGTTAACAGGGTTCAAATGTTGTCAGAATGTTACTAGGCAGTTGGTAGTCCCATGGATCTGTAAATAGGCATGCTTATGGCTGCTAAGGCACACATTGCACATGGAAAAATTATGTATAAGCCCGTAAATTAGTATGCCAGTTGCATGGAGTTGAACATTGAACATTAAACGTGCATATAACTAAGTCTAAAATATCTTGACTTTACAATGTGTTAACTTTTAAGTTTACTCCGTACACCTATATAATTTTCAACAGAAAAATATGTATTGTCCGTTGAGCCACTTATATTTAAACACAAATTGTGCTAAATGTTCCGGCACAACTCAACAAAATGACAGTGTTTCGCCCCGGTGTGCAATTGGGCTCTTCAGTTGGTTAAAGCACACCTCACCAAGACACTGTCTAGTACACACTGGGAAGGCCATTGCAAGACGTATTTGATACATGTGTATCCATGTCACGAGCAAAGCCAGTGGCTCAACGGACAATACATATTTTTCTTTTGAAAATTATATATTCAATGCCAAGGTAAGGTTATAATTGCTTTGGAGTGGAGTTTCGACTCCCATAGTGCACTGGCTTTGCTCGTGACGTGGATACACATGTATCAAATACGTCTTGCAATGGCCTTCCCAGTGTGTACTAGACAGTGTCTTGGTGAGGTGTGCTTTAACCAACTGAAGAGCCCAATTGCACACCGGGGCGAAACACCGTCATTTTGTGGAGTTGTGCCGGAACATTTAGCACAATTTGTGTTTAAATATCCGTACACCTAACCGGAGACAATGAATCTGGGGTTCAAAAATCTTTTCCCAGTTGGTAGCAGTGGTGACTCTTATAATAAGCAGTCATATCTACTAAAGCATACATCACACATACAAACTTGGATGAAATCCATTTGTAGTTATGGACTTGACATGCAGTTAAAACATTGAACGTATCAGCACACGTAGAATTATTTTAGCAATACTGCCATGCACGGGTTGTTAAAAATTAATCTGAAACATTATGAGCTACAAATGTGCCAATTTTGGAAGAAATCCATTTCTTTTAGTGTGGATGTTACATGCAGTTAAGCATTGAACCAACCAGGACACGTAGAATCATGTTGGCAGCACTATGATGTATGGGCTCCCGAAAATTGATCTGAATTATGGTCCATATGTATGCCAATTTTGGAACAGTTCCCATGAATACCTTCCGAGATGTCCAACTTAGAGTTCAAATTTCAGTAGTTGGTATATGGCCTTGAGATGTCTTGTTAGAGATCATCACTCACACCAAATTTGGTTTCGATAGCTGCAGTCGTTTAGTATTTGTTAGGGTGGGACACACAGAGAGGAGGACAGGCAGACACACACACACATTTGATCTCATAAGTCTATAATTTCTAATTTCTCCAAAATATGAAAGGTAGGCTAAAAGTGAAAGGTGACTACCGTAACTGTCTGTTCAGGTCACAAGTATGAAGACATGCAAACAGCAAATATCATATTGAAAGAAGTGCTGTAGGATTCTTGAAATGATATGAATGCATCACGGGTCTTCTAGTATACTGTAATTACAATGATGTAAAAGGGAGACATGATGAACAATAGGTCTAATTAACCAAGTGATTGGGATAGCTCTTTCTTTTCTTATCCCAATAAAAATTGGTTGTTGTATAACAAAATGATAATAGATTAAGGACAACCACACTCGAACCTAAGAGGCAGTGGCGGCCGGTAATAAGGTTGCAATGTTCCACAACGACAAGATTAATTCAAGAAAAACAATTAATTCCGTAATAATATTTTTAGTACTAGAAGTTGTATGTTTCCTTCTATATGTATAGGAATTCATAATTCTGTTCTTTAATAATTCAGGAAATCTTATAGTAAGTTATTGTGAACTAACTGAGAGAGCGAGGTGCGCCAGCCGTCTAGGAGCGCTCGTCCGTTTGGTCGTTGCCAGGCCCAAGCACCGACCAGATCTCAATAGTGAAGGGTATGGCAGGGATGCTAGACCGGGTAAGCCCTATCCCAACAGTTAACACGGCTGGTCGTTGCCCGCTGACTGCAACCAGGAGCCGAGGCGCAGACGGAGACATTCGAGATGCTCCGTCAACTGCCGAAACCATATCTTGCAATGTTGCGCGTGAACTTGTGATACTCGCAGTTCTCGCCCTCATATATAACTTAACGTTGTTTTGTTCTCGTGAATGTTTTCATGTAGACTAACTTATATTCCAATTTTAATCCGATGAAATTGTGATGTCTCTGAACTGCGGCATTCGTTATGAATGAGGTACATCCGTTTTACCGCACAATTGAATACAGTTTTCTCCGATATCAAGCAGTCTTTTTCCCTATCACCTCATGGGTGCCCGCAGGAGGTGTGGGGGGCTAGGAGGGGCCGAGAATATTTCGATTGTTCATTGTCACACCAGTTTATTTCATAGAGTGAAGTTACTGATGGTTAACTGATTTAGGTTTGGAGATAATTCAACAGTTTTATTTAACTTAGTAATTTGGGATTATTTGAGAATATCTTCAGTTATTTAAAAAATCGGCGAACTGGATTAACATTACTATTTTAATGAACTGCTTGATTTTTATTTTTGTCGGTACACGGTGATACTACTACTTTTTGCCTGTTTTTAAAGAATGAACATTATGACGATGATTCACAAAGAAAAGCGAACTCCTATGGACAAAAACTCTGAACTAAAAAAAAGAAATCCTCCCATTTATGCCATAAAGACCAAGTAGGCCTACCCAACGGTTTAAGAGCAGCCAAATAATGTCACGAAGCAAGTAAGAAATGAAAATAAAATTGCGAGGGGGGGGGGGAATCTCAATATCATCTAGGTGACATGTAGGTAATAAAATAAAAAATACATGCCCCCCTCACCTAGGAAAAATCCTGCGGGTGCCCATGAACCACGTTAATGATAATTGTGCAATACCCAGAAAAATTATCCGCCAGCCGCTACTGCTAAGAGGGTAAGTCTGGCATCTGAAAGATGGCTCATATTTCCAATTATCTTGTCTATCGTGCTTATTATTTTAAGCACCCATTTTCGTAACACCCTGTATATCTAATAGTATCAGCAGCTAACTTCCCCCTGGAAATGTTTGCCCCCCCCCCCCCTCCTCCTAGGTAAAATTCTGCTGACACCTATGTTTCACAATGTTTTGCCGATTTTCCTAGAAAAGACAAAGCTGCTCCATTCAGTAGGAAAGAAAGACTGAAATACATAGTAGGTTCTCCCCATGCTCTGGTCTATTCCATGGCATGACACGGTCTGTACCAATCGTTCCTACACTAGAAACATTTAACATTTCAGAAAGTCTCATGCAATTAGCATTTGCCAAATAAGAGACTTACTTGACATTTATGTACAACTTCAATTCAATAGCAGCCTCTAATAACTACGCCCGAGATGCCTGAACTTTTTTTGTAAGAGAAGCGCAGGCTACAAAAGCTGCTACTGTTATTATTGTTATTATACAATGCATGTGTTACATCCTGGCCCAGGGGCATATATAAGGGGGGAGCTGTGGGGGCTCCAGGCCCCCCCCCTCAAAAAAACAATAAAAATTAAGAAAGTGTTGCTTTGGTAAAAGCATAAAATAATAAATTGTAAATTTGGTTGTACCCTAATCTTAACTTATTGGCTAAGTTATAAACAATATTAAGATTGAAATTAGACTACCTCGTGGTGCAGTGGCTAGCATTCTTGGCTGCCACCCCGGAGGTCCGAATTAGATTCCCGGCTCTGCCAAGAAATTTTGATTCTGGTCTGAGGACTGGAACGGGGTACACTCAGCCTTGTGAGGCAAAACTGAGAATCCCACAGTATGGTACTTTTGAGAAATAAATTATCAATTTATAAAAAAGAAAAGAAAGAAAATTGTTTACCTTTCTGCTTAATAAATTGACAAATATTTAGATATTTGTCATTCATACTCCATAGGCCATAATAGAAAATTCATTAAGTATAAAATTTTAATTGTGTGTTGTGTTGTATTTTACAACTTATTTTTATTGCCACTAAATTGTAGACTACATAAACGTAGAATTTTACAATTAACTCTTACCTAAAATAATTACACAAAGTTAAGTTATATGCTGTAAGATATTAGTTGACATTTCTGGGTATTTTGCGGTGACAATCCCCTGAGAATACTCACAATTTTCCAGGATGTCAGCCCCCCCCCTGAAAAAAATGTATATACGCCCCTGTCCTGGCCCAAGCAGCTAGTCTAATAAGAAAAGGAATAAGCTCTCAAGTCTGTTTGTGAGGACCAGGACAGCATTCTTTATGGTTACATCTTTAAATGATGCGGGATTTTTGAATGTCAACTATTACCAAAGACAAAGGGCTTTTAAACAGTTATGCCATTAAAACGCTGTAGGCCCGTACCATGCACAAAGGCTGCAATTGAGGTGTTAGCACAATAGAAAACAAATATCTAAGCTGCAATAATTCAAGATCCAAGCCATTAATTCAGTTATCAGAAATTCAATTACAGTTAACTAGAAGAACAATATGGTCATTACAAGAAATCGAATACTTAAAACAGCACATAACCTTAGATAATAAGAACAAGACATACACAGTTGATAATGCTGTCATAAATGTACAGCGTATCTCCCGCTCAATCATTTAACATATTATATTAACCTGGATGACCGAGGGGACAAAGAGCACAAGTCTCATACAAATCATATGCCAAAGAGGGGATTGTTCAAACCATGTGTTTCACAAGAATACAGTGCTGCTCAGGCTCCCCAACTGAAGCACCTGCAGCTGCAGTGCCTTGACTGTGTATGATAACGAAACAACTGACTTTTAGAAAATATTTCTACTTCACTTGATCTCATTTTCTAAAAATATATTACTTTAAATGCTGTGTATTTGTATAATCGTCTCTTTACATTTCAAATTCATACACATATACATTTATTGTTTTAAGGGGGAAAAGAACGAGGTCATCTGCCCCAACATACATACATACATACATACATACATACATACATACATACTGCGCCCTTCTTATGACACATGGCAACATAGCAGGCGCGAGTAAATTTTTGAACTCGGTGCGAGGAAGCTTGACGACAGCTGCACGCTGCTTGACTTGTGAATTCGAACGGAGCGCGCGGACTCGAAACCAATGCTGACAAGCGCATTAGAAAAATATAATAACTGGGAAATAAGATATTAAGTATTGGAATTTATGGAATATTGAGGAATTCTACATAATCGAGCAGCTCTACTGAACTTTTGGAGAATATTGATAATACAGGAGAAAAGCTACTTAATTTCGAATTGGCCTACATCGCTCTGTATTTAGACCGACCTCGCTGTATGGAAGTGAGAGCTGGGTAGATTCAAGATATCTGATACATAAGCTATTAGAGGTAACTGATGTGAGGGTAGCACGAATGATTGCAGGGACAAATAGATGGGAGCAATGGCAAGAAGGTACTTATAATGAAGAGATAAAGGCTACGATAGAAATGAACACGCTAGGTGAAGCTGTTCGTATGAGCCAACTCAGATGGTGGGGTCATGTGAAGAGAATTGGGGAGAAGAGATTACCTAAGCGGTTAATGAGTTTAGCTGTAGAGGGTAAGCAAAGAGATGCAAAGTTAGACCTAGGAGGCAATGGTTAGATTCAATGTTCAACAATTTCAAAGTGAGGTGTATAGAAGCAGAGGAGGCCACAGTGCTAACTGCTAATAGCGGATCATGGAGGCAAGTCGCAAACAGAGGCCTGCAGATTAGACTGGACTCTGAAAGGCAAAACAGACTCGAATGGAAATGTATGTACCGTACTGTCTGTATGTATGTATACTGGCATTCTATTTTCTTGTGATCCTTCTCTACAGACATAACCTTCATTTTTGAAATGCTGATTTTCATACCATATTCCCTATATTTCTGTTCAGTTCTAACATGTTGGCTTGCAACCTTTCAACAGTGTTATTATAACCAGTTATCGCAATAAGCCTGACTGCTTACCTCAGGAAATCGCTACGGCCGTTGAGATTTTATTAGGGACACACACGCAAAAAAGGTGATCTCATAAGCCTATTTTATCATAAGATGAAAATAGGCTAAAAATATACTCACAGCTCCAATACTAGAGCCATATCTGAGGCAGTTTCGTATACCTCATGCAGAGATACAATACGTGTGCAAGTGGAAGCGGCCACGAGCACTGCTACCTCATGAAGAATATCCATCTTCTGATCCATTGCACGCCGTCGCTTGCGAATGAACTTGGCTGCATACTCCACGCCCGTCTCTCGGTGAGTACATTTCCGAACAGCAGCAAATTTTCCTCTGGAATCAAGGAAGGAGATTGATTATAAGTTTGTGGCTATCAATATGAAACATCCAACTAGGTACATTAAAATACAGAATAAGATGTATCACTACGATCCCTAAGTTCTGGGAAACACTGAACTATGCGGGCCAATAAAATCAGAATGGTCAGTCACCGGAAAGTTTAGAATTCGGATAGAAGCTCTGGGACTTGCAATACGGTACCTTAACATTTCAGTTTTTTAACAGCTGTATTAGCCGTATATTTTGAAAGCTTCTGTCGATCTTATGAGGGTTGTTGTTTGAGGACACTTTTTTCATCCGTTTCATGGTTGACATTGTGGGATCTAGTAGTCTCTTGTAGATTTGAACTTTGAGATTGGATGATGCTCGCTTGATGAGCGAAACATGTCAACCTAGAATTTTCTCTCTCTTCTGTAATCCGTAACAAATATCCTTTTAATCAAATGGGTCCTTTTCAGGTCGTGTTTCGCATTTCACAGTAATTGGGAGTATATTGTGTTGACCGACTGAAACGTTGCAATATCAATTGTCAATAAGGCAACACTGAAAAATTGATGAAAGAGAACTATCATCACGATGAGGGAGCCGATAAACTGCTACAGTAAACGGGACCATCTAGATTTTTCATCATGGTATGAGACAACGCGCTGCAGATGTCGACTACGGCAGGGTACAGAATTTGGTGACTCGCCGACACGTCATAACTAGAGGATTTCATTGGATAGCGCTAACACCATCAATCAATCAATCAATCAATCAATCAATCAGCACGGTACGTGGTCTGAATAATTTTTTCGGCCTCTTCTGAGCGTGACGAGAGCTGATAACACCACAGGTTCCAGTGAAGGTAACGTGAGATTGGCATGATATACATTTTAATTCCTGTGCGGAATATAGGTTACATTAGGATAGATCTCTACAGGCCAGATATACTAAAAATTGTTGGTAAGTTATTTTAACAGTCCCTGGAGAAAATTACTGTATGTAGATACGTTTTTCATCATTTTATTATCATCAAAGGTTAAGAATACAAAGTTCGTTTCAATTGCAATATAGGCTATAGTTATTGATAGTTTCTAGTTAGCATACCCTTCTACGTTTTCCGAGTGTAATACTGTACAAGCGTGTAAAAGCCAGAGCTTTCTGAAATTCCACACTCGCCCTGGAACTCAGAATCAATATATTTAATTCTATTGTTTTATGTTGGCCCAACATTTATTAAAACGTGTCCTTATTAAAAGTAGCACTCAATTATGAGGCTATCGCGATTGGAGAAATATTACTATTACAGTTTATCATATTTACACCTCTATATAACAGTCCTCGGGGTTAGTGGTGATAAACCACGTGCTCGTTGCAAGCATTAGGGGTGAAAATACAAAGACCGTTAGTATGGTGTGGTTACACAATAGAGTGAGTCCAGTATTAATAATACATTGAGGACTCTTGTCTGTGGCTTGCCGCGTTTCGAGCATGGCACTGGTGCTAGCAGCGGCTAGCGCCCAACTACATAGTTTAACACTTAATAATCATGGGATACGAGACAGCCTACTTCACACGTCTTAATTATCTCAACTAAGGTATCTTGCCAGCTCCGTATCTAATAAATGCAATGCCAGCATTGGGGACTTCCCGTCCTGCTCTTGTATTATTGCTTAATGTTAGTCAAGTAGCCAGGGGGAGGACAGTTCATAGGGAGCGCGTGGGTCGCGGTAAAGCTCTGCTCTGGATGTTCTGCCAACCAATGAAGAATTAATTTTAGCACTAAGGTTCCATAGTTGGCACCCATGAACGCTGACATCAAACCGACTGGTGGAAGCGGGAATAGTCTGTTTTGATTGATTTTCCTCGTGGTGTTGTGGGTTGTTTTGATTTGTTCGGTATTTTGATTCTTCATTTGAATTGAATTGGGAGTCAATCATGCCCCTGCAAGGGAGGAAAAATTGCCAAGCACCGGGATGTAAGAATTATTATGATAGTGAGAACAATACGGCAATTTTCATCTTCCTGGTGTTGACCATGTGTAAAACTAGTGGGCAATATGGACTACTCTCAAATAAAAATATATAGAGAATAAATGTGTGCCTTTCATCTCTTGTTTGTTTTCTTACCCATTCTCCTTTGCACTGCAATAAAATTTGTGGTTTAGGGCTACGGGGAGGGGTGGGTGGCAGCCGGCATGCTAGGCAAAAAGTGAGGTTATGGCAATGTAGTGTGCATTTGGACAGTTTTCTTTATACTCATCGAATATCCCAACAATTCTATAGAGTAGGAGAGCAATGTTTAATTACCCTAAAGGTGAATTAAGCTCTAGAACGGCATAACTGTGTCCTTCGTGACAAATCTATTGCCAACATTGATATATATCAAAATGTATTATTTTCCTATCTGGACGTATATTTCAGCGCCTAGCGAAAGGCGCAGTTATGTTTGTGTTATTGTCATGAATAATCAATAACTCATTGCAGAACATACTGTTCAATACGTGTAATAAAGGCTACTTTCATATGGCGTTTTACTTTTTATGTTGCCAAACTTGCCCGAGCAGTACATAGTAGTCTTGGGTAGTTCGCGAACGAACTAGTTCGGAAGAGCGGGTCCCACAGACGAACTACCGAATTAGTTCCCAGATCCCTCGCTTGTTAGTTCGTTCGATCTTTTCCCGCTGACCGACTTGTAACAGCGCTGGTCCGCTGTAGCTCGTCAGCTCGTCACGTCACCACTCATTGCACAACCACATGCGCTTAGTTTCGTTCAGTCAGTTCAGTTGATTGAGTGTATCTATTATTAGTGGCAAGATTGTCAAGTTTTGGCGCGGCGAATGTTCAATGTTGGTTTATAATAATAACAACAACAGTATAACACACTACTAGTGCTAACACGCTAATAGGTAATAACTACCTTATATTTGTAATGTAATACAGTGGCGGTTCATAAATTGAAGTTACTGATAGTTAACTGATTTAGATGTGGGGATAATTCCACAGTTTTATTTAACTTAGTCATTTTAGATTATTTGAAAATATGTCCAATTAATTAGAAAATCGGCGAACTGGTTTAACATTACCATTTTAATGAACTGGTTGATATTTATTTTTGTCGATACGTGGTGATACAACTACTTTTTACCTGTTTTTAAGAATAGAAAATTATGATGATTCACAAAGAAAAGCGAACTTCTATGGACAAAAACTCTGAACTAAAAAAACCTATTCCTCCCATTTATGCCATAAAGATAACGTACCCAACGGTTTCAGAGCAGCCAAGTAATGAATATCACGAAGCAAGTAAGAAATGAAACGAAAATTGTGGAGGGGGTACGTCTTATCATCACCTAGTGAGAAGTAGGAAATGGAATCGGATGGTGACGCACCGATATACGCGAAAAATGATGATAAAAATTGTTGTTTTAAGGGGTCTAACATCTAGGTTATCGACCCCACGCGAGAAAAAAAAAGAGAATAATAAGTGTATGAACACATCGTCCATTATGTTTTTCTTTTAGGTATGGTACCGGTAGTTCACTAATGATAAACAAATGACGGCTTTTGGCTTTATAAACAATAGAAAGAGAAGTTTTCTCAGAAGGAAAGACATGGACCCTAATTAAAAGGATGGTCAAAAATAGAGTGAGATGGAAGAAGTGTGTAGCTACCCTATGTTTTTACAAGGAATAAAAGGAAATAAGGAAGGAATAAGGAATTTCACTAATGTTTCAATACCGTACTCATATTTTTGTATTTTTTTTAAATCTTCGAATATCAAAATGTAAAACACATTACTACACACGCAACATGTCAATATCTAATACACGAACTGCACGTGCAGCGAGCATAGTAACGTTAACAGTAGCCTACAGTATTGCTTGAAACGAGAGCAATGTGAATGAGCAATCAGTGGTGACGAGTAATGAGTGGTGACAGACTGCTATAACAAAGAGCGCGTGCAGTGGCAGCAGCAAGGCGAGCGAACGATCCTTCTTCGAGATGGGAGCTAACGAACTAGAAGAGCGAACTAGTTCGCTAAGGAGCTGCGAACCAAACTGATCGCTCCCAGCCGCGAACTATTATGCGCAAGACTAGTACATAGCCTCAGGCATTGCTCTCTCTCGGAAATTCTATAACCAAAAGTGACGAATCTCTTATAGTTTGCACGATCCTTGGTCAAGTAGCGGTGACTAATCGGGTTGTATGGAACTGCGCCCAAGCTTCACTAATGACCCTGGTCATTAGCATCAACCTTCGAAAGTGGCAGTGGAACTGCGCCCATTGAGAGCGGTCAGGTACGTTCCCTCCCTCCTCCCCTCTACCGAATTATGTTGTGTCGAGTGGTGTGAATTTGAAGCGACTCATTTCGAATCGGTTGTGTCTTGATTGCGAACAAGTCAAAAACCGTCCAGATTGCGAACAACTAAGTATACCCTGTCCAGATTGCGGACAAGAGATTAGTGTTGGCCTGGGATACATAAAACAGGTACAGTTTTCAAATCAGACTAATATTAATTTTTGTTCTAGCAATATTAGCATTAACTGGTACATTGGGATGTTTTCGACAACCTAACCATATTTTAAAAGTAGTTTTGTTATTGCAAATGTTTAATAATCTAGTTTGAGGTAATCTTACCATTTAGAAGATTATTATATTTTTTATTGTATAACAAAACTAGAGGGGTAGTTATTTATGGCGGATTAGAGAGTTGTATTATTATTATTATTATTAGTGTAGCCTCCGTGGCTTAGCCAGCAGCGCACCGGCCTCTCACCGCTGGGTTCCGTGCTTCAAATCCTTGTCACTCCATGTGAGATTTGTGCTGGGCAAAGCGGAGGCGGGACAGGTTTTTCTCCGGGTACTCCGGTTTTCCTTGTCATCTTTCAATCCAGCAACACTCTCCAATATCATTTCATTTCATCTGTCATTCATTAATCATTGTCCCAGAGGAGTGCGACAGGTTTCGGAAGCCGGCACAATGCCTATCCTCACCGCTAGATGGAGGCTTCATTCATTCCAACCCGACCCAGTCCAATGACTGGAAAAAGGCTGTGGATTTTCATTATTATTATTATCATCATTATTATTATTATTATTATTATTCGCCTCTGTGGTGTAGTGGTTAGTGTGATTAGCTGCCACCCCCGGAGGCCCGTAGTACAGCTGCTTATCGGGACGGGAGACTACCTCTTATTCTCAGCAGTGCAGAAGCTAGTGGTGGGAGACAGTCCGTCACTTCCCCTTAAACCGACCTTGGGCTAACAGCCGACTTGACTATGGGCGCAGTTCAATCGGCCTAATTAAAAGGATCTGGAAATACCACTGATTATGGGCTCAGTTCCATATCTCCCGACTAATCACTCTCCGCCCGCCTCGCGCGCAAGCAAATCTCCGTTCTATAGGTAGAGCCCTGCGCGGATAAACAAACCGTTATCCGCATCCGCACAACTTTGTCCGCATTCGCAGGTTTGTAATGCGAATCTACTGGCATTACAATAATATTTTTAATTAGATAAAGCATAAATTACTAAAGCGACATATTTAGACATTCGAGGAAATGTCGTTCCCCTAGGCTATGTATGCGATGTGTTATGCTTAAAATGAATGTTATACAGCCAGAATTGCAACCCTTTCCTCTTCGGAGTATTATGCTCACTGACATAATTTGAATGAGATTAGCTTAAAACATCATCTTACATTATTTTGTCATAAAAAAAATGATATGCCATAAACATCCGGGCTCTAATAATGATATTAAACAAGTTCGGGTTGTAATAATGATATTAAACAAGTTCGGTCTAAAATCTAACCGCAAATTTTCTCCAAACATTATTCGCAGCTTATCCGCTATCCGCACAGCCATGATAACGATATCCGCATGACGAAAACTTTTGCGGATATCCGCGTGTTTATCCGCGGATATCCGCGTCCGCGCAGGGCTTTATTTATAGGGAAGGCCTTAACTGCAATAGTAATTGTCGAAACCAGAGTTCGACCCTCGGATCTCCTGGTTGATAACCAAGAACCTTTACCCTACACAAAAACTGACACGTTGTGAAGAACTTCACCATCGGTCGTACTCGAAATAATTTTCCTTGGTTTCTATTTTTCCCGCCGCTTCCTTCCAGCTTCTTGCCCAGATAGCGTGGAACCATTGACTACAACTGCGCCTTAGCGTGCATAGTTGCATCTGTCGGTACATAATTTTATCATATATTATACTACACTCTTCATTATTAATTCACTAACATGCTCCTCGAACTGAGCAGCACGATGGACCAGCTTGTTCAGCCATACTCTTGACTGCAACAACCATTGACCAGAAATACTCTCGTATTATAACTTGTGATGTGAGGTCTGACAGTTCACTTGAGAATTTGAAACAAACGAGGCGCGATAATTAAGGCCACTAATCATTCCTGAGAGAGGGTGTGAAGTGTCTACAAACAGAAGATCATACACAACAGTTCCTTGCAAGATTAAAGAAGCTCAGATGTTCCTTGGGGTCTTATACGCTTGAGAGTAATTTCCACATGTACACATGTGGTTATAGTGGTGTAGTCTTTGGAATACACGTTCAGTCAGAGTTAGCTGTTGCTGCTCTTTGTTTATTTTATTTCTTTCTTCACAGACACCAACAGTGATCTTTTTCATTTTCTCCTTGTGCACAGATTTATTTGGTCTTTGAGTCTATTCTAGATTTGTAACTTCCATGGAGAACCTAGCGGCATCTAGCAGCTAACTGTCGAAGTTCTTCAATTTCTCTGAGCTCAAGAAGACTTCCTCACCAATTCACCAGGCGTCGTCCTTGTCGCCAGCTAACATCTCCTTGAAGACAACGCTCCAAGAAGAATTTTATTTCCTGTATAAGAATTTCATTTTTCCTATGTTGCATATTCTGTTAGAAACTCTTTTGTTCCCCTCTCCTTTCCCCGTGCCTACCTACCTCTGTCGTGTGAGGTATCGCTCTCACTTCTAGTTCGGCCGTCGAGTATACAGTGCAGAGCCCTCTCAGCGCCAATCTCCTGTCCTTATGAGACATTTCTAAACCAGACGCCATGTCTGTATTTTAAGTCAACGGTCACAAGGAACCATCGCCTGCTCTACACGAAAAAGCTAAGTACAACACTTTAAATGTTTTGAAACATATTTTAATGTTTATTAAAAGGGCTAAATGCTTTTAATACAATTTTATAGACAGTGTGTGGAATTGCTAACTATTGTGCAATAACCGTCTTCGAGGGATTTTTTTTGTCATGCTTTAGCTATCTAAGCTAGCTTTAAAACATGAAATTCAGTACTTCTTGTACAAATTAAATGGGAATACCTTCCCACACCGAAGGATTCATGTTAAATTAACCACCGTCTATAAACTTAGCTTTTTTCCACCTCTCTTGCCTTATTTAACTTTCATCATGGCTCCGGAACTTTCCACATGAACCAATCTTTCTACCAGTCAAGCAATCTAGTATTTCCCACTCCAAATAAGGGAATACGTTTCCTCACCGAGGAATTCATGTTACATTAACTGTTGTTCAAAACTTAATTTGCTTTCCACCGTGGGAACTTTACCTCATCATTCAACTGCAACCCATAAACTTTCCAACGCAATAAACTTGTTCAAGTTCCAATTAAACTAAGTGTTCTACATAACTGCAATAACTTTCTTTTGTTCTACGAACTCACATACATTGTAATAGTGAACATTATCAACATATCAGCAAACTATCAGTGCTTCGAATCCGCGTGTGCGTACTTGAGAGCAATAAATCTGGCCAGGACTTTATCCTACCTATTTCCCTTTCCCAAATACCTTTTAGTAACCAAATTAAATTTAACTATTGGGTTCTTTCTTTTTCTACGAGGCTTAGCCCATAGAGGCTCCCTCCCATTTTGTTGGATTTATAATATATTCACTCCGTGTCAACTTGTGGCTAGTCCACATTTTAATTGTTCTTCCCTTCTAAAAATTAGGGAATCGTACTTTTTCTAATTATAAAGGAGTTAGCCAATTGTGTAATCCAGGCTTCGTTAATGCGACCTGTGCATTTTTTGTATATTACCTCTAGTAATTTCTGTTTAAAAATAGCGGTAATTTCCGCTTGTAACTTATTCTTCTTTTCCTGTTACAATCAGAAATTTAATACATTTGTTTATAGCCTTTTCGATTGCCATAAGGGCCTTCTAAAAGTGCTTGAATCATACACATTCAAACTATCAAAGTTATAACTGCTTTACAATTATTGTTACAAACTTTAAATTGCTTCATCGTAAGCACACTTTTTAAAATCTTTGTAAAATTTTAGTGCTTTATCAGGTTCGAAACTCGTACTCCATTTAATATTGTTCATAAATTGTAAACCTCTTATTATTAGGTCTGAGACCTTGGCATTTTATAACCAATTGTTGTTCTTAACTCAAATTAAATCCCAACCTAAGTATTGTTAATCAGTTCAAAAATGTATAGTTCGTTAAATAAATTATTTCTATTTTTTTTTTGTTTTATCTCTTTCGCTAGAACTACAGTTAGGCAGGACCTTCTCTTCCCTGATTCTTCCCCCAATCTTAAGTCCTATTTACGAAAAAATAATAATTTTCGTATCAATAAAACTTTTACCACTTGTTGCATTGGAAACAAAATTTCAAATAACAACAGTTTTAAAGGTTATCTTAGCTGTTACAGCTAATTCTAGTAAATCATTGAAACAAATATAGCTCGCTCCGCCAGCTACCTATTTGTAGAGATTCTCTCCCTGAATCATGTTTTACTTTCAAAATCTCAATTTTGTTTAAGTTAGGTTTGAGATCTTTCTCTTTTCTAAACTTTTAGTCGGCAACCTGCTGGGTAAAAGTTTAGCCTACCTTCAGAGCAACAATTGGCATTCTTGTAGGATTCTCACAAAAAAAAAAACAGTACAAATATTGCTAAAAGCAATAAAGTTGCCTTATCCCTTCCCACTCTGGAAGCATTCGACTATTTTGCCAGAGATCCAACAGTTCCCAGAAATAAAAATATATTACGGCAAATTCAAATTATTTCAGCCTTTCAAAACATTCAGCAAAATCTAACCCTTTTGAAGGGAAAAACAGTAAATCCTTTCCTTTTAGCATACTTTGTCTTGCCAGACTACCACCCGTCCCCATAGTACTGGAATACCGGCTCGGGAGGGAAAGAGCACTTCCCAAGCGCTTGCAGGCAACCTCAAGTCATGCTGCGCTCTCCGCTTGCCTTGTGCGGGTTCCCCTCTAAAGTTAGGCATCTCATAGGATTTGCACGGCGAAATTCTATTTTATATATAAATTTACTTAGAGTTTAGTGCTGGATTCTCATCCTATCTGCCAATACTTGTCTCTACGCCGAAACCCACCTCCTTTTCTCTCTTATCTTCCCTTAGGTAGTGGTAATCCTCAGCAAAAACCTACCATATAGAATGGAAAAGTCTCCGATGAAATTGTGTGAAGTAGAAGAGTCGTATTAACAGAAAGTTCAAAAATGCTGTAAAAAATAAAAGAAGAAAAGTCTCGCCATCCCGTTACAGAAAACAGTGAAAAGGACGGCTAAAGCTGTAGGTAGAAGTATCAGGATGGTGCGTAATATTGCCCAGGAGTGGGACAAAGCCGAAAAGGACGGGACTGAGATTCGAACACCTGGTAAACGTCGTCCACGCTAGGAAAGGACGGAACTCAATAATTTTGATGAAAGTGTAGGTGGCATTCGTTAAAAGATTACCGTAACGCAAGTCCGCATACAGCTTCTTATGAACTGCATTTATAGTATTATTAATTTGTATTAATAATATTAATAACAACAGTAGTAGTCAATGGTGCCCGTAGGAATTTTTACAGAGGGCGGCCAAGATATAATTTTCATTTCATTAACCCCCTTCCCATTTTTCGTTTCATTTTTTACTTGCTTCGTGAAATTCATTAATTGGCTGATCTGGGACCGTTGACTACTGTATGGCAAGATTGGGAGGAATATTTTGTCTTTAGTTCACAGTTTTCGTCCATGGAATTTCGCTTTTCTTCTTCTGTGATTCATCGTCATGACGTTCAGTTCTTAAAAAACAGGTAAAAATAGTGGTATCGCCAAGTATTGACAAAAATAAAAATCAAGCAGTTCAATAAAATGCTAATGTAAATCCAGTTTGCCTTCTTTCTAAATAACTGGACACATAAGATATTTCCAAATTACAGAGTTAAATTAAACTGTGGAAATTCCTGACATATGAATCTGCCTAATAATTCAAATAGCACTGTTTCCAAATCTACTTTGTACTCGCCTTTACAGTGGACCCATCACGTTTTTCCACTTCTTCACAACCTATCAGGATACTTCGCATTGCTCTTCTTAGCATAATGAATTTTTCACGAAGTGATAAATTCGTATTGTACGTTACTTGTACTTGTGACGCCCATGGATTTAGCAAATTTTCGTTTAGAAAAAAAAATATTACATTTGATTATTGCTGACTGTTAAGTAAAATATATAAAACTCACTAAATCACGTACTTCTTACTTTGATAACGACACAAACATCGCAGGAACATAACTATTATAAATTCGTACTTAAGGATGTCACAAATTTTCCTGTGTTAAGAACCTGCCAATGTCTGTCTTTTTTCAGAAGCACGTCATTATCAATCCTCCCTTGAACTTTGGCTTCATCACCTAATTGATCTATATTGAATTGTAACTTTCAGTCGGTCAATACGAATATAAGCCCAATTAAATTAGGGTTAAATTAGCTACTCCGCTCATATAAGTAGGCTACACGTAGCGCATCGAAAATTGTCTGCCTTGCAAGAGGATTCCATTGGGAATCATATAGCCTACAACATTACGCAGTCTATCACTATTGAATTCACTGTTCTGCCTCAACTGATCTGCCGTCTACATTCAATTGAGAATGCGAATCTCAGTCGCTATGGTAACGGCACAAACACCGCAGGACAATTTAACTATTATAAATTGCTTCGATCGTAGAAGATTTAACACTACAGGTTAAGAATCTACAACAATGGTAGATTGCTGTTCATTTGTAGCAATAATTGCTCTATTCTCAATAAATGAGCCACCGAACGAAATATACGGCATTTCGCAGCACGAATAACGATCGCGGTAAGGCAAAACGGCGCAAAATTAGACGAGTGTATAAAACAGTCAGGCCCGTATTTAGGGTTCCTGACGCTCCTGGGCAAAAAATGAAAAATAAAAAAATCATTGCCACCCCCGACTTCAAGTATGTAAATTGATTAAAATTGCCTTAACATATGGGGCTGTTTCTTCACCTGAGTGTGTATTTAACTATGAGTGGTAAACACTATAAATATGATTTTTACTAAAATTACAAATAGAAAAAAAACTAATACAAAGAATTTACATTAAATTTTAACATATCATATACAACCAATGGCAAAACCACCAAATATTTTAAACAACAAGGGGCTTCCTTCTCGCCTTGTAATTTGCAAACAAGAAGCTAAGGATTTCTTCGTTAGTGCAATTTCACTTTCAATTCAGAATCAAAAGCAAGAACACCCAAGATGACTAAGACGATCCTCCTGTGTGTGTGTCCTTAAATAATCAACATTGCAAATGTGCGACAGTGAATATTCTCTTGTGGGTTAAACTTTAATAACTTGGCGTTTAATGCCCAAGCAGTTTTGTACAGTTTTCCAGAAAATTTTCAGGCCCTAAAACCTGCCGCCCCTTCGGGCGCCCATGGTAGTGGTAGTATATTGGTACTATCAGAAGACCAGCACGCAATCTGTTATTGTCAATAACACTTACGAGTATAATAGCCCTATATGTGAAATTTTGCTATTGCACTGTATTCAAACTCTGGTCCTGCATAATAATTTTTCAATCCCCCCCCTTTTTGTAGCTATGTAGAGATGAAACGTTTAGCTCAGGACAGGGAGGCATGGAGAGCTGCATCAAACCAGTCAAAAGACTGAAGACTCAAACAACAACAGAAATACATAAAATCAGTGATTCCTCAAACACATCTGTTTTCAATTTTATCAAAGAGCGCCCATGCCGAGTTTAGTGGTTGAATCTCAAGCAGATTCGGGAGAGAGAAAATTCACACACATTCTTAGGAATATTTTTTTGTAAATTCCTTCCTTATCCCTAAGAACTAAAAGGAATCCTCAAGATTTGTGTATGTGTGTGTGTGTGTGTGTGTATGCACAGCGCTCAAAGGTGAAGATTTAAAACTCATGTACATTTGGTAAGCTTCATTTTGTGATAGGGCTAACCGTTCATCCATTATTTTGGTTTTTAGTAGATAAGACTAGCAAATTTAGTAAAACGAAACAACATATAAATGGCTGCCTTAAATGGTTGACTATATCAAAATCTCAACAGGCGTGTAAACCGACCATAAAAAACTATATCCTAGCAATAATAAATAAATAATGATAATAATAATAATGTTATTGGTTTTACGTCCTTTTTAACTACTGCGACAGATATCTCGGGATGCCAGAATTTTGCCCCGAAGGGGATCAATAACTTCCAGTAAATTTACTGACATGGCTCCCTCGCATTTAAGCACCCTCCACTGACTGCACTGGGATTCGATCCCACAACCTTGGACACACAAGGCGACAACGTTACCACTGCCCATACAACCAGTCGCAAAATTTCAGCTCTATTGATTAAATAGTTATGGTGAAAGAACAGACAGACTAACTTTCAGAGATGCATACATTAATATTATATGATTCTTTGCTTTATTGTGGTAGGGGATTTAAATCAATTAACAACTACAAATCTAAGTTTTCCGACAGTTTTGCAAAATGTTAACACTGTGAAACTTAAAATCCATTGTTCAGTAAAAAACAGCGGATTGAGGATATCATCAATAGGCTATGCAGAGGTATGGAAGTTTTCAACATTATCAAAGCTACGTAGGCATATTACAATTTGACGACACTAAATGAATTCGCATTCCAATATTGTGCCTTCGGTGTGTTATCTATGAAGTAAGGGCAAGGATGGTGAGGGCGGTGCACTCTCGCAAATGTTCTTCACGCTTCATGGGGCGTGGTGGCTCAGCGGTCTAGCTGTGTGCCTCTCACCAAGGCGGTCCGGGTTCGATTCCCGGTCAATGCATGTGAGATTTTCGAAGTGAAATGCCATGTCCTGTGGTTCGGATTCCACGTAAAAAGGAGGTCCCGTGGCTCATAATCACAAGATTCACGGTCACGTAAAACTACAAGCTTCCTTCCTTTCCTTCTTCACGCTTCGCCTGCAGCCTTGCGCTACATGCCAGGACTTTCCAGTATGGGGTCACCACGACTAGCACCGCAGCATCGGGTATCTCTGACGTCTTATTGTTATTGGACAACAGGCAGCCGATTCACTTCCTGATAATGACTCTACATATAATAGCACAAAAAAAATTGTCATCAATAATTCTAGCCACAAGACGGATCTGATCAGTCGTTTCATGTTGAGTAAAAACAGTAAATTTCACCGATTATAACTATCATGTAGTTGCTATATTTCTAGACAATCAAAAAAGAAAAGACAAACAAGTCAATTATTATCCCCTCGAAGTCAATTTTAACTAGATATAACTTATTTTCATATATTCTGCTGGTATTTGCCATCTCAAAACTCTCCCGTCAACTAAGTATTATGATAAAGGTAACTTATAGCGCAACAATCTCAAACTCAAAATTCAATATCCAAACACTGTGGTCATTTTAGACAATATACAGGTACATAAGAATAATATTTCAAGATAGCAAAATTGTACTGTGGTACTAGTGCTTGCCCGTCTTAAAACAAAACTATCATGGTTGTTCAAGATAACTTACATCAACACACCTCGAGCACTGGGAAACATGTGTCAAAAGTCACATGATGAGGCCAATACCTGAAGACAACACTAAAGAATTATGTAACAGAATATTTAGTTCACAGAACTGGTTTATCAACTTTCCGAAAGACCGGTTCAATAGAACATCCGTAAGAGATGTTCCTTTTCAGAAATTAACATGCATGTAATTTATAATTTACGATACCTACATTAGAAACAGATCATCTCGAAGTTCTTCCCCTTAATACAATCATCACAATCACTACATTAAACATTGCTTTGTAGAATATGAAACTTTCAGTATCTGTTATGAATTGTGGGCCCTTCAATAGAGATGCCTATTTCTGCAACGAATCACAAGAGTTAATTTCATGAAAGTCATATGCACGGCTTCTATAGGACTACTTTCAGATAAGGAAACCTGAGAATTCAATGCTAGTAGATAAAGATTATTATGGTGGTACAGTATACGAAGTTTCACTTCGATCGCTTGAATAGTATAAGTTTTTAAAATTTCGCACTGCCATCATCTTATGATTTGAAAACAACTGAACAAAGTTAGATGCCAATATATTAAGATTTAAGTAAAGGTTCACTGTGCCAAGCCTAATTGCGCTTGGATAATTAGATCGCTAGAAAATATATATATATATATATATATTCGCATGGCCACCATGTTGTTCTTGTGGGGGTGTATTCAGGTTTTTGAAAGTCACACGAGTACTTAATACACTGGCGAGCAAAAAAAAAAAAAAAAAATACACCACCTCGGATTTGGAAAAGGAAGTGAACGTGATTTACCTTATTAAATTGCAAACTTGTGTGTGTTGTCTTTATGGCTCTCATTTAACTCACTACTAATGTGATATCCTGGGCAGTTTTCATTGGGGAAAATGATATTTTACATAAGTTATATAATTTCTCAGTTTCTCAAATGTCTTGGGGTGTTGCAATTTTCTTTCTCGCTAGTGTAGTCCTCTAATAACCATACAACAATTTCACTTAGATTCCTGCAATAGTTAGGGAAATATTTCCCACGGCCACCATGTTGGACTAATGACACTTTGAAATTTGAAAGGCATGGCCGGGTTCGGATGGAGTAGTAGTTAAGTCCTTGCCAATTTTCATTGATATTCAAGTATTAGAAGTCATTTTTAGTGTTGCCTATTTCTATAAGAAAAGTTTCATTGATATCTCTCCTAACCCATCAGAATTTATGAGGATCAATTGTCATTGATATTCAAGTATTAGAAGCCATTTTTTCCTATTTCTATAAGAAAAGTTTCATTGATATCACTCCCAACCCATCAGAATTTATGAGGAACACATAAAGAATGTTCACCTTGTACCATAGTACACCAATTTGGAAAAAAAAAATCTTGTCATTTGAATTAAATGGGCTATATTATAACTGCCACACAAATGTCTCACATCATACAAGCAATCTAAAGCATTTAATATCCTGGGAAGTAATGTTTATATCATTATTGGCCTATAATGAAAACACACAGGGGGGTAACTGCAATATTCTCTCACGGCGAGTTTCGCCCTGTTATTGCCATGCCTGTGGGTCAGTTTCGTTTAAATGTCTCTACTGTTTGGCCTGCTATTCCCGAGGCTGCAGGATCTAATCCTATCGCAGTCAGTTGTCATTTGAGGATGCGCAAATGCGAGGGAGCCATGTCAGTAGATTTACTGGCACGTTGGGGAACCCCTTCGAAACAAAATTCTTGCACCCCGGCGTCAGTAGTAAAATGTGACGTAAAACCAATAACATTATTACCTGATTGCTTGAATTCACGAATGTATGTATGTATGTATGTATGTATGTATGTACTGTGTGTATGCATGCCGCTACAATGCTCTCTCACGGAAACTGCCAATATTCGGAAGCAAAAGGTTATGAGCGTCGAGCAGACTTGCCATATCAAAAATTTGCACCATACGACATTGAAATCCCCCATCAGTACTACACTATCCTTATTGTTAATTTCCACTACATTACCGCTCAAAGCCTCATAAAATCTGTTTACTTCGTCCTGTTCCGCCCCTTCACATGGAGCGTACACAGAAATAATCTTGACGCGATTTCCTCATATCTCCTAATCTATCCACAGTGATCGTTCATTTGCGTACCTTACAGAAGCTATGTTACGCTCTAAGGTTCTTTTGACATACAGCCCTACTCCCTACTTTGGCCTGCCTCGTTTTACACTTGACAGGTACGTACACCTTGTAACATCCTACTTCCTCCTCTCTTATCTCCCTTTATCTGAACTTCACTAATCCCTAGAATATCCATTCCCATTCTACTTGCTGACACACCTTAGCACTCATTCTTCCATGACCACCTTCGACATTATTAGTTCCCGAACGAATACCATTTCAATTGCCTGTGCGTTTCCAAGGAGTCCCTGATCTGTCAGCTGGGAGTGGGACTCTCGTTACTCCCATTGTCCGAGGCTTGCTCATGACAATTTTAGCAGGTTTAGAGAGTACACGTGAAGGGTCCCAGAGTTTCACCTCAGGGAAAAAACGAGTTGGGCAGTCCTAGCCGCCTGAGCACAAGGAAGGTCCCGGCTCACAATATGTCCTGGATGCTCACTTCTATTCCCTAGTAACTGGTATCCCGACTGTCAAGACCACTTACTAGGTCAGTCAGCCGTTGCCCATGGTTCGCGAACTAGCACGTGACTATACCATGAACCATACTACACGATAAAGACTTTAGGAAAATTTGAATGTTCAAATCACCAAAATAGTCAGTAATCTGATAAGGATAACGATTAAATATCAATTTAATTTCAAACTACAAGGGGAATTTTCCATTGTTAAAATGGTCATGAAAATAGTCATGGTAACTTGCTACAAAAACAGTAGGCTGATAGCAATAATTGTTGACATGGGTTAAATACGAAATATTTAGTGGACCCATTGAACATTAATTAATTAGTCTTAGCCGGTATCGTAGCAGGCGTGATCATTCCTGAACGTATTAAACTTTTCCGATAATTACAACACATCAAGTGTCTGCATTGTCTGTCTATCGCAGTCGTGTTGATACCCACTCATCCACTGAATAATGGAAGTGATTATGATAATTTAGTTATTTAGATTATGTAATTATTTTAAGAGAATTATTAAGGAATTACTGATTACTGTATTAAGGTAACTATTTTAAGCATACAAACACCCACATCCGAGGCAGGGATCAAACAGATGCATCGCTCAGTTTTTAAGCCTCATGTGTTGAACCTGAGTTACGCCTGCGAGTTTTAAAAAAACATATTCGCCTGCCTCTGGTTATCTGCATTCTTTCTCAACAAGTACGCAATCTACGTAAATCTGCCCTGCCAGGACGAAATCTCGGCATCCAGGTGACTCTAAAACCTCGTCAGTTACGAGATATTATTATTATTATTATTATTATTATTATTATTATTATTATTATTATTTTATAACTAATTGCAAGCTTAATAGCTTCTTACTGATGATCGTAAAAATAAGCATTGTACTGTACAATAACCATCTCTGAGAATGCCAAACAGTTGATGTGGATGCGCTTCAGCCGAGTGTCCCTGGCAAAAAAAAACTTATGGAGGGTCCTAAATTAATCCTTCGACGCCAGGTCTTGTTCCCAGCAAATAAAATCTGCGATAGTTTCTCCTGTAACACTATTTACTGTTGTTCTTGATTCCTTTTTGGAGCTAGGGATATCTTGGTTATCAGCCCTGTGTACTTTTGTGTATGTTGAGTTTGTCTGACAATCAAGAGTTATTTTTGTGGCTAACGGTCTATGCAATAGTAATTATTTGGGTCTGAGATTGGAGTAGGTGCCCCGGGACTTGAGTTAAAGTACCATCCCGGCATTTGCCAGTGTGGAAAATCCCAGGGAAACCCACACTCAGGTTAGTCACTCTTAGCGCAGAGATTCGAACCTTCGATCTCCGGACTGCTGCAACTCACCATCGCAGTCGTGCGGCGCAATTAAACGTTACGCCGTGGGGTGGACTTTAATTATTAGGAGCAAGACCTAGAATATCCCGGGAGAAATAAGCTACTTACGGCTCCTTTCACCTATTCCTTCACCTCTGACCAAGAGAGAGAATCCCTATCAACAGCACTGTACGTTTGAAACGTCAACAATTATTTATCAGTAACATAACTGTTGTTATGAAAGGGTTAATTCGTATTTACAGGTATGACACCGTCATCAAATCTGATTATAATGAACTATAACGATTTTATTTTCAAGTAAATAGATTGGCGTTATAATCTCCACATAATCACAGGCAGTTTACTCAAACTGACTTTGCATCAACATACAGTATATAAACCATCCGTCACATATAATAGGCTATAGTTTCCCTTATATGTATAACATTTTGATGATGTCGTAAGTCGAGAAACACCTTTATAACCAGCTCAATTCGCAAATGACAAAACGAAAGCTGGTGGGTAATTTCTGTCTCTTTGAAATTAAACCATGAAAAAAGAAACACTTCCAAAATTTCATGTATTAAACATTCCCTTTAAATTTGAGGAGGGGGGTCCGAGCCACGCTCATGCCTTCTTCAAAATATCTCATACAGTATAGTTCTTGCACCAGGTATGATCACCTCCAATTCAATAGCACTTAACATATTGGGCAACGGACGTCTTAATGACGTAAATAAAAGGAGATATGGGATAAGTTAAGATAAATTGCAAGTTTAATGCACGTGACTGGTTATTCCCTTATCTCACAGATATGGGTTGATTATCACAGCACGCAGCATTGGACAGTTGAGTAAACAAAAAAGGTTGTCGGCGCATTCAAGGATATTTTACTGTATATCAGATTAAAAGGGTGGGGGTAGGAGGAGGAGTCGAGTGTGGTGAGTCTTGTAACCTGAGCAACAAGACGTGTTCAAGAGCTTCCTACTTCTTTTCAAAAGGATTAAGTTAAAACAAGCTTCTTTTTATTATCACTATGGTAAAGATTTTCAGTCTCTTAAATACCCAAAACAGCAGGCATTTAAAATTATGAAATAGGCTACGCACTTAAATACCGAGAAGATAGTAAGGAAATATTAGAACTATGGAATAGGCACTAAAATACCAAACAGTAGGTAAATAGACAAAAATGAATAAGCAGGCGTTAAATGTACCCAAAATTGTAGACAAGACCATTAAAATTGTGAAATAGATGTTAAAATGTACAAAGCAGTTGGCAAATTACGTAATTCAAATTATGAAAAGACACTAAATCACCCAAATTCGAACCACATGGTCGGCCGTTTTTGAAATGATTTGCAGTAGTTTACTATTTTCAACACCAAACAAATGCCGAGACAGCATCTTCTAATAGACTACGGTCGCTTCCTTCCAACTCCTTGTCCTATTTTATTCATCTTCATTCATAGCATACTACTCTAGGCGTCAGGCCATTAAACCACTGCCACATTGGAACTCATCTCCGGCCTCGTAGTTAGGGAATAATAAAGGCTGCAACTACCTTAAATACCCAAAATAGTAAAAAAAAATTGACAATTAACATGAAACAGGCACGAAATGCCAAAAGGCATTATGCAATTAAAATTATGTGTTGCATAGGCTACTGTACTAAAAACCAACCAAGAACAAGCTAATCTTACAACTTTGATTACAGTAAACGCATATAAGGAATAAACAGCATCACGAAGTAGTATATGCAGTATACACTGTATTTAAAATTTAATACAATGCAATCTAATGTAACTAGAAGTTGTCCCCGCAGATCCCTCATGTATTTTAGCAAATGTTACAATAAACAAATTTTGTTCCACATTGTGTACAGTAGAACTTGGCCTGCTGCCAGATAGTATATTTTTAAATTGCAAATTTTCATTTCACAGGTCAGGGGACAGCATGCAAGTACAAACAACTCAGCTGGAGTGGAAACCTCAAGAACAACATTGGCAAAGGCATCATCGCAGCATCGGAATTCTGCAGTTAAATTGGGCGACCTTTCCTCCAGTCATCAATGTAATAAGGTCAGCATTGTCACCTTGTTGTTGCCTCTCCCACAAGCGAAATACAGTCGTTCGCAGAAGTATTCGTCCGTCTGTCCTTTTCATATATTATTGAACACCAAACATGCATTAACAGGCCAATGGCTGTATAATAGAGTGTTTGTTAGAAGTTCCTTTCAGCCGTCGTCTATACAGTGAGAAAGTTCATATTATACATATGACAAGGCCTACACCTGAACTGCAATTGTGTGCCAATGTATACACGTCATTTCACATCATCTACATGCTAGGTGGAATAGGTTATCTGGCAGTTCCAAACTGTCTAAATTGTATTGCTGGCCGGTGTTTGTTATTTAGCCGTGAAAGGAAGGTTGTTTTTTTTTTTTTTTCGCACGGCAATTCAAAAGCATGTTTTGTGTAATATTAAGCTCAGTGGTAGCCCAGATCTTCAGACCAGTATACGCCACTGATATATTGAACACCAAACATGCATTAACAGGCTTCAGGTACGTTCAGAAACAAATACGCCGTGAATATACAATATATACGTACAATAATACCGACAGAATACACACTCTTGCATGTCAATACTCTTCAATAAAAAATAATGACTGGTTGGGCTAGGCAATGGCAACGCGAAAGTATTCGTCCGCCGTGTGCACTGCCTTGTACAGTATAACGATCACAACATTGAAGAAGTGAGACACGTCCATCAGGGCACATCTAGTGCATGTCCCGAGTACAATGGGTAAGATAAGGGGACGAACTGTTGTTCAATGCCAACGCATTATCCAACTCCAACTCTGTACCGGGTGAGTTAGCCGTGGTCGTTACGGCATGACTGTTGGCAGTCACTCACATCCGGGAGGCGAGGAGGTTCGAATCCCCCCGCCGGCAACCTTGAAGATGGTCTTCTGTGGTTTCCCATATTCCTTCCAGGCAAATGCCGGGGTTGGTCCCTAACTATAGGCCACAGCCGCTACATTCCAACTCCTCGTCCTTACATTCCCACTTTCCTCCCCAACGGTACTTGTAGCTCACCCATTGGGTGTCCGTCTCGAAGCAGCTACAAACCTGGCGAGCCGAACATGTCCTCGGACACTCCCGGCACTAAAAGCCATACGCTAAAAAAAAACTCGGTGATTCGAAAAGAGTAATTGCTGAGAAAACAGGAATACAGTGAACTACAGTCGCAAGTATCATTCAGCGATACAAGACCAATGCAACTGTACTCAATAGAGCACGAACTGGGCGACCAATGTAGCTGACATCACGCGGCGAGCAAAGCATTATACGCCCAGTCCAGCAAAACCCCCATGTGTCTGGACCTATGCTTCTAAAAGAAGTACAAACCTATACTGGGAAGAACATCAGCACCGACACCGTACGTAGTCTGTTACACAGAGCCGGTTTGCAGGGGCGTACAAGCCGGAATAAGCCCTGGATTAGTGAGGTGAACCGTAAGATGAGGCTGGCGTTCGCCAAGGAGTACGTTATGAAGCCACCAGAGTTTTGGAAACGCGTGTTTACAGACGAGAGCAAATTCTGATTATTTAATTGCTCTGGAAAGCGACGTGTATGGAGAAAGAAGAACGCCAAGCTCCTAAGTCAAAATCTGCAGTCAACCGTAAAATATGGAGGAGGTTCCATAATGGTAAGGGGGTGTATGGCAGCGGCTGGGGTAGGTAACTGCCATATAACACCTGAACGGATGGATAAGATGGTATATTTGAATCTATTAAAGCAACACTTAACACCCAGCGTAGCAAAATTAGGTCTTGATAGTGGGTACTTCTTCCAGCAGTATAATGACCCTAAGCACACTGCACGGGTTACTAGGGAATGGTTACTCTACAATACACCACATGTGTTGCAGACACCACCCCAGTCTCCAGACTTAAACCCCATAGACCATTTATGGGCGGAATTAAAATGTAAACTGAGCAAGCAGCGTATTCCAAATAAAAAGCTCGGAAACAAAACTTCATGGACGAATGGCACAAGATAGATCCAGAAGTGACGGAAAAACTGGAGATATCCATGCCGAAACGCCTTCCAGCCGTGATTGATTCCAAAGGACGTTCGACGTGCTACTGATACTTAGAAACTGACTTACCCTTCCTTGAGTTCGTATTGTGGACGAATACTTTTGCAACGTGACTTTTCTGCAAGCAGTGCGATTGTTTTGTATTTGTTCCAATGCCAGTGCTAAGGGGTGCTACAGTGCGATTGTTTCGTATTTGTTCCAAATGTCAGTGCTAAGGGGTGCTATAAATTATGTCCTCCGATGTTCCGATGGCAAATGAAACATACCATGACGTGTTTACAATTAACTTCTTTATTGTATTGGTGCTAGCCTCCGTGGCTTAGGCGGCAGCACGCCGGCCTCTCACCGCTGGGTCCGTGGTTCAAATCTCGGTCACTCCATGTGAGATCTGTGCTGGACAAAACGGAGGCAGACAGGTTTTTCTCCGGGTACTCCGGTTTTCCCTGTCAAAATTTCATTCCAGCAACACTCTCCACTATCATTTCATTTCATCTGTCATTCATTTAATCATTGCCCCAGAGGAGTGCGTCAGGCCTCGGCAGCCGGCACAGTTCATATCCTCGCCGCTAGATGGGGGCTTCATTCATTCCATTCGTGACCCGGTCGGAGACTGGAAGCAGCCTGTGGATTTTTCATTTTCATTGTATTGGTGCTATTGGCTATATTCCCCACACGACGAGTGCGGAAGAATACTTCTGCGAGCGACTGTATGTGATGTATTGGCTGGCTGGAAAACATGCCTTCTTTCAGTGTTATGAGAAGAAAATAATAATGGGCAAAGGCAGTTATACAAATGAGATTCAATTTAATAAGATGTCTGATTTTAGATCAATAAATACATTCATAAAACATATTCTTTTTAGCTTTTATTGCATGCTGAAAATAATGCACCAATTTATCACCTAAGCCTTACATGTGGCTCTTGAGTAAGAAAAGGTTGTAGCATTAATCAGGTACTCGGAAAATATTTGGTTATTAGCCCGTGTACTTTTGTATGATATTTTTATGCTAACCTGTGTTCTTGCAGCGACTGTAATAGTGCGTGAATTGTAATTATTGGGTTGTAGGATAGTGATAGGTGCCCCAAATCTTGAAATTTGTAACATCCCAGCAGTTTCCAAGAGTGAGCATGAGGAAAAGACAGGCAAGAACCAAACTCAGGATGGCCACTGTCGGCACCGGGTTTCAAAACTCTCATCTCCCAACAACTGCAGCCTGGTGTATTCTTTGGAATACACGGTAAGATAGAGTAAGCTTTTGATTCTCTTTGCTTCAGTTCATCCCTTCCTTTTTTTCTCAAACACCAACAGTGATCTCCTGATTTCTCCGTGTTGGTTATGTCTCTCATATTACCTGTAAGTCTGTTCTAGATATATATCTTCCATGACCCACCTAGCGTCATCTAGCAGCGAATCTCTGAAGTTCCTCAATTCTTCCCTGTACAAGAGGACTTCCTTATCAATCTAGCCACCAGATCTCGTCGCCATCGTCAGCTATCATATCCGTGATCAAGAGAACTTCGTCTACTTTTTCACCCTCCAGGCTGCGCCAGTGACTCCTACTATCAACTCTTTGGAGACCATTTCATCAAGAAGATTTTTAACTGTTAAGTTGGCTATTCTTATATGTATTCCTTTTGTCTCCTACCTCCACTCTTTTCCCTTCCCTGGTCCCTCCGAGCTCCGTTGAGCGTGTCTCACTTGTACGTCGGAAGTCGACCCAGCCATTTAGAGCTTAACTAAAGCTCGCCTCCTCAACTCTAGAGGAAAACTTTTAAATTTCGACGCCATGTTCGAATTTTAGAACCAACCGTCTACAGCAACATCGCCTTCTTCATGAAGCAAAGATAAGTACCGACTTCATGTCTTAACCTCATTCTCATCGCTTTTAAAAGGCTCAATGCTTTTATTTGGATTTTATAGACAGTGAAAATTGCTATGTGAAAATAACTGCTTTCAAGAGATCTTCTTGATCAAACTTAAACTATCAAGTTTAACTTTCAATATGAAAGATTTTCTGAGATGCTATCTCACATCGAGGGATATTTCTAAAATACCCACTGTCTATATAATCTAGCTTTCCGCCGAGGGATTCTCTACCCAATTTAAACAAGTCATCATTGCTCTGGAAACTTCCAGAACCTGCACTCTATCCGTTATACTGTCATGTATTTTCCACTCACATATGGGAATACTTTTTCAAACTAAGGAATCTTCCTTATGAACCACTAATCAATATCTAATTTTTCTTCCTCCGTTGGGATTTTTCTGGTGCATTCAACTATAAACTACAAGTTTCTCAAGCAATAGACTCTTGCTAATCTAGTGTAACTAGTCATTTTCCACCATTGCAATAACTTTCTTTGCCATCAACTTTTTGTGCTACTACAGTGAACTTTTCAGCTATATCAACAGACTATAGTGAAAACAGTGCTTGTTCAACCTTTCATCCGCGTCATGCTCGTCCGAGTACAATAAATACGGCCATGAACACTTTTCCACAATCCCATTTGATCTTTCCCAAACCCTTTACTAACAAACCAAAATAATAAAATTGTTACTTTAGGTCTTTTTTCAATGAGGTGTCACTCTACATAAGTGCCCTCCCTTACTTGTTCCACGTACAACGAATTAATGTCTGTAAAACTTCATGTCTAGTACACGCCTCAAATTATATTGTTTCTCCCTTCTAATGAGGGAATCCAATTCTTTCTACTCAAAAGTGAGTTATCTCTAGGTTTCACGAAAGGGAAACTTGCCCCATTTTTCTCGTGATCCCTACTTAAACATAGGAGTTCTAGAAACTTCCTTTCAATTGTTCTTTTCAGGTTTCACAATAAGTGACCTGCCCTATTTGTATAATCCAACCAAGTATTTCTGTATCAATATAAGAAGTTATAGAAACTTCTATTTCATTTCTTCCTGTTTTTTGTTGTTGTTACTTTCGAAGTTGTTATTATTTCTAAGATACTTATCTAGAAATCCTTAAAGTACACACCTTGTACTTGATGTATTGTCTAACTTTAATTACGTCAGTTATCTTTGAATTTTTCCTTTATTCATCTTAGCCATTTCAAAATCTTACGAAGATTTTAAAGCATATAAAAGGTTTAAAACCAAAAGAATTATCAATTGCCAGGTGCAAGCTTTAGAGGTTTTCGGAGGTCTGCGACCCCAATTGTTTATAAAAATCAAAATTATATATTTGTTACAAAACCTACTTCCTTTTACATTGTTAAATAAATTAAAGATTTGTTTTTCGCTTTATCATTTCTCTAACAAAACGGTTAGGCAAGATCCTGTCTTCCTTGATTCTTCCTATTTAATAAAAATAAATCTATTGATAGGGTTTTCACCACTTGTTGCATTTGAGCAAGAACTCTTAGTTGGTAACTTAGTCAAGTCTCTCTTAGCTTTAATAGCTAATTCTAACTGGCCAGTAAGGTAATCATAGCTCGCTACGCCAGCTTCCTGCTTGTGAAGATTCTCTCTAACACTTATGGTTGGTTTTTCAAAATATAAGTGTTTCTCATTGTCTAAACTTTTAGTCGGCGCCTTGCTGGGTAAAAGCTTAGCCATTTCTAAATGCGACTATTGGTACACTTACCAAAATTATTCCCAAAGTTATAATTGCTTTATCCCTATCCTTCTTGGAAGCATTTGGTCGCTCTTTAGAAATTCTACAATTTCAAAAACTAAAATATCGAAGCTGATTCAAATTATTGGCACTCTTCAAATTACCTGTTTAGAAACAAACTACTTTGAGCAGTTACACAATAAATCTGTTATTCTTTGTCTTGCCAGACCACCACCTTTCCCCATAGTAGGCATATGGTTGCTTGAGAGGGAATACGCTACAGCAACTTCCTCGCAAACAGCCCAAGTTCCAGCTGCGTTTCCCGTTAGCTTTGCCCAAGTCCCTACCCACTTTAGGTATCGGAGAGCGGATTTGTAGTGGCAGCTGCTTTTGAGTATATTTAAAGTTAAACTTATAACTTCTGTAGGACTCGCGTCCTATTTCCCCATCCTATTTCTCCAGTCCGAAACCCACTTCCTTTTCTTTATCATCTTCCCTTGGGGGTTAGGTTATTCCCAAGCTAATAATCTACCCACAGCCCTCCCCCCTCCGCTCTACTAGTGATAAAAAAATTAAACTTCCTCCTAACTCCGTCACACCTTTGCATTACATGACTGATTCATGAATAATCTTATTTTAAAAAAAAGTTTGTAATTTTACGTGACCGTTAAACTTCCGATCAAGAGCCACGGACCTCCTTTTATTTTCGTGCAATCCAAACCACGTTTCACTTCGTAAATCTCGCATACATTTACCGGGAGTCGAACCCGCTACCTTGGTGAGAGGCAAGCGACTTGACCACTGCGCCTCCATCACGCCCCAATGTTATTTTAGGGGTCTCTTCGACTTAAATGCGAATTTTCATGCCAAATTAAAATTATTGAATTTACATGCCAAATTAAAATGATTGACATCACTTTTCATTATAGACTACAACTCATCCGGGATAAATACAATAAAATGTTCAGATATAGGCCTATAGCTTACATTATTTACTGAGATAATTCCTCTTAAAAGAAGATGGACCAACTAGGATAGCTACGTTCACTAAGGAGCAGCTTAAGGCTATGAAATCAAGTTATCTCCACACTCAGCAGACGAGTGGGTTTGAAACCCACCGTCGGCCGTCCTTGAAATGAGCTTCCATGCGTTCCCATTTTCAACTCGACACAAATGCCACGACGGTACCTTCTATTAGGCCACAGCGTCTTCCTTCCAACTATTTGCCAAGTGTTATTTATCTTAATTAATTTCCCACTCATTCTCTCATGAAATAGGCGTCAGGATAGGATAGGCCGTAGGAAACCATCCACCACATAGAAAGTCATCGCATCTCATCCCCGACCTCGTTGAAACAGGAATAATAAGAGCAAACCTCTTAAAAGAAGAAGAGTTTTCTGCTGCATGGGTAGAGGTTGAACCTCCGAACAGATGTTTCTGAGCCGGAATTCACTTCCGGCAAGGTGACTACTGTCGACCAAAGTATTATGTGCACTCGAGTTTGAAGGTTGTTTGAAGTAACCAATAGACCTACATAAAATCCAATAACATCACCAGTTTCGTTCTATTTTACGTTAGTTCATGTAGATTTCGAATGTTTAATTTATATTTTAATATTTTTTATCGCCGTTGGAACACAAAAAGTGCACGTTTTTAAGCGTGTTTCAACCATGCGTCACATTTAAGAATTATTATTATCTCAAAAGCCCGTCATCAGATCGAATCCAAATTTTAACATAATATACATTGGAATGTTGTATAACTGGTTTATTAATTTTAAAATTGTGTGTGTCCAAGAAACAAAGTTGTTATCATTTTTGTAAGGTATCTTTTTCTCGGCTCGGGGTGATTGGAATATGTAGTTCTTGGATGCGTTGTAATCGTTATACATCAAAAAGTTATGCTGTATGACTGTGAAATACGTAAATTAATTCACTTATTTTATATCGGTTTGTATTTGTACGAGGAAATAACACATGGTTCACCAGCTAGCCGCTCCGGGAAAAGCTGTACAGCGTTGCCGAAATGGTGCCCACACGCATCATGGCGCGTCTCGCTCCGTCCCCAATTTTCAAAATCACTCCCACAAAACTATCCAGCAACCGAGCGGACAGATGTTACACATCAAAAAATGCCAAAGAAAGATAAAGAAATTAATTTAAAAAGATCAAGGTACGTTTCGCTCATGGTAACTTCCATTTCCAACGCCAACACGCTAGCGACTACGCCATGGAGACGAGCCGGGGACGTGTGAGTGAATAGGACTACAAAAGTTTGAGGATTGATTTTAAACGTTCAATTTTGAACACACTAAGGCCCGTTGGGAAAAACGCTCGAACAGGGGCAAAATATTTTTTTATGAAGAACAAACTCTCCAAATTTGAACACTTTTCTAGTAAACCACTTGGCGGCCTCTCCTTGTCAGTCCTGACAACACTCAATGTTGCGTAACTTCGGAAAACTCTGGGATCCGGTGTTCTATTATGGATTTCTCATTTTAAAAAATATTTAATTAAACGAGAACTTTTATGAAATTCTAAAGAGAAAACAGTAGAGAGGACGGATGAACCCCTATTTACTTAGTACGACCCCCACCCTCCGGAAAATATTTTCTTGAAGAAACCCTTGGTATGAGGAACACTGCTCTCCAGAGCAGAGGCGCGAATTTTAACGCATTCTGTATATAAATATACTGGGCACAGAGCCTATAGTCTCAGTCGCTGTCATGCGGTAGTGAGAGCCTGGCGGGCCCAAGCGGGCACACTTGGTAAGGTATGCAGCTCGCAGGATGGCCGGACACCCTCCTCTTTCCTTCGCAAGGTTATTTTGACTGTCCTCGCATAGCGGACGTTCCGACAGCCGTACACATTCTTCAGGCATGCTTCACACTCTTAGACAACGGCGCGCAATGGCACTTTGGCAATCACTCCCTAAACTAATTACAGTACAAACAGCATAATTTGCATGGATTTTGAACTTCATGAATGATACATCCAGTAATGTATAAATATAGCCAAGAGTCCTAAACAAGCGTATTGAAGGAACAGTTGCTTATATAAAGATGACTTTCGCCTTTCTGCACTCCAACGACTGATATCGATATCAACATCACAAAACGACTGTCAGCAATTCTGTAAAGTCACTCATGTATTTCAGTGCTACTATTTTGCCGAGCTAGAGCTCCGTTGAGAGCTGAAGCAGAACAAAGAACCATAGTTCGAATCCTGGCACCAACAGAGGGTATCAAGTGTGCTTCTCCACTCATTCTTGCTCTCTCTCTCATCAGGTAAATTACGACTCCCTCCCTGTCGTTACATACCACTCTTAGGATCAAGGCTGCCTTATTTCCACCTGTACTGGAGTACATGTGATCAACGTGACCAATCACAATTCTCTGAGCAGGGCCGATATTCTCGCATCTGATAGTTCCTCAATTGCCCTCATGAAGCCGTGTACAACCTATTCCATACCAGCCTATCAAGTGAATAATCACTTGATGGGTCTGGAATCGATTCTGGGACTACCTGACAGAAAGTATTCTTGTGATTCATTTAGGGGCTTTGCGACGTCGTGGTCATGTAGTCCCGCCTGTGAAATGTGTCTCATAACCTGCGTCATTGTGATGGTTGTTCCAGTGTATGAGTGTTTGTAATAAAGACTAGGATTTGGGTAGGAGAAAGCCGTGGCCTAACTTTGGTACCATCCAGGTATTTGCCTGGAGCAAAATTGGAAAACCGCGCAAAACACTTCTAGGAAATAAGAGGTCGAAATTGAACCTCTCATCAGGTCAACCTCACGAGACAAGAGTGTACCCCTTTCCGGCCCTCAGGCCAGAATTAAATTTCTCGTCGGAGCCGGGAATCAAACCCGGGCCTCTGCGGTGACAGCCAAGAATGCTAGACAATACGCCACGAGGTGGACTGGACAGAAAGCAAAGCAACGCAATCACCCCTAGACCACGGTGGCAGACTAAAGTTAGGATGGAAACTTATTTCAAGTCTCATGTCACCTATTCCAACCTTAGACACTAATATTACAAGATACCACAATTACAGCAGCGGAGATAGGTCCAAATGAGCTGATGACCAAATTGTCCGTAGCAACAAAAATTATTTGAAATCACTTATCAAAGTAAATAAAACATTTCCAGGAATGTATTTGATGTACGGTCAGAAAACGTCTGGCAGGAGATTCGAATCACTGCACCATCGTGCAACACCTACGATCAGACACACTTTCACTCTTGAGCTACGGCAAGTATCCTGATGCCCGATTCGTTATTGGGCAAGATAAGAGTGCCAGTGGCCGAGGTGGTAACTATCCTTTGTTTACTTGTGTCACGTTGCCAGCCTGCTTGGTTGACATGTACAGTCGTACGGGTAGGATATGACTCAGTTCTAGGAGCCTCATCATTATACTTTCCGTAGTGACATTAAAACTCATCTTACGCTTAACTGAGCTGAGCTAATGCGAAACAATTAGAAGCGCACCATTCTTAATTCGTTCATTATATTTGACGTTTCCGTTCACAATTTGCATTATAACTTCTAATACAAGTAGCATGTGCAATGCTGCTTGACAGCACTCCGTCATTGCTGTACACTTAACACGACATTCCTTTAAGAATTACGTACTTACTAACATTGTAATCTATAGCAAGAAGTTGGCACATCCTTTGTAAAGAAAAACAAATAGTGGAGTTTGGGTGAAACAGCAATAAACATAAAATAGCTGTGAAGAAAATTGATCATCCCTACTCTTGGCAGGAGATTGTGTATAGATGGCGTGCACAAGGAATCAATTCAAACTCCATGCTGCTTGATCGAGACACGCTTCTGATGTTGGTGATGAACTCCGTTTAGTTAATGGCAATCCTCAACCCTACTTTAGCTGCTATTTGACTAAATTAGGAGAGTTGGAACGTAGCTTTCTCCATACTGGATGCTAAGAGTGTGAGATTATCTGCGAAATGTTTAGTTTGTCCTTCTTGAAACCAATTCTCAACCCCGAGTTTTCGACCATTCACGAATCACTTTCTGTAGCATGCAGTTGAAGAGAATAGGAGATAAACCATCCTCTTCCCTAACACCTGTTCTGATATCAAAGCCTTTTGATAGTCTCTCCGCCCCCCCCCCCCTAAATTTTACATTTGACTTAGTATTTGTCATAGTAGCCTTCACAAGATTCAGGATCTTATTATCTAGCCCCAAATCAGCTAGGTTCTGATAGAGAGATTGTCCGTCTATGGAATCATAAGCCTTCTAAAGTCAACGAAAATTGCCACTAAGGGTGAAGAGTTCATATTCTTATAAGTGAGAATAGTTTTGAAGTTCAGGATCTGTTCCGCACAGGATCTTGATTTTCTGAACCCTACTTGATACTCTCCAATGAATGAAAATGAAAATGAAAATCCACAGCCTGCTTCCAGTCTCCGACCGGGTCAGGAAACATGAGCTTCTAATCTTGAGAGAAGTATCTTGGAAAATATTTTATAGGTCACAGAGAGGAGTGAGATTCCTCTGGAGTTGTTTAGATCAGACTTGTCTCCCTACTCGTGCATAGGATGTAAGTTATTATGGGAAATAAATAAAGAGTGCGCTATATGCCTGACTAATTTTATTTTACGAACACTTATAAACATAACAGATTGTACACCTCATCCGGGATAATCATCAAGTTATAGCTAAATATTCAAAAATGTTCAGACAGAAAGCATACTTTATCCTATAAAATTTAAAGTGCTACACTCATATGCCATTCATGGCATATTAACTGTCCTTCGAGTAGTTCATTACGCAAACTACAAGATCGTATTTGGAAGTTATGAAACATCAGAGTTGTGTAGCGTTAGCAGAAGAATGTGGTGCAATTCAAGACAGGACGAGATATCTATAACGCAGACTACCATACTTTTCCAGGGCACCTGCATCCTCAAAGGAATCTTTAAGAAGTCACACAGAATTGAAACCCCCAATCTTTTTCATTAAATACAAAAGTAATCCAAGAAAATAATAGGCTACTAAATAAAAATATAAAAAAGAAATGGAAGAAATCGTTCACATTTTATTTTCTAGTGCTTCTCGCCACTCTGACTTCTGTGACCTGGTCTTGGGGTGCGTGTTGATGCTCCTCTACCAGAAGACAGAATTCCATATCCTGGTTCTGCCAAGGAATTTAATTCTGGACAGAGTAGGAACATTGCACACTCAGCCTCATGAGGACAAAACGAGGAGAGGTGCATTCGAGTCTCACCCAGAAGTGGTTTTACGTGGTTGTGCATGTCTACCTAACTTAAAGCCACGGTTGCCTCCTTCCCAAGCCTAGTACCAATTAAAAGTACAGTACACCCACCATAGCACACGGGGTTGATGACCATTATATCTCAAACCCTTAAACGGAACAACCACCACCACCACCCGTCGCTGATTCTCAACTAGTCAGTGTGTCGGATACTAAACATTACCGGGAATGATACAGCACTGAGATTAACTGGTCCTTTCTTTACCGTTGATCTTCAGTAGCACTCAGTAGGCCTATCCATATTTTTCAATGCTAATTTCAGCCACTGGGGGAGTGAAGGAGCTAATGTCCCAACGTCACCTATGGGTGGGAAGAGAAACTGTAGATACGATAATTAGGACCAAAAAAAGGCTTCTCTCTCTCCTAGCATGCTGAACAATGCCTACTCCAACTGACACAGGTTGGGAATGCTTTTGTGATTATTATTTCGTAACTCGCAATTTCATCACGCCCTTGCCCAACAAAAGTTTATCAGAATACCGAATAATAATAATAATAATAATAATAATAATAATAATAATAGACACTCGTTAATACTGCACCGGTGCAGCACATAAGTTTCAACAACAGTACCTTGAATATAAGGTAGTCTACGTTACGAAGTGCATCCCAAGTAATCTGTCTCAAGACTCTGCATTCCTTAATCTTACAATTTACTAGCTCTTCATACCCGTCGTTGACGGGTTTGCGTTGTAAGGGTGACAAGAAAAAAGAGCGCTCGAGAGTTAGCTTAGTTACGACTTTACTGTCTGACCTTGTTTGGCCAACACCTGTGTAATTTCAATTTGCACCCAGCTTAGAACTACACTGAAGAAAATGGAAATTGCAACACCCAGAAGGAGTAGTGCTACATTGCTGCAATTGAACATGCAGGACGAGTGTTCGTTTGTGATTCGATGATTACACTTTCTGGTCCCTCTGACCGCAAGTTGGGACAACAATCAAAACAGGATGTGCCCACCACGAGCTGCAATACATTGATGAATTCGGCGAGGCATGGAGTCACTAAGGCCCTGGATCGCTTCCTGAGGAATTGTGGCCCATGCTTGCTGCACTGCACGGGTCAGTAGTTCCAGAGTTGCGGGTGGCTGAGGACGGTTAGCCAGTTGTCGACCCATCATGTCCCACACATGCTCAATAGGACTGAGGTCCGTGGATCTGGCGGGCCATTCTAAGGTTGTGACGTCGTGGAGAGCTTCTCTGGAGATGCGTGCAGTGTGAACCCGGACATTGTCCTGCTGAAACATCCCATTAGCAATGTTCGCCATCATAGGGACAACCACTGGTCTGAGTACCCTATCAACGTACTGTCGAGCAGTCATAGTGCCCTCAACAAGCACTAATTGTGATTTCACATTAAAGCCAATAGCTCCCCAGACCATAATGCTTGGTGTTGGCCCTGTGTGCCTCTAGACAATAAGGTCTGGGCGGCCCCTCTTCCCGGTACGTCGGCGCACACGATTCCGGCGATCACTGCGGGAAAGACAGAAGCGCGATTCATCACTAAAGACGACCCTATGCCATTCGTCGACCCACGTCGATCGTTCTCGACACCAGGCCAGCCTTACAAGTCGCTGTTGTGGGGTCAATGGAACACCTTCTGCAGGGTCACGGGATCGTAAGCCAGCTGCACGCAGGCGATTACCAAATGTTTGTTGTGTAACGTGGGGTGCCACAGCTGCTCGAATTTGCGCTGCTGTTGCATGGGGTTCCATCCGGGCCATCCGAATGATGCGGCGATCCTCTCTCACAGTTGTCTGTCGCGCTGGGCCTGTGCCAAGTCTACGAGTGTGGGTACCTTCATTTGACCACTGCTGTCATACACGTTGTACCGTAGATGCCTGTCGGCCAACACGTGCAGCGACGGTCCTTAGCGATAATCCAGCCTCACACAGCCCAATTATCCGAGCCCTCTCAAACGGCGACAGTTGTTGATAGCGAGCTCTTCTCTGTCTTCGAGGCATGTTTGACGGGGAACACTTCACTGCACAGACTGCAAGTCAACTACGCTACACCCGAGTCCGTATACTGGAGTTGATTCCTCCGCGACCAATCACGTGGGGAGACCTGTAGCAACAATCCAATGGGTCTGAAACTTTGATCGTTTACATACCTACATGGCATCGTTCCATATCTCGAAAATCAACACAAACGACCAATGCCTTCATGGTGTTGCAATTTCCACTTTCTTCAGTGTAGGTACTGAAAGAAAGACCGCTTGGGGCGACAAAAATAAAGATTGATCATCTGATAAGAGAAATAAAGTGTCAGCCAGCACGCAAATTTTTATAAAAGCGTATTTCTTTATAAACATTTGTTGGCTTTTGGCCTTATAGCAATGCAGCCAGCTCCAATTTAAATTGTTTTTACTTGTATGTGTCTTGGTATGATGAGGAAAGATGGCTAATGTATATTTATATCATAGAAATTGAATGGGCTTACAATTAAGTACAACAGTATACAAGTAGCAGCTGGCAGCAGAGTTCGAGTTTAGTTTCAAAACCAACCCTTTACCGCTGATCCACGCCAGCGTAAAATTTCCTCACTCCACGGTCGGTGTGAAGTGAATGATAGATAATTTGCGACTTCATTGACGTACATTAGATCTGTGTTGTTATATCCATGTCAGGATGTCACTCGCGATATTCTAACAATCAACAAATGAATTACCAAGTCGTTCTCACACCTGGCATTGCGATGTCAAGAGAAGGATACTTATTGTACAATTGGCTCACTGATGGAATTTGAGGCTTCCTGTTAACCCCTTCTTCACTATTACATAAATAATGTGTAGCCTAGTTTAATTCTAGGGATGCCTTCTCCTTAAATACGAATTGGCATGCCATTCGCCCCAGTAAATTTGACGCCAACTCATAACAGACAAAAATCAAGCTGAGGGTAAATTTGGCCACAACATCCGGGAAAATTTAGCCAAAATGTCAAAATGTTTTGACAGCCTACTTTATTTTTAGAGATGCTTTAAATACGAATTGGCATGCCATTCGCTCCAGTAAATTTGACGCCAACTCATAACAGACAAAAATCAAGCTGAGGGTAAATTTGGCCACAACATCCGGGAAAATTTAGCCAAAATGTCAAAATGTTTTTGACAGACTACTTTATTTTTAGAGATAGTGTAATGGTACAGCATGAAATGCATACAATTCTAAGAATAGCCATACCCCACATCAGTCTTCAGTAAGTGAGCAGCTAACCATCAAAAGTAGTATTCTTTCCTCCTCAAAGAGAAAATTGAGTTCCGCATATCACTGTCTCTGTCTTGTCAACAGCTATCATGGTTTTACATTTTTCTTTCAAAATATGTTTTATCCCGTTAAATCTCGAGGTTGAAAATCACAATTTCAATCAAAAGGGTTTTACTCCACAGCCTGTTTTCGAACAAATGGTACTTTCTCCCTTCAACCAAGCATCTGCTGCCTAGGCTGACATCTGATTGGCCGGTCATTTTGTTTGCTTTGTTTGGAGGTTACGAGGCTAGAATTGTGTTGTGTATAGTGATAAATTGGGGTAACGCTGTAGTTCATTTACAAAGGTACCCGTAATTACTCAAATTCATGATATGGATCTGTAAAAATTGCTTTGTTTTGATATCAGTCAGCCTTATATAATTTCACAATTCTTATCTTTACGTAAAACTTTAAGATATATTCGTATAGGCTAATAAAAGCTAATAACTCAGTTTTCGAGAATTTTGGTATCATTCAATTCAAAAGAGATTTCCCCGCTTCAGTTTCAATCGAAACGTAATTCCTCAACTGTTTTCAATCATAAGGTGTTTTCTCCAACGTTGTAGTATGTTTTTGACCCTACGTCGTTGTTGGCGACAAATGAAGCTTATTAATGATTAGCAGCTGATTAAATGTTGATTAGTTTGATTTTAAGTCGGGCGCCATGGTTGTAACTTACCGTTAATTACCAAATAATATATGTTATGATATACCACTAATTGAGTACTCTTCTTCCCAAGCCGCAGAGAGACTGTCTCCAACCACGATAATATTTGTTTCAGGCGAAAGGGTTGACTTATAGCTATTTCTAACTACAGTAAAGGGAACACTACTGTCGACCAAAGTATTATGTGCACTCGAGTTTGAAGGTTGTTTGTGAAGTAACCAATAGACCTACATAAAATCCAATAATATCATCATTTTCATCGTTCAATTTTACATTAGTTCCTGTAAATTTGGAATTTTTAATTTATATTTTAATATTTTTTATCGCAGTTGGAACACAAAAGGTGCACGTTTTTAAGCGTGTTTCAACCATGCGTTTCATTTAGGAATTATCTCAAAAGCCCGTCATCAGATCGAATCCAAATTTTAACACAATATACATTGGAATGTTGAATAACTGGTTTATTAATTTCAAAATTTTGTGTGTCCAAAAAACAAAGTTGTTATCATTTTTGTAAGGTAACTTTTTCTCGGCTCGGGGTGGTTGGAAAATGTAGTTCTTGGTTGCGTTGTAATCGTTATACATCAAAAAGTTATGCTGTATGACTGTGAAATACGTAAATTAATTCACTTATTTTATATCGGTTTGTATTTATACGGGGAAATAACTCTTGTTTCACCAGCTAGCCGCTCCGGGAAAAGCTGTACAGCGTTGCCGAAATGGTGCCCACACGCATCATGGCGCGTCTCGCTCGGAAGTGATGGGCTCCATCTCAGCAACGCTGTACAGCTTTTCCCGGAGCGGCTAGATGGTGAACCATGTGTTATTTCGCCGTACAAATACAAACCGATATAAAATAAGTGACTTCATTTACGTATTTCACAGTCATACAGTATAACTTTTTGATGTATAACGATTACAACATAAAGAGTCTTTCTTTTGTAGCCAGGGTAACCTGCATACTATTCGGCAGAATATATCTGTCCGTTGCGCACTCAGAAGGACGAGTAGGAACTTAAGGTGCAATGTTTTTGGGAAGGCAAATATCACTGACTCTCAACCAGACAACGAGGCGCCCCGTTACCAGGGGCTACATTCCTCTGCCTAGAATTCAAGTGAACTCCCATCAGTAGGCCTATACCATCTCCATTACACTTTCTTGCGGTGCTCGCAAGGGGAGTGTCTATTGCACTCCGGGTAATGATTTTGTCAATCATTCGTGAGAACAGTCCACATGATGGAACACAGATGCAAAACCTCTGAACAACGGCTTAAATTAGCCTATATAGCAAAATCTTAGCTTTTCTTCTCATTATTATTATTATTATTATTATTTTTATCATCATTATCCCGGCAGGTAGACATGATCCATCAACCAACTTCTCCGGTATATTGGCTGTTACTCTAGCACGTTGGCGTTAATCGAAGTAAAACGCTCATGCTTAATGGCAGTGGCAATGGGACAGCATGCGGAAAGCGACAAGTATCGGTCCTCGCTGCGCGTTCTTTTGCACGGACGTTCCTACTGTTGTCGATCAGTACCTATTTTTGTGTCTCGCCGAGTTTTTTCACACTCAAGAGACATCACTCTGGCTCACTGCTACACGGCGGACGACATTCACTTGCCGGAAGCCCTCTTGGAGCTGTATTACATTAGAATGTGTTTCATAGCTGACATGGGTACTCTTGCTATGTTATTCTAAGTTCTACACGTGCTGTCGATACAGTAGCCATTGCCAAGTGGTGATAATACGGATCGACTATCGGACAAACATTTCAACTGATGTCAGATTAACAAATAATGTGTTTCAATAATAATAATAATAATAAATTATATGGACCTAACGTCACATTTAAAAGGTGTAACTAAAAATGCCAATATGTCGGAATTTGACCCTACATGGGGATGTTAACGTGCCAATAAGTCGGGTCTACACTCTTTAAAAACACCAACCGAGCATATCAGGATTCGATCCCAAAACCTTAAGACAAAGAAAGCGAGCGCCTCAATGGACTAGAACCGTGAGACTTACTCTATATTCGTTGTTTACCTAAGCTACGAGCATTCGAACCGCAACTCATGGCTACGAAATGGAAATCTTAGGTACACAAGCATAACATTACGCTTTCGGGGCATATAGAGAGAAATAAATTCCTTGAGCCTCCTACTTGAATACTCTTAGTTTCAACTACCCTTCACTCACTCACTGTTTCATTCAGTCTTGCTGTGTCCTATGTGTATTGCGTAAGAACACTTTGAGTCGGCCATAGAGAACAAGTCAAAATATAAAGTTCGGGGTCATTATCTTTGTGCGCCCCGGTTAACACGCAAGCTAAGCCGGCGTTGACGGGCGCTGATCGCGGACGCGCGTACACGGTTCAGTCGGTGGTAGGCGCGCACTTTTCCACTTTTACCAAAACACGTTCAATAACATGTACTTACAGTGCTCATAGTCGATGCTGAAAATGTCCTTCCTCACTTGTAACACATACCTGACATCTTCTGATGAAAGAATGGACAACAATCTCGTCTAATTTTTGTTCTGTAAGAACACAACGTTGTCTGTTAACTTTTTTTATTAGACTATTTCCGGAGCCTGTTTTCATGAATCGTTTAGCAAGTCTCCTAATTGTACCGGCATGAGGCACAGGTCTTTCTGGAAACTTGATTCGAAATTTTCGTCTTGTTTCAGAACAAGGTTTTCTGCTTTTCATGTACGAATTATGGTTACCTACACACGTTCGCGCAATATGCATTGGTGTCTTGGCATGGAAAACAATCACAGAAATCAAAATACTCACAAAACGTGCACCACTAACGTCGGGAAGCTTTGCAGATACATGTCCATATGAATGACAAAACACGTGTGAACTAACGATATGAGTTAGCGGAGCGGGGTATTGCGAAGTCCACTCGCTCCGCACCTGGCCAGCCAAATGACGCCATAGTTTGCCACGATTACCGGGACGCAAAAAAGATAATGACCCTGTATTATAATTGAACAGTATCAATTTCAGGAATGCAAGTTATTAAAAAACGCCGTATTTCTTTTCTTGTACCCATCGTACGTGCGAGATTACATTCAATACAAATTCAGCGCACAATAGGGTAAGTTACCAAAAAATCATTCTTTTTTCATCATTAACTGATTTTGTGAAAATACTTTTTATTTTACGATAAGGGATTTTCCTAGGTCCTCGCAGTGTCACTTTTTCCGCACAACCACGACCTGCGAACAGAGCCCAGGGAATCACGGACTACTGTCGACCAAAGTATTATGTGTACTCGAGTTTGAAGGTTGTTTGTGAAGTAACCAATAGATCTACATAAAATCCAATAACAATCATTTTCGTCGTTCTATTTTACGTTAGCTCATGTAGGTTTGGAATTTTTAGTTTATATTTTAATATTTTTTGTCGCAGTTGGAACACAAAAAGGGCACGTTTTTAAGCGTGTTTCAACCATGCGTCACATTTAAGAATTATTATCTCAAAAACCCGTCATCAGATCGAATCCAAATTTTAACACATTATACACTGGAATGTTGTATAACTGGTTTAATAATTTCAAAATTTTGCGTGTCCAAGAAAAAAAAGTTATCATTTTTGTAAGGTAACTTTTTCTCGGCTCAGGGTGGATGGAAAATGTAGTTCTTGGTCGCGATGTAATTCTTATACATCCAAAAGTTAAGCTGTATGACTGTGAAATACGTAAATTAACTCACTTATTTTATATCGGTTTGTATTTGTAGGCGGAAATAACACATCGTTCACCAGCTACCCACTCCCGGGAGAGCTGTACAGCGTTGCTGTGATGGAGCCCATCACTTCCGAGCGAGGCACGCCATGAAGCGTGTTGGGCTCCATTTCGGCAACGCTATACAGCTTTTCTGGGAGCGGGTAGCTGGTGAACGATGTGTTATTTCCGCTTACAAATACAAACCGATATAAAATAGGTGAGTTAATTTACGTATTTCACAGTCATACAGCTTAACTTTTTGATGTATAAGGGTTACATCGCAACCAAGAACTACATTTTCCAACCACCCCGAGCCGAGAAAAGGTTACCTTACAAAAATGATAACTTTTTTTCTTGGACACGCAAAATTTTGAAATTAATAATCCAGTTATACAACATTCCAATGTATATTGTGTTAAAATTTGGATTCGATCTGATGACGGGTTTTTGAGATAATTCTTAAATGTGACGCATAGTTGAAACACGCTTAAAAACGTGCACTTTTTGTGCTCCAACTGCGACAAAAAATATTAAAATAAAAATTAAAAATTCCAAACCTACATGAACTAACGTGCAATAGAACGACGAAAATGATGATGTTATTGGATTTTATGTAGGTCTATTGGTTACTTCACAAACAACCTTTAAACTCGAGTGCACATAATACTTTGGTCGACAGTATCTGTGATAGCGACCCTTAAACGAAAAGCAGAATATAAACCTCTCGTCACACACAACAATTAATTAGAAATGAGATTCAATCCACTACCTCAACTGTGAATGAAAATGTTTGCCATGTGGCTGTGACACGTAGGCTATGAAAGGCAACGTTTAGCGTTCATCGTATGCATTGTTCCGATCTTCCAAAACTCTGGGACGAGTGCATCGAGCAATTATACTATGAACTTAAAGATGATAAAACTCTGTTAATTGGCGGCTTCGGTGGCGTAGTTGGAAGCATGCTGAGCTTCTATGCCCACCCGGCCAAAGTCGTCGGATTTTTCAAGAGCGCTAAAATCCCTCAGTATGCCTTCCTTCGGAGGGGAAGTAAAGCCGGCGGTCCCATGTCATACATGTATGGCATGTACAAGAACCTTCCACTAATTACACTTGTGTGAAGCTAAATTATAGGTCAGATTTGACCAACACTCTTAGGTTTAAGTGGCGGCCATGCAACGTCACCGAACCGCGAAATGAGGCAACCAGGGCACATGTCCCTCACAACTGTCATCGATGCATTGGCGGTATGCGCGGTGGCAAAATCCTGTTTGGAAGTAAACATTGCGAATGTATATTCGGTGTCTCCGTAGTTCCGGTCGCAAAAATGTTTCCAGCATGTGAACGTATCAGCGTGAGGTCACTGTGGCTGTTCTGCCGTTCTCTACAAAAATAATCTTCGGCAGAGTTATGAATACTTTCTCGCGACGACTTGAAATATATGTATATAGAAACCTGTATTCAAACGGATGGCGGCCGCCACCCGAGTGACATTATCATTCACACCTGAAAAATGAAAATCCACAGCCTGCTTCCAGTCTCCGACTGGGTCAGGAATGGAATGAATGAAGCCCCAATCTAGCGGCGAGGATATGAACTGTGCCGGCTGCCGAAGCCTGTCGCACTCCTCTGGGGCAATGCTTAAATGAATGACAGATGAAATGAAATGATGTGGAGAGTGTTGCTGGAATGAAATGTTGACATGAAAAATCGGAGTACCCGGAGAAAAACCTGTCTGCCTCCATTTTGTCCAGCACAGATCTCACATGGAGTGACCGGGATTAGAACCACGGACCCAGCGCTGAGAGGCCGGCGTGCTACCGCCTAAGCCACGGAGGCTCCATCATTCACACCTAATGATGGTAAATGGCAAATGAAATGGTGGAACGTATTATTAACTGTGGTAACAATAAAATACGTTTTGCTTACAAATCAGCCGAGTACTGTGCATTTCAACAAAAAAAAACATCCGCTTCCTATGTGTCATCCCTGTATAATGGCTACATTAACATTTTGTTTATTTCCCAACAGTTTTCTTATTTTTTTTCTTCTTGAGAAATAAGAACCGAGAAGACTTATTGCAATTATGGGTAACAGTTATGGATCTGTGTGAGAAAATGGGCTTTCGCCTAATTGATTCCATGTTTCTTTGCAATTTTAAGAATAACTGCATACCCAGTGTAAGGGACTATGTTGAGCGTTTCACTTAGGATAGAGTTGGTTCAAACATGCTCGTCAGTAAGACTTCTACATGCATATTCTAAGAAAAAGTCGGAATACATTCTTCGGAATGCACTTTTTTTTTACCAATTAGTGTAGGTCTGCCTACTCAGATCCGATATCGTATATACCACTTCTGAATGAAGCTATGCCCTTCGCCGAATGTTTACTACGGCTATATTCTTCCAGTATCGTTTCCCTGCCGAGTTATAAGCTTCTGAACACTTATGTTTCCAGCCTAGATTGAGTCTTATCATAAAAAGAGTTCAAAAGGCAATATAACTAACCACATCCCTATATATACTGTATCATGTACTCGATGTGGTGCTTCAAATGCATTAAGAGATTAGGCCTATGCTAAAAGTCAGTTCTGTTAACCAAGGTATAGACTACTCAACATTCAATAATAATAAAAAACAGAAATGCATCTTCTCTTAAAAAGAAAAACAAGAAGTTCCGTGACGAACTAAAGAGCCTACTTTTCTCGAAATGTAAGATTCATTCCAATGATTAATCTATATGGACCTAATTAGAATAATGACGAAACTGAGTTGGTAATAACGAAATTTCTTATTAGTTCGAAATATAACTGGCATAATGTAGCCTAATAGAGCACTACAGTTGGCAGCCCTGATGACTGAATATATTCATAGGTCCAACTCTTAAGGTACAGAATACAAAATTTGGCTGAAGCCCAATGGATAGCATGGACGTTACATGCAGTTAAACATTGGATCTAACAGCGCGCGTAAAATCATGTTGGCAACAATGTCATGCATGTATTGGCCAGAAATAATCTGAACTATGATGATCTATTGTGCCAATTTTTGATGAAATCCATTTATTTGTATAGAAGTTACATGTATTTTAGAATTGGACCAATCAGCAGGCTTAGAATCATGTTGGAAGCACTGACTTATATTAATTACTCCAAATTAATCTAGAATGTAAGGTACTATACGTGTTCAAAGTTTAGTGCTGTTGGCTTGAATACTTTCTGATATACAGATATTAGGGTAAAAAATAGAGACAGCATTTATTAACAGTTGGCAGCCCTGGTTGTTCTTAAGAGTACGCATAGTCATATCTGTTATAGTACACATACCACATACGAAGTTTGGTTGAAATCCAATTGTTGGTATAGAAGTTACATGTATTTACAATTGGTCCTATCAGCAGGCTTAGAATCATGTTGGTAGTACTGAGGTCCATTAGTTACTCCAAATTAATCTAGAATGTCGGGTACTATACGTGTGCATAGTTTAAAGCTGTCGGCTTGCATACTTTCTGATATATGGGTATTTGGATAAAATAAATTGAGAGCATTTATTAACAGTTGGCATCCCTGGTGGCTCTTAAGAATACGCTCAGTAATATATGTTTATGTACACATAGCACATACGAAATTTGGTTGAAATCCAATTGATAGTGTAGAAGTTATATGCATTTAACCGATAGTAGTGGCTACGCGGACTAAAGCGCTGCGTTAGGTCAAGGGGCCAAGCTCTCTGCTGACTCGGTAGACGCGTGGGTTCGAGCCCCACCGTCGGCTGTCCTTGAAATGGTTTTCCGTGGTTTCCCATTTTCAACACCAGGCAAATGCTGGGACAGTACCTTCTGACAGGCCACGGCCGCTTCCTTCCACATCCTTGCCCAGTTTCATTCATCTTCATCCATTACATCTCTCATCCCGACGCGCAGGTCGCCCACGGGCGTCGACTAGAAAGACCTGCACTCGGCCTCTCAGGAGGCTACACGACAAAAAAAATGCATTTAAAATTTTGAACTATCAGCAGGCTTGTAATCATTCTGGCAACACTGCCATGTATGGCCTCCTGGAAATTAAACTGCAATATTATTATCTATACGTGTGCCAATATTGAAATAGCTCCCATTCATACCTTCCAAGATATCCAACATGGAACTCAAATTTAAATTGCGATTTTTCAGCAGTTGGTAGCACTGACATCATTTTCAAATATCGCCGTGAGATATTCAGGTATAGATCTTTACTCTTACCAAATTTTGTTTCGTTTGCTGCAGCCGTTTAGGAGTTGATAGGGGGGGACACACACACAGCCAGCCAGCCAGCCAGACAGACAGACAGACAGGACAGGACAGACAGACAGGACAGACACACATTTTCCCGATCTCATAAGTCTACTTTTTCCTCATTTTTGCAAAATGTGAAAAGTAGGCTAAAAATGGCTGGATTATACGATCGGTAAATTTGACAGGCTTCAGTACCTTGCAAATGCTATATTATACACGGGGAACATGATTAAAATAAATAGTACTTGTGTGGAATCAAGACACGCAGTGTAGTTAGTCTGTTTTACATCAATAATTTTGAGTAGTGCTCCAAGGTTCTATTTTGGTGCGCATTAAAGTTCAGTTTTAACTGATAGTGCGACTCACGGATCCTCCACCGCAATGATCTAGTGACGACTTTTAAAGTTCACATAAAAATCTAAAGCTGAAGTTCATTGGACAGAAGTATTATTATTCCATCTCTGTGGAAGCTCCACGTAATCAGCCTGTGAAACACTGAACAATCTCGCAAGCGCAGTAGTGGTGATCTCTCAGGGATCTGTACGGCATCACGATTCAGAAATAAGAAGAAACTATGTGTAAGAAACAGGACAAATAAAAGAAGTGTGAACTACACCAGTATCGAATACATCGTCCAAATTAAGAGTCCTATAAGCATTTTTGAGATCCTAGGTCAGGAATACACTACGAGGAAGTTACATTACAACGGAGGAAGGAGGGAATGGCCTGGGACAAGTGCCACTTAGCAAATTTTTTATCGAGACAAGCACTAAAACCCTGCGGGTCACCTGTCATTTTTTCAGCCTTTAGGCGAACAGCAATATACAAGGAATAAAATAGTACAGTACTGTACCTGTATATCAAAAAGGGCTGCAACCATCTGATCCTTCTGCAAAAAAGAATATATCGACGGTCAACACTAAAAAATCTGGACCCGAACTATACCATACAATGTATGTATCTCGCGAGTTCATTCACCCAAAAGACGTAGTGGCTGCATAAATTTTCATATAGTTCCAAAATGTTTAGTAAAGCTCTCTTCACCTCATGAAACTACTTTTCAAGACTTCTCGGGGAGAGGGGGAAAAATTACTATATTGTAGATTCTTCCTGACCCCTTCCCATAGGCATCTCGTATTTATATAGACGTGTTGAGTGGTCAAAACATCGTTGTTTGCTCGAGGATTGGCTTCGGTTCAATTCATATTTCGATTAACTGAACCCTTTAGTTGATGCCAACTTACTCTTACGCCAAATAGGTCCTATGGTTACATGCCGCGACTGCCCAACAAGTCACGGAGAACGGAATGTTATTACTCAACACGCAAGCCGCGTGTTTTTAAATTTAGCGCCGCCCATCTAAATATTGCCCTGTTTTATACTTTTGTCATTCCTCGGCGCCAACACAGCTCGTATAATTAGGACACGCTGGAATGTGTGTGGATGTTCTCCCAAGAGCATTCGGAATGAAAAGAAGACAGCTTGTTTCTTTTTCGTCACTATGAATATTTCGTTGTATGTTGCCGCAGAGAAATTTAAGCTTCATTAAATCACTTCCATTGAGAACGAAATGATGTTAACGAAATAATCCCCACAGACGAGACCAATGAAAGAGAGTAACGATAGCTATGTATGAATGCAAACAACACTAATATTAATAATAATAATAATAATAAGTTAGTTATTGAGGTTTTAAGGGGGGGGAACTACGAGGTCATCTGCCCATTATTATTATTATTATTATTATTATTATATCGACTTAGCGCTCCCTTAAATGCTAAGGACTTACAGACGGCAGATATCGGAGTTTCACCCTAGAAAGGGATGTTTAATGTGCCAGTAAGTGTGGTGACATGTTTCTCGTAAAGGCCAACCGACTGTGCCAGTATTTGAGCCTGCAAAGTTAAGACTGCGAACAGGAGGTGACCGTCTAACAACCTGTGTCATTCATCCAGCAGCCAGAGTAGCCTAAATGTACGAAGTATTTCACCGTCTCTATAAATAAGGTGAGCTATTTCTCAGTACGTTTGGAATTATACACACATCAAAAAAAGTTTTGCATCACCTCGGTTCCCAGATCTCCGGCATATAGACGTTGACTGTGTATATTGTATCAAAGATACAGTCCCTTTGACTGTTCATAGATGTCACTAAAACTGCTCAAAGATGTAAACAACCATGCATGAGCAGGGCCTATTAGACGGAGGGGGTACGACAGCCGATCAGTTCCAGTCATTCCACCAGGACGAAGGTACGCTGCTCATGTTGTCTGTAGTTCTACCATGCCTAGAAGGTCAATACCGCAGTTCGATCGCGTCCGCATTGTTACTTTGTGTCAAGAAGGGCTCTCAACAAGGGAAGTTTCCAGGCGTCTCAGAGTGAACCAAAGCGATGTTGTTCGGACATGGAGGAGGTACAGAGATACAGGAACTGTCGATGACAGGCCTCGCTCAGGCCGCCCAAGGGCTACTACTGTAGTGGATGACCGCTACTTACGGATTGCCGCTCGGAGGAACCCTGACAGCAATGCCACCATGTTGAATAATGCGTTTCGTTCAGCCACAGGACGTCGTGTTTCAACTCAAACTGTGCGCAATAGGCTGCATGATGCGCAACTTCACTCCCGACGTCCATGGCGAGGTCCAGCTTTGCAACCCCGACACCATGCAGCGCGGTACAGATGGGCCCAACAACATGCTGAATGGACCCCACAGAATTGGCATCACGTTCTCTTCACCGATGAGTGTCGCATATGCCTTCAACCAGACAATCGTCGGAGACGTGTTTGGAGGCACCCTGGTCAGGCTGAACGTCTTAGACACACTGTCCAGCGAGTGCAGCAAGGTGGTGGTTCCCTGATGTTTTGGGGTGGCATTATGTGGGGCCGACGTACGCCACTGGTGGTCATGGAAGGCTCCGAAACGGCTTTACGATACCTGAATGACATCCTCCGACCCATAGTGCACCCATATCGGCAGAATATTGGAGAGGCATTTGTCTTCATGGACGACAATTCTCGACCTCATCGTGCACATCTTGTGAATGCGTTCCTTCAAGATAACGACATCGCTCGACTACAGTGGCCAGCATGTTCGCCAGACATGAACCCTATCGAACATGCCTGGGATATGTTGAAAAGGGCTGTTTATGGACGTCTTGACCCACCAACCACTCTGAGAGATTTACGCCGAATTGTCGTTGAGGAGTGGGACAATTTGGACCAACAGTGTCTTGATGAACTTATGGATAGTATGCCACGACGAATACAGGCATGCATCAATGCAAGAGGACGTGCTACTGGGTATTAGAGGTAGTGGTGTGTACTGCAATCTGGACCACAAATGCTGAAAGTCTAGCTGTATGATGGTACAACATGCAATGTGTGGGTCTCATGAGCAATAAAACGAGCTGAAATGTTGTTTGTGTTGATCTGTATTCCCTTTGTATTTAAAGGTTCCGGAACTCTTGGAACCGAGGTGATGCAAAACTTTTTTGATGTGTGTATTTAGAACGTTGTATTTATCTCGGATGAGGTGTATAATAACGAAAATGCCCTCATTTTAAAGAGTCCTTTGTTTTGGTTTGGCGTCAAATCTACTTGAAAGAATGGCATGTAAAATCGTATGTAAGTGGAAGGTACCCCTGAAATAAAACTAAGCTAAGTAAGGGGTTAAGAGAAAACTCATAGCTTGGCAGTAAGGCAATAATATTGTGCAACCCATTGACATGACAAGGCCAGATCTGACTAGGGCCAGGTGACTTGCTATTCTGAGAATATCACGGGTGAGGACACTTTCCTGACGTGAGTATGTCACAACACAGTTCTAATGAAAGTGTATCATTCAAGCATAAGAAGTAGCAGGATATAACATCATTCACTTCACAGACAATGGGGTGAGTCCACACGCATAGATTCCAACGATGGCAAGCACTTTATTCTTCACTTCCTTTCTTTAAAGGCAAACACTGCCTCATGACGACAAACATCAACATATCACATGACATGAAGGCATTTTACCCATTACTCTCCTAATATAGCCCTCGGGCGAATGGCGATATTTTAGCTGCTGGCGCCCCTCGCAACTCGGTCACCGAGTCCGTAGGAGTAGTGTGTATGATAGGCTCGTGCTGAAGAACCGAGTAGGACAGTAAAATAAGTTACTGTATTTAATGGTGAAATATCGTCAACCATGGACATTTATCAGGGTTTAGGGAATATTCGAAGGGATACGTCGTATTTCACAGCCTCTAGGTTAAGAAAGGCGGAAAGCTCTTTGTGAAATAAAAGTTTGATTTGCGAGAAACTAGCATTAATAATGAACCATCTCATGCTGTTAAATTTGAGTTCCAGTGCCTTACATTTTGCACTGTTAATCGTATTAATTTAGAATAGTATCCCTCCCACCCCTTAGGAGGCCCCTCCTGTTCGCATTGCAGGCGAGGCTGCCTGGGCGAGGTGCTAGTCCCACCTCCCCAGTTGTATCCCCCGACCCGATGTCAAGCTCCAGGACACTGCCCGTAGAGGCGGTAAAGGTGGGATCCCTCGCTGAGTCCGTGGGAAAAGCCTACCTGGAGTGTAAACTGACTACGAAAAAAAAAATCAACGTACAACTTTACATTTCTCTTTCCCATTTTTTTAAATATTCATACAGATTAATTCCAATAACAAATCTCAATCCCCTGAGAGAGGATGTAAACCATGTCTTTCAAAATTTAATCCTTCGTAGGGTTCAAAATGTTTTTAACACATTACAAGAGTTTATTCCAAGTCTTCCATCCTGCAGCAATGGGAAAAACCTAAGAACGTTGCTGTGGAATATTGTAAACGAGAGGGTCTGAGGGTTAAAACACGGTACACTCAGACTTGTGAGACTACATGTATGGCCGTTTGCAATAAAAAACAAAACCAAAAATAAGCTGCGAGGAGGATGGTTCAATTCCCACCTCAGGTATCCTATAGGCCAAGTTGTTTTTCTTGGTTTCCTCAGGAAAATGCCGGGATGATTCCTAGTAACATAGGCTTTTAAACAATTCCTACACACACGCACGTACATGGACACAAATAACACGCAGGGAACTTCAGGAGTTGTTTATTGCACGAATACTGCGTAGGGGAGCTGAATTTCTAAAAGAACAACCTTCATGCTACTGCAACCCGGACGGAATATTGCTAGGTCAGGACTGTCTCACTCTTGTGTAGATTGGGTGCCCTTATTCATGTTGTGATTGATGACAATACGTGCAATGCTATAGTCAGGGACAGCTTAAATGAGTTACTAGATCAAGACAGGGTAGGCAACATTAACAGCCGTCCCCTATGCCTACGTAAATGTTGGTTTATTGTTGCATTTCTTGAAGGTAAGTTGTTTTCAGGTGCGAGCACATTGTCGCCAACCCTGCTTAAAATCCCGCCATCTCCAAAGATCATAATACCAGTAAAATTCCGTACGTCACAGTTGCCGACATGTTTCTGGCAATAACTCCCAGAATGCATTTTTCACAAAGTCAGCCAACATAATAATTACGACTGTAACTAATGACTTATTATTTAAATAATTTCACAGTTTTCTTTGAAAATTCAAGTCTAATGAAGTTGTAACAAGTTGTACAAGGTAAGTACTAGTAATATACATCGATTAAAACAGTTTATACAGTTATTATAGACTCTTGATATGTGTGTGTCAAATCCACTTGTCTGAGATGTTTCGAAGCGTTTATTTAATTAATTTTTGGATAAATTCGTATTTAGATTTCATCATGACGCCTAAAAAATACGAGAACAAGATTGGAGTAACTCTACAAAGATCACTACAATTTAAGTAAGTAGGCCTAGCCTAGACCTACACAATTTAAAGTACAGAGTTATTTAATCGTTGTTTTATTTATTTTTATATTCAGTCAGAGCATAAATAACGTAATAAAAAACCTTAATGGTCTTGGGAAATGTTGAAATAGTCTTCCGACTGCATTTTCCGTATAGGCCTAATTCAAACATAACCTAAAATATAGCCTATGTAAGTTCTCTCTCGGGAATGTATTCTTAGGTTCAATTCTCCTTCTAATATAGTAATGTATATTATTCTCGACTTCCAAATGCCGTCAGCCATAATATTATAATACATTGCACATGTAACTCTTAAGCTTAAGTCTATGATTCACACTCTGTTGGTGGTAGTGAATGTATTGGTGATTATATTTTATGAAGCTTATAACTTATGTACTTGGCTACTGACCTATAGCCTACTTAGTAGTAGGAAGATAAAATATTTATAATAGGCCTATTTTTATTTGTTTCAGTCATGGTTGCGACAGAGTAGTGTGATGCCCTTCAACGAACTTCAAGGGTTGTGCAACATGAATCAATCATCATTCTGAAGAGCCATATACTCACATGTGCATGGTATATGCACTAAGCAGGAGTCACATATGCAAATTTTCAGAGAATACCAAAAATATCTCATAGCTCTCTTTTAGTTCTCGACATAAGTTACTGCGCCACTGCATGTCTGGGTGAAAATTACTGGTGTACTAATGTTGGGTAAGACAAAGTCATTGTTCGCTACTTGGTTAGATGACACGGTTTGGGCGAAGCCACTGGTTGCAATAAGTTATAAATATTGGTCGCAGCTATAGCCTACTTGTATTATTAATTCTGAATGAAAGTAGAAAGTGGCTTATACACCTGCATCGGACATGATTGTGACTGTATGCTGTGGTGGCTACGCTAGAATTAGTAGCACACAAGTAACGATATTTGTAGGCTATACATTATACGGTAATAGAAAACTAAACATTTCATAGATCTCGTAGGCCTATACTACACAGCTTGGACATTCTTAAAATTCACGACACGTGAATAATGAAATAAAAGGCAAAACCATTGGTCTGGATAAAGATTATTGATGCTTGACTACCTCCACTGTGCATGACAAAAACCGGGGTGTTATATATTAGCTAACGCGGCCCGCGTTACCTCAATTTTTCATATTAAAGCATTGTTGTTGTTTCTTATGGCTAGCCCAGATTCCAATCCATCAGCTTTCTTGCATTCCAATAGAGTTGTGTGAGGTTTCCTGAAGTTCTAGCAGTCACATCAAGTTTGTTGCAAGTGGCAGGTGCCCCTTATCCATTTTACTTCCAGGTTCGTGACAAAGTGTGCATTTTTCAGATCTCAGGATGTTCCAAATAGGATCACGACTTATATAGATGGAATTCCAGCTGAGCCTGCCATTTTCACTGTTAATTATGCACAAGTACAGTATTGCCAATCCCAAAAATAGCGCCAAGTTAGAACCAGTTAGCAATGGATTGTGCAAGCTGTTTTTGTCTAGACCAATAATTGTTAATTCATTAGGCCATACAAACACCCCTGGATTTTGTCACGCACAGTGGGGGTAGACACGCATCAATAATTTTCATCCAAACCCATGGTTTGTGCCTAGACCAATAACTTTTAGGCAGTGAGGCGCTGGTTTTGGCGATTAGTTTGAAACATGAAATTCTTGCGATCAGCGTTCATTACAGTGGTAAATACTGTTCTACATACAAAACAAACCTAACCTGGGGCTTATGCCCAGACCTCCTTGCTTGTAGTGCAATCGGTAATTTTCGTCCAGACAGTCGTCTATCCAAGTAGCGACCAATGGTTTCGTCCAGTTAGTCGTCTAACCAAGAAGAGCTCGTTTATTATTATTTTTTTCTCACATAATTACAACATACATGTGTCGTCTAATGTAGGCCTATTTAGTATCGGATATGTTGGTAACTAATGACGTCAATGTGATCGCTCACTGCGGCAGTTTACATACCAAATATGCTGTCGAACATGGCTGCAGTTGTTAAATATACAATAAATAAAAACACATGTTTAAGTGATTTAGCACATATATCCGGTGCAGAAGTGATCAAGGTTAGTAGTTACAATTGATAATGTCCCCCTCCCGCCAAAAGATGAAATAAGGTATTCTACCAACCATTTCGCGTTGTGCGGCTAGCATTTTTTGGCAGTTGGTCCAGGTTCAATTTCCAGCTCTGCCAAGAAATTTTAATTTTGGTCTGAGGGATGGAACAAGGCACACTCAGCCTCATGAGGCAAAACTAAGGAAAGGAGGGTTCGATTCCTATCTTAGCCATCTTGGAAGTGGTTTCCACGCTTCTACTCCTGGCAAATGCCGGGATGGTTCCTAAATTAAGGCCATGGCCACCTCGTTCCCAATCCTCGTCTGAATAATAAATGCACACACTAATCCAGCCATGACAATAACGCAGGTTATCAGACAAATTCCACATGCCCAAGTACACAGATCTACATGACCATGATGTCACAAAGCCCCATAATCAACCAACTGCTGCTTTCTACCATTCCAAGACGAAATCTTCGAGTTGCCATTAGTCTAATGCCCCTAAAATCCACGACTAGTTCGAATGGTTTTAGGCCTAAACATTGGATCAACCATCTTCTTGCATCTCAATAGGGATTTGCCAACAGGCTTTCAACAGCTTGTCTCAATTCTGCCTTCATATATGTACCAAGTAGGGTACATTTGTCACGTGGTAATAATATCGTATGGCCTCGGGTGCCTGGTGCAAGCTTTGTAAATTGACACCCAGAGGGTAGCTTGCATGTCGAATTTCGTCGTTCCTTTGAACGCTCTGAAAGTCAAGGAGGTTAGATATCTAAACTCCTTGACACTACAGCGCTTTCAAGTAGAGAATGGACGTACTTTGTGTTGGCGGAAAATCCCGAGATTAATTTTGCCAATGAATACGGCCTACTGAATTCAAATGGGTTCTTGAACATGCCAACAACGTATGACATGAGTGTCGTGATTTTTGTCGCCTTTCAAAAATCACTTACCACGGTCAGGAGCGAACCTGCAATCTTGGGGTTGGTAGTCCGACACTATAACCACTCACCCACCGTGGTGACTGTTTGTATATGGTTTCTTGTATTCGTAAGCAGATCGAGGTAATTTCTTCGTGTCTTTATACATAAGTAATAAGTTTTACTCGTTGATGGAGTGTAAAATGAGTAAAAGCAACGTATGTTGCTCAGTTTACGGCTGTAAGTCGATGCATAAAAGAGGGCTGCGGATATAAGTTTTCATCACTTTCCAAAAGATGTAAATAGCAATAGCCAAAAGGTGACGATACCAAATAAATACGGGCAACAGGAGCGGGTTGGACCACTCACCACTACACTCACTGACGACAGGACGGGTTGTTCACTGTTTACGCCGAGCCAAGCCGTACCAAGACAGCTAGGCCTACACCAGCCGACTACAGCCAAGCTTCATCAGTCAGGTATCCTTCCCCCTCCCTAGTTCATTTCCAATTACCCTACTAACCGCCATCACCTCGCTCTGCGATATCCGAGCCATTCCACTACGAGTCATATAGGCCTAATTTGACTTTGCAGGGTAAATATCTACTCTGCGAGAACCTGCTACCAGTCCGATATTCTACACCAAACCCACCAGCTAACCATCTAAATCGAGCAATTCCTGTGTCCCCCGAGCTTTAATACAAGTTAAACTCATCCCTTCGCCCTACCAAGCAGCAAATAATTTCTACAGTCTATGGTACAGTGAGCAAACTCAAATATAGCTTTAAAGTAACAGCGCCATGACTCGAACTGCTCAAAAACAGATAGCAGCAGACAACCGATGCTTGATAATATGCAATTGACACATAAAATCCAGTGGAACACACAAATTAGAACACGTGTATCGCACAGTTATACATATATACAATTGAAAATAACACTGTCATTATTTTAGGGACCACATTTACTGATTATAACCGAAAAATAAAAAAGTGTTCCATATCAAACGCGTGTTATTGAGTATTTTTACCCTACTTATCCGGACCGACCGCAGCGCCCCAAGTGTTAGTTTGAGTTGCCAATACATGCAAGAAATGAGTGCGGTACTTATCAAAAATAAAGAAATAATAAGCTAATATGTACCCTACTATTATATTTCTCTCCTACTCCTAAATCCTTCTCTGAACACTCATTTTAAAACAGAATGGTCTGCATTTTTGGACTAATTATAAAAATATAGCCTATAAGAAGAAATGAACATGCTCATCTTTAGCTCCCTGGAGAAAATAATTGAGTAAGTATTAATGTTTCTGTTCTTATGCATTTCATGTGATGCTTTAAAAATCAATCTAGAAGAGATAATTTAAGTTAACTTCACTACCATAATACTGCTTAAGAGTTACTGTCGAGGACTGATGACCAAGATGTCCCTAACTTGAGCAAGGACTGCTTCACAACTTCATGTGAAACGTATTTTCGTAAAAGAGCCTTTACTTAGTTTGGATCATTTGCGATTACGTGCTACATGGATGTGCGTGCTGACTTTTTGGTGTCTGGCTGCGTGGCTCAGGGGTAACGTTCTCGCTTGCTGAGCCCAAGGTTGCAGGTTCGAAACCTGGCACAGTCAGCTGGCATTTGAGGGTGCGCAAATGCGAGGGAGCCGTGTCAGTAGATTTACTGGCACGTTAAAGATCCCCTTTGGGGCAAAATTCCGGCACCCCGGCGTCTCTAAAAGCCAGTGTAGTTAAAAGGGACGTAAAACCAATAACATTATTATTATGACTTTTTGGTGTTCAATGATGTAAGTTGGCAACACCAAATGTGGCGGCCATGTTGGTTTTCTAGTAACTTATTTAAGGTGTCCTGGACTATAACTGTGGTGGTGACATCAAGCTCACCTCAGTCTTATCACTATTTATGGTCATGATACCTCTCGATATACTCGCGTTACATAATAATCCATATTTAAACACACATCCTTCACATCCCGCATTTTCATGAAGCAGTGAATCTTCCCCAGCGGCTCACAATTAGTAGGACGTGGGTTGGTGACCACGGGACTCAAGCTGAACATAGCATTACTTCCACTCTCTGTCATCTTTCATTTCGACCTCTCTTCGTGCAGTTAATCTGCTACCCTCCCCTCGTTCACGCTGATCTGATTAGTTTGGCTTCATATAAGGCAGTGCCTGGGTCTGTCAGGACCTCTTGTCGGTGTTCTGTTTATAAAAATCCCGACTACAAATACCACAATTAAATAGGCGTTCCTTCTACGAATGTACAGTTTTGTTGTTTTTGTTTTCCTGAATACGAAGAATTAAGTTCTAGGTGGATATTTCTGTATATGTAGTTACATTCAACCACAGAACGATTTGCTCTACTCTCTGTAGAACTATTACCATCTTTAAATCCTCCCGCAACATGATCTAATCACGTTGCTCCACTCACACACAAGTACTGCAGAATATTTGAGCGGCTTGCCGCCAGAGCGCAGCGACGTTCATTCGCACGAGGTCTATTATTATAATATGATATTTATGAAAATTGCAATATCACAACTTTATTATATTACTATATTCGAAAAAAAATCCAAATTATAATTTATTAATTTATAATGCGAACATTTACATCGCGCTCTGAACTTGGGCGTAGCAATAAACTGCAATTAATACCCGATGGCGCAAACGTGCGCGAACCAGACAGTTCAGAGGGAAAAGGAGAAGGAAGGAAGGTAGAGGAGGGGGTCACTGCTGCTGAGCTCCTGGCAGACGCACTAACGTGTAATACAGAGAGTAGGAGCCGATGTGAACATTTCCGTAGCAACGAGCAAAGTGAACGTACCTCCCCTCTTACTCACGCTGAAGCACAATGACTCGTCCGCATATGAAACTCATTGCGTACACCTACCCATGTATCACCAGGTAATATTGCGGTCTACTTAAATTTTGCACTGTCGTTTGATCTATAGAACAAGAGGTTCAATTATATGCAACAAACAAATAGGCTACATCGGAAATTTCGGGGTTTTTCACAAAAAATACGCCTGTATAAAAGTATTGTTATAATGAGCATGACCTTGCAGAACATTGTATGTGCAGTCGAGTAGACATCAGCGCGCTCTATGTAACGCGTACAGCTTTTTAAGGCAGACATGTACTCTAGAAAATAACGTCGCATTCGAATACGTATTTGGTGAAACAGTAATCAGTATATTCCCTGCACATATACGTGGACTAGCCCATCGACATCTAGTCAGCGATAAACAAGAAAAAAAGAAGCATGTATAAAATGGCTGATAACGCACTTGAGGAATCTTTGGTGATAAGATAATATCCCACTTCAGATTAAGCAATTCATAGAATAATGGTACTTTGAATAAAATAACAAAAGTCATGCGTAACTTTCCTTGATTGCCTACACCAAGGATCGCCAAACTCGAGATAGCGAGAGCTATCTTTCTAATCACAAGATAGGCTACCCAATTCTTTTCACCTATTTTATTCAGCATCTATTTTTTGTATCGATACTAGCGCTTACAAACACACCTTTCTTTGCTAGAGCATTGCACAACAGAATTCTATTTTGGCATCCATCTCTTCCCATTTTGTTCCTTCATCACATCTGGTTAACAGCCCTTTGTACTTCTGAGCCTTTGGTATTTGTCGAATAATCTGTGCCATTTTGGTGACGGGAATGGTGTCTGTAACTGTAATTATTAAGGTCTAATATTGGGGGACGTACCCGAGACTTCAATTAAGGTATCATTTTCCTGGCTGTCAACGCCACAATACCAATTCTGGCGAGAAACCTTGATTGAACAACTGCGCCATCAGGTAGAATTACGTGGACTTCCATTCCATAAGATCGTCTCCAGGCGGGAATGTAACCCTGTATTGCCTGTGTAGAGAGATGCAGGACCCTATGCGCCTAATTACGATAAATGGACGACCTACACAGTGTGTTCCTGGAGCCATGACTTCAGGGTCTACATTTTTCATTTTCCACCAGCTACATGTTAAAGAAAATGATTAAAACACTTACAAAACACAGCATACCAATTCTTATTTTTTAAATTATAGTAATTTTAAAAGGGGGTCGTCCATCTTCCCTTTTCAATGAGTAATAGGGTGACGAACTGCTGAAATGATTTGAATCGCACTTCTACAACATAGAAGTTCATTTTGATAGCCCTTTTTCATCGTATGAAATACAGGCTTATGAAAATAGCCTTTATCCGTGAACTTATGTTAATAGCCTCTATCAACATGCAAAATTTCAGTTTGATTGCTGTAATAGATTCGTAGATATTGAGAACCGTCTAAATATTTTGGATGGCCGCCATGTTGGATTGGTATGTGTGTAGGGCATAAGAGTTATGTACCATTAGATGAAAATTGTTGCGTGGATTCATTATTGAAACGTTCACTTCGATCGCATGATTAGAACACAAGAAATAAAAACTAAATTTTAAAATTTCGCACAGCCGCCATCTTGACGTTATGTAAGCAATTGAACTAAATTAGATGTCAGTGCATTACAATGTGTATACACATTTTCTGCACCAAGTCTCACTGCGCTCGGATGGTTATATCGCGAGAATAATCTATTTAAATGTTTCAAATTCGCTTGGCCGCCATGTTCGTTTCCTTCTTAACAGGTTTGAGAGTCACATGGATGAACTTCTAGTAGTACCCATTATCACCGTACGAAATGTCATGGTGCTATCTGTTACTGTTGCGGATATATAGAATGCCAGTGGAAAAAAATCGCGCAGTCGCCATGTTGAATTGGTGAAACTTATTACAATTTGAAAGGCACGGTCGAGGTCGGACGAGGTAGTTGTATGAACTTACCGAGTTTCATTGAAATAGCTTCGGCCGCTTAGATTTTATTCGAGGGGACACACACACACACACACACACACACACACACGCACGCACGCACATACGGACAGAAGGTGACCTCATAAGCCTTTTTTTTTTTTCATAAATGAAAATAGGCTAAAAATATGTAAAGTTTCCTGGAAAAAAAAAACAGAGCGATCAATTCTGTCGTCAGATGGCGTTTAAAACATCACTAAATCCACAGTTATATTACATTTTCTCATTATAGGATATCTAAAAATCACTAAATCTAGCGACGAGGAGAGGCGGACTGGGTTCGATTCTTGGTTAATACATGCGAGATTTTTGAGATGAAATGTCACGTCCTGTGGTTCGTATTCCATTAAAAACAGGTTCTCTGGCTTATAATCACGAAGTTAAAAATCCGCGTGCCTATCTGCACTTTCACTAAGCGGTTGATCTGATCCGAGGAAATCTGCACGTTGCGTTTTGGTGTTTACTAGGCCTGTATATATTCAAACCTCAAAATATTCGAATCTAATATCCGTATTTGAAATTATTCGAACATTTTGAACAATCCAAATAGATAGGCTATCCGAAATATTCAGGCATTCGAATATTCAAAAGTCTTCAAATTTCCAACCTATTCGAATTCCAAAATATTCGCATTAGTGAAGCAACCCTATTCAGTCAATAATACAATGAGTCTAATCATTCAGAAGTTCGAATTATTATAATAAACATAGAAACAAAGAGAGAAGATAGCATAACGGGAAAAAGAAAGAAAGAAAGAAAGAAAGAAAGAAAGTAGGTACTGCAGCCCGACAAGTTCATTTGAAACCCCAGAAAATATGCGAACTACTAGGATTCCCCCTTGCTCCCTCACCGCTGCCCGCGACAAGAGCGCCCCTCACTCAGGGCTTCATTTCGACTTGCTGAATGATATTTATGTATAAGGATCTATCAGGCTGAATGGGGAAGGGTTTAACCCCCATCCAACCCCTTCTCTCATATCCTAGTGAAAAGAATGAATCATTAACTTCTTCGCTATCATCTTAAGCTTCTACACAATAAATAATGAACAATATAACTTTACAGCAGACATGAAGAGAAAGTAAGGATACAGCAGGCAGCTGTACAACTGACACAGATTACTTTCTTATTCTCTATCATATCTAACTGGATTATGCAAGTCTTCCCTAATAATGGAACTTATCAAAGCCATCACTCTTTTATAGGTCAAGTAAATCTAAGTGTGATAGCAAATGTGGAGAACGAAGCTTCAAGAAGGAAGTAATAGGCTTAAGGACTGAATAAATAATATTGGTTCCTCAGTTTAGGGGCTGCAACAACGCGGTCATGTAGTCCCGTGCGTACTTTGGGTCTGTCTAGAATCTGTGATAACCGGTGTTAATTTTGATGGCTGTATTATTGTGTGTTATCTGTGATTCAAGCAAGGACTGCAGACAATCAATTTCAAATAGTTCCTATTTTTGCTACCAAATGCTACAATCCACGACACCTAGCTGCAAATTTGGCTACTAGATGCCACCGTAAGAGGCACCTGGCGGCGAAAATTGAACTTAATACAGCGTTAACCAATTATACAGGCCGGACGTTTGTTTTAGACGAGTGAAAAATCTTAATGGAAGCCTGGAGGCGAGTTACTACAGTACCTGTGTTGTTATCAGCTGCCCCAAGCGGTCCGATGATTGACAAAGCTGTCTGACACTACTGCTGAAGTACAGTCATTAGCAAATATAATGACGTTTTGTTCGAAACTACGTAACGTGAACTTCCGCGTCACACAATACTTTGACGTGGACTGTATTGTCTCCAAGGCGATGTCGCCACGTGCTCAAGTCTGGAATTCCATTACATCAGATCGGTGGTGACAAGTGTGAAGCGATAGGGTGAGAGAGTGACTGTATGCAGGCTCACTCGCAGGCTTCAAGATCAAGGACAATCGTCTAAAACAAACGTCCGGCCTGTAACCTATAAATTTAGCTTCACACAATTGTAGTTAGTGGAAGGTTCTTATAAATGGAATACATCTATGACATGTGCCTGCCGGCTTTACTTCCTCTCCGAAGGAAGGCATACTGAGGGATATTTAACGCTCTTAAAAATCCGACGACTTCGGCCGGGTTTGAACCCGCGATATTGGGCATAGAAGTTCAGCATGCTACCAACTACGCTACCGAAACCACTAGAAATAATATTTATATTGACATTTCTAGCAGTAAGTATGCAAAGGGATTTTACATCACTAGACCGACCTTTTGTTCCATTTCAGTCTCAGACCTAATACCTGCACATATCATTTACAAGTGACTTGGCCCTTAAACCGCAAAGCTTCTACAGAGCATCCAGCGTTTAGAAAAGACTGTGGAGCCTTATGGCGACAGTGTTGCTAACTCTAGGCAGAGGTAGCGCTGACGTCATACGTTATGTTCACCCGCTTCGAGTACTGCGCTTTCATAAGTTAGCGAGACAACCACAACCCCAGCAGCTACCGGAAATAGAACACGCCCAGGAAGGAGCAGTTTTGCAGGTGTTAACGGATTGGACCAGTATTAAGGATACTGTATGCGAAGAGAAACAATAACGACATTCATTTCGTTGTGATATGACGCATTGCTGATTGACAGATGTCGAGAGCACAACCCTTCCTTCCTTCTCGGATGTATGCAGACGCTGTTAATTTTTATGTCAGCAATACTGTTGATCATCACCTCTTTAGTTTTTAGTTAGGCTGTAATTTAGTTTCTTTCAATTTTATTCTTGTTGTTTTGTTTAGATTAATATTTGTAATATTGTAGTGAGTTAGCCGTGCGGTTAGGGGCGCGCAGCTGTGAGCTTGCATTCAGGAGGTAGTGGGTTGGAACCCAACTGTCGGCAGCCATGATTCGATCGAACAGAAAATAAAACAGACGCACAACCGTAACACGAATGACGGATAGTGCTTCAGAACTCATGTTGCCGGCGGAACTGAGCACGTGCTCCACTCCGGGCGAGCGTGCAGCACAGGACGAGGCTCTTCTTTCCAACGTGCTAACCTCGGAAATTTTTAAATTACTAAGACGTAATATAAGCGATACTTGTACGCAATAACAAAGGTAATCAGTTGGCAGGTAGTTGTAGGAAGCTATTATGACGAAAAATATATATGTTCAGAGTTCCTTCATGATAAAAGGTGAGACAACAAAACCAGTGTAGGGGGGATTTCCGTTAAAAGTAAAAGCCCATAAGACCCACAGTCTTTTCTAAACGCTGGATGCTCTATATAGTTCAGTCAATTTGTACTCAAAAGGGCCGCTAGTGGGAAAGTTTTGGGGTAGTTCTGATTTCTGTCATATTATATGTATTTTGGGGTGCTGAATCCGAATCTGAGGTTTGCGGACAAAATTTCGTGACGCAACATTGAAAAAAAAACGAAAAAAGCAAAAAAAAAAATGCTTTTTTCCGTTTTCTTTGCCTAAAACTCGAAAACTATAAAATTTTAGTAAAAGGTTTGTTCACAGAAATTAAAGTACTTAAAATTCTCTACAAATATCACTACTTACTTTTTTTTGCAGACCAACCGTTCGGTCTCAAATGCGAGTTGAAAATTGGCAATTTTCAGCGGTCTCTGCAAAACCCACTTTTTAGTTTTTTATTGATAGGCTTTCAGTTAATTTCACCTAGTTTTTAATTTGATTTCAATAAAGACTGAGTCACATGGAGAATTCACGTTCGGATTATTCTTTTTATTGTTGAACAGCTACTATAGCTATATTGCAAAAAAAAAAAAAAATGCTAACTTTCTGTAGTATGTATGTAGCCAGTAGCACCAGCACACACTAGGGCACTATAAACTGGTTACTGGATGGCACCTCGCGCACACACACACACACGTTCACAGACACGGTACTTCTCCCGAGACGAGTCAGTTTGTGAGCGTGGGTGGCTCGGAGCGGCGGCGCCTGCGAATGTGTACCTACTTGCGCGGCCCCGTTTCCAGTTTCTTTCCATTGTTTATAAAAATAATACGATTTCTACAAGTTATGTTTACGTGTGGTGATAAAAATGGCTTCTGACGTGTGTTTTATTTGTAATAAAGTACTGGATAATGATGTTGAAAAGGTGACGGCGGTGCGGGAAAAAGGTTTGAAGACATTTATTGAGTCGAGCAAGAAGAGGAAGGATGATCATCATGTTCAGCTAAGTAAAAAGTCTACAGTTGAGGTTCATGAAAAATGTCCTAAAAACTACAATGATGTAAAAATAATTACCGCTTATTTGAAGAAAGTTGAGCTGCGAGAATTTTTACGTTACGAACTTAGCCCCTATTCTCTTGCTATTTTTGACGAGCATGGGATGAGGAAAGAAACAAAATCCAGCTAGTACAACGCTTTTACACCGACTGAACAGACTGACTTGAATGATACAAAATATGTCCTACGTTTTTTTTTGTTACACCGGGTCAAATGGCGCCACGGTCAGACATATGCAGAAATTTGCAGCAGTTATGTATCATATGTCAAATCAAACTACAAATCAAGTGCCATTATCATTTACGACGGCTATCCTGACGAGGCTTGTGATAGCACCAAGCGCATAGAACGATTGAGAAGAACACAAAGAAAACAATCTGCTGCAATATCATTTACAGAAATGATGGTGCCCACTGTCTCGCAGGATAGCTTCCTTGCAAACTCAAAAAACAAGAGCCGGTTAATATATATGTTAATGGAGAAACTTCATGATGCAAAAATTGATTCAAAGCAAGCTGTGGAGGATGCTGATATCCTAATTATCACAACAGCTCTTGAGATGGCCCCGTCAAACGAACATGTGACAGTGGTGGGGGAAGATATCGACCATCTGGTCATTTTGATTGGCCTGTGTAGCCGTGATATAAATAACGTAATTTTTCTGAAACCAGAAAAAGGAAAGATTTCCCAAGCCTCTACAACCCTCATCTGGCTGCTGAGGAAATCCTATTAGACCATATATTATTCCTGCATGCGATGAGTGGTTGTGATACTACTTCTGCATTGTTTAATCAGGGGAAACTGAAATTTCTTAGTCCTGCAGAATAACAAAGACTTACAACCAGTCATTGAAGCTTTCAAAGACCCTAACGCACATCAAGATGAGATTGTCACAGCAGGAAACATGTTTCTCATGGCTCTATATGAAAAAAAGGGACCAGTCTGAACGATTTGAGATACAGACCATACGTAACCTCATCATACAAAAATAAGACCAACATTGCCTCATTACCCCCTACCGAAGCTGCTGCACGAGAACATTCACTGAGAGTTTACTATCAGGTGCAGCAGTTGTTATCCGGTCAAGCCACACCTGACGAGCAACAAAAAGACCCAAGTGAGTGTGGGTGGAAAAGAACTAGTAGAAGTCTCGTGCCAGTGCCAACCACTTTCGACCCTGCACCAAACTCAATACTACGGTACATTTCATGTAAATGTAAAAAGGGCTGCCAACGCAATTGTGGATGCAGGAAGGCGGGCCTTAATAGTTCCCCAATCTGCACATCATGCGAAGGTCTGTGCGACAACGTTGAGCCCCCGGAAGACAGCTCTGACATAGACATAGAAGAGACTGAAGAAAGAGACAGAGGTATGTCGAATCTCAAAACTTATTTTGTATTCATTCATCTCTCCTTGATAAATAATCACAAGTCAGTGTCTCACCACCTCTTTTATTTTCCAGGAGAACGACCCCTAACGCTGACGATGGAGCAATCAGACCCTGAGCCAGGACCCGATGCCATCGAAGAACCTCAGCACGATGCGGAAGGTACGTTTAATCTCACAATCTATTTTGCAATCCTCATCTCTCCTTGAGAAATGACACCACCTCTTTCAATTTCCAGAACAAGCAGAATATGTACCGGGACCCATCGCCACCGAAGAACCTCAGCCAGAACCTTCTAAAAGACTACGGCTCATATAATTTTTGCATATTATAATTTGTAATATTATTAATAATTATATGATCATAAGTAACGATATCTTAAGTTTTATTTTGTTAGAGTCCTACCTTTTTTGATACTGAATTTTAATAATTTCGATCCTTTTTTTCGTTTTGATTACTTGTGCAGTAAACTAGGAGAAATTTATCAAATAACAGCATTCTAATAAAAAATAAAGTTTTGGAATGTAAAAATTGGGTTTTGCAAAGATCGCTGAAAATTGCCAATATTCAACTCGCATTTGAGACCGAACCGTTGGTCTGAAAAAAAAAACTAAGTAGTGATATTTGTAGAGAATTTTAATTACTTTAATTTCTGTAAACAAACCTTTTACTAAAATTTAATAGTTTTCGAGTTTTAGGCAAAAAACGAAAAAAAAAAAGCAGATTTTTTTGCTTTTTTTTGCGATTTTTTCAATGTTGCGTCACGAAATTGTGTCCGCAAACCTCAGATTCGGATTCAGCGTCCCAAAATACATATAAAATGAAAGAAATCAGAACTACCCCAAAACTTTCCTAGTAAAAACACAATTAAACTGAACTAATAGGAATGTACATATAAATCACTCATATATGCCAGAAAAACAATATTACAAGACTTTTTTCACAAAACACTGCACAAACTTTGATGAAAGCTTTTAAATTTTCAAAGAAATGTAATAATGCCAATGAATTGCCTCTGGAGAGAGTGTAGAATAATGAACAATGCCACCTCTGACAACAATGAAGGGTTCTTTATTTAAGGTGGCGGGAGTTCCTCGTAACTAAACTGAAAAATCTCCAAGGACATGAACAAGTGTTTCATTCTCTCTGCGGTATCGCCGGTAAAGATTGTTGTGACCTTAAATAGCTTTTCATTGCTTCACCCCGCTCATTCCAAGAAACGCCTATCTAATTCAATACCTTTTATAAATGTAGTCTGATACGATATTATAGAAATATGTCTTCAAGAATAGATTTTGCTATCAATATTAATTTTAACCCAGTTTCGGTAATTTTGATATCTTAACTTGAACCTTGCACATTGAATACAACATTTTTAATTCCTGCCTTGAGACAGACCAAGTGCTGAGCGCATTTCATATATTACAAAACTTAAAGCTCAAGGCCATGTGGTCAGGCTACTTTCACCCTTTGAAAACTTATGGGATCTGAACCCCACCATCAGCAATTTGTGTAAATATATTTGTCCAGCTTCGGGTACGCACCATCTTCGAATAATTCATGTATCTGAACTGTTTGATTTATTTTAATAATCGATTATTCGAAATACTCTAGTACATCGAATGATTAGAACAACCAAAATATTCGATCATTCTAATATTCTAATATATTGGCGAATATTCGAAGTAGACTAATTAATCGAATGATCTGTACAGTCCAAGTGTTTACGTTGATGGGTTCAGTTATCTAGTCAATTTAGTGAGATAGCTGCACACCCGAGTCAAGTTGACAGTCTATGTTTTTAATTCAGCGCGTTCATATCAAAGGCGTAACCAGAAGGTCTTAACCCTGGGTACTGAAATTCTTCCAAAATCGTGTCAACTGGATAACTGATACATATGTATGATCTATCGTCGTGGACCTGCAGATAGAGCAGGGGCGCCCAGAAATCTTTTTCTTAGGATGGTAAATCAGAGTAAGGATGACAGATTTCCTTGTAGTGTACTAGCATAATCTTCAGCCCCCACTGGACATATAATGCCTTCATTGGATATTACACTTACGAAGGGAACTCGCCAAGTGTAACAACCCGATTTCCCAGAAGCTTCGCTCGGTTAAAGAGGGGTCGAAATAAGCGAACACATGTTTCGGCTTGTCCGTACAGATTCGACAGTTTCCGAGAAAATGACGGTCGAAGTGTCCGACGTACGTGCCTTTCAGCATATAATAACTAGGGCCCGGATTTATATGCACTAAAAACCTGAGAATATGCATGCAAATATGCACTAAAAAGTTAGAATATATGCACGGAAAATAATGAAATATGCACTTAAAACATGCAATTCTATTCACTTACCTATTTACAGGTATCATTTGTTGCAAAAAGAAGCATCACAATAGGTAACTAGTAGTCTTTCAATGTTTTCTGGAGACAAACTATGTCTATTGTCCGTCAAAATGAGTTTATAAGCTGAGAATGATGTTCTACATCAACTGACGTGATTGGACAGTACTTATACACGGGCACCAAAGTTTCGGAGCATACATCTGGCAAGGATACCCTAGTTCCATGCAAGTATTGACTAATTAACTTAATCTTCTTCAGTCCTGGGTTCGAATTCAACACCTTTTCTAACTTGCATTTAATATTCTCCCCAATTTCGCTTGGAGCGGAATTCAATGAAGATGCAGCTTTCTCAACGAGATCAAGTGATTCATGGAGGGGAGTACCAGAAGATTTTAAGCTCTCAATGGCTTTTGGAAGTTTAGAAAAATGTGCATGAATGAAATTCACATCTTGATAAACAGTAGCGGTTTCAAACACAACTTTTGCATCACGGACACACGCAATATGCTCATCTTCAAGTTTTGTAACCACTTCTTTCACTTCATTAAAATTCTCCTGATAAAATGATACTGCAGATAACCATGTCCCCCACCTAGTCAGGTCAGGTTCAGGTTGCAAAGGAACTTCAGGTAGACAATCTTTGTAGGATTGGACACGAGCTGGTGCTTTCAGAAACAGCTTCTTCCCACATCCAATTAAATTGTTAACAGCTGGAAACTGTGTGCGTATTTCTTCTGCAATGCGGTGTAATCCGTGCGCTAAACAGGTTACGTGTATGAGTTTCGGATAAAATATTTGGAGGGTCTTTGCTGCTTTCAACATATACGAAGCTGCATCTGTGAGCAGTACAAGCACTTTACAACAATTATCCTCAATTTCAGATGGCCACAATAGTCGCAGAGAATCATTTACAAATCTTGCTATTGTGCTATGGTTGGTTTTCTCTAGTACTTTACAAGCAAGAAGATGCGGCTTACCGGGTTCGTCTGGATGTAATTTACCAACCACGAAATTTGCTATGTAACGGCCACTTGAATCCGTTGTCTCATCCACCGATATCCAGACATAGTTCCTTCCGATATCAGAACGGATCAATTCCAGGGTAGATTCATATAGCGGAGGTAGGTATTTTTTCCTAAGAGTTGATTCATCTGGTATTTTTTGATTTACACAATATTTCTCAAGAAATGATCGCAGAACTGGATTGTTTAATTTATTCCATGGAATGTTGCTGCATACGAAAGCCCTACAAAGATCATTTGAAAATGTATTAAGAATACCGGACTTAGGCTTTACCTGCGTAAGAAGTAGTTGTTGTGGTGTGCTGTTCTACTCCTCCTTTGCTTTAATATGTGCAGTTGTTTTTGAATGCTGTTCAAGCTGAAATTTCTTTTCACATTTTACTTCCTTTGAGCAAACTTGACAGTGCACGATGACACCATCTGTTGAATAGTCCCTATTACCCCACACCCACTGATTTAGTAAATCTCTTCTCCTGCTCTTTTCCTTAGGCATTTTTAGAAACTAACACTTGAGATGCAGGGCATTAAACTGGAACGTAACTAGTGAACTGAAGGTACTTCTGTCCTGACCAATTGCCCAAACCCCTGAGATTATTATCTACTATGGTAGGGAAAGGAATTCCGGGAAGTCCAGCCAGCCTGCCTACCCATACCTAAGCTATCTGTTGCCATTGTCAGTTGTGAAAGTAAAGTGCCGTTACACAGAGAGTCGAAAACACCAATTAGTGAGGGATGCACATAATATAGGCAACTAGCTAGGGATGCACAAAACAGATTTATTTTAGTAGTTCTTGTAATTGTCCTTAAATTCAGACATATATACCGGAATATGCTGTTACGTCTAGAATATGCACTAAACCTCAAAATATGTCAACATATGCATTTTTTAAAAATCCGGGCCCTAATAATAACAAATTCACCTGACGCGATGGTGCTGCGACTACCGCCACGGCTTCACATTTTTGCGCCCCGTATTCAAATCCCGATGGATTTTTGTTTTGTTTGTTCCATTATTTACTGTTGTCCATTGAAGATTACTATACGAATGTTGCGGCAGTGGGCGATGGCGAAAGCGGCTCCATTGCAATCTGAAAGGTCCGCATTTAAAGCCTCGCGAACATGTGATACCTTCAAGGCAAACCATAGGATTTGGCAACCACACATTACCAAATATGTCAGCACAAAGGAGAATCGTACGTTCGAATAATTATTGCAAACTGCAGAGACGTTTCAACGTCAAACAGTTGCTATAATTCCACACTTCGACCCTGATTTTGTTATCAATGCAGATCAAACCAGATGGGGATATCACATCAGCACTTAACCGAGGTGAAAAAGTCACGGAAATTGCTGTCAACCAAAAGAATCACTTCACACATTTATATACCACCCAATGCGGTCTGCATCTGTCTTCCAAGAAGTTAGCAGACAATTCGGGCCACGCGTACAGCAAGATGTGAACCACCTACTGATGCAACGTCCTAACGTGTACGCAACCACCAGCAAATCCGGGACGCTCACAAATAAGACCTATAATAAGTTTTTGATGATGATGATGACGATAATTGATGTTTTAAGGGGCCTAACATCTAGGTTATCGGCCCCTAATGGTCTGGGTGATGGAGAAAATGTCAATGAAGTGAAAACCAGAACGAAAATTAAGTGAGAAGGAAAATACTTACAAAAAGGAACTCAGATTGAAGATACAAAATGGAGAGCGGTAATACTTACAAAAGGGAATTTAGAACGAAAATACTCACAAAAGGAATAGATTGAAAAATACGCACAAAATGCAGGTTAAGTTTAAAATGCGTACAAAATGGAATGTACAGTCGAAATACTTACAAAATGCAAGTGAAATTCAAAATATTTACAAAATGCATATGGGATAGAAAATACGTACAAAATGCAATTGAGGTTCAAAATACTTACAAAATGCAATTGAAATTGAAAATACACAATGCAATTTAGATAGAAAAATGCGCATTTCAGATTCCAAATAATCACAAAGTGCAATTGATATTCAAAATACCTACAGAATGCAATTGAAATTGAAAATGCTTACAAAATGTATGTTTGATTCAAACTACTCAATTGGATGGACAACACTTACAAAATGCAATTTAGAATGAAAATACTTACAAAATGTAATTTAGATTCAAAATACCCACAAAATGCAATCGAGTAACAAAATACTTGCAAAATGCGCACCCTACAAAATGCAATTTAGATTGAAAATACTTTCAAAAAGCGGTTTAGGTTGAAAATACAAAATGCAACTGAAATTCAAAATACTCACAAAGTCCCAGCCCCTATATTGAAAGACTTACTAAAAAGCAATTTAGATTGTCAATCCTTACAAAATGCAACTGAGGTTGAAAACACTCACAAAATGCAATTTAGATCGAAAAGGCTTACAAAATGCAACGGAGATTGAATACACCTACAAAATGGAGTGTAGATGCAAAAAAAATCGCTAAATGGAATTCAGATACACTGAGAGCCAATTAACAAAAACAGTGCGGGAATCTTAAAGAGAAAAGGAAATATAATGAAAAGAAAACAAGAGGTGTGACCCCTCGAAGAATGAGGTGATCACTTTTCTGATATTTTCAATGTTTAGCTTGGCCCATTTGTCGGTCAAATTTTATTTATTGTTACTGAGATCCCCGAATGGTAATTATTTATTTACAATTGTTAATTGCTTGAACCATATGCATAATCTTGTTATCAATCACTTATTCATAGATATTATAGTTCTCACCTCGAGTGTTTCAGTCTCGCTATCTCAGGCGTCCTCACTCATGACATACCAGACATCTACTGGTTGATCCACTGTCTGCTGAGTAGTGTCGACTGACGTCACCCTGACTTTCGTTCGACCAATGGCAGGTCTTTGTCTGGTCGGGCGATCTCCAAACTTCGAGAGAGTTCTATGGTCCCTATTTAAGACGCCGCTTGCTGGCGTTCTTCATCACTTCGGATCAACCGCCACTTCTGAACCACTTCAACACTTCTGATTCACCACTGCTGATCACTTCAACCCGCTGGTCACCGCTACCTCGCATGACACCATCGCTGATATCTACGCTAGCGAGCAGTTACGTCACAAGATCTGCACCATGACGTATTGCTCAAGATGGCAAGAATAATTGCCAGCCGCTGTACTCTTCAACATCACCTTAGAGGGGATACTTGGAATCGTCCTTCAAAATATATCTGGATCAGCTCTTGGAAACTATAAATGTCATTCCTGCTCAAGAAAAGAAAGTTGACATTTTATCGATGGTGCACATAACTCTAGGCCATGTACGCCTCCTTCCAAGAAAACCGTGAAGACTTTTAAATCAACGTGTGCTAGCTGGAACTTTTTAAGGAGCTGGCTCTTCAACTCTCTTCAACTCTCTTCAAAGATAAGTTCAATTTTACAAAGAGCTTATATCATACCAGTTATTACACTCTTAATTATTTTTTATGGTTCTCTCTTTTTATAAACTGCATTTTTATATATTAAGCTCAACTTTTCTCCAATCAAGCAAGCTTTTCATGGACCTTGCTATAATCTGGGTTCTGTAATCAGGCCCTCACACTTTGCTACATTTATAATTGTTAATTTCTGTAATAAGCACTAAGTGCAATTTGTTTGTTCATTATAAATTTATTATTAGGAATAAAAATTGTTAATGCATTGCTCCCTATATTGGTTTTCTAGTCACGTATTTCATGCTCAATACCCCCTCACCGTTTCAGTCTAATTTTCTTGACCACAGTAGTTATTTTGGCCAGGCTTTCGCCTGATGCGTTTCGTTCTCCCGTATGGGGAAGTTTTAGGACAGAATTTATACTTCTCCATGAGGGATCAGAAAAGATGAGACAAATGCCAATTAAGGCAGGAAAGTGAAAGACTCCCTAGGCCTCGGATACCCTAATACCGTCGGGGTCGGAAAAGAACATGAGTTGACCAAGGGATGTCGACAGGAAAGAAAACGGCACAAGTAAGTGGAAGCAATGCCGGACTCAGCTGGGGTCCCGTGGTCGCCAACCCACGTCCCACTAGATGTGAGCCCCTGGGGGAAATAAGTTTTTGAATAACGTTCTGCAATCGTATGTTCAAACAGAGCTGTTCCTGTTCATAATTCATTATAATTTTATAAATGTAGCAAATGGCCATGTACTTTTCTTTCAAGACGGGTCAGGGAAGGGATACTGGAAGGAAATCGGCAGTGGACCTATTGAAAGGAACCGTCCCGGCATTTGCCTGGTGGTGAGTATGGGAAACCACGAAAACCATTTTCGAGACGTCCATGGTGGGGTTCAAACCCACGCTCTGCCGATGCCAGCGAGGCACGAGGTAGCGCATTAGCGCTCTCGGTCGATTAATGGGGTGGTTATAGCGATCTTGCTTTATACGACGAAAATTTCATGGATGAACATGGAATATCAAGCTGTTCGTTGAAAGTAATTCCCCCGCAGTGTACGCCACTCTGTCAACCCTGTGACGTATACTTTTGCCGGCAAATAAAATTGCATATACGAAACCTGCAGAATTGTTTTTAACTCATAACACTGTAAAGGAATATCACGACTAGATGCGATGCAATAATAATCCACGCTTCGATTCATATACAAATCAATTTCAAGCGCCAGTTCTTGGAAAAATTATCTGTTATGCGCGGTTTGTCGCAACCTTATTGCCAACACGAGAAATCCTCAGTGATATTAACGACGTTTCTTTCCCGAGTGACATTCTCACCCAGAAATGTAACTGCGGCAAACCTGCCTTCGAGCGATGCTCGTGGTGTGCGAAATGTCTACGAATGTTTCTACGATCGGTATCGGTAACGCATCCCTGTACAATACCATATTATATAGACTATATAATAGGCTACTTTAAATGAAAGTATGAAACCCAATTGTAGTTTTACAATCAACATAACGCCCTTGTGTCCACTAACTTGATAAACATTCGTGTATTAGTAGTAGTAGTAGTAGTAGTAGTAGTAGTAGTAGTCGTCGTCAATGGACATCAGCAAATAAATGAACAAACGTGAAAAATGAGAAAATAAAACTTCATTAATTGGGATTTAAACATGGGGCGCATAAGTGTAATTAGGGACAGGGAGCGGTTCGGTGCTCCGGGACGAAGTAAGGTACTATCCCGGCATTTTGCCTGTAGGGAGTGTGAAAAAAACGGGGGAAAACCACACTCAGGATATCAGCTGTCAACGCCGGGATCCGAACCTACGATCCCCGGACTTGCTGCAGCACCCCACGCGGTCGCGGTGCACGACTTAACGAGCACGGCTGCGCCGCGGGCTTCAAAAAGCGAGGGAGGATCACTTTGCAACAGTCCTTTCTTTCCTAGCATCATGAAGCCATGCCGGGGTCAACGAGTGTTAAGAGAGTCCTACACTTGACGCTGTTCGCTCTATCAGCAAAACAGTAAACTTAAGCGGCGTTAAGGAGCCATAGCTGACACACACACACACACACACGTCATACACACAAACACAAACACACACAAAGTTGACTATTGTACAGTATTGTGGATAAAATAGTTTACCCCACAGCGCATCCATGCACGTTAAATTGCGTGCCACGACTGCGATGGGGAGCTGCAGCTAGTTCAGAGATAGGTAGCTCGAATCACGGCGCCGGCTTAGCATGGTTTTTCGCCGGGCTTTTCCACACTCCCTGCAAGCAATTGCCGGAATCATAACTTATTTCAAGTACCAACAGCTGTAGTTACGCTCGCTAAAGCGCAGCACTAGGCCATGGGACCAAGCTCTCTACGGACTCTGTAGACGTGGGTTCGAGCCCCACCGTCAGCCATCCTTGAAATGGTTTTCCGTGGTTTCCCATTTTCAACTCCAGGCAAATGCTGAGACGGCACCTTCTGACAGCCACGGCCGCTTCCTTCCACATCCTTGTCCAGTTTCATTCATCTTCATTCATTTCAGCTCTCATTAACTCCTCTCATCTGGCCGTAAAAATCATTTTCCACAAACACTTTCATCGCGTCTCATCCCCGACCCCGTTGGAAAACAGGAGTAATAAGGGGTAGACATACATATCTTATTTCAAGTCTTGGGACAACAATCCCAATCTCTTACCCGAATAATTACACAACTACAGTCACCACATTCAGAAAGGTGTTCAGACAAATCCAACACACACCCAAGTACATGGGGATGATGACCAAGATGTCCCCAACACCTAAATTGGATCAACAACAAAAGATCCTACTTTGATACTGGTCAGAACAGCCTAAACCCGCATGCAGACGAGCATCATAAACGCAAGAAATCAAGACGTTAAATCCTGCTGCAAATCTAAACACTACACTCGAAATCATGGACGGAGATGCTGCTTATGTTGATGATAATTTTTGTTTTAAGGGGCCTAACATCTAGGTTAGACTGAAAATACAAAATGGAACTCAGATTGAAACTACTCACAAAATGTAGAAAAGTAGAAATTGAGAATACGTACAAAAGGCAATTGAGATACAAAATACTTACAAAATGTAATTGAGATTGAAAATACACAATGCAATTTAGATTGAAAATGCCAAACCAGATTCAAAATACTCACAAAATGAAATTGAAATTCTAAGTACTCACAAAATGCAATTGAAATTACTTACAAAATGCAATTGAAATTCAGTTTATTAATTTAGATTTACTGGGCGCCAGTTATCGTAAAGATAACACATTAAAATTTTATTTAGCCACGGTCGCTCCCTTCCTTGAGCAAAGATCTATCATCGGAGCGTAGGGCAATAAACTTGCTCTATGAGATACTCTTTGCATTCCAACTATCCTATATATTCAACTCCCAATGAACAAGACATTTTAACTAATACTGGTTTATTTACAACAAAATTATTAATAACATTTGATCTGAGGTTTCGAGCTGTGTACAATATGTGCATTAATATTCCCTAATTGCTGGGCAATATTGACTGTCTTCTCGCTAGCGCTGATCTTCTGCGTTGATAATAACTCGGTCCACATACCTGGTGCCTTGTGGTTCAAAGTCCATCTCGTTTGTCTGCTTGTAGGCTAATTTGAGATCTTACGCCAGGTCGTTGTCGTTGTCGTTGTCGTTGTCGTTGTTGTTGTTGTTGTTGTTGTTGTTGTTGTTGTTGTTGTTGTTGTTGTTGTTGTTGTTGTTGTTGTTGTTGATCACCATGGTAAGCAAATTTGAACAAACCAGGCTAATTGAATTCACTAAGTCCCATCTTACTGAGGGACTGACAGAGTCTACGACTCACAAAGTCAATGAGTGAGTGCGTGATCGAATAAGTGAATGACAGAATAGAATCTATAAAATTGAATAGCCAGTGCTGAAGTCGCGCTGGGCTTTTATACACTCTGAATGGTCCCGATGTTTCGCGGCATAAATTTGCCCGCGACCCATCAGACCAATTATAGCAAAGCATTTCTCAGTCCTCAAGCGTCGCGTTACTTCTCCGAGCAGGAATACAGGCCCGCGTACTTCAAATATTCCACTCAGTACCCGCTATTCTTCTCGTTGCGCATGTATATATTTCCGCCCAAATCTTTCTCCAAGCCCTTGTCTCCTGTCAGCTTGGCTTCGTTCCAGAAATACATTTTCTTGCAATATGTTGCTTCACCGTCCGTAACTTCTTCCAACCATGCCCGTCCTGTCTTTACAATTTAACTAATAAAACAGCCCTAGACCTCTATATAAACCCTGTTTCTAAATCTAAACACTTGACAATATTATATATGATTATGGTGATGACGTGAATATGTTATGGCCCCTCCCTTGATATTAATGGGTGAATAAAACGATATAACTTTGATATCTCAATAATAATAATAATAATAATAATAATAATAATAATAATTTGTACCGTAATCAAGATTACGTTACAAATGGTACCCCTACATTCAAAGACTTACTAAAAAGCAATTTAGATTGTTAATCCTTACAAACTGTAATTGAGGTTGAAAATGCTCGCAAAATGAAATTTAGATTGAAAATACTTACAAAATGCAACTGAAGTTGAAAATACCTACAACATGTAGTGTAGGTGGAGTCTAAATATTCACAAAATGGAATTTAGATACACGGGGAGCCAATTCACAAAAACAGTACGGGAATTTTTAAGAGAAAATGAAATAATATAATGAAAAGAAAAAGAAGGCTGATCCGTAGAAGAATGAGGGATCAGGAAAGATGAGAGAAGGACAAATTAAGGCGGGAAAGGAAGAGACTTCCCAGGCATCGGGTACCCTAATACCGTCGGCGTCAGAAGAGAACAAGAGTTGACCAAGAGAGATCGACAGGAAAGAAGACGGAGAAGAGCCCGGCACAAGGAAGTGGAAGCAATGCCGGACTCAGCTGAGGTCCCGTGGTCGCCCACTAGATGCTACCGTAGTTACAATTCGTACGTACAGAAACATAGTGCTTGCGTATTTTGAGAAGGTTGAATGAGAAGTGATCCGTCACCGATGTGATGACTATGTCACCTGAAGCGCACAGCTCCAAGCTATTCTCAGACCAGCCAATGAACCGAGAACGTCACTCTACAATTAGCAGTAGTAATGATGGTCTACAATTAGCAGCAGTAATGATGGAACAGGGTCATTGCATCGTCACTTTCACGTGACTATTCGCCAAGTTCTCCAAGATATGCGGGCATTAAGGACAATCACATCTGAAATATTAGCCGTAATACACAAATAAATATTGATCACATGACGAGAGATCTGCACTAGTAGTAATAGCACAGTCAGCAAGCGGTGGTGGGAGTGGGGATTGCCACCCACTTGAAAAGGACATCTCTAGGCTGAGGTTTTGCCTGAATGACAATTGTAATTCTAATTAAAAATAGAAGTGTGTAGGACTGCGTAGACCCAAAGGCTGCCGCACCTACTGTATGTGCTGAAACACATTGTATTATTTGAAAATACAGTCGAGCGTCGATAATCCGGACGTCGAAATCCGGACCGTCGATAATCCGAATTCAATTCAGGTGAAAAAACGAAGGTTGAAGTGAATAAATACATACATACATACATACATACATACAAGCTGTATTTGTCAAACAAAAGCGTTGATGCGACAGGTTGGGCGAGGTCGTCTTACCGCTACGAATCAAAGACTTGGACACAAAAAAGCGTACCACAACTGCAGTTCAAAAATAATTTACAGATTTTTTAAAGAGCTTTGACAATGTATAAACTATACAGTATTCTGTAAATATTAAAAAAAACATAAGTTTATATCAATTAATGGTTTTATTTATCTGCTCCAATTATTTAACCACTAAAGTGAATTTTAAACGGTTTTAGCAAGTTTTACTTTTGTTATGAACTGAAGCGACCCCATTTTAGCCTATTTTCATTTCTGAAAAAAAAAAAAAAAAAAGGCTTATGACATCACCTTTTGTCCTTGAGTGTATGTGTGTGTGTCCCTCCCTAATAACTTCTAAACGGCTGGAGCGATTTCAATGAAACTCTGTAAGGTCTTAAGTACTGTACCCCGACCGTGCCCATCAAATTTTAATTACGTCTCACCGATCCAACATGGCGGCTGTGCGAAATATTTCACCGGCATTCTATATCTCCGAAACTATTATTCATATTTCATATCACCCTGAAATCGTGTACGCTGATAAAGGGCACTACTAGAAATGTACCTAAGTGACTTTCAAAAACCTGTTAACCACAAAACGAACATGGCGGCCAAGCGAAGTTGAAACTTTTCTCGCGATTTAACCATCCGAACGCAGTGAAACTTGGTACAACAAATGACTATACAAATTTCAATGCGCTGACATCTAATTTAGTTCAATTGTTTACATAACCTCAAGATGGCGGCTGTGCGAATTTTAAAATTAAGTTTGTATTTCTCTTTTTTCTAATCAAGCGATCGAAGTCAACGTTTGAATAATGATCCTACACAATAATCCTCATCTAATAGTACATAACTCTATGGCATACATATATTAAAATCCAACATGGCGACCATCCGAAATATTTATACGGTTCTCAATATCTATTATCTACGACAGCAATCAAACTGAAATTTTGTTTGTTGATAGAGGCTATAAACATAAGTTCACCTATGGAACATTCAATAACCTGGTGAGCACAAATCCAGCATGGCGGCGACGCGAAATTGAAATATGTAAATGGACGTTTCTCGCGATTTAACCATCCGAGCGCAGTGAAACTTGGTACGGTATATGCTTATCTAAATTTTAATCCACTGGCATCTAATTCATTTGAATTATTATCATAACCACAAGATGGCGCCTGAGCGAATTTTTAAGATCTCGTTTTTTTTATTTCTTGTGTCCTAATCATGCGATTGAAGTTTGAATAAAACTCCTACACAATAATCTTCATGCAATAGTACATAACTCTAAGGCCTATATATAAATATCCAACATGGTGACCATCCGAAATATTTAGATGGTTCTCAATATCTACGAATCTATTACAGCAATCAAACTGATTTTTTTATGTTGATAGAGGCAATTAATTTAAGTAGGATATATGAAAATAGGCCATATAGTACTTCACAGAACTACTTGTTCTTTTCGAAAATCCAGAAAGGGTCCTGTCACAATTAATCCGCATTATAGACGTTCTACTGCAAATACTTTAATAGTATTACCAACAATGAAACACAGGGCATTAAAAAAGACGTCAGCCAAAGAATAGGAAATATTTCAACTCCCCTCACAACGAGGCATCTAGTCGTGCGCTCCACTCTAGGTCCGGCACTGGCTGTGCAGATCGCAGCTCAACGAGAATTTCTAAATTCATTGCCAGCAAACATGAACTCTGCCTTTTGTTTTGCGCATGCGTGCCCAACATTTTCGTTGTGCTGTTGAGACAACAGCCAAGACCAGAGCCAATACATCACAGCGATTCTTCGTTCAAACAAAGAGAGGCAGAACTGGTCATACGAAATACGAACGTGGCAGATGGAGTCAGCGGTAGAAATTAAGAGTGAATCACTCAAAGCAAACGGGACAAAATATTAAGAGGAAGCCGTCAGCTGGTCTCACCAGTAGGTCTTTCAATCACCCAGATTACGTATTCTATAACCACATTTTATAAATGGATGAACTATAAAAATTATAATTTTTATGTTGTCAAAATAATGACATAAAATTGTGATTTTCTTTAATTACAAAATGTCAAGTTTGTAAATATCACTGTAAAAAAATAACATTACGGCGTTGCTGGTTCTATTTTAATGTTTATTGTAACACTGAGAAGTTCTGCTTTTGCGTGCTCACACAAAAATGTGCGCGAGTTCGAGAATAAAGAGTACCGTATTTGATATTGCAGGTGTTATTGTGTGTTTAATTAATTCTGTATTGGGAATGTATGTATGTTGAGTTTGTTTGAGTGTTTGCGCAGTATGGAAAATTCAGTGGAGGGCCTCTTGAGTGTTTCTATAAAATATATGATTCTAACAATATTCTTATTCTTTGGAGGGGGGATGAATTTTCTGCACACACACAAAAGTTTGCATCATCTAGGATCCATAGCCTAATCACACTTGCACTTATTCCTGCTTATAATATCAAAAAGGACCTGATCAGAGGCGTGGTTTCTGAGTGAGCAGATGGCGTTAATACGGGACAACACGTCTCCTTGTTTGAAGACCTGCTTGAATCCGTTTGGGCATACCATCCACACGTCTGGCGATGCAACAACCTCAGCCAGTCGAGTGAACTATGTTCTAGCATCCTCCGGCGCGGCGGAGGAATGTCCTTGCGTATGAGCACCATGCTATCTTTGATAAAAGATTCAAACCAAAATGGCGGATCATAACAGCTGGGATATTACCACAACAAAAATGCTCAAATCAGGGTATGAAATGCATTAAATGTTACATAATATGTTACATAATGAATAGTATACAATGCAGAACATAAATAAGACAGAAAGTGTAGGTAAAAATAGCCGAGGCTATAAGCGCTGCACATAAAGGGCGCACATTTCAGGACATAAAGAGGAATTAAATAGTTAAATAGGCTGAAATAAGCTGTGAATAGTAGTGTACCGGTATTTTATGTTATAATATAATTCGTTAATTTCACTTATGGTATTACAAGCGAATGTAAATAAGCACTTTATCTTTACCAGTACGTAATACAATCATGTAACCAACTTCCGTAAGCATATGCCTAGTTGGCCGAACGAGAAGAGCGCTCGACGCCGAACCGAAAGGACCAGGGATCGAACCTCACCTGATGCATAGTCTTACTTCGTATGGTTCAATTTTGCTCGGGAAGTGGTTGTTTCGAACGTCACCATCATTAATTTCATCTTAATTATTAATAATTAAATAATAATGTAATTTTTCAAGTCTTCGTACTGCAGCTCGTTCACCAAGATTTTACTCCTTCCTTTCCTGTCACATGGAGACCCATGGTTTAACCCATAGACGTTTAGTTTATCTTTCCGTTTATTTTACATACGGTACCGGTAGCCTATTGCCACTACAGAATTTCAACTACCGTAATACAGTGAAGTGAACAAGGAACAGTCCTTCATCCATTTTGCTGAACTATGATAAAATATTTGATAGTTTAATGGTGTGATTATTGCTCTGTATAACTTTTATAAAAGTTCAGTTTCATAAAATATTTTATAAAATTCCTTTGACAAACTTCTTTGATAGTGTAATACCGGCCTAAAGCGATTCTTGGTTTATGTTGGTCAAACTTACATTCGGCAACACATTTATAGTGGTATATAAACTGAGGCCACCAGCGTTGGCATTTCCTGACCAGCACTATCAAAACATTTTCTGAACTTCGGAGTGAAATGGCTCATGTGTTAACTATTAGCGCGAGTTTACTTCAAAGAAATGTATTCAGTTCCTGAAAACATTTTAATAATACACCAGTCACAGGCTTAATAAACGTGGCGCACTATAAGCAGCGACAACGAGCACAACCTTGATTGGGTTGCGCCGCCAAGCATTCAGTCTATTCTATTAGCATAGTGTAAGGGAGGAGTCATTTCCACGAGGAAGTACCGGGCCTGTCAAGGCCATACGTGTTGTGTGCTATGCCTGTGCGCTCATCGACAGCATCCATAAGAGTGCACAGCGTATTTGAAATGAAAATCCACAACCTGCTTCCAGTCTCCGACCGGGTCAGGAATGGAATGAATGAAGCCCCCGTCTAGCGGCGAGGATATGAACTGTGCCGGCTGCCGAGGCCTGACGCACTCCTCTGGGGCATGATTAAATGAATGACAGATGAAATGAAATGATAGTGGAGAGTGTTGCTGGAATGAAATTTTGACAGGAAAAACCGGAGTACCCGGAGAAAAACCTGTCTGCCTCCGTTCTGTCCAGCACAGATCTCACATGGAGTGACCGGGATTTGAACCACGGACCCAGCGGTGAGAGGCCGGCGTGCTGCCGCCTAAGCCACGGAGGCTTGCTAGTGCACAGCGTATTTAATGAATTAAATGCAACAAGCGGACTGTGCGAGAACTCTCGCAACTGTATAAACTACCCGCCTGGCTTTACTGTTATGCGGGCTTCTATAAATACGTGTATTTGTTTAAACGCACTTTTTAAACAAATTGTCGATATTTATGAAATCCGAGAGCAATTCATCACTGCTGGTTGCACAATGGGTTGTGTGCGCCCCATGTGTACAGACTACCCGCCCGGCCCTAGTGCTATGCGGCTGTACGCGACACAGTTCTGCCAGGGGCTATCGTCTTGTTTATTTGTTTAAAAACACTTTATAAACAAATAAATATATTTCCGTCGACTTTTCAAGAAATGCAAGATTTTTCCTGTAGTCTACTATTGAGACGATTTGGAAGATTTTGGTACAAACCACACCACGTTACCCCCGCTGGTTTAGGAGCTTGAGTTTTGTGAAACATACACCTTAGCGTATTATATTATATAGATAGATGTTTTCCATACTTGAACCACACAACGAAGAAAATATAACAATAAGCGTCATTCAGGATGCGACTGGCTAACAAGTGGTGACATCAAGACATGGCCATGCAACAATAGAAAGATGGACCGTTATATCCTTGGAAATTCGTCTGTTTGCTTAAATTTCCACAAAATGTTGCAATATTTACGCGTTTCAGACTGTTTTTATGACGAAATGCACGCAAAATATACTTTTATATGTGTCTATTTGCTCGCTTATAACTCGAGAACGGCTGGGAGGATCAACTTAGAGTTTCGTATGTGTATCTATCACAGGCCTTGCAACAATCATTTATATAAATCTTCGCCATACATCTCATAAAAAGGGGCCTATGGGGGAACACACCCCTCAAAATACACGCTAGAATAAGTGAAATATCAAAGACGAGACAGATCTCATTTTGAGCTCCTTGATGTGAAAAACAAAACTCAGCAGATCCAAGGGCAGCCCGAAAACCATGTTCTAAGGCCCTAGAATCAACCGTTCACGGGAGATTTATCTCTTAATATCCCAGCGATGGGGGACAGAACGAGAAAAGGCTGAATCTAAATGATAAAACAGGTGATAATATAACTACATGAAGAATACGTGATTATGTGAGAGTTTTATTTTCCCGATCATCACAAAAATCCCGTTCGAACAACGGGTACTTCTGCTAGTTCCTAATAAACCCGAAAGATAGAAACCGGAGTTCATTGAACATATTTACTCTTCCGAATGTGGATATGTTAGGTTGAGAAAGTAACATGTTGCGGCAAAGAATTAGTGTTGTACAGGGCTTTTAACTTACGCACTAGACGAAGAAAAGGACATAGAAAAGAATAAAGGAAATAAAAAGAGCCATCGAAGGAAGATAGAGAAGAGGAAGAGGAAAGGGCCCGTCCCAGTCGATGAAAAGGAGGGGGGATGGGCCAGACCCAACCCTCGGGGTCACAAATTCCCGAGCTCATCACTAGCCGTTAGCCCTTGACGATGTAGACCGCTTAGTGTTGCCGGGGTGTACCATGCATGGTTGGCTACACAAAACCCAACACTTTAATTATATTTGGCACGCGATACCGCGAAAAAAAATGACGGTATTAGGAAGGAAACGACAAGGGCTGATTAAGGCACGAGAATAAAATACTGTAATATCGCCGGGGTCAGAAGAGAACAAGACTTGACCAAGGGAGGTCGACAGAAAGCTGAAAGAGAGAAGTCAGGCACAAGTAAGTAGACGCAAAGCCATGCTCAGCAGGGGTCCTATCCCATTTTCTGTGAACCCCTGAGGGGGAGGGGATGATAAGTGTTATCCAGCACGTACAGAATAAACGGACTTTATTAACAACGCACAACCTTCCTCTACAACATGATGAAAGCTGTCGCGGACGATTGCCATTCCACCTTTGTGTTCAGGAATTCTGTGGATAGAGCGTACATAGGAGGGTTCTCTCACAGCATCATCGAATTCATCTTGATTAACCCACCAGTGGTCACGTGATCATCAAAACCTCCCCCAAACACACTACAAAATAACTCCTCTCTCGCAAGGGGGCAGCTAAAAATTAACAATTAGGAGGTGTCGCCACCGGGTGGGATTGTGAGGGTACGAGCGCCCCCACACCCCCAGAATCAGGCTTTTGTACCCAGTTGCTCCCCTAGGTGACTTAGTGATAAGGAAAAAGAAGATGTCATGTCAATGCCATAAGAGAATAATACATACAATGCTCTTTTGGTAATCAGCACCGTGTATTCGAGTGTGTGCTGAATTTGTCTGATAACCCGTGTTTCCGTGATGACTCTACTAGTAGTGTGTGGAGGTGTAATTATTAGGGTCGGGGATGGTGTAGGTGCCGGGATACCAATCTCCAGACTTGGTTTGGTGCAGTTCCCCGTCGCTGTCGTGGTAAGAAATAATAGTAATTACGAAGATCGGAAGACGAGGTGAAAATTCGGAAAGTTTCCGCATAAATCGGAAGGGTTGGCAGGTATGAATGAAGTATTCGCTTACTACGAGACCACTGCCGGGTTAAGCACATCTGATATCACTCACCGCGTCATCGATTTCTGAACAGAATCAAACTTAATGCTACGGCATACACCTTCCCATACTTGCCTTCAAGTAGGCTACTACTATCTTTCAAGGAAATAACTCGGCACTTTGTGAGGATTGCATATTTCAGCCTGAGCGTTACTGAGAAATATAGCATATCGTTCAGTACCAGACATTAATCGATTGTGAGCATTGGAGCCAGTTACCCTATCTCAAACGCTTGAATCAATTTATTTCACTAATTGACTTTAAATAAACTGTTAAAGAAATAAACTGTTAAAGTAGTTAAATATTCTTTGTAGCTGAAATAATCACGGCATATATTTATCGAAGTAGGCCTGCTCCTAGATGGGTCTGCTGCGATATGAATTCATTGAGCAGCAAGCAGTCAACCGGCAAGATAGCGTTTGTGATGTCCATAAGAGGCACGGATCGAATCCTGAGAGTTTTTTTAAACACACTAGCACATTCATGGCAGGTCGCGCAGCCGAGCTCGCTAAGGCCCGTATCACACGACACTCTATGGCAAGACAGCTGTTGTGATCAAAAAGCAAAGCAAAGCCTACACCGTACAGGCCACGGAGGCCCTGGGAGTAGTGGAAGGTAGAGGCTTCCACTTTTTGTGACGTCGGCACTAGATGGGAAGAAGTTGTCAGCTCCACGCCCGGCCGTCTTCGCTCCCAGGAATTACCCTGGTACTCATTTCTGGTGTAGGCTGAGAACCCCAGGGCTATCTGCGTTTCCAAAGTGGTAGTTTTGTTTCTAAAATCCACTAGCTGGGTAGGGATCGACTCCACTCCCTTTCAGTTAGAAGCTCAGCACTTCTACTGACTGCGCCACGCAGCCCTCAGCTGTTGTGATCGCTGGGTACAAAATCCTGTATGATTCTGTTCATCCTCGTCAGTACACCTGCATTTATGACCGAAGTATATCACACGCTAGAACATTGCTAGAAAGTTGTAAGAAATAAAATATGGAGGACCAGTCATTTAAGGGTAATATTTACAGTTGATTCGAATTATTAACGCAAAATAGTCGTGAAACTTGCTTCAAGTAACTTCGAAAATATGCCAGGTACTGAATGAATGCATTTCATTCAATATTTAAGATCCAACTGTAATAATTGGATATTTAACCATACCCCTTAATAAGAAGTGCAACAAAGAATTGGGAGGTGCGTTAGGAAAGTGTGCAAGGGGTATCGTGCCTGCTCACTATTTTAAAGATCCCGGGTTCAAGGCTATCCTGTCAGTCAGCCCAGAGGCTGGTTTGATCGTCAAAAAGTACCACCTAAGATTAGGTCGGTAGATACCCACAAAACCTCAAAGTAGCACTGTAATGAGGCGTACTAGGCAAGATACGGAGTGAGGTAGTTTGCATTGCCTTCCTCGCTGAGTCAGTACAATAGCACTGACCCTATGAGTAGTACCTTTCACAGTACACACAGCCACTAGTTGTGCCCTGAGGCCATTACTCAGCACCACCCATACCTAAGTAACTTCCATAATCACAGCCATGAATGAGACGGACATCGGTGGCAGCCACATCTTACTCCAGCCATTGCCAATAGACAAATGCAAATGTAATGCATTCATCAAGAGATGGTAAACAGGCGGGCAAGGCTATCCAACGACGGGAAATTTTACGTCTTTTCAATTATTTTATTGTACAGCAAGTTTTGAACTTTTATTCATATGATCTGCGAGGACGATTTAAATTGTTTTCTTCTCTCATTAAAATTTGCATTTTCCCTACTTCCTGCTCAAAACCATGGATGGATACTATTTGTGATAGAATTTTAATAGCTCGGTATTTACTCCTGTAGTTAAAGTTAGTTATTGTTTTAAGGGGCGGAACTACGAGGTCATCTGCCCCTAGGTATTTACTCCAGAATAATAATAATAATAATAATAATAATAATAATAATAATAATAATAATAATAATAATAATATGAAAAGTTCTGTGTGTAAGTTCGTGTACTCAATTTTCCATGTAAACTGCCGGGGAAAATGGCACCTGTTCAATTTCGAGAGTTGTGTGGAAGCTATCATGGAAGGCAGAACCTAGCATAGAAGGTACATATCACACGGTGCTAGACGCGTCTATAGCGTGTATACCCGTACTGGTAGAAGCTTCCATGTTAATGAGTGTCGTGTGATACGGGCCTCTGGCGAGCGTATGCCTGGGTTTAGATCGCGCACTACTGTCGACCAAAATATGATGTGTACTCGAGTTTGAAGGTTGTTTGTGAAGTAACCAATAGACCTACATAAAATCCAATAACATCATTTTCATCGTTCAATTTTACATTAGTTCCTGTAAATTTGGAATTTTTAATTTATATTTTAATATTTTTTTATCGCAGTTAGAACACAAAAAGTGCCCGTTTTTAAGCGTGTTTCAACCATGCGTCACATTTAAGAATTATTATTTCACAAACCCGTCATCAGATCGAATCCAAATTTGAACACACTATACATTGGAATGTTGTATACCTGGTTTATTAATTTCAAAATTTTGTGTGTCCAAGAAACAAAGTTGTTATCATTTTTGTAAGGTAACTTTTTCTCGGCTCGGGGTGGTTGGAAAATGTAGTTCTTGGTTGCTTTGTAATCCTTATGCATCAAAAAGGTATTCTGTATGATTGTGAAATACGTAAATTAATTCACGTATTTTATATCCGTTTGTATTTTTACGGGGAATTAAGACATGGTTCACCAGTTAGCCGCTTCAGTGAAAGCTGTACAACGTTGCCAAGATGGGCTCAATCACGCGTCATGGCGCGCCTCGCTCGGAAGTGATGGGCTCCATATCAGCAACGCTGTACAGCATTTCCCGGAGCGGCTAGCTGGTGAACCATGTCATAATTCACCGTACAAATACAAACCGATATAAAATAAGTGAATTAATTTACGTATTTCACAGTCATACAGCATAACCTTTAGATGTATAAGGATTACAAAGCAACCAAGAACTACATTTTCCAACGACCCCGAGCCGAGAAAAAGTTACCTTACAAAAATGATAACTTTCGTTCTTGAACACACACAATTTTGAAATTAATAGACCAGTTATACAACATTCCAATGTATATTGTGTTAAAATTTGGATTCGATCTGATGACGGGTTTGTGAGATAATAATTCTGAAATGTGACGCATGGTTGAAACACGCTTAAAAACTGACACTTTTTGTGTTAAAAATATTAAAATATAAATTAAAAATTCCAAACCTACATGAACTAACGTAAAATAGAACGATGAAAATGTTGATGTTATTGGATTTTATGCAAGTCTATTGGTTACTTCACAAACAACCTTCAAACTCGAGTGCACATAATATTTTGGTCGACAGTAGTTCATGGCCGGCCCGAATGCTGGCAAGTCTAGCCGACGGGCCTATCCCCGCTCTCCACAGTCTGAGGGTGGGACAGGAAGGTTTATATCCACAAGGCGGCAAACACAAGGGGGCGGAGGACCATTAGGAATGTGTCAACCAGGTCCAGCATATGGCCAGACACATGAGGCGCTTCTCACACCAATGGCAATGGGTCAAGTAACTCGCTCTCCGCATCCCGTTTGTAACGTGCACCAGCCAAGAATTAGCGCTCGATCTACAGTATAATGTCTATGATGGTAGTTCGATTCCCTCACCTTTTGTAATTTGTAATTCACAATAAAGTGTACAATTACTAGTTATTAGGATATTTTTAGTAAATAGATATAATTGAGATATGGTTACTTTTCGGAGCTACGGGAATGATTTCGAAATTCGCAGTTAATATTTTCAGAAAAAAACTGTTATCAATCAAATTTGCAGTTACCTCTCTCTCTTAATGTTCTCAGAGATTTTCTGTCAATTGTTCGAAATCACCTTTATAATATTTCTAAATATAGTTCCCAACAGGAGCCGTCTTCAATCAATTTGGCATAATTTTTATTTCAAGGTAAGTTTTTCTTTACCATCCCCTCTTTATTGTTCATTGTTCAATTCAATCAATAGGTATGCTGTAGTAATCCTTGGCTAATGAAAGCTATCTGTTTTGGGTTCTCTCACTGGTGTAGCTTACGAGAATTATGCGTATTACTCCTAATATTACCCTTCCAAGATACAAGTGCCACTGAACTTAGTTGTGCCAGCGTCTTTTGACCATAGCATGTGGAGTCTTGCCAATTAAGAATGGTAATTTTCTTAATTGTTTCGCAACAGCACTGCTAAGCGTAACAGGAGCTCATGTCGCCACGGAGAGTTAGTTATTGTAGTTTTAAAGGGCGGAACAGCTAGGTCATCTACCCCAAACTACGACTGCCGCTACTAGAACAGACATATCCTACCCGCGCAAATGTATAAGTCAATCAAGCAGGCTGACAGTTTGACACAGGCGGCTTTGGTGGCGTAGTTAGTAGCATGTTGAGCTTCTATGCCTAAGATCGTGGGTTCAAACCCGGCCAAAGTAATCGGTTTTTTTAAGAGCGTTACGAATCCCTCAGTATGCCTTCCTTCAGAGGGGAAGTAAAGCCGGCAGGCCCATGTCATAGATTTATGGCAAGTATAAGAACCTACCACTAACTACAATTGTGGCAAGTCAAATTTGCAGGTTAGATTTAATAATAATAATGTTATTGGTTTTACGTCCCTTTTAACTACACTGGCTTTTAGAGACGCCGGGGTGCCGGAATTTTGCCCCGAAGGGGATCTTTAACGTGCCAGTAAATCTACTGACACGGCTCCCTCGCATTTGCGCACCCTCAAATGCCAGCTGACTGCGCCAGGTTTCGAACCTGCAACCTTGGGCTCAGCAAGCGAGAACGTTACCCCTGAGCCACGCAGCCAGACGCAGGTTAGATTTGATTAACGCTCTGTAGTTCCAACGTTCACTGCCAGGTACCAGTTGTGGTGGCATCTAGTAGCAAAGTTCGCGGCTAGGTGTCGTTGGCGGTACCATTTGGTAGCAAAAGTAGGAACTACTTGAAATTGATCGTCTGCAGTCCTTGCCTGAATTGCAGATAACACACACTAATACAGCCATCACAATTAACACCAGTTATCAGACAGATTCTACACACACCCAAAGTACACGGGGCTACATGAACGCGTTGTCGCAGGCCCTAAACTGAGGAACGAACCAACAGTTTGACACCTGTAAACAAAGAATAGTTCCAACCTCGGCCGCCGGCACTCGTAGCCTATACTGAGAGGCTAATACCACACTCATTGTTGTGTGTTATGGTTTCAGATGTTAGCTCTTTACCATAAGGCCCAGTAGTCCTAGATACCCTTTAGATTTTATTTTTACTTTTACCACAACCTCACCACTGATATTGGGAGATACTGAACGCCACACATCCATGGGTTTATTCGTAAGGATTACTGGAGGGGGGAAGTGAGACTACATCACCAACCATCTTGGAAGGTTGGAGCGTAAGCCATGTGGAAGAATGAGGGCAAAGTCACCAGTACTGTACTTGATTCAGCCCCTCATTTCATCGATCAGATTGTTGTTATTTCAAACTACACAATTTCTTCTTGACCATGGGGAATTCACATATTAATCTCTCTTTTCGACATGATGATAGACACTAGGGCCTATACGCAAGATGTAAAAGTAGCCTTCTCATTGAGTTTCTGTGTAGCCAGTTGCGAGTGAAATGGCGATTGTGCCTTTTTGTGAACAACCACAAGTCTATGGCTATTTTTTGCACAACATGACGTTTTAGACCAGTTTTTCTCCACGACACTGAGGATGATCGACGACGACGACGATTCTTTCTGTCGGTTTAAGGGGCGGAAGATATTCAGCATAAATTAAGTAGTCAAGCGAGTACCAATGCCAGTGGATTAAGAGCAGGAGTTTGAGATGTCATTCATCTTAGGGGCTTTGCGGCATTGAGGTAGCCTAATGCAGATCAGTATTAGAGAGAGAGCGAGAGTAGAATCTCTGATGACCTGTGTTATTGTGAAGACTATTCGTGTGTGAGCAATTGGGGCTAGGATTGGGAACGAGGCGGTCGTGGCCTGAAGTTAAATATCATCCTGACATTTCATTCATTCATTTATTTATTTATTTATTTATTTGCAATTGGGGGTGTGTCCCCCGGTGGCAAATTGGGTATACATAACAAATACATAATTATACATAACACTTCAATAACAATTAACAATTAAACTGGAGTATTTACACAAATAGTCAGTCTTTTCTTAAACACACCAATATGTTTGGGAACAGGCTCTAAGACTGCGGCAGGTAGAGTGTTCCAGTTATCAATGGCCCGGTTAACGAAAGAATATTTACAATAATTTGCCTGAAGTGTACGTGGAAAGGCACTTCTACGATGTCTGAGGTGGGCCTCCCCTTCTCAGTTCTGCCTCATGAGGCAAGTGTAGGTCTACCCCGTTCCAGCCGTCAGGCTGAAGGGTAACAGCCAAGAATGCTAGACACTGCGTCACGAGATGGTCAGTAGTAGTTTGATTGACAGTTGCATCTCAAATGGAAAATGAGAAACAATCAACTTAAAAAAAAAAACGTAGGGCATTCAGTAAGATTTCCCTGAACTGTTCTGCACATTAGCAGTATTGAACGAATGTCTAGAGTGCCCGACTAGACGTAGGCAACACCTCCTTAGTCTGGTGGCATATTCCAAGGCAGTCACGTAAATCCATCCAATACAGCACACATGACTTACCGTTAATTTAATAGAATCTATTTTACTTGGAATGTTGGATATAGCGAATTTTCACACTAATAAACACGCAAGTTATCTAGTAAGAGTACCGAACATAAGGTTCACAAGAAAGTATTTCTAAAAAGTATTCCAAGTGCCAACAAGATTTTCTCACTGAATACAGCACTTGCAGATAACCTCAAAAAGTCATTATTATTATTATTGCTTTAATTAGGTGCTTGTAACATCTTCGGTCAGCAACCCCAGGTACTTCAATGTGTATTGTATTCCTCTGATAACCAGGGTTATTGTGATGACAGTATTACCGACAGCGGTAGCTACGCTCGCTAAAGAGCAGCGCTAGGCCATGGAGCCAAGCTACCTGCGGACTCGCTAGACGTGGGTTCGAGCCCCTCCGTCGGCCGTCCTTAAAATGGGTTTCCTTGGTTTCCCCATTTTCAACTCCAGGCAAATGCTGGGACGGTACCTTCTGGCAGGCCATGGCCGCTTCCTTCCACATCCTTACCAAGTTTCATTCACCATCATTCATTTCATCTCTCATTAACTCCTCTCATGAGGTTGGCATCAGGAAGGGCATCCGGCCATAAAAACCGCCCACCACAAATACTTTCATCGCATCTCAGCCCCGACCCCGTTGGAAAACGGGAATAATAAGGGGCAGACATACATTGCGATGACAGTATTAAGTACTAAAGTAAAACGCTCAACATCTCGTCCACAAGACTGACGCCATGATAAATTGCATCGGCTAAAAATCCGCAAGGGTAATCAATGAACTGGACTTGAACAAGAGATTTCTGATGCAATCGAAACCATTAATGGTGGCGGGTGTTGATTCATAGTATCACTGGGATAGTTACTTTTTAGCTAAAATGTACCCATTATTTCCGGTTGAAAACTGATGGCAAATACTGGTTTCTTGTTTAGTTGCCATAATGGGAGAACGAAGACTCGTCACTGAGAATTCCTTGAATAACATAGCCTACAACGGCAGTTGTTGACCGTCTACACAATAATTTATACGAAGGTCATTGCGCAAGGACTGGGACGTTCTAATGTAAAGCAAGCTGCGGAGTGTCCTTCGGCGATGCAATGCCGTTTAAAGCCGTGGCACAAGGCAGATCTGCGTCATACTGCGTGGGTTCCTACGCGTTCTGCGAACTGTGGACGAATAGTGCGTGTTCGGCCGAGCTGATAAATGTCAGTATGCGGCCTTATAAGGTGGCAGAAACATGAGTATAATTATAACATTCCAAGTTTACAATACGTGTTATTCATTGCTTGTTTCATAAGTTGAAACCTTGACAACTTACTCAGACACTTGGGCGATCTCAAGTCACAGCAGTTCAAAGGAACGTTAAACCCATAATATTATTAATGACCGGGACACTTTTGAGTTGGACCCACGATCAAAATATTCATCTGCGATTATTAACGTCGATCCCTGACGAGGCAGGGTCGTGGTCTAGTTGGTTAGTAGGGGAAGTTATTTGTTAATGTTCGGCCGGTCATTTTTATTTGAACGTCCTTGATATTAAACAAGTATCAAAGTCAAAGACAATTATTGAAATTAATATATCCCCAATTAATGTGATTGTGTATAGTGCTGTAATGCCTTATGTGAAATATTCGTTACGTGAACGTGTACGCTTATATCTGCACAATACGTACTAAAAGTGCAGGAAATCATGCGCTAGAACAAGACAAAAGTTTCGAGTGAAATTTCCAGGGACACCCATTCCTAAAAATCGAACAATAAAACAACTGACTAAGAGACTCAAACGTAAAGGTTCAGTAAACAATAAAATGTAGACGTAAAGGCCGTTATTCCCTTACTGAAGCTAAATTAACCGGAGTAACCGGAAACTTCATAAGGAAATGACGATTATGTTTGGCAGCGGATGGGGAACATTTTCAGCATCTACTGTAAACATGGTGAGTAAAAATGCATGATACTGATTTTAAGCACCGTACTCGGCCGTATATATGCGCGCGCGGCAGGTGGCAACTGAGCCGTCACTGGCGAAGCGCGTGAGCGAGAACGTCCTTGCCAAGCAAATATGAAGACCCTGTATAATAACGTCTTAATTTGATAATTATAATGACACATTAAATAATGTTAAATAACCTAACCTAACCTCGCCACAACACCCAGGGTCGACGCTAGTCCGCAGAGGAATGTTTTGACCGTGGGCCAAACTCAAACGTGCCCGTGACTACAGGGGGTAGTTACATGGGAGCAACTCTTAACTTCCCTCCGAGCTGACCATGGGACCAACTCAACTTTCTTCTTATGGGCATCGCTGACCATGGGCCCAACTCAACATCATCCAATGCCCGGCCCAAAAAGAAAGCAGTTGTGGCGACGATATACTGTTCGTCCACCAGCTCATGGTCTTAGGGGACTGAAGGGGTAAGGAAACGCATTCCAGCTGCGTTGATTGAGTGGACGTGCCGCTGCAGGTATTGCCAACTTAGCACCGATGTTATTCACGCTATGTTTAATCAATGCTACTTGCCTTTAGTTTCAATTGTGAAATCGTACGGGTCAGTAGTGTTATGACGGAAGTGAAGAGAAAAAAAAGAGTGATACATTCTGAGGGTAAGTAAATAATAAGGAAAGTGATTGAGGGATGTGTTGAAGAAGCTAGGAACAAGTGTGTAAAACTTCCACTGAGTCAGGCAACTGCAAGAGCTGCCGATTATACAGAGGTTTCTGAAACAACAATCAAAAGAATCAAACTCAGTAATTTATGTTTTATCTAATTAAAATATTATTGTAATGCCAGTAGATTCGGATAACAAACCTGCAAATGCGGAAAAAAGTCGTGCGGATGCGGGGCAGATACGGATTACAGTAGTGCGGATGCGGATAACGTTTTATTTACCTAAGCGCGAATACACATTCTAAACTTGAGCGATAAACAAAAAAAAACACACACACACACGCACACACACACACACACACACACACACACACACACACACCAAAAAAAAGCCGTGTTTGCCACACAGCCTGTGCGGAGTGGAGCGCATACGTATATGAGGTTGGCACTATTGTCGTTCGCGTAGAGGCCAGCTGACTCCAGCTGACTCATGGAATTACTGCCACGGTTCTTGAGCTGGTGGACGGCCAGTACGTTATGTGGGGCTCATACTACTACTTCCATACACATTGCTATATAGACGTATCAAATAAGCAGAATTCAACATTCAACTGTAAATAACATTAGTTTATAGAAATCAGGTGACTTGCGAGCAAATAGTTTTGCAAATTCCAACCCCTTTCCGTCCGTTTACAACAACTATTCAGGGATTTTATCAAGTCCCGGGGCACCTACCCCATGGCTGTTTCTAATACAGGTACACATATTAAAGAGGAAGATTGTAGTTTTACTTGACCGTTAATCGTGTGATCATGAGCCATCTTTTTTACGTGGACTCCGAACCACAGGACATGGCATTTCACTTCGAAAATCTCACATGCATTGACCGGGAATCAGCTACACATACTAATACAGTCATCACATAAATACAGGTTATCAGAAAAATTCAACACACACCCAAATACACGGAGCTGATGACCAAGATGTTCCAAAACCCTAAAATGAATGAACAACAATTTAACTACTGCAGCTTTAGAGACGCCGCACCGGGGTGTCGGAATTCTGCCCTAAAAGGGAACGTCAACGTGCTAGTAAATCTACTGATATGGCTGATGCCAATTACCTAGGCCGGGTTCGATGCCGCTACTGATATGGCTGATGCCAATTACCTAGGCCGGGTTCGATGCCGCTAGCTTAGGCACAGCAGACGAGAACGTAACCGCTGCGCCACGCAATCAGAAATAGGCCTATACTGTATGTCCATATTACCTTTTACTTGAAAAAATGAAAATCCACAGCCTGTTTCCAGTCTCCGACCGGGTCAGGAATGGAATGAATGGAGCCCCTAACTAGCGGCGAGGATATGAACTGTGCCGGCTGCCGAGGCCTGACGCACTCCTCTGGGGCAATGATTAAATGAATGACAGATGAAATGAAATGATAGTGGAGAGTGTTGCTGGAATGAAATTTTGACAGGGAAAACCGGAGTACCCGGAGAAAAACCTGTCTGCCTCCGTTTTGTCCAGCACAGATCTCACATGGAGTGACCGGGATTTGAACCACGGACCCAGCGGTGAGAGGCTGGCGTGCTGCCGCCTAAGCCACGGAGGCTTTACCTTTTACTTCTTGAACATTAAATAAATAAAATAAAATAAAATAAAATACACGCAATACTAAAATCAAGTCATTGTGCCAGAGCGGAAATCGTATGTCAATATAAATCATGATATTTAAAAAAAAGAAAGTGGAAGGGGCAAAACATCTAAGTGATCTGCAAAAAAAAAAAAGGAATATACAATGATTATTTAATAACCTGACAAAGCTTGAGATGCAGCTCGATAATTCATAGGCCTATTAAAAACTACTGTTAAGTACCGTAATTAACTCTTAATAACATAAACTACAGTAACAATAAAAGTAAATGATAGATCCACATCCAAATCATTCAGCACTATTTCATTTATTAACTTACAATGTTTGCTACATTATTATCGCTAAATTTCACGATCACGCGCGATGGGATCAACAGTTTCCTTGGAACTGACACCAGAAGTATTATATATTTGCGCAAATTATATTTTGTGACTGACTGTTAAATTTATGATTACTAACTTTATTTGCATTCACAGGCTAGATTAAATAAATAAGTTATACGATTTTAAAAAATGAGCACAGATTAAAGCTGGGAATGGCCAGCTACCCTCACTGTGACCAATAGGGATTAACTCGAAGTCGAGCAATAAGTACTAGCCTCCAAAAAAGCGCTTATTATTCACGATGACTAAAATATCCGACTTATTCCATCAGTTTCAGTCGTAGCTTCTATTACGAAGACTCGCTATGAATGGATGACTTGAGTCTCACAAGCAACAAGCTGTTTCCGAAACCTAGACCAACTTGCTGCTACCTTATTAGTAGTGGGAGACCTGTCTCCAGCCCACACACACACACAACTCTTGCACCTTCACGAGCGCTGGTGAAACAGGTCTTAATTAGACCTCTGAAGTTCATGCAAATGCATGTTTTAATTTAATGGACACAAATGTATATATATATATTCGCATACCATGTTCTGTATATTGAAAATAATACGAATCATATGTTGCATATGCGCGTGGATATGCATTTTAACGTACATGTTCAAAATAAAAATATACAGTATACCATACACACGATTCTTTAAAATATACTAGACTTAAACGGTAGAGACTTTATTCATAAAAGGCTCTAGGCCAGTGCACAGTGGGTCAAAATCGAAATCTAGGAGGACAAAATTATTTATTTTCATACATAAAAAAATAAACTGTATTATTTCTACAGCATTCTCATATAATTGCCTCTCACTATTCTGGGATATAAACGCATCTTAGTGTAAATCTGTCACCACTGTTCGAGCAGTCTGAATTGGAGGGTGAATGTAAGTGGCTGTGGTTTGGTTGTCTTTGTGGTTAGTGTGATGCAATAAGATGGAACATGAAACTGAAGGTATGATCTTGGTAACGTGTGTCAGTTATTAATGGGCGTAATTGTTACGTAATTTTAGCTATATTTGCATTATATAATATTTAACTATTATTTTTAAAATTATATTTTCACTTAGATTTTTAGTATGTCGCGTCACTTTCTACTTAATGTTAAAATGTAGATAAAGTCTTGTAGTTTACGCCTGTTATAAGATTTTTTGCATCTACAGATAGTTTAGTTTGTATGTAACGGAGACCCTCGCTTGCCCGCTCGCCCGTGGCGCGAGCCTGTCTCCCGCCACGCACTTTGCCGTTATGCGGCGCCCGCGCAGCACTGAGTCCTAGAGTATAGGAATTTGTACTTACCTAGATCACAGCTGGTGCTGAAAATGTTCGCCATTCACTGCTACACATCGCTGGCACCTTTTTATGAAACTGGCATTTACTCTCTGAAGTTCCTCAGCACCGATTGACTGTATTTCAGCTGTAATATAGTCTTTAAGCTCATTTATAGTGTGAGGGTTTCTCGCATACACACTATATTTAAGAGTCCCCCACAAATAAAAGTCACATGGTGATATGTCTGGGCTTCGCGGGGACCACACGTTCCGACTTCTAATCCTCGTACCGAAAATGCGACGCAATTCTGTCATGGATGCTTCGGCAGTGTAAGCAGTGGAAGGATCTTGTTGAAAGTAATTTGACAATCGCTCTCCGTAAGTCAGTTCGTCAAAAAATTGGTCAAGGATCACACTGAAGTACAAATTTAAATACAAATTCCTATACTCAATGACTCAGTGCCGAAAATGCGCCACATAACGGCAAAGTGCCTGGCGGGAGACAGGCGCGCAACGCGGGCGAGCGGGCAAGCGAGGATCTCCCTTACATACAAACTAAACTCTCTGTATTTGCAACTTACTTAGTTATTTTACGTTTTAGAAGATGCTGCGCAACCAGTTCTCACACGTTTACAACTGTTGAAGCACTGGGTTCAACGATTATGTCAAAAGTGGAACTTTGTGACTTTGTTAAAAGAGAATTAGGGATAGAAAATTGTTCTGAAGAGATAACTGATGCTCTATCCAACTCCTAGTCATAGACAATTTCTTGCAGGTGTAGACGTGGCTTAAAAAAGGTCTTAACTGATGTTTATTATTAAGTAAACAAATTATATACGTTGGTTTCACTCTAAATTCATGACTAAAATTTAAAAATAATTTTGTCCCCCTATATTTCGATTTTGACCCACTGTGCAGAGGTTTCGTGAATTTATAATGGTGGATGGGCGCGCTAAGTAAGTCATCAAAATCAATTACTCAGGATGCGGTTGCACAATTAACACGAAAATTGGTAGAATAGGGACATAATAAACATACCTCACTAACACTAGTCACAAGGCTGACATACAATAGTCTCTAATAGCCACAGTAGTTAAAACGCTAAAATATATTATTATTATTATTGAAAATATAAGTTATAAAAATCGATTACGACCATTAGTGCTACAATGACGAAACATGGCAATAAGCTTGACGCATGAAAATAGGCACATATACCCACGGAAATAGATCAGCGCCACCATATGTCCAAGATGAAGACTAGGCGTATTTAAAATCATGGAAATCTATAACTGAGGATTTAAATTGCGCAATGAACACGAAACTTCGTAAGACGCTGCTCACACTGCCGGGCGCCGAGCGGGTTGGAGAAAGATGTTTTATTTGCTCCCAAAAAGGAAAAACAGATTCACCATTTGTTCCTATTAAACAATGAGTAATAGAACGTGTATGCTCTCATTGCATTTAGTTATTTTCTGCTATATGGTTAAACTTGGAGACTGTGAGAGACAACCCTCTTTTTCTTTCTTTTTTTTTTCCTTCTTTTTTCTTTCAATACGTGGCCGTGCCTCTTGCTCGACACTTAAAAACAGGCCTTTGATTACGTGAGTTGAAAGGGGCACACCCAACACAGAAAAAGGGATGCATAGCGATTAACATTGGCTTAACAAACACGGATGTCATTCACAGGCCTCCCCATGCTTCCATGCATATCTCCTCTATCAAGTGTGATTGTTTAGAATCCGGCATTCCTGTTGCTGCCTATTATAGGGGCTGAGTCAGCCTTATGTTCATTTGTCTGCCAACCTACGTTTCTCTAATACCTGCAGTAGTGTACGCAACTAAGATTAATTGGGTTGGTTTTTTGTAACCTCTAGCCGGCGTTTGCTTGAAGTACATGGAGGGGAAAGGATTTCTAGGAAACACACACAAGCAAACCACCGAAGGTCATTGTTGCGCGAATCGTATTTAGTAATAATCACACGGATTAAAGTACTTTTTGACTGCTGCGTATCTAGAAATGCCAGGGTACAGGAATTTTGTCCTTGAAGGAGATATTTTTTTAAGGTACCAATAAGTCTCTCACATTTAAACCCTTAAATGGCAACTAACTGTGCAAGGATTCCAGACTTTTGAACTCTTATTAGGGGTTTGGGGAATCTTTGGTCATCAGCCCCGTGTACTTGGTTGTGTGTTAATTTTTCTGATAATATGCGCTTCGGTGGCGACTGGAATAGAATGTGTAGCTGTAATTATTAGGGTGGGGGAAGGGGTAGGTGCCCCGGGACTTGATATAAGACACTATCCCGACCGTTGCCTAGTGGCAGTGTGGATAAAGCCACACTCATAATACCCACTGGAGGCGCTGGAATTCAAACCTCCGATCTCCGAACTTGCTGCAGCACCCTATCGTGGTCATGGTGGGAGATCTAACACGCACGGCTACGCCACGAGGTGATTGGACAAACAGTCCTTCATCAAATCACACATCTGTGACGTCTTGCTTCTTGGTCCCACCTTTGCGTGCACTGTTCAACAATACAAAATATCATTAATTATTTGTCCATTTGACCAGGTTTCATTCTGAATATTATACAAAAATGTACGGTAATTTCTTGAGATCTATTCCACAAACCATGTTTGTAATCTCACTCGTAGGCAGTAGAGAAAAGCGACACAACGAATATATTATAATGCAATAACAAGGGCAGCATAATTTTGGAATTCACTGTTTCCCGTACATTAGTACATTAAAAAGTTGTATTCACAACCCAAGGCTTTACAAAACATTCCCAAGTTATCAAGTTACAGTACTAAAGTTCGTATTCATTTGCGTGCCCTCTTTTATACAGGAGATCCCGTAAAGAGAAACGAGAAGTCTGCTAATCTCTCCATAGTATAAAACCAAATCCCCAATTCTTAGATGTAACGGGTGATCTCGAGAACCATTGGATGAATTTTGATGCGGTTTTCGCCATTCTGTCAAGGATTTCTCTAGAAAGATTTCTGTACAAAAACATTTATTTATGACCAGAGGAAGCCGAGCAGCAAAGATCTCGGTGAATCGAGTCAAAGAAAAACCTGCCGTCCGTGCGTCTTTTAAGCTTACGCTGGGTAAACCATTAAAAATATCTATATAATATGGTTGTAAGAATTGTTCAGAATGAAAAGTTCTACAAAAAAAAAGTCCTGGACAGCATATATCTATCTTTAATACGTCGCCCACTGTAAGTGATTTTAAGTTTTCATTTCATCCAACAATCTCCATTCTATGGAAATTTACATGACTAGCTTCGGAGCGGATTTACGAGCTAGCGAGCCTATCACCCCAGCTTCGGCCAGCATCAAACTGTCGAGTTGTGCCGAGGTAAGACTTCAGAGAAGAGGATGTGTTTGTAGTTTCGCTGTTCACCTCGGTTTTCTGAATTGCGTCTGGGACCTGCCGTCCGTGCACCTTCAAGCTTACGCTGGGTAAACCTATACACATACAGGGTGAAGCCGGGGCGGTTTAAAAAAAAAGCATACGCTATAAATTCGCTCCATTGTCTAAATATACTTGATTCCATAAAATGAGTGGCATCTTATCGTTGTTAAACCTCCTCTACTAACGTGGGCACCAAATCAATACAAGTTATGGTATCTTTGCCAATAACAATCCAGGGATCAGTGTGTCAGCGTAGAATCGGTGCAGACAGCGTTTGCTCTGGCAAAATGTCATGGCTACGTAATGTCTAGTAGTAAATGCACCAATGGTCGTCATGTTAAGACAGATTTAGTCAAGAAAATATATACACCTTATACATTTTGGTAAATTTAATCAACAAAAGCACTGTACTTAACCTCAAACTCTACTCTAACACTAGGAAACTGTCAATATCGAAAATATTAGTTTTTGGAAAAACTACGTATTTTTTTAAGTGTCTTTTTTCCCCTAGTCCTCGGCACGATGTCTTTGGATTTTTCCTATATTCGTCACCCGTTTGCACCAATTGCCGTCACATTGCTAGTTTTCCTGGTCTGCTATTTATAATACATTTCTGTCAATTGTTGCGTATGACACCGATTTATCGACTTGGAGGCTAACATTTACGAGTAAAACAGTACCAGTAATTATGTTTTAATAAAAAATGAAATATTACAAAAAAGACGGCATCGGGAAGCAGGAATGCTGGGTAGAAGACATACGGGCATGAAAATATCGTAATTCTGCTCTAAACACATTTATTATAAGTTATTTTTGTACTAACTTACAGTGCAATATTAATAATAGTTGAAATTCGAACAATATAACCACAAGAACTTGTATTAATGTAGGCTTCGCTAACCGGTGTTCAAGAGCAAATGGTCATTTTCCGGGCTGTTATGCCGTGATTTCTTTTATTATTATTTTTTAACGGGGGATGGGAGGCGTAGACACACAAAACGTGAGACCAGACCATGGCATGGCATAAAATAACGTCGGCCTTGAACAATCGCCGAGGGTCTGACAAGATAGACTGTAAGTCGTTTTCCACCAAATAACAATAGGTTTTTATTTGATGTTGCAGCACGGTTTACTGTCAAATTTTGAGGGATTCGTAAAGACAGGCTTGGATTTCTTTTTAGGAAAGATTCACACCATTTCCTCCCTGGCAGCCCATCTTTGAAAGGAGAGTCCCTCTTCAATTCTTTTGTGAGGCACTAGACGCTAGTTTGCAAATCGTCCTTCGTTACCGGGAACCCCGCTTTTCCTAGTGATATACCCATTGAACTAACACCCTTTGTTAAAAAGGAACTTGGACCCATCTTCCTCTCTCTAGTTTTTCCTTTAATTTTGTCCGAGAAGGCGTTTCTCGGAACACCATTCCTCTCCGCGGCCGTTGTAATACTCATGCCGTCCTCCTCAACGACCTTAATAGCAGCTTCAATTTGCTGAATATCGTAGGCTAATTGAGAAATGTGCGTTTCGACATAACTTATTACTTGAAAGCAAAGATTTGGTCTTAGAATATATTTTTCATCTCAACTTAAAAAGAATCCCCATTTAGCTCACCTAAAAAAACTTGGGCCTAGACCTACTAAAAATAATAATGTTATTTGTTTTACGTCCCTTTTAACTACTGCGGCTTAGAGACCCCGGGGTGCCGGAATTTTGTCCAACGTGCCAGTAAATCTACTGACACGGCTCCCTCGCATTTGCGCACCCTCAATTTCCAGATGACTGCGCCAGGATTCGACCCTGCAACAGCAGGCAAGAACGTACCGCTGAGTCACGCAGCCAGCGTAGACTTATGGCAGTCAAAGAGACAGATCTACATTATAACAGCACACTGTAAATGTTTATAGGTTCTGAGACGTTAACACAAACTTTAACATTATCGTGCACTAGTGTTCGTCACGCATGTGCTCTAAAGTTCGTCAGCTATGACGACTATTGGACACGATGATCAAACGACAATTTAATTAATGCAGGGTGCTTTAGACGTACATTATAAGTATATTGCCGCTGTTAGTTAGGTCTTACAAGGAGGTATGACATTGTGCCAGTTTTCGTCACAAATGACAAGCATTAGTAAAGTGCGTGTTTTTACATCCAGTGTTCGTAACCAGCATTTCCAACCAAACTAGGAACGTGAGCACGAAATAGCAAATCGCATATGTTACAGAAACAATTACCAACTATATCACACACTTGTAATATTTTAAAATGTCGGAACATAACGCGTATGCACATAATTTACTCACGTGCCTGCTTAGCAAATGCGAGAAGCAATACGCCGCGTCAAGACAGCTCAACTCACACGAGATGTTTTGACGCTGGGAATCACCTATTACATCGCACGCAGGATTTTGCAAAGTTGCTCCTTATCGGCAACGAAGGTATGACGAATCTCATAAGACTTCGTGCGTTGAGAGAGACCCGTTGACATGCTTATTTTTTGAACTTATATACGAGAGTGACGACTGGCTCAGTGAGGAAAACCGGTACAGTTACCTTATAACTAGGGCTCGGATTCGAGCATATTTGCATATTTTTTTCCTGAATAGTACACATTGAAAGAAGCCTTTCGGTGGTATTTTCACCTCTCTGAGACCAACAGAATTGAAATGTATCGAGCATATAAATGCATAAAACCGCGGTTCCAAATAGAAGCATATAAATGCATATTCTTGTGGTTTTCGTCTAAATAGTTGGTTTTTCTTCGAATCCTTCCCCCGAATTCGGGCCCTGACCATCCTTGAGGTTCGAAAACAGAAGTAATTATTGAAAAACCTATCTGGTGCGAATAATAGAACCGCAGGTTTTTAACATTTAGTGAGGTCGTTCTTGTCATTGAAACTTTTATTGACTGATTTAAGAAAATCATTCAAAACTGAAAACATAGAAAAAAAATTCTTGTTGTACAGACCAATGCACATCTACTTCATTGACTCGCCTAATTTTGAACATTTTGTAAATGAACTTTTAAACTGTAACTTTTGAAAGAAAACTTCTCTTATATATACTTGAAAAACTTGAATGCGAGTATATTGCAGTGTATCATACATACAATTAGAAAATAAAGCTCGTATATAAAGGTATGCTATTGGTTTTTTCCGTTTCACATTCCTTTCTATAGTTTTTAACGGTGTTTTTCGAGCATATTCTGTATATTTAACCGCATATAATGGGTTTTTCGAGCATATCTATCGAGCATATAATGGCTTTTTCGGGCATATCTATCGAGCATAAAACACATGGTTTTCGAGCATATCTGGAGATATCGAGCATATTGATCCGAGCCCTACTTATAACCTTTTCAAACTATGCAAGCGGAAGTTCTACGTGACTGTTGATGATGCTAATTGTTCTTTTGAGGGGCCTAACATCAAGGTTATCGGCCCCTAATGGTCTGAGTGATAGTGAATATGACAATGAAATGGAAACCCTAACAGAAGCCAGGGTAGACTGAAAACACGTACTAAATGTAACTTAGACTGAAAGCACTCACAAAAGGCAAGTTGAAGGGAAAAGACTGAAAAGTGGAATTTAGATGGAAAAGACGCACAACACGGAGTTTAGATTCAAAATACTTACAAAATGCAAGTTAGATTCGAAATACCCACGAAATGCAATGTAGATTCAAAAGACTTACATAATGCAATGTAGATTGACCATACTTACAAAATGCAATTGAGTTTGAAAATACTTACAAAAAGAAATTGAAATTCAAAACACTCATAAAATGTCGGCGCCCGCGACACAACACACTCACAAAATGTAATGTAGATTGAAAATACTTATAAAATGCAAGTAAGATCGAAAAATGCTTACAAAATGCAATTTAGATTAAAATTACTCACAAAAGGTAAATTTAGATGGAAAAACTTACAAAATGGAATTTAGAGCGAAAATAAGCAAAACATGGAATTACGATTCTAAATACTCACAAAAAGGAAAGTTAGATTCAATATACTCACAAAATGCGATTTACAACACTTACAAAATGCAATTTAGGTTGAAAATACTTACAAAATGTCATTGAAATTCAAAATACCCACGAAATGCTAAAATGCAATTTAGATTGAAAATGCCAGCAAAATGCAATTGGGGTCGAAAATACTTACAAAATGCAATTCAAATTTAAAATACTCACAAAATGAAAGTGAAAATAAAAATGCTTACAAAATGCAATTAAGATTGAAAGTACGTGCAAAATGCAATTTAGATTGAAAAAACTCACAAAACGGAATTTAGGTTGAAAAGACGTACAAAATGTGATTGGAAGTGAAAAGACGTATGAAATGTAAAGGAAAAAGAAGGCGGAGCCCTCGAAGAATGTGGGATCCGGAAAGATGAGAGAAGGGCCAATTAAGGCGGGAAAGGAAGAGACTCCCTAGGCCTCGGATACCCTAATGCCGCCGGGGTCGGAAGAGAACAAGAGTTGACCACGGAAGGTCGACAGGAAAGAAGACTGAGGGGAGCCCGGCACAAGTAAGTGGAAGCATTTCCAGACTCAGCCGGGGTCCCGTGGTCGCCAACCGACGTCCCGCTAGATATGAGCCCCTGGGAGGGCACGTAAAAGAGAAACTTAGTTTATGCAATGAGCGATGATGTGAACCCCACCAACCGAAACTATTTTAGAACCTTTATTTACAAACCAAAAGCATATTACCTTTCTTGGAAATAGCCTACATTTACTTATGTTACTTAATACGGGGCGTACGTACACTTATTTAGTCATCAACAAGTGACTCGGCACGCACCAGTGAAAGGCATGGCGGACGAAGCGCATTACTGTCTCTTTAATCAAAGTGAATAACGATGAAATATACAATCACCTACCGAGGTAATAGGAAACCGATATCAAAAGTTTCAAAGTATGTTCCCATCTAAAATACACAAGAGTAGATTTTGCTCGTCGAAGTTAAATTTATAGCAGTTCTACTGCACAAATCGCCACTATGATGAGAGCCATTTGGTCTAATGTTTAAGACGTTGACGTAGCGCCCATAGGGCCAAGCGCTAAACTTTTTCATGCTTCATGGTTCTTTCCTGCTATTTACTCCATTTAACGCTATAAGGTTATTCAATTCTTATAAATTCAGATGTGCTGAGTGCATTTAGAAAAGGATTAACGTAGACTTTTTAATTTAAGCGAACTAATACAGGAACTTATTTGCACAAGGCTAAACTGCCGGATAGACATTTCCTAGGTTTGCAAACATCAAATAGTTCTAACTTATGTCGAAGCAAGAATTGCGATTTGGAGAACAAATTTGAGAAAATTAATGTACAAAACAAGAGCAAAATATAACAATTATTCAATGACTTTTAGCCAGAGCTTGTAGCAATACATTGGCTGGTAATAGTTCTGAATAAACATACTTAGTACATGAAAGGGAGTACAGTAGCAGCAAAATATTTTTCATATGTACTAGACCACTCACTACACAGCTCGCTGTTATCGGGTGTAAAACACTGTCCTTGTTGCAGAATTCCGCCGCAGGTAACTACAGAGTGACAGGGACAGGGCGATATGATAAGGTGGGGCCCACAACAATAGGAAATAAAGAAAAATCAAATCAAATGGAAAATAGTTTTCGAATGATGATAAAATAAAGAATAGTTACAATATTTTGAATACACTACAATACATTTTTAAATAATATCAAAGAAACCTTGAAGTCCCCTTTAAGAAGATTATGTAAACTAAGAAATATTAAAATATTACTTTGCGACTTTTTTCCCGGCTGAAGTCTTCCATCATAACTGCACTGAAAAAAAGAATATGAATTATAAATTAGTTTGAAAGGTATAGGCTAATTACATAATTAATTAAATTTAAAACAATCCATGGCGCGGGGTCCTCCGGACGTGGGCGGTCGCCCTCCTCGCCCTCCCCTAGATCCGCCCCTGACAGGGATGGTAAAGTCGAGAGATTTACTTCGCATGCCTACCCATTCAACGAAACTATTTGCTAATTTCGCCACTAGGATCTTGACTAGAGCGAGTAACGCATTCGACTGGCTTTTGTACACTACCTTTCATGCAAACTGCCGGGAATAATGACACCTGTGCAATTCCGTGAGCTGTAAGTAAGCTATCATACAATGCAGGACCTAACATAAAAGGTACAAATCACACGGCAATATACGTTTGTAACCAGCCATCATACCCGTACTGGCAGAAGCTTCCATGCTAATGAGTGTCGTATGATACGGGCTTAAGCCTTGAATACTGTTGCTTCGTTCGCGTTGATTGCGTTATTACGTTCACCTCGTTGTGTAGTGGGTAGCACGTTTGGCTGTCGCCAAAAAGGCCCGGGTTCGATTCCCGGCTCTGCCATGAAATTTAATTCTGGTCTGAAGGCTGCAACGGGGTACACTCAGTCTCGTGAGGCAAAATTGGTTATCCGTGGTTTCCTCACATCTAGTCCTAACCGCCTTCCCAATCCCAATCTGAATTCCAAATACAAACACTAATACAGCCATCACCATAACACAGGTTATCAGAAGTCCACATACACCCAAGTACACGGGGCTACATGACCTCGATGTCGCAAAGCCCCTAAATGAATAAACAACAACATTCACTCGATTACGATTACGCAAATTGTGAACAAAAATAATCAGAATTAAAATAATAGGGGGCATCTGAGGTATAACCCACTGTGGGAACCGAAGTAGTATATTTGTTCATTGACACTTCGATTTCCCAAAATACTTGCCATGCCACGATATATTTATTGGATGTTCCAAAACAATTAAAACCATACAGTTATTAGTCTATATAGGAGTATGCAAACCTTACCGATCGTGTAAGAGAACATTAACTTTAAGAACTGAAAGATGGTAGGCTACTATATACCGCACAAGTATGTTGTTCTCTTCAAAACGAACACTCTTTTCTATTTTGAAACTCAATCGATTTCCGCCCCTTAAAGCAACAATCACCACTACCACCATCATATAATTATTTCTATTTATTTTATATTATTACACTGGGGAACACGACAATTTGGTGTCTAAGATGTTAGTCCCTTTTTGTGATGTTCTTGGGTCGTATATTCTGAAAATGTTTTTTGCATATCAGCTCTCCTTCTCACGATAAAGCATTGACAGAAACACCAGTTGTTCAAGACGTATTTTTGTACAAATTTTTTAAATGTGTAGTTAGTCGTTATCCACTTATTGTTCACTGACGTAATGCCTAGCAGAAAGAGAACACACGTATGACACCAATTTTGCACATCGCTGAATCCACGTTTCTGTGATTTTCTGCGATGTGATATTCCTGTACATTCTCGATGGAGGCTCCAACAATAGTCCGCCATCATATGCGTATCCCATCGTCCACAGTACTGTTCTTCCGTGGTCCTAATTTCTAAGTTACTGGAATAAATTATCATATAATTATCAATATCTTAAAAAAAACAGAGCTGATAGAACAAAATAGACCAGTTTCAGAATAGGCTGCGCAAAATATGCCCATAATCTGCATTTAAATTCCAGACACCACACAAAAAAATTATTTTTGTTCCCCAGTGTTATTATTATTATTACTATTATTGTACCGACAGTAGTGGCTACGCTGGCTAAAGCTCAGCATTAGGTCATGGGGCCAAGCTCTCTGCTGAATCGGTAGACGCGTGGGTTCGAGCCCCACCGTCGGCCGTCCTTGAAATGGTTTTCCGTGGTTTCTCATTTTTCAACACCAGGAAAATGCTGGGACGGTACCTTCTGACACGCCACGGCCGCTTCCTTCCACATCCTTGCCCAGTTTCATTCACCATCATTCATTTCATCTCTCATTAACTCCTCTCATGAGGTTGGCGTCAGGAAGGGCATCCGACCGTAAAAACCATCGCCACAAATACTTCCATCGCATCTCATCCCCGACCCCGTTGGAAAAACGGGAATAATAAGGGGTAGACATACATACAATTATTACTATTATTGCTACAAACTAAATAAGAACAAAGAATTTAAGACTGTAGACAGAGGCAATATTTACGATTGTAACTTTGCTTTTGAAAAGAAGATAGTGCTCTCGGAACGCCAAACTATGAAAGGCAATACTGTCTAACGAAATTCAATCTCTTCAGGATTACATTAAGGTGCTCCGTGACTAAAAGAACGATAAGGTTCTCCATGTCTAAAAGAACAAATCTGGGCAGCGGTTAAGGAAACTATTGTTTGGAAAAACATTTCCGCATTTCTGTTCTCAGTTAAGTTTATATTTCACTCCGTAAAATATAGGTTTTGCATAGCTTAAAATATAATAGCATTAGAAAGAATCTCTCGCTCAAGATTCCAGACAATATCAAAAGTTGCCACCTACAATAGAGTGTTAGGGAGGGCGTACAACCGTTTTAAAAAACTGCGTTAAATCAATAATATTATTGTCTAATAACATGTGCTACAGTGGCATTTGTACTAGCTGTTTTGTAACTTTGCCGGGAGTAGGACAGAAGCTTCTCGCGGTATGAACACTAAGCTGTATCAAGCCACACACTTGAGACTCACCAACATAATTGCGGCACAGAGCAGCGGTAACCTTGCCCATGAGCTCGACCGGGAGTAGGAAACAAGTGTCTTGCGGTAATTAATTAAGAAGAGTGGGATGCTTTCGCTGCACGTGCCAGCCTCACAGCTCGACACAGCGAGCAAATCACAAGTAGCCTAGCGTTATACGATCTATGTCCACACTAAACATAGCATTGAACACGTTACAAATGTTCTGTCAACATGAAATACTACCATTATAACCCAAATACCTGAGTACATTGATAGACTAATAGAGATACGTAATGCAATTACTACGGCGTGGACTACGGCCAAGTAGACGACTAAGGAAGCAAACAATACCAATGTAACAAATTGGGGGCATAGTGAAGATAAAACACTCCTTGAATACGTCCGCCAACGTAAAAAGACGACAATCGTCGCACCTCCTTAGGAACAGTAACGAAGATGCAATCACAGTTTACTTACACTGACATTACCTATGTATTAATTTACTTATCTCCGTATTCCTCGATGGTCGATTGTGTAGCGCAGTCAGTCAGGTAGTCGTCTCTTCAATATGCCGCGCCAGGGTATCGGAAGCCTGCCCTAAAGGACATTAGTAACTTGCTAGTAAATCTACTGACACGGTTCTCTCGAACTTAACTACCCCTAAATCCCAACCGACAGTGCCGGGATTTAATTCTGTGATCTTGATCACAAAAAGAGATTGTCTGACCGACGGCACTAAAACAACCGACCACAGAGATATTTTCAATCCAACTGGCATTGCATCTTCATTATTGCTCCTAAGGAGATACGACGATGCCTCCTTTTCCAGTTTTCGAACGTAACCAAAGAGCATGTTATTGGAGTATCAACCAATCATTGGGTTTCGGAAAACTATCTTCAGTATTCCCTAAATCTGGTCAGTAAAGTTTACACTTATTTTTTATTCTTAGAATGCATGTTCAGTCAAACAAACTTCCATGGAGGTCTTCCGACGAATACCACGAGTACGCGAAAACTGTCTTCACTTTCGAATAAGAACCCCTTTGATTATAACGGTCATGAGAAAATGCACCCTTTCACCGTTTGATGTTATCCTGTACGGTATTAATTTAACTCTGAACTAGTTTCATGCATTATACATTTCCAAAAATGTCACAAGACTTCATTTCATTTAAACTAATTTACCGGTACTGTTTATTTCTGAATTTGTTGCCTGATTTATTTGTGTGTTTGTTTTAATGAAGTATCTGCTTAAGGGATCTTGGGGTGAAGAATTTCAAACACGTTATGACAAAATCAAATTCCCTGTAAAGTAGTCTGTACCGAACCATTATTTTCATTTGACTAACCTGACAGGTCTGCTGATAGCGGGAAGACTGTAGAAATCCAGCAACTAACCAACAAGACGAGCTTATCTGCAAGTTATTATTTTTATTTTAAATGATTATTTCATTCTTATTTAAAAACCGAGGTTTGTTTTTGAAGGCAAGGTAGTTTTAGATATCATTTATTAATCGTAAGGTTTTCAACGTTACTGATAACCAATAAAGTTTTCAAAATACAGGAGATGTCTCATAAGTAATGTTTTTTTTTTTTTTTTTTTTTTTTTTTTTTTTCAGAAAATGTTATTTGGAAAGTTTTCTGACAAGCAATTAAACTATTCTTCAAAGTTGAGACCATCAGATTCTCTGGTCATAATCAGCAATCTTTCAGCGAAGTTTCTTACTCCGCGACGGTACCAGTCTACGGGTTTTGATGCAAAGAATTCGGCGAGGCCCACTTCCACAGCTTCAAAATTTTCGAAATTTCTTCCACGCAACAAATGGGCCATGGATCGAAAAAGATGGTAATCTGAAGGCGCAGGATCAGGGCTGTATGCTGGATGTGGTAGCAGTTTGACTCCTCCCAATTCCTGAATTTTTCCCATGGTTGTTCGTGCAGTGTGAGGTATTGCATTGTCCTGCTGCAACAAAACTCTATTTCGGTTAACTAATTTCCGTCTCAAAATTTCATTAACTTGTTCCAGTTGTTGAGAATAAAGATCCGCATTGACTGCACGCCCGTTTGTAACAAACTCGCAGTGAATCACTCCTTCAAAATTCCATCAGACACAAAACATAACTTTGGGGCCGAACCGATCATTTGTAACGATGACTTGGGCAGGTTGAAGGGGACTGAGCCACTGTTTCGAGGCGTCAGCGTTGCGGTAATAGATCCATTTTTCATAACATGTGACAATTCTCCTGATAAATCTATCATCCATTTGGTTACCGATAGGCTGACGACAGCTATCCACTGTACGTTTCAGGGGTCAATTCTTGAGGTACAGATCTACAGCTTGTTTGATTTTCCACGTTCCTTAATTTGGCGATGTATGGTATCCTTTGGTGCACCACGTTCTTCTGACAGTCTTACGAGTAGGCTACTTCTTTGAGGATTTTCTTCCAAACCTCTGCGTGTAGGTTATTCTCAATATTCCATAATTTAGGTCTTCCAGAACGCGGTAAATCTATAGTGTTTTCTTCTCCAGTGTTGAAACTTTGGAACCATCGTTGTGCCACACGTCCATTAACGACACCTTCTCCTTCCATTTCACATATTCTTCGAGTAGCGGCAGCAGATTTATAATCTCGTTTCAAGTAGTGCTTTAGAAGGACCCTATCATTCAACTTTGTTAAGTTTCACTTGTGATTGTGTAACAACAACTGACGACTGATACATTCTCGCAATATACGCAATTCTAGTTATGGCCTTATGTAAATAGCTTTGGCGAACCAAAGAAAACCAACGCTATCTTATAAAACACCAAACTTAAAAATAAGACATTACTTATGAGACATCCTAACAGTTCCCACACGTTAAGAGAAGGGCCATTATGAGAAAACTGTCTTCCACCAAATTTGTTTCTGTCCGTATTAACACTCCTGTATCAGGATACAAACCTTCCAGAGTTAACATCTGCCACTGTCAAAAGATCCACCGACTGAAAACCAATTATTTTACTAGATTACGAAGGCAACACTGAAAACTGGCTTCCAAGCTAAGTTTAGAGATGACGTTTGTGCTAAATAACCTTCACACAGCATAGTTGCTGCTTAATAGAATGCATTGTTGAATATAATTAGGAAAGCTATGTTTTGGCAAGAAATATCCAGGAAGTGTAAGAGAGCCAACTCGCTTTCTCCACATTGCATATAGAGCTGACTTCACCGTTCAAGAAAAGGAAGCTCTTTCACCCAGCAACATGTCTTTATTGTGGCCCAGTTTCAGGAGAAACTATAAACGACCTTATACTGCCAATATTTGCACTGCTGCATTGAAAACTATACTACTAATAATAATAATAATGATAATAATAATAATAATAATAATAATATATGATTCTATGACAAACGTAATCCCTGTTTCTTCAAAGTCTACAAGGGAAGCGGGATATCTAAATTCACTACTAAGGATTCCATTCACCCCAGTAGTAGCAAGGCAGTCGCAGTTTTATACCCTTCGTCCGGGACGCAAAAGTTCCCAGTTTTTAATTTGAACCAGTTACATACTCAATCTAAACCCTCTGCAATAATCGAGAACGAAAGATTGTAATCATAATTGTTTTAATGGGCCTCAGATATAGGTTATCGACCCGTAAAAAGCAAGGAGAAATATACTCGCAGGATATCACTAAAATATAATAAATGTACGTCCGTATTAACTACCATGCCTTTAGAACGAACACTCGAAGAAGCAAGCAAATGACATAAACCGTAATAAATGCACGAGTATCATATTAAGTCAGACATTATTATTTATATCAAATCGACTGTATTTAAAGAGAAATTTAATAAAATGGTAACCGAATGGGTGAAAAACAAGTAGTTCCGTGAAGAACTTAACAGCCTATTTTCATATATGCTACTTATATTAACTACCTCTATCAACATACACAATTTGAGAATGATTGCTGTTCGTAGATATTGAGAACCGTTAAGTATTTCGGACGGTCGGCATGTTGGATTTATATATATATGGGCCATGTAGGTAGGTTTATTATTCGAACTTCAATCACATGACCAGGACATAAGAAAAGAAACGAGATTTTAAAATTTCGCACAGCCACCCTCTTGGGGTTATGGAAACAATTGAAATAAATCAGATGTCAGTGGATTAACATTCTTATAAGCATTTACCGTACCAAGTTTCACTGCGCTCGAATGGTTAAATCGCGAGAAACGCCGATTTAAATATTTGATCTCGCGTCGCCACCATGTTGGATTTGTGCCCACCAGGTTATTGAAAATTCCATAGGTGAACTTATGTTAATAGCCTTTATCAACATTCAAAATTTCAGGCTGATTGCTGTCATAGATTAGTATATATTGAGATCTGTATAAATATTTCGGATGGTCGTCATGTTTGATTCTTATATAAATGCAGGCCATAAAGTTATGTACAATTAGATGACGATTTTTGTGTAGGTTCATAATTCAAACGTTAACTTCAATTGCATGATTAGGACACAAGAAATAAAAGCCAGATTTTTAATTTCGCACAGCCGCCATATTGAGGTTATGTAAACAATTGAATTTAATAAGAAGTCTGTGCATTACACTGCGTATAAACATTTGCTGTACCATGTTTCACCGCGCTCGGATGGTTAAATCGCGGCATAAGTCTATTTAAATGTTCCCAATTCGCTTGGCCGCCATGTTCCTTTGGTACTTAACACGTGTTTGAAAGTCACATAGGTGAACTTCTAGTAATTCCCTTTATAACCGTACACAATTTCAGGATGATATCAGAAATACTTTCGGAGATATAGAATACCGGTGAAATATTTCGCACAATCGCCATGTTAGATTGGCTAGACGTAATAAAATTTGAAGGGCGCAGTCGGGGTCGGACGAAATAGTGCTATGTCCTTACCGAGATTCACTGAAATCACTCCTGCCGTTTAGATTTTATAAGGGGCACACACGCGCACATACACACACGCACGAAAAAAGGTGATCCCATAAGCCTATTCTATCAAAAATGAAAATAGACTAAAAATTAAAGTGCTTGTATGACAGAAAGGAAACAAAAGATCTTCGCTATAAGATTTGTTCTTGTTGTGGATTATTTTAGGGACTTGGCAACATCGTGGTCCTGTAGCCCCATTGGGTGTGTGTGATAATCTGTTTTATTGTGATGGCTGTAGTAGCGTGTGTAATTGTAAATTGGGGATAGGATTGGGAAGGAGACTGCAGTGGCCCTTCAGTTAGGAACCATTCCGGCATTTGCCTCTAGTAGAAGTGGCAAACCACTTCTAGAAGAGCTGAGGAGGGAGTCGACCCTCCTCTCCTCAGTTTTGCCTCATGGGGCTGAGTGTACCCAGCTTTCGCCATAAGAAGCTTGTAGGATAAACAACGAATGAAAATCAGATTCACCACATTCATTGAAGAAAATCTGTTTCCGACGTATAATATTAATAAAGCAAGTAGTTCCGAGAAGAACTACGTGATACAGCCTATTTTCATATATCCTACTCATGTGAATTGCCTCTATCAACATTTAAAAAAATCAGTTTGATTGCTGTAACAGAATCGTCGATATTGAGAACCGTCTAAATATGTCAGATGGTCGCCATGTTGGATTTTTATTTATGTACCATTACATGAAGATTATTGTACACGTGTGGTATTCAAACTTCAATCGCATGATTAGGACACAAGAAGTAAAAACGAGATTTCAAAATTTCGCACAGCTGCCATCTTGTGGCTTTGAATACAATTGAAATAAATTAGATACCAGTGGAATAACATTTGTATAAGAATTTACTGTACAAAGTTTCACTGAACTCGGATGGTTAAATCGCGAGAAACGTTCATTTAAATATTTAAACTTCAATTCGCCGCCATGTTAGATTTGTACTCACCAGGTTATTGAAAATCCTATAGGTGAACTTTCAGTTTGATTGCTGTAAAAGATTCGTAGATACTGAGAACCGTCTAAATATTTCGGATGGTCGCCATTTTGGATATATATATATGAGTTATGTACCATTAAAGGAAAGTTAATGAGTAGCTTCATTATTCAAACTTTCACTTCGATCGCATGATTACGACACAATATATAAACACTTTTTAAAATTTCGCACAGCCGCCATCTTGAGGTTATGTAAACAATTGAACTAAACTAGATGCCAATGCATTGGAATGTATATAAATATTTACTGTACCAAATTTCACTGAGGGATGGTTAAATCGCGAGAAAAATCTATTTAAAAGTTTCAATTTCGCCTGGCCGCCATATTTGTTTTGTAGTTAGCAGGTTTTTTAAAGTCTCATAGGTGAATTTCTATTAGTGCCCTTTATCACCGTACAAAATTTCAGGGTGATATTGGTAATAGTTTCGGAGATATTGAATGCCGGTGAAATATTTCGCACAGCCGCCATGTTGGATTGGTAAGAAGTAAAAAAAATGAAGGGCACGGTCGGGGTCGGCCGAAATGGTGCTATGACCTTACCGAGTTTCATTTAAATTCCTCCAGCCGTTTAGAAGTTACACACGCGTGATGTCATAAGCCTATTTGAAAATAGGCTAAAAATAAAGGTTTAACATCCCTTTGAACTACTGTGGCCTTAGAGACGCTGAGGTGCCGGAAGTTAGCCCATAAAATCTTTAACGTGCCAGTACACTTATCGGCACGTAGCTCTGCACTTCCGCCATCCCACTCCCCTGGTATACTATAGCAGCGTAAAACATTTGCCACGCTGAGCGTGTCTGTCTGATTGTGAGAACTTCCTGTCAAACACGTCAATGTTCTCAGTAGGGAAGTATTCATCACGCTCCACGCACCGCTTTACACCCCGCTCCTACCGCCGAACTCTAAAGCTCAAGTGCTCAGCTAGACACCGCTATCCATACATTTACTGAAGCACACACTTAAATGCCACCGAACTGAGCTGGGATCGCATCCGTAATCTTGAATATCGGAGGTTAACACTAACTAACTTCACCGTTCATTGTCAGCCGTCCATCTCGTGGCGAAGTGACTACCATTCTTGGTTGTCATCCCTGCGGTCCGGAGTCGATTCCTGGCTCTGCCAGGAAATTTAATTGTCAAGGGCAGGAACGGAGTACACTCAGCCTTGTGAGGCAAAACTGAGAAGAGGTGGTTTCAGCCATCCTGGAAATGGTTTTTCATGGTTTCCCACTTCTACTCAAGGCAAATGTCGGGATGGTTCCTAACTGAAGGCCACGGCCGCCTCCTTTCCAATCCTCACTTCTAGTACATACGCTACTACAAACACTACAACAGCACAAGTTATCAGAATTTATATTTTTAATGTATTCATTTATATACTGTACATATACACCCAATTACACGGGATAAAAGACCACGATGTCACAGACCCTCAAATGAAACAATAACAACAAACATTGTTAGCCTGGCACTGAGGTACAGTTGTACTGTACAGTCTAATCTGTGAATTTTAAACGATAGAAACCTAACTCGTACGCCTACATAAAAAGATAAATACAAAAATATACAACAGCATTGCACTCTGCCAAACATTGTTATTCGCGCGATAAAGTGTAATAAGAATGGAAAAGTGTTCTTATTGTATAAAATTCATATTCTTGAAACCCTTATCAAGGAAAGGAAGAGTGTAGTTCTACGTGAGCGTTAATCTTGCGATCATGAGCCACGGGACCTCCTTTTTACGTGGAATCCGAATCACAGGACATGGCATTCCACATTGAAAATCTCACTTTCATTGACTGGGAATCGAACCCAGTTCACCTAATGAGGGACCAACAGCTTGACTGCTGCGCCACCACGCCCCTCAATCCCTTATTATAATAAGCACCACCTCTGGCACCCGTCACGTCGGTCGCCTCCACCGCTGTCGCATACACCGGGATGGTACCTTGATTCAAATTTTGAGGGACCTACTCAAATCTTAGGCCCTAATATTTCCAGTGTCACACACTTCTACAAACATAACACAGGTTATCAGATAAATTCTACACACACCTAAACACACAGAACTGATGACGATACACCCCAAGCCTCTGAATGAAAGAACATATATAATGCACGGAAAGTGTACAGGTATACAGTATGTATAGTGGTAGTGTACTTCAATTATGGGCTTGGAAAATCGACGTCATCAGCTTGGAAGGGTACGAAATCTGTATGATTGCCTGTATTATTTAGGTGTCTGTTCCAATGCGAGCACTTTTAATTGGGGATGATTAAGGAGGAGGTCCAGAATGTACCTAGAGAAGTGATAAAGGGCAGAATGGATGAGGAAGAATTCGAACCTACCACTTCTCAGCTCTCCACACGAGACAACATGTACCCAGTTCCAACCCTCAAACCAGACTTTTATAAGTCCTTGACCGAGTCGATAGCGAATCCAGTACTGTTAAGATGGGTCTCTCAGTTCTTACCCAAACACCACGATTGAGACTTTTAAGTTAGTTTCCAAATGTAAGTCTTTATTATTATTTTATTATTTTATCTGCGGTTCACGCAGAGTGGTAGTTTCAACTACTTGAACACCTCTGCAGCGCAGAATGTAACCCTAGCACCAAAATGACCGCTGTGTTTCTTAAGGAACGGAATTGTTACCTATACTGGCCCCTGAATATCGGTTCCCGTTCATGTAATGCTACTCACCTAGTCTCTCTGAAGTGCATCGCAAACATTCTTGTGGATGTTTATTCTCAGAATGCAATACTGACAACCTCACCGTTCAGTTATCTTTCTACGAACACTTGCGTGAGCAACGTGTTGGGAACACAACCTAGGTTTCTCCCAACAATTACACATACATTAAGACATATTAAAAACTATTCTACTTTTGTAACACACTTTCATATTGCTGACCTCCATAGTACAGACGATATATGGAACTTCTAGATTCCTCTTTGTTACTAGTTGCACTTGACAATTTATCGCATATCTTACCTTAAAACGTGAGACCAGGATATTTAAGTGATTAAAATTTAATTTTAATAATAATAATAATAATAATAATAATAATAATAATAATAATAATAATGGTTTTACGTCCTTTTTACTACTGTGGCTTTTAGAGACGCTGGGGTGTCGGACTTTTGCCCTAAAGGAGATCCTCAACGTGCCTGTAAATCCACTGACATGGCACCCTCAAATGCCAACTGACTGCATCAGAATTCCATCCTTCAATTTAGGGCACAGCAGGCGATAACGTTACCGCTGCGCCATGCAGCCAGTCGAAAAAATTAAAAACTGCAGTGCCGTCTGAGAAAGACAGTTGACTGAACACACACGTTAGCAAGCAACAAACGATGGAGGAAACAACTCTTTCATTTGAGGGGCTTGGATATAGTGGTCATTTAGCCCCGTGCACTTGGGTGAGTGTGTATATTTGACTGATAACCTGTGTTAATTTGGAGCCTGTAGTAGTAGTAGTAGCGTGTGAAATTGTAATTCAGGTGAGAATTGGGAAGGAGGCGGCCGTAGCCATAAGTTAGGAACCATCCCTTATTCTCCTGGAGTAGAAGTGGGATATCACGGAAAACCACTTCCAGGCGTCGCAATATGAAACTGTTCAATGGAATGAAATTTCACTCCTGACGCGAAATAAAATTAGTTTGACTTTTTAATTTCGCTCCCGGCGCAAAATAAAATTTGTTACAGACTTTCAATTTCGCTCCCGGCGCGAAATAAAATTCATTACAGACTTTCAATTTTGTTCCCAGCGCGAAATAATATCAGTTATACTTTTAATATCGCTCCCGGCGCAAAATAAAATTCTTTACAGACTTTTCATTTCGCTCCTGGCGCGAAATAAAAATCTTTACGGTCTTTAAATTTCACTCACAGCGCGAAATAAAATTTGTTAACGACTGTTAATTTCGTTACTGGTATGACACAAAATTCCCTAACGGCATTTCGGCCTAGTTTCGCCCCCAGCGTGAATTTGAAATGCACGGAATATTTCATTTCGTGTCTGAAATTAAATCTGGGCTTGCATGCGAAACGAAATACATTGCTGTGGGTGCGTAGATATTTTAATTTCCCTGTGAGCGTGACATTCGGGTGCGAAATGATATTGATTGTCGGCGTGAAATTTAAAATAAAAATCGCAGCAAAATGTAATTCAAAGCACAATGACGTAGTGAAAAGCGACGAAAAACTAAATACAGTGCGAAACGAAATACGAGGCACAGGGGTCTGATTTCGTGTCACGGTCAGTATAAATGCGCTGAGGGTAAGAAGGATGTACGTAGTAAGGAATGCCAAGCTTCTCGGATACTTCGAGGGAGCAGGGGACATTTCCGAGAGTCGTGCATTTCCCCCAGCGAATAGTTCTATCCAGTGGCGTACATAGGGGAGGGGTGTTTGGGGGTCAACCTCTACCCCTACCCCCCACCACCACCACAAAAAAAATCCGGGAGTGAAAGAAAAAAAGAATGTAGAAATGAGAGGAATGAACCCCCAACACCTTTGTTCCAGCAACCCCCCCCTCCGAAACAAACCTCTATATACGCCACTGGTACTATCACAGACGATTTACTCTTCTGTAACTGTTCAGGCGGTCAGCACTAATTTGCCCAATAAATGGGCGAGGTACAATGTGCCTATATATAACATGTAAGTAACACTCCTAGAAAAAATTACATGTATTAGTAGGTATAATTATGGCCATTGCCCTATTATAATTGTGATCTATGATCATAAATTAATGCATGTAATGTTTTCCATGAGTATTATTTACATAATTCATTGTACCCGGCCCAGTTATTTGGCAAATTAGTGTTGACCAACGCGCCGGGAGCGAACTTACAAGTCTGTAACGAATTTCATTTCGCGCCGGGAGCGAAATTTTATTTCATTGCACAATGACATTTCGGGATGCTGTTAAATTTCGCGTCGATTTCGCTTCGAATTATGTTTCGCTTCGATTTAATTTCGCGCCGACAATCATTATCATTTCACACCCGAATATCGCACTCACGCGAAATTCAAATATTTTCCCCCCACAGCCATGCATTTCGTTTCGCAAGGCAGCCCTGCTTCCAGGATGGCTGAAATGGGAATCGAACCTACAACTTCTTAGTTTTGCCTCACGAGGTTGAGTGTGCCCAGTTTCAGCCCTCAGACCAGATTTAAATTTCTTGGCAGAGCCAGAAATTGAACCCGGACTTCCGGGGTGACAGCCAAGAACGCTAGCCGCTACACCAGGAGGTGGACGGAGGAAACAGAGTACTGCAAGACAAAATCTGAGGCATGGGCAAACTAACAATCAGAGCTTGGGAGTAACGCCGATACTAGTAACCGATACTATCTGAGGTAACGTTACTATTAAAATTAAGTAACAAATTAACAAAATTTCTCGTTACTTTTTCAAGCTGGAGGAATTTAGGGATTATTCTAGATGCATGAAACAGACAGAGAGTGAGCTAACATTTCCTTGACAGAATAGTGGCGAAGAACCTTCTAACATAGCCGGCCCGAAGGATTTATTTTTGTTTCATTTAGGGCTTGTGAGTACATGGTCACCAGCCGAAGCACTTGTGTGTGTTGAAACTTATCTGATAACCTGCATTTACTGTATTATAACTATTAAAGAAAGGGTTATAGTCGGCCAAAACAAATTGTGCCCAATTATATTAGGCGGGAAAACAAGTATTTATATGCCCAAACATGAAAAATATTACACAAGATATTTAACACAAAATAACTCGCTCTTATGTACAAAAATATGGGATGCTTAATTGGATGACATGTTTCGAAACGTAAAATGTTTATCTTCAGATCCAATTGACTTAGCCTTTAATTAGTGTACGATGTTTATGAATTATACTTATGTACAAATATATATACTATGTTTAGATTACATAAGTTTGTAAAAACTTGTCTAACGCATCAACCTTATTTACAGAGAGTATAGTTCACTTCTATGGTGTTGCGTTCTTCTTATTATTATATTAATTGTGAAGTTTAAGTATGTTGACTGTGATATATTCAATTATAGTTGTGAATAACGTCAGGAATGATGTTGTCTACACTATTTTGTTAATTATATTCTAAATTAACCGTTCCGTGGCCTATTGTATGTGATGATGATAATTGTTGTATTAAGGAACCTATCATCTAGGTTATCGGCCCCTAATGGTCTGGGTGATAGCGAAAATTACTATGAAGTAGAAACCAGAACAAAAATTAAGTGAGAAGGAAAATACTTACAAAAAGGAACTCAGATTGAAACTACTCACAAAATGGAGAGCGGTAATACTTACAAAAGGGAATTTAGAAAGAAAATACTCACAAAAGGAATAGATTGAAAAATACGCACAAAATGTAGGTTAGGTTCAAAATACGTACAAAATGCAAAAAAAAATCACAAAGTGCAATTGAAATTGAAAATGCTTACAAAGTGTACGGTAGATTCAACCTACTCAATTGGATGGACAATACTTACAAAATGCAATTTAGATTGAAAATACTTACAAAATGTAATTTAGATTCAAAATACCCACAAAATGAAATTAAGAATCAAAATACTTGCAAAATGCCGACTATACAAAATGCAATTGAGACTGAAAATACTTGCAAAAAGCGGTTTAGGTTGAAAATACAAAATGCAATTGAAATTCAAAATGCTCACCAATTTAGATTGTCAATCCATACCAAATGCAATTGAGGTTGAAAACACTCGCAAAATGCAATTTACCGTTAATAGAAAAGACTTACAAAATGCAACGTAGACTGAAAACACCTACAAAATGGAGGGTAGATGCAAAAAAAATATCGCTGAAAGGGAATTTAGATACACGGGGAGCCAATTAACAACAAAAAGACAGTGCGGGAATCTTAAAGTGAAAAGGAAATATAATGAAAAGAGAATAAGAGGTCTGACCCCTCGAAGAAGGAGGGATCAGGAAAGATGAGACAAGGACCAATTAAGGCGGGAAATGAAAGACTCCCTAGGCCTCGGATACCGTAATACCGTCGGGGTCGGAAAAGAACAAGAGTTGACCAAGGGAGGTCGACAGGAAAGAAGACGGAGAGGAGCCCTAGATGTGAGCCCCTGGGGGGCCTATTGTATGTGGTTGTATACAAAAATATACACTGCACTTGTGGAATAAGGTTATTTAAACAGTTGTTCGAAACTAATCCCACTAAGTATAATAATAATAATAATAATAATAATAATAATAATATGCACACTAATAATAATAATAATAAGGATCATAATACGAATAATGCTATTAATACTATCAATGTAAGCAATAAAAGACTACTGTTAATACTAATAATGTGAATAATGATAATATGATAATAATAATAATAATGCTAATAAGAATAATAATAGAAATAATAATATTAATAATACATGTATGGTGATGCTGTTTATTATTAGTTGATTCCGTGCTATCTTGCGCAGAACAGTTGTTCCAAATAACGGCGTCATGTTTGCATTATGTAGAACGAAAAGTACCAATTTATTATACATTGCCGAAAGAGGAAAACCTTTCAGACACAATAGAATGCGTATTACAATAATAAAAAAAACTTGGGGCACCAAGCAGTATTCATACGCACCACAAATGAGACTTTCTACAGTATACAAACGCATTTAATATTTGGAATGCCAGCTATTTGCACTTATAAGCCTCCTTGACATGGATTTAACAAGCTTGTTCGTGAAGTCTGGTGAAATTTTAGACCAACATTTTCGCAAATTCTCTACCAGTTGCGGTTTGGAGGAAGACTTTAATTTTTGAATTTTATTTTGGAAATGGGCCCATACATTTTCCGAAGATAGTGGTGGTGGTGTGAAATACTTTTCGGGCGCTGTACTACAGCCACTCTCGCGTTATTCTTGCTGTATGCTTTGGGTCGTTATCATGTTGCAATAAATAGGTGTCTTGTATGCCTAATTTCACAACACTCATAGACAAATTACCACGGAAGCACTTTGATGTAACCCTGAGCAATCATGTTACCTTCAATTACGTCCAGTTCACCAACTCCTGCAGTACTCATGCAGCCCCATACCATGACGTGGCCTCCTCAATGCATCACTGTTGGTAGTACATTTTTGCTTTCCAGTTCTGTATTTGGTCTTCTCCAAACGACTGTCGACCATCAGATCCAAACATGTTAAATTTACTTTCGTCCGAAAATAAAACAGTCTTCCAGAAGTCTTGTCCCATGTTTATAATATTCCTTAGTGAATGCCAACCTCTTCCCTCAGTTTATCTCACTTATAAGAGGCTTCTTTTGCGCTGCTCTGCCGTTAATGCCTGATTCATGGGGCCGATTTTGGATAGTTTTAGGTGTAACAATCTTCCCGGAGCGTGAAGCAAGCTGTTTCCCTAGTTCAGCTGCACTAATTCTCGGGTTCTTTAAGGCTTCACGAACCAATTGGAGAGATTCGAGTTGCGAAATTACCCTTGGTCGTCCCTGTCGCTTTGCATTATCGGTCGATCCCGTCTTGAACTTGTTAATAACATACTGGACAGTCGCATGAGAACGGTTCACCAGCTTCCCAATCTTCCGATAGCTGAATCTTTGTTTAAATTATGAAACTATGTGGTCTTTACAGGTGACACTCAACTGTTGTGATTTCCGACCCAGTTTGTACCACTGTCAGGAGTGAAGTAAACGGTTTCATCTAAGAACACCACGGTGAGTCAACCTTCGCTTCTAGCCACGCCCCAAGACCGGGGATGGGCGTGTAACAGTCCAATGGTTACAAACATTGGACGCGTATGAATATTGTCTTTGCCTACGAATATGGCTTTTGTTCCGTATTAACTAATAAGTTCACGTTACTAGAATATGTTTGTGTGTAATATACTGCCATACGATCCTTATACAAACCTATGCAATACCATAATTGCTGAAAGAAAAATTATAGACACCAAAAGGGTAAAATGTAGTGTAGGAATACTGTTTTTACCACTGTACTTTTCAAACGCCCAACACATTAGACACCCAACACACTGACTTGTATTTAAGTGATTTACGCTGTACAATCCAACCGAACAATTCACTTTGGGTTACTTTTCTGTAGCCACGAACATAGGAAAATGAGCCGTAAGTCAACAAGATTGTTAAGCGTGTCTACATACCCGCATGTGGCTCCAGGCGTGACTGGTTGTAAGGTGAAGAACGGAAGAGATCAATATTGTCACAAAAGTGATTTTTGAGGCGCAGCGGCGATAGCCTATATTAATTTGAAGGCCAGTTATTTCTTATAGGCTAATATTCCTTGTAACCAATTAATTTGGTTTTTCTTTACATTGAAAAATGTCTTTTGAGCACTAATACATATTTGTGCACAATTATTGCTGTGATTCCTGCCTCAGTCCGTATAGTTTACTGAGCGACCCTCAGGTAATTCAATCATTTGCATACTTTATTATTAAATTAAAATTTATCAATGAAAATAATTTAAGCAATCAGCAATCTATATATTTAAAACACTAAGGTGATTTTTGTTACCGCGAGATTGAGAAAACGTCTTAACCGATTGAATTCGTAATGCATTCTAATGAAATTAGTAAGTTGCAATCAATTTCATTTGAAATATATTTCATCAAAATTTGGTAAATTTACAAGACATGCAATAAATAATAACAACAATACATTCAACGCCCCTTTTAACTGCTGTGGTTTAAGAGGAAACGGAAAGTAAACTGCACGCAGCATCTGGTACCAAAAACGCAGTCTTCCCAATTCCGAGTAGAATCCAAGCCTCATGGATAGCAGATTCTGTTGGGCTAACATTATTTCAACACAAAGCTATGTCCCAGTATTAGCGCTTTATAGTCAGTGTTGTGACGTCCCCGTGGGTAGAGGTGGGCGAACAGCTGCTGTCAAGCCGCGTGACCACTGCATAGCGTGAGGAGCCCGTTTCTAGTCACCTCTCACTCAATATGAACACTTACACGATTGTAATTTTAGTTTATCAAACTAACTCACTCATCTCCTTCCGATCCAAAATACAGCATACTTTATTAATACTTTTTTAGTTAATAGAGGTAATTTTTTGGTCATCTTCAGGTTATTTAGAGCGCCTTCCCCTGAATTACTTCCTTATTGGGTTCTGCTATTAGTTATACTTAGCATTCTTTAGTTACTCTTCTTCCGTGATTATATTCTGCAGAGAAAGGATTTGTAAGGAGTATTTCTGTAAAACAATCACAAACCTTGCGGCCAAATATGACCTTCTAAGAAGTAGAGCAGTGTTCTTTCTTCCTTCCTTCCTTCCTTCCTTCCTTCTCTCACCCACGGTTGAACAAACCCCAGTCCTTCTCACCAATGATTTGACCGTTCCTTTCCATGCAAGTAAGCATCAGGCTCTCTAAGCTTCGGTTCTACCATCCCACGCACAGTGACTACGAATATCCGGGACTCTCGAGAACACTTTTACAGGCCTTTCAACTCATAATACCAAAGTATTAGCAATTACTCGACTATTGTTTCATTGTAGTGCACCTGGTGCTCCAAATAACTTGAAAATGTCCAAGATGGTCAGCACTTAGTTCCTCTTGGCACATCATTTAAAATCATTATCTTCCAGCTTTACACGCAGGAGTGTCTGTAATGCAGGCGTTCTCAAATGCTCGCGAGCAACACGGAGCTGTCGTCATAGAAACCAAAACGTGCTCGCGAGTACAAGCTTTACAGAGATAGTTTCTTCAATTCAAATCCTAATACACGGAGCCACGATGTATTTTCATTGCAATTTATTAAAGTCATAAATTGAATCACTTGGTGAAATAGTATTTCTTAAACTACAGTAAAAATAATTGGCCATTCCTGTTTTATGAGCAGCACGAAATATGCTGATTTAACTCTACTGTCCACTCGTAAATGTAGACACCATATCAACACGAGTCATGCAAGCAGTTGCAGCATGCCTGGTGGACGGTGAATCCCCAGATATTTCAGCAATTCTGAGGGAGAGAGACAGGAAAAGAAAATATAGGTGCATGCTTGTTGCATCATAACTGGAGCAATCAGTTTTTGCTCTCACGTTCAGTTCGAAAGTGATAATTTTATAAGCTCAGCAGAGTTTGTTGTTGGTAGTCTATAGTGAATAATAGTGTGGTCAGATGACTTACGTTGAATACATACGATACACAATATTAATAACATGAATATTGTTACCAAAGCTTATTACATACGTCACAAATTTGAAATATAAGGCATGGACAGATTTATTGAGCCCAAACACAGTGGGGAAGATTCGAAAATTTGGTCCAGCATAGAAGTGGTTCAAAAAGGAAGAAGAAACAATATTCCGTTCAAGATAACTGGGAAAGGGAATTTCTTGTGGCGAATAATGACAATTCAGGAGTGATCTTGGTGTTGTGTCAATCGGGGTATAGAAAAGCAAATTGTCAAACATATCGTAATATACTGTATATCACAATGCGTTCACCGAGTAGTATTCTACGGCGTCAGACGCAAAAGTTCGCAAAATATACGAACTGTAATCACAGCACAAGCATCAACAATTTTCTTTTTGCATGTAGCGATGCCGTAACAAGCTTTTAACTGAAATGTCTTTCTCAGTGTCTCGAACTTATTAAGCATTGCATGGCATTTTTAAGCCAGGGGCGTATATGTGACAACATTTGGGGGAGGGGCACTCGTCCACAGCCCGCCCCTCCCCCAATTTCAAGTGGTGAGGTAATGAAGGAGTGTAAAGCTTCAGCAGTGACTACTGTCACGGAGAGTGTACCTTAAAATTATAGAAATGTTTTGATTCATGCTGAAAAAAATGTACCTCTTCGTAATGACTGTCGCTAGGCGCGTAGACCTCATTGCGGCAAATATTAAGCACAAAAATTTACTAAAACTATCTGAATGCCGTTACTGTTATATTGATGTTGAAGAATCTACGACATTGCATTCGTCACATAGCTGACGTGCTTTGTGCGCTGTGTTAATGATCAAGGAACTGGAGGTATTAATTTACAGTATTTCTAACAGTTTTACCGCTCTCAGGTACAACTACAGATGAGAACATTAATAGTGGCGTTACCAACTTCCTAATATCCAACGATATCGATATCTCAAAGCTAGTGTGTAAGGTTACAGATGGTGGGTAAAAATAAAGGATTTAAAGAGGGGATAAAAGCTTTCCTCCTTTCATTCTTTACCATCGCTTAATTCATATTGAAAACAAAGCTTGTCATTTCAAATATGTTCCTGGCACTTCCGAAAAATTCGAAGTGATTGTTAAGTTAATTTTCAAGTCCCCTTAACACACGTCTGCTGCAAGTCTTCTTGCATGATTTATCGGCACCATACACCTTACTGCAGACATTCGTTGGCTAATTCGTGGCGATACTGTTACAACGGTTTGGAAAGTATTCGAAGAAATCAGGGCATATATTTCTTCAAATGGCTTCAAAGAAAGGTTTCCTGAATTCTTTGAGGGCGATATTAAGAATAATCTCGTATTTATAATTGACCTCTTTCAGTGTCTGAACGAGCTCAATAAACACGTTCAAGATCAACAAAATAGAATTTGTGACATGAAAGAAATCATATTTTCATTTCGGTTAAAGTTAAGACTCTTTTCTACAGCCACTAACAATGAACTACATAATTTCGCAGAACTTTCACACACACACACACACACACACACACACACTCTTGAGTCTTTGCCGAGCCCAGTCTGACTGTTCTAAAATATTCCAGGTGGCAATTCAAGATCTTTTGAACTAATTCGAAGAGCGTTTATTGTTTTGGAAGAAATTGGACACAAGTCAGGGTTATTCAAGAAACAATATGACAGATCGTGCAGGATTTGAATTGATAGAACTCGCAGTCCTCGTTAGCGTTGAAAAATTTGTTTGAAAAAGAGAAATACATAGTCTCTTGGGGATAAGAAACACAAAAGGAAACACTGGAGTGTTTCTCACAAATGTTCGGGACGACCTATTCGTGAGAGAAAGTTTTCTCAGTTTTTAATCACCACAATAACAACGTACGACCACGATTAACTAGTCCACATCTGCAGGACTGTTTGAATGTAGCTACGAGCGATTTCTCCCTGGACATCACACACATTCTTAGCAGCAGTGAAGTTCAAGGTGATGATGATGATAATTGTTTTAAGGGGCCTAACATCTAGGTTATCGGCCCCTAATGATCTGGGTGATAGCAAAAATGAGAATGAAATGGAAACCAGAACGAAAATTATGTGAGACGGAAAATATGTACAAAGAGAAACTCAGATGGAAACAACTCACAATATGGTCTTACAAAAGAGAATTTAGAACGAAAAGATTCACAAAAAGAATAGATTGAAAAAGACCCACAAAACGTAGGCTAGATTCAAAATACGTACAAAATGCAATGTAGCGTCGAAATACTTACAAAATGCAACTGAAATTCAAAATACTTACAAAATGCAAATGAGATCGAAAATACGTACAAAATGCAATTGAGGTTCAAAATACTTACAAAATGCAATTGAAATTGAAAATACACAATGCAATTTAGATTGAAAAAGGCCGGTTCAGATTCAAAATACTCACAAAGTGCAATTGAAATTCAAAATACTTACAAAATGCAAATGAAATTTAAAATGCTTACAAAATGTACTGTAGATTCAAACGACTCGTGTGGATTGACAATACTTACAAAATGCAATTTAGATTGAAAATACTTGACAAAATGTAATTTAGATTCAAAATACCCACAAAATGTAATTGAGAATCAAAATATGTGCAAAATGCCCACCAAACAAAATGCAATTTAGATTCAAAATTCGTGCGAAATGCGGTTTTGGTTGAAAATACAGTGAAACCCCTCAAATCCGAACCCCAGAAATCCGAAATCCCGGGTAATCCGAACGAGTTATTTTCGACAATTTCAAGTTTGAAAAAAAAACCGCAAAAAAGAGAAACTTATTTTAGTCATGAAACAATTATATATTCTACAATATAACGTTATTTTAAATAATTATTTGAAAAATTAACCAAGAAGTAGAGTTAGCATACCTAACAAAGTGTAAATGTGCCTAAGCTACATACTGTACTTATCTCATCCAGGATTTAAAAACGGAAAAGTTGGTTATTGTAATTCCTTAGGTTAATCCCTTTGCAAAAACAAATGAAATAACAATAGAAAAACACAAAATATCACTTAATCTTTCACTTGAAATCAGTTATCTTCAATTGTCGAAGCGACGAAAACATTTCCGCGGTGGCAATCGTGCGCCACCGTCGCATGAACATGACATCGTTTGGCGTGACTACTGCGTGTTGTTCTACGAAGCGCAATGCGATGTCAAAAGCAGATGCAGCTTCAGTATAAGTCACATTGTCTGTCGAAGTTTCTTCTTCCTCACTGTCGCTAGCACAACAGTCCTATACCTTAACGAGGGCTGGTTATTATGTTATGGATATTTTCGGCTAATCCGAACAAATTGAAATCCGAACAGGCTACAGCCCCAATTAGTTCGGATTTCAGGGGTTTCACTGCTTACAATATGCAATTGAAATTCAAAATACTCACTAAAAGGCCCGTCTACCTGCATTGAAAGACTTACTAAAAAGCAATTTAGATTGTCAATCTTTACAAAATGCATTTGAGGTTGAAAACAATCGCGAGATGTAATTTAGATCGAAAAAACTTACAAAATGCAACGTAGATCAAAAATGCCTTAAAAATCGCTAAAAGGGAATGTAGATACACTGTGAACCAAGTAACAAAAACAGTAAGGGAATCTTAAAGAGAAAAGGAAATATAAGGAAAAGAGGAGAGGAGAGGAGAGGGGAGAGAGGAGAGGGTCCGCCCCAAAGGTAAGGGGCAAAAGTGGAAAACTGACCCAGCTCAGGAATCCCTCGGGGTCGCCAACTCCCGAACTCACCAGCCGTGAGCCCCTGAGGGTGTAGCATTATCTAGGGTGCACCAGAAGTGGTGGGGCTACATACACCCTGCCTCCTTAAGGGCCTTGAGCACAAGGCAGGAGGTAAAACGAAAATAAAAAGAAGGCTGACCCCTCACAGAAGGAGGGTATCAGGAAAGATGAGATAAGGGCCAATTAAGGCAGGAAAGTGAAAGACTCCCTAGGCCTCGGATAACCTAATACCATCAGGGTAGGAAGAGAACAAGAGTTGACCAAGGGAGGTCGACAGGAAAGAAGACGGAGAGGAGCCCGGCACAAGTAAGTGGAAGCAATGCCGGACTCAGCTGGGGTCCCGTGGTCGCCAACCCACGTCCCACTAGATGTGAGCCCCTGAGGGGTGAAGTTCAAGGATCTCATTAACCTCATGAGTGTATTTAAATGTATTAATGTATTATAGTTCGAAAGACCTGCTCAAGGCCTCTACTGAGGCCACATAATAATAATAATAGATTCAATTTAATGGTGCTCGGGTACTTGGTATGGCATAGTGGTGCTCACAGCCTCACAAATATCATCGGTTTTAAGACGAACCCGCCCGTTTTCTGAGTGTGTTTATTTCAACAAAGCTCACACAGCCTGAAGTTCATCAGTATTTAATCCATGAATATGTTCGCCTTCACTATAAAATTGTGTCAGTATTATGTCGTTTCATTTTTAAGGGACTTGGACATCGTCGTGATTCAGCTCCGTGTACTTGTGTGTGTGTGTGTGTGTGTGTGTGTGTGTATGTATGTAGAATTTGTATGATAACCTGTGCTATTGCGGAGTCTGCAGTAGTAGTAGTAGTAGTAGTAGTAGTAGTAGTAGTAGTAGTAGCAGTAGAGTGTGTATTAGTAACACAGGTAAGGATTGGAAGAAGGTGGCCGTGGCCTTAAGTTAGGGACCATCCAGATATTCGCTTGAAGAAGAAGAGGAAAACCAATTAACACCACTTCCAGGTTGGCTGAAGTGGGAATCGAACCCACCTCATCTCAGTTTTCCTTCACGAACCTTAGTGTACCCCTTACCAGCTCTCAGACCAGAATTACATTTCTTGGCAGAACCAGTAATCGAACCCAGATCTCAGGGGCGACAGCCAAGGATGCTGGCCGCTACATCACGAGGTGGTCTGTCCTATGAAGACTTCAAGTTGATATCATCTTGTGAACTAATGTGTCCTCTGGCAAACACAAATTGTTGTCAAATTATAAAATAAATAAATAAATAAATAAATAAATAATATTTTATTCAAAATCTTATACTACAAAAATCACTTCTGTTCTAACAAAAGAGACCAAGAAAAGCCACGGAAGTCTGCTGAAGTAAACCGTAAAACGCGAAGGCAATCAAGTTCTGGAGAGATATTCCCACGTTATTTCACAACGCTACAGATAAGCGAAACGCGTGTTACATAGCATCTGTACCTGCACAATTAGGTGGAAAACCAGAAGTGAACTAGGCCAATCCATGCTATAAAGCGGAAACTGTGTTTCGGGTCACTATGCAAGCTCGTGAGCTAGCATCTCAAGGTAGAACCTCTTCAAATTAGCGTGTTTGTGAATCACGGAAGCTAGCGGCAGGGAGTCAGTTACGAAATTAAAAGACATTGCAGCCTTAGTATGGGGCCAAGAATGTTATTGATGTTGATTCAAGGTTCGCGGTTAGATGCCAAGAAACTTCAGATTAGGGCATGCTGTCAGCGCGGACCTTGCAGCACGCGACGCTTGGCACATGACACAATTCGTAGTGGCGCCGGCCGATGATCTTCGCGTGGGAGGATGGAAGACGAACAGGTGTCCGGATGATTCAGCGACTAGACCCTGGTCATGCCGAGGCCAAAGCGAGTGCACACATCGCCATCAAAGGACATATGGGCATCAAATTCCTTCTGAGCTTTCAGCAGAATGAAACAAGAGTTTGTTCTTGTACAGAGCCTTGAAGTGCAGGAAATGGCAACTTGAATCATCCCAACGAGTGAACTTAAAAGTAATTAACGGTATTGAAGGCCAGAGGCTACAATAATATATTAACTTAAAAATAGGAATTCCGCTGTATTTCGTAAAACACAATTAGATCAACATAATTATACAAGCAATTTTCAGTTTATCTCTCGACGTATTTTGAATTTCGGCCAGATTAGTCTTTTTTTTTAATAACGAAAGAGGAAGCGATGATTAATGATTGCTCTAATTGTTTGCTTCATTGTTGGATATCACGGGGAAACGACTGCATATAAATGTGAATAACTCACTACCTACTCGTTTTATAATTCCTAGAGGTGAGCATTTCACGAGTAGGCTGTACAGAGTATCTACTCTAACCAGAAAATTAAATTTAGAAAAGAAAACATTGGAAACTTAATTATCACTATATTTTGTTATTATGTTACTTTCTAGAACGAACCCTGACTAAGATAAATCCACAAAGGGAGAAAGAAGTCTGAAAGAGGGCTGTCCGAGAGTTGAAGTCAGCTTAGTTACTGGACTATATTATTTTGTTCTCTTGCAGTACGAACCCGGCAACGAAGCGTACGCATAATATTATACAGTAGTTTATTTAGTTCGATAACTTGAGTTCAATCAAACCCAAGATTATTTTCTCAATGGTGAGAATATTAATTTCCATTATGTTAAAACCGTATTTACAGTCTGCACTCGTGAAGAGTGTCAACCAACAGGAATAACTTCAATACTTGAATACTTCAGGTGATGTTTTCCGATGTCATCACTGCAACGTCAGAATCAACTGCCTGACCCTTCTCACGACAGAGCGAAGTTTTGCTACAAATTCTAAAAAAAGGCATTGCAATCAAAATTGTAAGGTTTCTTATGCTTATAAAGAATTGCAATAGAAATAAATACGACATTTTCATTCCCTTCGAGCAGCAAACTGTTTTTCAAATATTAATGAATAGCCTCTGACATGAGTGCCTTCTACACATTCGCGCCATAGCAGTTAAAATAGCTTTAGACGCCACATCATTATTATTATTATATTTCCGGGGCGGTATGGTTCAGTGGTCAAGCTGCTTGACTCTCACCAATGTGGACCGGGTTCGATTCCTGGCCAATGCATGTACAGTAAGATTTTCGGAGTGATTTATCACGCCCTGTGGTTCAGATTCAACTTAAAAACGGAGGTATCATTGCTCATGATAGCGAAATGAACGGTGACGTAAAACTATAGTCTATGCTTCATCCATTATCATCATCATTGCCTAGCTCTGCCCAATTCTCTTCGTTCTGAAGGTCTCCATTGTACATTTTTTTATTAAAGAAATCACGTTATTTCAAAAAACGTGTAGTCTAGGACTGTCACGACTCCCAAACACATATTCCCCGCGAATAGAAAGCCACACTTAACAATAAAATTGTACACAAGGGCGATCTTATTAACTCCCATTGCTAGCTCCTACTAATGAATTAAATCTTACTTAAAGCTGTAGCAAGGAACAAATATATCGAACAAAGTTACTATGCACACACAGTATCTCTAACACTCCAGGTAATCACCCCCCCCTCCCCCCCAATAAAAAGTCGTTACAAACCATGTAATTTGAACGGTTGAGACACTGGACATTTGGTACTCGATGTACCTTTAACAAAGAATTCTTTTGAACCACTGGTGCAATCACTACATACGTAAGCCACTGATTTATTTCAGACTGTGACTGCGCCTGATTTATGAAGTTCATTCTCACTGTAGAAGTGCGCACAGCATTTGAACTTACGTGTAGCCTATATTATAAGAATTGGATGGGAGGATAGCTACGTGGATTATTCATCAAAAACTGCAAGTGCGTCTGATTGCAGCTGCTGCACAAAACCCATTCCTTTAATGTTGTTTGCACGTTTGTACTTGAGAAAGCAGTAGGGGCAAGTTGGCGAAGCGGTCAAGTTGCTGGCCTCTCCCACCACGGCGGACCGGATTCGATTCCCGGTCAATGCATGCGAGATTTTCCAAGTGAAATGTCATGTCCTATGGTTCAAGTAAAAACGAGGTCCCGTGGCTCTTGATCGCGAGATTAACGGTCACGTAAAACTACGAAGGTACATCCTTTTGAAAGCGGTATATTTCCCAAATCAGTCGTGTTCAGAGAAAAACACTCACAATACTTTGTTAATCTAATAATGTTATTGGTTTTACGTCCCTTTTAACTATTGCGGCTTTTAGAGACGCCGGGGTGCAGGAATATTGCCCCGAACGGGATCTTTAACGTGCCAGTACATCTACTGACACGGTTCCCTCGCATTGCTCACCCTCAAATGCCAGCTGACTGCGCCAGGATTCGATCCTGCAACCTTGTGTACAGCAAGCGAGAACGTTACCGCTGAGCCACGCAGCCAACCCCTTGTTAATCCAACGTGATGCTAGTGTGACATCTCCCACACCTAGTCTCCAGTAGGGGTGCGCTAGGTATTTGACAGGGTCGAGTAAGTTACTTCTCAAAAGTAACTACGTAAGGTTACAGTTACTTATCAAAATAGTAGCGTCCTTATCGTTACAATTGCCGAAGTAATGAATCGTAACTTTTTCGTTACTTCTGTATAAAATATGGTTGCTTAATAACATTTTACCCGCTACTATAATTTAATTGATATGAACGGGAAAGTGAATTCCATTAATATGGAAAAACAAAATGAACTATCACAAAACAAAACTATTACTACAATAAACTGGCACTCATCATGTGGCAGCACACCTCAAGACCTAAAAATAATTCAATTCATGAAAAGTGAATAGTATGCAGTTAGACTATAAAATATTTTAACTAGAATAATAATAATAACAACAATATCACGCCATCGAATTGCCGATGCCTTACATGCGCATGCTTCAGGGGCAGATGGCCTCGCTGTTCCACCCATTACAGCAAAAATAACTAACTGCGCATGCTTCTAAGTTCGCTGCGGAACTGCGACTGCTCTGTATTTCCTTCACCTGTGCGCACTTTATATTTAAAGGTGCCATCCTTCTCACACATTATGAAGGAATTAGTTAACAATGAATCATTGTCAACGTGGAACACAGCATTCGGACACAAATGAGAAATATCACCGGTTACCCTACACGCTGAACTCGACGACCTTAAAGACTCTCACTGGCCCTAATTGAGTACGTGCAGCATACCCAGTGACCCGTGCACGCCGTAATGCAGGCTGTTCCAAATCCACGAGTTAGAGTAGGCGTACACGCGAGTACTCAGCAGTGATGCTCGGAGCATGGTTGGAGAGAGACTGGGGGTGATAGCCAGTACGTCACAGGGCGAAGGTCATAGTACAAGTTCATGCGCTTCCTGCCTCTCTTAATGTATCCACCGCTTAATAACTGCCACCCCTACAGCAGAGCTGTATTGCATATTGCATGTTTACTCACACAAGGCGGCGAGTACTCCGCTGCTCGGCTGGAACAGCCTGCCGTAGTGGCACGCTAGTATAACAACTGTTCTAGCCCGAATACGGAACTTTTCTTCTTTGCTTTAAATTAAATGGTACGAAACATTTGACCAGTACATTCAAATACGTTTCGCCGCCACTGCCCGACCACAAAAGGTTCCCTTAAGTTTCGCATCCCTTCATTCTTAGAAATTAACCTACGTGATTTAGCTTTTAATGTTTCTAGATGTTTCTTAGCAATGAAGTTAGTTGACCCCTCTTTCCGTGACGAGCAGTAATAATAACATGTATCATACAAGCATTTCAATAATCAGGGTATGTTTACTTTATCCACAGACACGGAGTGAAATGAAAATCCACAGCCTGCTTCCAGTCTCCGACCGGGTCAGGAATGGAATGAATGAAGCCCCTATCTAGCGGCGAGGATATGAACTGTGCCGGCTGCCGAGGCCTGACGCACTCCTCTGGGGCAATGATTAAATGAATGATAGATGAAATGAAATGATAGTGGAGAGTGTTGCTGGAATGAAATTTTGACAGGGAAAACCGGAGTACCCGGAGAAAAACCTGTCTGCCTCCGTTCTGTCCAGCACAGATCTCACATGGAGTGACCGGGATTTGAACCACGGACTCAGCGGTGAGAGGCCGGCGTGCTGCCGCCTAAGCCACGGAGGCTTCCACAGACACGGAGTATTTGAATTAAACTTTAACATTAATGAACCATTCATATATTTTTCTATATCCAGTCCTTTCCTCCCAGGAAATATTTCTCATGTATAAGAACTGTTATGGTCACTTGTCAGTAGCAATGTGGGCCGGGTAAATACCCAGTGGGAAGGTAAATATAAATTGGGTATATACCTGGGTATATACCCAGTGGTCATTTAAGTACCCAAAATGAGGGTATTTTCAGTTTTTTGAGCTTTGTACAACACTTTTTGATGTGCTGATGAAGTATTGGGCAAACAAGGACTGAAAAACAGGTATTTGATGCCTTAAATTGAAATCAGGAACAATATTGGTAACTCTTCCGACATGGGAGCTGCTTTGGCCTTGGTTAAGGAGAAATATCCGTCAATCATACCACTTGGTTGCCTTGCTCACCTCTTGCATCTTTTATGCGAAGATATTTTAAAATGTAACACCGTGAAATCTTTCATGCCAACTGTTAATAGCATAGTGAAAAGTATCAAAAATAGCCACATCCTGAAAGCATTATTTGACAGACTTCAATTGGACAGAAAGTTTGAAGACACAATATCTTTGAAACTTCCTGGGCAGACTAGGTGGGAAGCAACTTGTTTTGTCTACGAAGTTTACTAGCAAATAAATCTGTGATTCAAAAGCTTGCTGTTAGTGAAGAAGCTGAAATCACAGGAGAAATGAAAAGGCAGCTACTTTATGATGGAGTGTTTAGGGTTCGAGTTCAAAACCTGGTGAACATTTTTGATCCAATCATTGAACTTAACTGCCTTCGAGTCCAACACCCCCATAATCCACAATGTTTTCGCAAAGTTTCGCAAACCACAAAACACTCTCAAGCAAGAAATTCCAGAATCCCCTCTACAAATATCTGAAGAGGAAACTGTGCTAGCCAAACTGGAGAAACGTGTGAAATTTGGTATCGGCCAAATTCATCTGGCTGCCGACTTATTGAACTCTTCATCTCAAGGTTGCAATTTGAAACATGTTGAACTGCTTGATGCTATTGAGTTTGTCTGTGATGTCGGCAGTAGCATGGGAACAAAAGTAGTTGAACTTCGGCAAAACATTGCGGACTACAGAGACAGAGGGGCTGTGGCAGCGGCCCTTTCTTTCGGAAGGATTAAAAGATAATGAAAAAGAGAAAGCAATTAGCCCTATGTTATGGTGGAGGGGCTTGAAAGGAACATGTTTGCTAGCTGATGTTGCTGTGAGAATTTTAGGCGCTCCAGTAACATCTGCTGTTATTGAAAGAACGTTGAGCACATTCAGCTGGATCCACTGTAAGAAAAGAAACCGACTTACAACTGAAAGGGCTGGACAGATAGCTTACGTGTCACACAACTGGAATCTGCTAAACAAAACTCCAAAACCAAGAAAAGAAAAGAAAAGAAAAGAGACCAAGGAAACGAGGGAGTGCAGCGAAAAAGAAGTTGAAAACACCAATAATTATCAAATGCAAGTTTCCTGTAGCGACGATAGCGAGGATGGCCACATTTCGCTCTCAGATGAAGAGTACATCTCTGAGTGTGATGAAAACTCAGATTAGAAAATATTTTATTACCTTGTGATCTTTTTTACATCAAAAGATGTTTTATTTCTTGTGATGTACTTTGAATTTCTTTTGTAAATTAAAAAAAACCTATAATAAACAAAATTTCAATTTAATTTCACCCAAGTTGTACTTTTACTACTCAATTGATACTTTTCATTGTAAATTGGAATATAGACCTAAGCCTAAAGAGATTCATCATGTATGAATAGCCTAATACATTTGTTAAGCTTCATTAAACCTAAATAAAGTAAGGCCTCTATATTTTTTTAGAACTTTAGTGTAACTGTTAATTTTCTATTTACTAGTCTTTTTGGTTATTTGATTATTTATTTTATATATGAATGATATTACAAACTGTTCTGAAAAACATATACAGTGTGTTGAAACTGTACATTACACCTTTTGTAGAACTTGGCCAATGCTCTGAATAAATTCCCCTCCACCGTCTTTTATCTCAATGTTGGCAAAAAGGCCTAGTTCAATTCTAACCCTGAGTTTTTCAGATTATAACTATTGAATTTAATCTCCTGATCTAATTCTCAATTCTAATCCTGTTTTTAAGCCCTAATTCTAATTCAATTTAATTTTATTAACTATCTAACGTTGTTACATTTCTAAAAAAAAGTTAATGTAGAATAGTTTGCATACCGGTACCCTTTTTTAAGGTTCAACTTACGACGACACAGATTTTTTTAATGGAAAATCAAAAATACCCGGGTATTTACACAAATCGGGTATTTACCCCGATTTATAAATACCTGGGTATTTTACATCACTACTTGTCAGGCATGTTAAACAAAACACCCCACGTCAATTAAATGAAAAACTCAATAAGAAAGTAGGCATTGATTGATACACAATTTAATTTTATTTTCAAACCTAATTTCTTGTTTAATTTATTTCAGGACCATGCGACATCTTACTCATCAGCATCGTGTACTTGGATTTTTGTTCTATTTGTCTGGTTTTTTTTTTTGTGGTAAATATAATAAAGAGTGATAATGTAGTTAAGATCTAGGATTAGGGTAGGTGCCCCAGGACTTGATGTTGATACCATCCCGGTATTTGCCTGGATGGAGTAGGCTATGGAAAGACTATGGAATACCAAATTCGGTATGATCGCTATCATCGCCGGAATCGAACCTTCGATTACTGAATTTCCACCCCTACCGCCAATAAAACGGTATCTGACACGTCTTGCTACTGATCTATATGCCTAGACAAACATAGGTGGGTTGCAAAGTCGCAAATTATAATTTGTGGTCATTCAAATTATCCATTTCAGTACTAAACGCATCGCGTTCTTTTGTGCTTTTTGATTTGCTACACTAAAAAAATTGATTACTTTGAAGCACCGCTATTACTAACATCCGATTATGATGATGATAATAATAATACTATTAACATCTTAAAGCGGTCCAACAACAAAGTGGAAGATATAGATAGCCCACCGTTCTGAAAATTACAGAGACAAACTAAGCTGTCCATTTTAGTTGTTGATTCTTAGGGGCTTTGCGACATGTACCACTGTGTACTTGGGTGTATGTGCGGAATTTGTCTGATAACCTGTGTCACTGTGATATCTGTACTAGTGTGTGTATTTTTAATTCAGGTGTGATTTTGGTAGGAAGCCGCCAAGGTACCATTTCGGCACTTTCCTGGGGGTAAAAGTGGGAATCCACGGAGAACCACTTCCAACATGACTGAGGTAGGAATCAAACCCGCCTCTTCTCAGTTTTGCCTCTCAAGGCTATGTGTACCCCGTTCCAGCCCTCAGATCAGAATTACAAATCATGGCTGAGCTGGGAATCGAACCGGGGCCTCCGCGCTGAAAGCCAAGAATGCTAGCCACTACGCAACGAGGCGGACAGGTTTAGAGACTTAGTTCAGTAGGCACTGAAAATGTTGGACGTCTCCATGGGTTAAGGCTCAGAAATCTCATCTCCAAGTAGTACATTAATAACTTCTATTGGCCGTAAACAGGAACCGACACCCCTGATCAACGAGCAAACTCGAGGATTAGAACATTCAAACCGATCTCTGAAGCTGTGCGTATTAGTACCACTAAAGTAGTCAACTGACCGCAATGACTTTGGGTGGTTTTGCTCCAATATGTCGCACTCATTTCAGATAAATGCTGATAAGGCACCTTATTTCAAGTCCAAGGCCACATAATTATATAGACTATATATTTCTGTACAAACTAGAACTACGTTTATAATAACACACGCCATGTGAAACATTGACTAACAGGTACAGAAAGGTGATAATGACCTTACTCTCAGTTAGTAAAATGAAGCAGGAACATAGCATCGTTCCTGCAAGTCTTGTTGGCTGCAACGTGAGCGAAGAAGGACTTTGCAGCAAGAGACCTGACGGAACAAATATCCATGAGTTGCAACACAAAATCTACTGACTGATGAAACCACGCCAATATCAATGGTTTCAAAAAGGTAGATATGCAGTAAGCCTGATTGATGTTTGGAAATAATATTTATTAATTTGTTTGATATATTACTGAAGACATGCTATTTTTATCAATTTTCGATTTTAGCAACAAACAAACAAAAAATGGATGTAAACTTATCCGAGCTACAAAGGCCAAATTACCGTGTGCCTGAGTGCATGTATGCATGCATGTACCGGTATGTGTACTGTATATTCAAACACGATGAAACCGAAATGAACCACATTTCGTACAGATGTAGCACTAGTAAAGGACATGTCAGTGTCATGTTTTATATTGCAACCATCATAAAGAAAACAAAATAGCAGCAACCCAAATGTTCACAGACTATCAAATCACGACTGAACTAATCCTCTAATCTCTACCAAATTTTGGGAAAACTACCTTTATTTGGGATAAGTCTTCCACCCAAACTACAAGGTCTTGAGCCAAATAATTACAACACGACAGCCGTGCGAAATCATGCTAATATTATAATACATAACTTATAATACAATGAATCAATATTCACAGTACTTGGCATTTTGATGATTTTACATAAGGGCCCCCTGTTACGATTAAATGACCGTCAATATTACACGCAGCCGCCATCCTGAAATTATGAAAATAAATAACTCAACACTTAAGGGCTACAGTACCGAATATTCGTGGCAAGGTAGGACCGTATGTGTGTCCTTGTATTGCCACGGCAAAATACATTCACAATGGCGGCTGTGCGAACTATTAGATCATTAAAATCGACAACTCAGAATTCAATTGCGTAATTAGCCTACGACGAATCTTGCCAAGAGGTGAATATCAAATCAGAGCTCTCCCATGCTTTAGTCAGAAGATTATCACACTGAATATAATTCACAGCGGCCATCTTGAAATGTAAAAATAAATAAATAAACTACCAGTATCCTAGAGCATTAATAACGAAATTATGTAATAAAATTTAATCTCATATGTCGTTTCGTATGCCCAAAGCAAAAGAACAGTGACTCCAAAGATTCAAGATGGCGATTAGACGCACTATTTAATACAAATTAGTAACTCAGATGTTATTGCACCATTAATGCGAAACTTGGTGGAAGAGAAGCATTATATAAGAGGCCTCAATAGAGTTTGTAATAAATTTAACACACTGAATAGAGCGTGCAGCGGCCACCCTGAAATATAAGTTAAAAATAACTTTCTATGCTTTTGAACTAGAATAACGAAAATTAGTGATAGAGCTAGAAACCTATATGGAGTATCGTATGCCCAAAGTAATATAACAGCAACTTTAATTTTTAAGATGGCGGCTGGGCGTAATATTAAAAAGTAATAGTGAATCAATGTAATTGCGCAATTAAAATGGGACCGTGCTGAAATAAGCCATAAGAATAACACACTGAATCAAACGCGCAGCGACCATCATGAAAATATAAAATATGATAACGAATAACTCAATGAATCTTTAATAAACAGCAACAAAAAATCATCAGTAATGTAGAACCTTGTATGTGAATTCCTGTGGCAAAGTCAGAAGAACACAGATTTCATACATTCACGATGGTTACTGAGCGTACTCATAAAACATGAATATCATTAACTCGTGATATAATAGCACAATTAACTAACGCACAATTTTTGTGAGAGAGGAGCACCATATCAAGGACATTCCTAGCAATACTCGTAAGAATATCACACTGAATATAGCGTGCAGCGGCCGTCTTGAAATTATGGAATACAAAAATAAATAACTCCATATATTCTAGAGATACAACAACAAAAATCAGTTTTTAAGTACAACCTTATATGGGATGTGTATGCCTAAGGCAAAAGAACAGCCTCGTCATATATTCAAGTGATCGTCGTGCGTAATGTTAAAATATTTAAAAAATCAATAACTCTGGATCAAATTGCTCAATTAACACGAAACTTTGTAAGATAATAGTACCTTATAATATACTTCGCTAAAATTGGTCCTAAGACTATCAAACTGCATACAGCACGCAGCAGTCATCTTGAACATATATGACATTAATTTCGACAATCCACTATTTATTGAAGTTACAATGGCGAAACTCGGCAAATATATAGTCCCACATGACGGACATTTTCTACAGAAGGCGCAAGATAATCGATTAATTACATTCAAGATGGTGGATGGGCGTACTTTTTTAATGTACCAATAAATTCCTCTGGATGAAAAACCTGAATTACAACGAAACAACACATCATTCATCACAAAAACATTTAATTATACTCCTCGATAAGGACAAAGGGATTTAACTATACCCATACATTTAGGAGAAAGTAGGCTACATGTTCTTTACTGAACATCCTGTTAAGAATTAAAGGAAGACATCTACAATATCGGCTAATACAGTTTTTTGTAAAGTATAGAATTAACTACCACGGCGGCAAAGGGCCGTAAGGGCGGTGGAGCCACAATGGTGTGAGGAGTAACCATCATGCAGGATGTCATTATAGTAACATAATTCCGATAACACATTGCGAAACAAAGGAAGCCAGAAACAGCTACAATTTACTGTCTCATTGGCTGATAACGTAGTGTACACACTACATTACATACATCGTGAACAAAAAAGAAACCACGAACATGCATTATGATAGTTCTAAGATAGGTAACTCCTTATTCCATCCGTAAGTACTTATACAATTTGATCACACAGAGTTTCTGAATAATAATAATTATTATTATTACTATTATTATCATAAAGGATGGGTCGATACAAGTGTTTCTCGATACTCTATACCAATATATGATTTCTTTCTCGACTATCCATACTTCCGATACTCGGATCAAGTCAACATTTCAAGTTTAAACAAATGGATTAAAATAAAAAGTTACGATAATGTATATCAATTAGATCAATTAAGTGTACATATTTAATGAGACAAAATTTAACACCATCAATATAATTTAAAAACTCTACATTTAAGTTTCCGAAACAGTCCCTTCTACAAACTCTTGTTCAAAAATACTAGCATTCTCTCTCTTTCGGAGTCAAGTCTACTTCTTTTTCTGTAACATGTGCTAAATAATAGTCCTTCAGAGAAAACAAACACACATTTCACGACTTTTTTTTTTTTTTTTTTTGGAATTTTTAATTTGTGTTCCAGTAATTCAATGCACTAGAAAGAGGAGGTGACAAATCGTCCGAGATATGCAGTGATTTCTTCCTGGGAACTCTTAACTGGCAGTGAATTCGACACGAGTATTTTCTTGCATAATGTTACTCTACAGGTACCCCATTCCTGACAATTTCTCGGACTTCGAAGAATGTAACATCTTAAAGACAATAAAGAAAGCTTTCCTGAATGATCGATTTTAGGAGTACGTCAGTATGATATGGCTATTCCCACATATCCGAAACCCTGGAATAAAAAATTAAATATCTTACCTCATCATATTTGGATGCAGGACATTCCCCTGTCGGTTAGCAAGGTCCATTAATCGGTCTTTAGCAGAATTGCGAGCACTCAGACTGCGAAAAACTCTTCCCGTTAAACGGAGGTCCAACAGCGTTGCAATGGAACATATATCATGGCCTTCAATGTACATTTATACCTGACGTTCATTTCATCCAGCAATGATTGTCGAACAACCACAATTCCTAATCCATTTTTCTGGTGGGTTTTCCAGTTCAGAAATAACGCTGTTCACAATTGGGATTACTTCGGACACGGACACTGAAGCTAGTAAGTTATTGCTTGTTCGAAAATATTGAAATTAGTCAGTCAATTATTAAGATCTCATTGCGAAACTGTAAGATTTACTGGTAAGGAGAGATCAGAGGATGCCAAAATTTGCCCTCTTTTGCTGTTGAAGCCTTCGAATCATATGTACATATAGCGTTGAATTCCATTGCGTAGGATCATCGTGAATCAAGCGATGTTCTGTTGTACGGCTTTCAGAATCTTGGTGCAGTTTGAAGAGTGTTTGAAACTCCCACCTAATTTCCTGAGTGACGAAATGAGACTTTGAATATTTTTATAGTGAAAATAAGGTTGAATGTATGAGCTAGATACGACAGATGGGGAAAGTTTCCCAAAGTCGTAGCATTTAAAACACTGCAAACGTTATCATGAAGTACGGCCATTAATTTATCAATAAAACCCCTCCCTTCTCAAGTTTTCTTTAAAAAATATGCAATATATTCGCCAGTGCAGCTCACTTCAAATGGTATTACGTCAATGCCAATAAGTTTACGATTATAGTCCAGGTTCAAAAAATGAACGTGACACTTAAATGATAGTCTCAGGCTGTTGATGTCCACATATCCGTCGTAACAGCTACGCTATTATCATCTTGCAGGTTATTTTTTACTCTTCTTTCTACATCTTCGTACGGTTCTGGAATGATTTGATCGAATTTGTACTCACGAATAGACATATTTAGGTTTAAGGTGCTTAATCAACTCATTAAATCTTTCAACCTCAACAATAAGGAAGGTTGGTTATCTTTGCATAACATTGTTGCAATTTTTCAGGGAATTGTCTTCGACCGAATTTCACCTGGTTTAAATGCAGATTAATTGTCATTTGAGAGAATGATGATTATGATGATTATTATAATGATGATGAGGATGACTGTGAAAGAAGAGTCCCAGGCTAATCTACTTTTACTTCTTCAAGAGATAAATTTCCACTTCCGCAGATTTGTTGTATTAAGTGATCCTGCAGAAGCAATTTTATGCACTGATGTGACATTTTTTTAGGTTACTAGTGTGGTGAGTTTTTCTTTACTGATACGATGATGCGTAAAGGGCCTATCATTTAGGTCCCCCCGCCCCTTATATTCTTCTCCATTCTGTATTTCCCAGTACCAACAAATATTTTCAATTTACGTTTCACTAACGTTGGAAAATCGAAACATAAAGGGAAGAATGCAGTGCTGAAAACGTTGATGGTGGAAGAGTGAATTTGCACCAGTAGGTTAAGTGCCCAAATACCGTCCGCCTACGCAAATTCTTCATTTCTGAAAATAGCTTTTGGAGTTAGAAATAATTAAAATACAGATTTAAGCAACTCACCACATTACCTAATAATATTGCTGGTGCGACTCTACTAAATAAATCTCTCCTAGCCAAAAACAATAAATAATGAAACGAACGCAAATTTTGATTTTCCAAATAAGGCATCCTAATTCTGTCCCCCCTATCCAGTTAGGTATTTATTATATGGACAATTTATTGTAACAGTCTTAAGATCTTTTATGATAAATTTATTGAGATGTAAGTAACTTAATATGCCATTTTAGCCTATTTTCATTTATAAAAAATATGCTTATGAGATCATCTTTTGTCCGTGTGTATGTGTATGTAGACTACAGTATGTGCGTCCGGGTGTGTGTCACCCCCTAATAACTTCTCAACGGCTGGAGCGATCTCAATGAAACTCAGTAAGATCATAGTACTACTTCGGCCGACTCTGACCGAGTCCTTCAAATTTTATTACGTCTCACTAATCCAACATGGCGGCTGTGCGAAATATTTCACGGGCATTCTGTAACTCCGAAACTGTTACTCATATCACCCTGAAATTTTGTACGGTGATAAAGGGCACTACTGGACGTTTGCCTATGTGCCTTTCAAGAACGTGTTAACTACAAACCGAACATGGCGGCCAAGCGAAGTTGAAACTTTTAAATAGATTTTTCTCGCATTTAACCATCCGAACGCAGTGAAACATGGTACAGCAAATTACTATACAAGTTGTAATGCACTGACATCTAATTTAGTTTAATGGTTTATATAACCTCAAGATGGCGGCCGTGCGAAATTTTAAAGTTTTTATTTATTTTGTTCTAATCATGCGATCGAAATCAACGTTTGAACAATGAACGTACACAATAATCCTAATCTAATCGTAAAGACTATGGCCTACATGTATCAAAATCCAACATGGCGACCATCCGAAATATTTAGAAGGTTCTCAATATATATTAATATATGACAGCAATCAAACTAAACTTCTGTATGTGTATAGAGGCTAAACACGTAAGTTCACCTACGGGACGTTCAATAACCTGGCGAGCACAAATCCAACATGGCGGTGACGCGAAATTTAAATATTGAAATGGACGTTTCTCGCGATTTAACCATCCGAGCGCAGTGAAACTTGGTAGGGTATATGTTTATATAAATTTTAATCTACTGGCATCTAATTCTTTTATATTATTTGCATAACCACAAGATGGCGGCTGAGCGAAACTTTAAAATCTCGTTTCTTATTGTTGGGTCCTAATCATGCGATTGAAGTTTGAACAAAACGCCTACACAATAATCTTCATGTAATAGGACATAACTCTAAGGCCTACAGTATATATAAATCAACACGGTGACCATCCGACATATTTAGACGGTTCTCAATATCTACGAATCGATTACAGCAATTAAACTGAAAATTTGCATGTTGATAGGCAATTAATATAAGTAGGATATATGAAAATAGGCTATTTAGTTCCTCACGGAACTACTTGTTACACACAAATTACCCATCCAGACAAAAATCGCAAAAAAACACGGCAAGCCACTTCCAGGGTGACAGAGGTGGCAATAGAACACACCTCTTCTCAATCTCTCCTCTCAAGACTGAGTGTATCCAGCCCTCAGACCAGGATAACATTTTAGAAACGCAAAGGGGACGGATTGAGGTGTCGAGTTATAACCAAAGTGGCGACGACTCCTGACCAAACAAATACAGCCACAGGTCTGTATTCAAGTAGTAATGTATTAATAATTATCAATCGCTACATGATTAAAATCGTACCGTGAGGTGTCAATATAACGATTTTAAGTAGATTTGACACTTTGCAACCTCCCACGATAACTATATTCGAAAAATTGCAGCGTAAACGAACAGAACATAGCAGGTGTGTTACTGCTAATAGTCATCTGAATGGTTCTGAAGAATTTCCTGCTCCTCTCGGATGATAGTAGTACTGTCCACAGAAGTTAAAGTGGGGGACGAATTAAAGTGAGGGACGGATTTCAGGCACTTCTTTCTGTATATGGTCGACGGCTACCGCAGCTATCACTTCTAAAAATTCCCATTCATCTCTCTGATCTTTGAATTCAGTTCATTTGTTGTCATCTCATCATACATATGCAACTTTCATGCTCAAATAAAGAGATTGAAAAGATAAACCACAACTGTGCAGAACAATGGACAATAAAAGTCTTATCTCATAAATTAATCGTTTCTAACTGTGCTAAGCAACAGCAAACCATTCAACTTTCTCTTTCGCGACATGCTAGCGTCAAGTATCTCAGCATAATTCCATCTCCCTAGCATATGTACAAAGCAAGAATGATCACACTCTCTCCAAATTAGTTGAGAACAGTAGCAGTTATTTCAATTGACGGACTTGGACATAGTGGTCATTGAAGACCGTATAGGCTAGTCGGGTGTGAGTAGAATTTGTCATTATTAAGATCCGGATAGGTATGTGTTTAAATATTTTTTATTTAACTAGATATTTCCTATTTATTTACATATTTTTGTAGTTTTTATAAATAAATACATATTCTGGGGTATTTATTCAACATACATATTTCCAATATTTGGTGGTATGTGGTTCTCCTTAGATGACTCCTGCCCACATATTCGACCCTTTGAAATTCCTGTAATTCGCTTCCCTATTTCCAGAATGCAACCCTGTCTCTGTATAATAGTAGTATTTTAAGACTGGAATTCCCCGGTCATTAAGTAGAGCAGGGCTGGAGTCACAGTCCAATTAAGCCTCCACTAGTCCCTCCCTACCTCCACAGGAAATTTTACTTAAAATTACATTGGTCTGCGAAACTTGTGAGTATTGACAGAGTGCTAGGAAAGTTTTTAAGTGACCTTTCCTTCTGCTCATAAGAATGAAATTCGAAAACAGCACATAGGCTACATGATTACGTACCGAGCATCTGCAGTAAGTATTATAGGATTCGGACACTGAGGCAAGCCCCAGCCTATTAACATTTGTACTGTAGACAGGGTTATGGATTATTCAAGCAGCTGGACGTTTAAAATATTTTCGAGTAACTGGGGGACATAAATAAGATACAAAATTTAAGAACATATTTTGGAAACTAAATCACATATTTTCCACTTTTAACAACATAAATAAATGCATATTTCTGAAAAGTTAAGCACATAATTATCCGGGCCGTGGTTATTATCTGCGGTGGAGAGTGTGTGCGTATTTATAATTCAGGCGAGGATTGGAAAGGAGGCGGCCGTGGCCTTAAGTTGGAACCATTCCAGCATTTCCCTGGAGTAGAAGTGAAAACCCACGGAAAACCACCTCACGTATGACAGAGGTGCGAATCAAACTCACCTCTTCTCAGTTTTGTCCCACAAGGCTCAGTGTACCCGTTTCAGACCTCCGATCAGAATACGCTGCCGAAGTCGACGTCACTTCCGCTCCGTTGCTAAGCAACTGGAGCAATACAACATGGCTCCCTTGTAACTTGCATCCTCTTGGAGCCGTAATTATTTCATATTTGTATCGTATAAAACTAAGCCTCCGTGGCTTAGGCGGCAGCACGCCGGCCTCTCACCGCTGGGTCCGTGGTTCAAATCCCGGTCACTCCATGTGAGATCTGTGCTGGACAAAACGGAGGCAGACAGGTTTTTCTCCGGGTACTCCGGTTTTCCCTGTCAAAATTTCATTCCAGCAACACTCTCCACTATCATTTCATTTCATCTGTCATTCATTTAATCATTGCCCCAGAGGAGTGCGTCAGGCCTCGGCAGCCGGCACAGTTCATATCCTCGCCGCTAGATGGGGGCTTCATTCATTCCATTCCTGACCCGGTCGGAGACTGGAAGCAGGCTGTGGATTTTCATTTTCATCGTATAAAACTGTACATGCATTGATGTCCAAAGGCAAGAAACCATAGAAAAGTATATATTCCACAGTAATTTAACATAGTTTTCCAATAAAGTTGTAAAATATTGCGTACGAGATGCACATTACGTCTTAGAGCATATATCGCAGAGATGTGGCCTACGATATTTAACTTAAATTAACTGAAAACATGAAAATATAACATCTCTGGATCTTGTGAATCACGTCCCGTATGAATGATCAATACTACGGAAAATAAAGTACCGTAGGCCCTACCAATAAGTGACTAATAAAATGAACTTGATGTATAGGCCTATCAATGCATAAGGGAACAGTTTAAAATATTTTGCATGAGAGTTTAGGCCAAATCTCATCAACGGCTTTAGAAGAAACAAAGACTGCTTTTCAATACAATTTGTGTGCTTACCATAATGCCGCGTTTGTTTGAAAACTAATCAAATTAACAAGCCGCCATATTATACCTTAGGTTTGAGTTAAGCAATGAATTTAATGAGGTAGGCCTCTACTAACAAAAACATTATCTGGAAAATATTTATGCTACCCACCCCTTCATGATTAAAATTCATTACTTGAGCAACAGAACTAAATAAAATCAGCCTACATTCCTGTTGGGGGCTAATGGCCTCAATCACCAACACCACCTACCTGCCATTTGGTACCATATTACATAATTCACCACAACCTGTGATAAAATGATATACCGGTACCAGTACTTCCTGATATCCATTAAAGATGTTAGGTATAAACATTGCAGTTAAATGTTAAGCCTCAATATTTTGAATAGCAATATAGTTTTATTATAACTCACAATAAATATACAATACTGTAGCATTCCATAACTTTATTGAACTAGCCTAATTTTACTGTCCAATGTTTGAAACATTGTCCAGATAAGTAATGCACAAGAAAGTGACCAAGTACACACATAGGTTATTATATCTCCACTTTTATTGATAACTTTATAGCACCACTGACTTTTTCACTAATACTTCATGCTGAAACGATTAAAATATTTTCTACCAATCTTGACATAATGCCATGGTAGCCTGGTTCGCCACGATCCTCATCACCTTATTTCTTGACACCACTGACTTTTTCACCGAAACTTCCCTGACAATCATAACAAGACTTGCCACTCTATCACTTCAGAAGTAAGCAGTATTTATTGGCTTGAATAATGTCACTGTACGGTACAGTACACACTGTATCTTTGTTGCAGGGTGTAGGCCTAGGCTACTGGTACATGATAATTGTTTTCTGAAAGTGCAAAAAATAAAATATTTAGGCAGAAATTTTCAGTCTGGGATAGGCCTAATTGTTATTTGGAAACACAATTCACTGCTTAAATAAATTAAGTAAAAAATCACCACTCGGAAAAGTAGTAGGAGAAAATGTATTGCTGTTAGTGAATCAGCTGTACGGTTATGTAGGTTGTCGTCTATAATACTTATAGTAGACTACAAACCATATTTAATTACAGCTAAACTCTCCACATGAACCAAAAACCCCTTATGTGGCATATATGTCCTAAATATCTCTCTATATTAGATATACTATATCCACTAAATGATGTTATAAATAAATATTTATAATTTGTAGTACCCGCCATGCAATTCTTGCCTCAGGAGTGAGGTCAACTTTATTCATAAAATCTCGCAAAATTCTCGTACTTTATCCATAAAATTTCACTTCTATTTTGTAGCTCCAACACTGTAGATAATCTTCACGGGAGGCGTTTGCCTTATTTCTCTCATATTACACCTTTTCCCCCACAAAATTCAAGACACTGCGCAGCGTTAATGCGGTTTCCTATGTATAAAAACCTAGCAACCAGTTGTTTGGGTCCAATGTGGCTGCTAGGCCCGTCACTTCGGCAGCGTATTAAATTTCTTGACAGACCTCCGGGGCCACAGCCAAGAATCTTAGCCACTACACCACGTGAGAAGATGATATTATGTGGCCAACACAGGAAGAGATGGACTTCACCCCATCAGACTTCATAGCCATCTGCACCGGCGCGTTACTTGAAATAAATACTCTTAGGCCTACTACGAATAACAATAAAAATAAACCCAAGATTGGGCCTCAAAGAACATGCATGGCCAGCGCGAGGACACACTCTCCAACATTGTCACAGTTTTAAGTCAAGGGGTGCTACTCAATTGTCTTCACATGAAAACTTATTAAAACAAAATTTGATGTTTTTCAGTCTGTCAACACGATTGTACCAAATTGTGATGGGTTATTCACTAATCCTGAAAAATAAAAATGAGATTAATAAATACACTTGGATGACCAGTTTCGATCGTCAGATCCATTACACTAAGGCTATCAAATATATGTTTAGAAGTATGGGTGATAGTATTTACAATATGTATAGACTACTTATTCAGTTGCAGTATTAGTCAAAATAATGCAACTAGTCAATTTTGGTTAGTTATAGTATAAGCGATGTTTTGTTAAGATACTGAAAGTGGTGGTTGACCTCCAAATTTGCTTGCTTAGTGTATGTGATTGCTGTTAAACGGTCAGTTCAGATTGTATTGTCTAGGCTACTTAGCTGGTTGAGGAACACGCGATCCAGATGAGAGCAGTTATCACTGCACTCAAATGCCTGAGTGTACCCAGTTCCAGCCCTTACAACATATCTTAAATCTCTGGTGCAGCTGGGAATCAAAACCGAAGCCTCCTTGGTAAGGGACAACCCAGCACCGGCAATAATAATTATAATAATGTTTAAAACAAAAATGACGTTTGCTTGAAGTGCTCTTTAACTACCGTAGATTTAGGGGTGCAAGAATCTTGCCTGACTTTTTGACATTTCAAAATGGCCACTGTGCACTATATTCAGTGTGATAGTCTTCTGACTAACAAGGGTGAGGATCCTTATACGAGACTCACCTCTTGGCAAGATTCGTTTTAATGAGCCAATTTCATTCTAAGTTTTCGATTTTAATGTTCTAATATTTCGCGCAGCCGCCATCTTGATTGTATGCAGAGAGTGTTCTGTTACCTTGGACACACACGGCCACATATACGATCCTATCTGTCACTAATTTTCGTTACTGTAGCTCATAAGTGTTGCGAGTTACCGTGTATATATATATTATAATTTCAAGATGGCGGATGCGCGAAATATGCACAATGACTGATTGTTGTTTTTAGGGGCAGAACAGCGACTCATCTGCCCCAATATGTACTCTCGTATAGTCATCAGATCACAATGGTAGAATATCCTTATATGAGACTGTCTGAATGCCAAGTTCTGTGAGCATTGTTTCATTGGATCATAAGTTATGGATTATGTTTTCGGGATTCACACGGCCGCAATGTTGAAACTATTTGGCTGATGATCTTGTAGTTTGGGCGCAAGACGCTTCCCTCATAAAGGTATGCTTTCCGAAAATATGGTACAGATCCGATGTTTAGTCAAGTCTTATTCGATTTAGATATTGAACACTCGTATGTCCGCCTTCTTCTACGTTAAGATGGCGGCAATATAGGCCACAACATGACACTCGGGTGTATAGGCCTACTAGTGCTACTCTGTACCAAATTTGGTTCAATTCAGTTTCGTCGTTTGGGAATTCATAGAGATTTTCATTTTTTTCCCACTAAATTCGAAAATAGATTAATTGTCCCTGTTATTTTTAGGGATTTTAAGGTTATCTGTTCTGTGTACTTGGAAATGAGATAGCCACGAAGGCCTTCTTGTTTACGTGATTTCCTTGTTCGTATGAATAATTAATAGTATTTTGACTTGGGATTATTAAAGAGTGAAGTTCGACGTGTAGATGTTCATTATTCAGACAATGGGAGGAAGGGCACAATTCTTGCGACATTTCGGTTAGAATATGGAGCACCTACATAACTTACAAAGAAATAGTGCATGAAAGCTAGAAGAAGCACGAGACCATACCGTGATAACACCTCAAGGATACCGGCCTTCCTACGTGTTATCAGCATACAGTACAAACAGCTGGGATTAGCGAGTAGACGTAGAACGCCTCGCCTCGTGACCACAATACATTGGTGACAAGGTAAAGAACAAATGCAATGGCAGACACAGTTCTATACGCATAATGGTTTGAAAATAAACGCCCAAGAAACGAGAATGATGAATGAACCTATGAACCAGAGGGCAAGGACCTGACGATCGGTTCCCGTTAAATAAATAAAACAATTTTGCTCAACAATAAAGCCACTGTGACAAATTTATCACGATTATTTTACAGCAAGTAACAATAATAATAATTAAAACTCGGCAATTCTTCTAGGTTTATGCCATGTCTTGTGTGGGGGTTTCGCCTAGGAACACCAAGCTGGCTCATCAGCAGGCTCTTTGTGACCACGCCCGGACCCCCACACGAGTAGCAAACTTTGCACTACCTACCTTCTTATGAAGCGCACGTGCGCCTCTTAACTGCGAGAGCTAAAAGCCCAAGCAGCCTTTCACTTCCCTATAAAGGCTTCCAAAATGATGGTATATTGGCTCTCACGGCCCGTGAATTAACTCAGCATTTTTTCTAGGTTTATACCGTGTCTTGTGTGGGGTTTCGCCCAGGAATACCAAGCTGGCTCATCAGCGGGCTCTTGGTGTCCACGCCTTTGTAGGGAGGTGAAAGGCTGCTTTAGCTCTTAGCTCTAGCAGTTAAGAGGCGCACGTGCGCTTCATAAGAAGGGAGGTGGTGCAGAGTTCGCTACTCCTGTGAGGGTCAGGGCGCGGACACCAAGAGCTGATAGCCAGCTTGCTGTTCCTAGGCGAAGCCCCACACAAGCTCAAAAGACACGGCATAAACCTAGAAAAATTGCTGCGTCTTAATTCAACGGGCCGTAAAAGCCAATATACCATATTCTTGAAAGCCTTTATAGGGAGGTGAAAGGCTGCTTGAGCTTTTAGCTCTGGCAGTTAAGAGGCGCACGTGCGCTGCATAAGAGGTAGTGCTCCGTTCACTATTCCCGTGGGGGTCCGGGAGCGGACACCAAGAGCCCGCTTGGTGTACCTAGGCGAAGCCCCACACAAGACACGGCATGAACCTAGAAAAATTGCTTAGTTTTAATTCACAGGCCGTGTAAGCCAATACACCAATAATAATAATAATAATAATAATAATAATGTTGCTTGTTTTACGTCCCTTTTAACTACTGTGGCTTTTATAGGCGCCATGGTGCCGGAATTTTGCCCCGAAGAGGATCCTTAGCGTTGAAGTGATTGAAGCCATTTTCAGTGTTGCCTAGTTCTAATAAAGAATGCTTTTCAGTCTGTTAACACAAATTTTTGTGCCCAATTACATTAGTTGGGAAAACAAGTATTTATACGGCCTAACGTGAAAACACTACTCATAAGATCTTTATCACAAAATAGAACGCTTTAGCCCCGGAGGTGTGGGTTCCATTCCCGGCGTTGCCCAAAAATTTAATTCTGGTCTGAGGGCTGGAACGGGGTCCACTCAGCCACGTGAGGCAGAACTGAGACGAGGTGGGTCTTATTCCCACCTCAGCCATCTTGTACGTGGGTACTCGAAGTACCAGTCATTTTTGTACATAAAAGCGGGTTATTTTGTAGTAAATATTTTATGTAGTGTTTTGCATGTTAGGGCGTGTAAATACTTGTTTTCCCGCCCAATTACATTGGGCACAAAAATTTGTGTTGACCGACTGAAAAGCGATATTTAACGTTCCAGTAAATCCACCGACACTGTTCCCTCGCATGTACGCACCCTCAAATGCCAACTAACTGCGCCAGTATTCCTCCTTGTAATCTTGGGCACGACAGGCGAGAAAGTTTCCACTGCGCCACGCAGCCATTCTTACAGCAAATAAACAGATCTCGATATTACATCACTATAAAGGCATAATCTGAATAATAATAGAAATAAATGAGGATGATTATTGTTGTTTTAAGGGGCCTAACATCTAGGTTATCGGCCCCTAATGATCTGGGTGATAGCGAAAATGACAATGAAATGGAAACCAAAACGAAAATTAAGTGGGACGGAAAATACTTACAAAAAGGAACTCAGATTGAAACAACTCACAAAATGTTCTTACAAAAGGGAATTTAGAACGAAAAGATTCACAAAAGGAATAGATTGAAAAATACGCACAAAATGTAGGCTAGGTTCAAAATAAGTACAAAATGCAATGTAGAGTCGAAACACTTATAAAATGTAAATGCAATCGAAAATACGTATAAATGCTATTGAGGTACAAAATACTTACAAAATGTAATTGAAATTGAAATTACAAAATGCAATTCAGATTGAAAGATCCAATTTCCAATCCAAAATATTCAAATTTATGAAATTGAAAATGCTTACAAAATGTACGGTAGATTCAAACTACTCATTTGGATTGACAATACAATTTACAAAATGCAATTTAGTTTTAAAATACTTGACAAAATGTAATTTAGATCAAAATACCCACAAAATGCAATTGAGAATCAATATACTTGCAAAATGCCCACCACACAAAATGCAATTTGGATTTAAAATTCTTTCGAAGTGAGGTTTTGGTTGAAAATACTTACAAAATGCAATTGAAATTCAAAATACTCACTAAAATGCCCTGCTCCTACATTGAAAGACTTACTACAAAGCAATTTAGATTGTCAATCTTTACAAAATGCAATTGAGGTTGAAAACAATCGCGAAATGCAATTTCGATCGAAAAAACTTACAAAATGCAACGTAGATTAAAAGTATCTACAAAATGTAGTGTAGATTAAAAAAAAAACGCCAAATGGAATTTAGATACAAGGGGAGCCAAGTAACAAGTAACATAAACAGTGCGGGAATCTTAAGGAGAAAAGGAAATATAATGAAAAGAAAATAAGAGGTCTGACCCCCTCGAAGAAGAAGGGATCAGGAAAGAGGACACCAGGGCAAATTAAGGCGGGAAAGTGAAAGACTCCCTAGGACTTCTATACCCTAAAACCGTCGGGGTCGGAAAAGAACAAGAGTTGACCAAGGAAGGTCGACAGGAAAGAAGACGGAGAGGAGCCCGGCACAAGTAAGTGGAAGCAATGCCGGACTCAGCTGGGGTCCCGTGGTCGCCAACCCACGTCCTACAAGATGTGAGCCCCTGGGGGAGATAAAAATAAAACACAGCATTAGTGATTAAAACCTTATTTATTCAATTTACAGTTTATTCCCTACCACATTGTAGGTGGTTACATGAAAATATGATTGTCGAATTTAAAACAAATCTAGCATCATGCTGATGGGGTCTGTGGATCCTACAGTCGACCAAAATATTTTTATTATTATTATTATTTATCGCAGTTGGAACACAAAAAGCGCCCGTTTTTAAGCGTGTTTCAACCACGCATAACATTTAAGAATTACTATCTCACAAACACGTCATCAGATCATATATATTATTTCAGTAGTATGCATCCCTCCTGCGGCAGTCACAAGAGACCGATCATGAAAAATGAGCATTCAAATGAAAGAGAATATACATTACCAGTGACTCATTGCACTCTAATTTCATAAATAACTATAATTTCCTTAAAAAATTACTTAAAAAACTGTACGAAGTGTGCGATTTGCAGTTACTGTTGCTGCAGGAAGATACGCTCCATAATTGGTGTCCACTTCACATTTTGGCCGCTGTGACTCCTTTTTTTTATGTCATTTTAACATTCTGAGGTCTTTCCTTTATCATTTGGCATCGATTTCAGAAACAGTAAATCAAACGAATGTGTACGTTTTCAGAATCAGTAGGCTAAATCAATCGATTGGGTACACAAATCGTATAACCGGCGAGTGTTAGTGCTAAGCTTTCAATCAATGGACTCAGCACAAACATGATTTAAGCTCATCCGTCTAAACAATGGATTTATTATATTCCAGGTTTGTTAATATGCCGCGATACAGGATTTTCTTCTGCATTCTAATTCCATAAATATCGATTTTTGTAAGAATTGTGCTTTTTGCAAATACTGTTGCTCTAACACGCTGCAATTCTGAGTCGTCGTCTAAAACCTTAAAACATTGAACGTTAATTCTCTAACAGTTTTTCTTCTATCTGATTTCAGAATCAATAAATCAGTGGATTCTAATTCCATAAATATCGATTTTTGTAAGAAGTGTGCTTTTTGCAAATACTGTTGCTGTATCATGCTAGAGTTGTCGTCTACAACCTTAAAACTATCATCATCATCATCATCATCATCTAGGCCTCATAAATTAGCAGTGAAGAAATGCATTCTATTTCATAAATATCAATATTTGTAAGAAGTGTGCGATTTGCAATTACTGATGCTCTAACATGCTGCAATTATGAGTTGTCGTCTAAACCCTTAAAACTATTAAACGTTAATTATTTTGCAGGTTTTTCTTCAGCATTCTAATTTCATAAATATCGATCATTTCGCATGATTTTCAGAAACAGTAAATCAATGGATTGAGTACTATAATCGTATAACCGGCGTGTGTTACGGCGTCTAAAACCTTAGAACTATTAAACATTAATTCTTTTACAGGGTTTTCTTCCGTCATTTCCCATGGTTTTCAGAATTACTAAATCAAAGGAATGAGTACTCAAATCGTATAATTTCATAAATATCGAATAACTGGTGTGTGTGTTATGATATTCCAATTTTCAGTGATTGCCTTTAAGTTAGAGAACGTAGAACTTGGAATTCTAACTGAAATGTAAACAGTGTTCTATAATCATTTGGATGAAATAAAAACATAACAACCATTCTCCTGAAGTCTCTCATTATAAACCTATTGGGAAATGTGTGGTTTATGAATAAGCTATATTTTCTAATTTCATAAATGTCTATAAATGTTTCTACGAAGTGCGCGATTTTCAGATACTGTTGCTATAGGAAAATACGCTCCATAATTGCTGCCCACTTCACATCTTAGCCGCTGTGACGCCTGTTTAGTGTCATTTTATTATTCTGAGATCTTTCTTTATCATTTTGCATGGATTTCAGAAACAGTAAATCAAAGGAATGTGAACTCAAATCGTATAATTACATAAATTAGCGGTGACGAATTGCATTCGAATTGCATAAATATCAATTTTTGTAAGAATTGTGCGATTTGCAGATACTGATGCTCTAACATGCTGCAATTATGAGCTGTCGTCTAAACCCTTAAAACTATTAAACATTAATTCTTTTACAGGTTTTTCTTCTGTCATTTCCCATGGTTTTCAGAATTACTAAATCAGTGGATTGGGTACTAAAATCGTATACTTACATAAATATCGAATAACCGATGAGTGTTACGATGATCCAATTTTCAGTGTTGTTGTTGTTGTTGGTTTGAGTCTTCAGTCTTTTGACTGGTTTGATGCAGCTCTCCGTGCCTCCCTGTCCTGAGCTAATTTTCAGTGATTGCCTTCTAAAGTTACGGAACGTACAACTTGCAATTCTGACTGAAATGTATCGAATAACCGGCGAGTGTTACGGCTAAGCTCTCAATCAATCGACTCAGCACAGAAATGGAATCAACAGTGACGAATTGCATTTTAATTTCATAAATATCAAAGAAAGAAAGAAAGAAACAAACAGGCCACAGCACGCTCTCATGCTGACGCTCCACTCGGGAAAGCGAAAGCACCCCTGTATGTAACGTGCAAAGGAGTTTAGCGTTGAGCGTTACACACGGGACAAGGAAAGCACCCCTGTAGGTAACGTGCAAAGGAGTTTAGCGCTGATCGTTGCACTTAGGAACAAGGAAGCCTCACTGCAAGCGGGGCGTGAAGAAGTTTTCCAAAGAGGGCTGTCCTGATAAGGGAGAAGGACGCTCCTCAGCCAACAAGATAAAGCAGGAAATCTTGACCAAGATGCTTTCATAAATATCGAATAACTGGTGAGTGTTATGAGGATAGAATTTTCAGTGATTGCCTTCTTAAGTTAGAGAACGTACAGCTTGGAATTCTAACTGAAATTAAAATGGTGTTCTATAATCTTTTGGTTGAAATAATAACGTAACATCCTTTCTCCTTAAGTCACTCATTATTAACCTATTGGGGAAAGTATGACTTATGAGCATGCGAGATTTCTCGCACGGGTCCGCTAGTCGAATCCAAATTTTAACATAATATACATTGGAATGTTGTATAAATGGGTTATTAATTTCAAAATTTTGTGTCCAAGAAACAAAGTTGTTATCATTTTTGTAAGGTAACTTTTTCTCGGCTCGGTGTCGTTGGAAAATGTACTTCTTGGCCGCGTTGTAATCCTTAATACATCAAAAAAGCTGTATGAGTGTGAAATACGTAAATTAATTCACTTATTTTATATCGGGTTGTATTTGTACGAGGAAATAAGACATGGTTCACCAGCTAGCCGCTCCAGGGAATGCCGTACAGCGTTGCTGAGATGGAGCCCATCACTTCTGAGCGAGGCGCGCCATGACGCGTGTTGGGCTCCATCTTTGCAACGCTGTACAGCTTTCCCAGGAGCGGCTAGATGGTGAACCATGTCTTATTTCCTCGTTCATATGCAATCCGATACAAAATAATTGAATTAATTTACGTATTTCACAGTCATACAGCATAACTTTGTGATGTATAAGGATTACAACGCGACCAAGAACTACATTTTCCAACGACCCCGAGCCGAGAAAAAGTTACCTTACACAAATGATAACTTTGTGGTGTTTGAAGCCATATTTTCAGTGTTGCCTTAGTAAACAAGAGTTTAGTGCTTTTAAGTCGGTCAACACGAATGTTCGTGAGTGAAAAGCACTAAACTCTTGATAACAACTTTCTTTCTTGGGCACACAAAATTTAGAAATTAATAAACCAGTTATACAATATTCCAATGTATATTGTGTTAAAATTTGGATTCGATCTGATGACGGGTTTGTGAGATAATTCTTAAATGTGACGCATGGTTGAAACACGCTTAAAAACTGGCACTTTTTGTGTTCCAACTGCGATAAAAAAATATTAAAATATAAATTAAAAATTCCAAACCTACATGAACTAATGTAAAATACAACGCCGAAAATGATGAGGTTAGTGGATTTAATGTATGTCTATTGGTTACTTCACCAACAACCTTCAAACTCGAGTGCACATAATATTTTGGTCGGCAGGAGTTGTGTTGATAAGTAGGACACTTGGTCCCTTTTGCCATGCATATTCATTTACACTTCGTTTTTGGGCTCATTTGTACAATGATTAGAAACCTACTGTATATCCAAAGTTCAGTTATTTTCTTCTACGCATAACCCTGACAAATGTATAACACATTTTGGAGCCATTTAAGAAAAAATAGGAGTGCACACTCAATTATACACTAGGTAGGCCTACTAGCTTTAGTTACCTGTCGTTAACGGGTTCCTAAAGCAAAGGAAGGCAGTTTATGAGGGCAACGTGTTGGTCATATAACAGTCACCAAAGAAACATCGAGGTCATCTGCCACTAATGAAGCTAATCAAATAAAAATGGTCAAGGATTTGGAAGATTGTGTTTACCTGGAGTTGAAAATGGGAAACCACAGAAAATCATTTTAAGGAGGGGTTCAAACTCACTCCTCTCCAGAATGCTCAGTATAAATTATACAACTTTATGTTCAGTCAACTTTATGTTCAGTAAAGCTATATAGTACGAAATAGAATGTTAGCCCATCCTTTGTTGGGAACAACCCCGTGGAGTTGGGGAGAAACAGCAATAAACGAAAGACCACCGCGTGATGTAGCGGCTAGCATGCTTGGCTGTTGCCATGGAGGTGTGGGTTCGATTCTCGGCTGTCCGATTCCCACCTCAGCCACCTTGGAAGTGGTTTCCCACTTCTACTCCTGGCAAATGCCAGGATGGTTCCAAACTTACGGCCACGGCCGTCTCCTTCCCAATCCTCAACTTAATTACAAATACACTAAAAGAGCCATCACAATAACAGGTTATCAGACAAATCTCTCCCACACACACACACACCCAAGTAGACGGGGCTAAATTACCACGGTGTCGGAAAGCCCCTAAATAAAATTACTACGTACGAACACTGATTGTCACAGCGAAGGTATAGTTTCTTACACCGAGCAGTGTTCCCGAGGAATGTACTCCTGGCTAAAACACAGTAATACAAAAGCATAACTGTAACCACACCTTCCTTGTCGCCTGAGAACTAGCAATTCAAACACCAACGGGACATTTGCAAATGTTCTAGTATGACAACAGCTTCTCAATGAATTGAAATAAATCCAAGCCAATCTGCAGGTCCTACCCGACCAAGCAACTACATCGGTAGACATTGCATAGGTTTGGTCTAATAAACGTTGGCTGCTTTCTTACCACTCAACTTTTCTACCCGTTTGTGGACTTCAGTAAAATGGTAAGCCGAATATTCCCCTAATGAAAACACTAATTTTCTCTAAATTGCACAGTTATTCTGGCCTATAAAAAATGAAATTTCCGATGAAATAACAGACTCATACAATATGAAATGTAGCGCTATTAATATTACTCTCCATTCCGTCTGCCTATCAGTAACCAATGTACAGTATAATTCCAAGGCTCATTCAAAAGTGACGAAACATCTAAGCTGTACTTCCAAATGGCCGCGTTCGAAAATGGAAGTCATGAAGCATAGATAAGCACCGTATGAACGTTAAAATGTCAGTTCTCCGCGACAGAGCTGCATGGAATGCTACACAGAGACATACAGTGTGTACTCTATCGAAAAGTACCAAGGTGGGTGGCGGCCTTCAAACAGGGAACTGCCTAACTGCTTCGCAGTGAGCATCCCGTGTCCAAAGACAAAGATGTACGGATAATGGTGATCGAACTAAGGACAGACGCCGGACTGTGGCAGAATTAGAATCGAAAACAGGAATACCGGCATAGACAGTTCGTTGCATTTTACTGTTTACCTACAGTTGCGAAAACTTTGTGCAAAGTGGGTGCCAAATCACTTGGCATCACAGAGGTACATGGTGTAAGCGGAGTCGCTACGAAACGTGTCAGTTCAATGTGGAGAGGTTTCAGTATGAACGACATTCAATGATGAATCGCACCATTGCAGTCGATGGAACATGGCACGTGCATATTTACGCGCGTCATTCTTGGTCACTACAAAAGCATTAAGTTTGACAAAAATCAGTCACCCACAAAAATTATGCTCATTCTGGTATACGACTGCTAAGCAGTTCATTGTGTTCCATCCAGTGCGCGAGGGACACACTGAGAATGCAGAGAATTACAGCTAAATTTGGGTGCCAGATGATGATAATTGTTGTTTTAAGGGGCCTAACATCTAGGTTATCGGCCCCTAATGTAATGAAATGGCGTGAAATGAAAAGATAAAGATTAAAAAAGACAGTGAGCCCCAACAATTATGCCTTATTTGAATAAAAATAATAAAAGGTGGATGGTAAAAAACAATAAAACAAATAAGGCATAGAGAACAATAAAATAGATGAACGTAATAAAAAAAACGTAAAACGGACTTAACCTGAATTAAAAGTCGTAACTTACATTAAAACTTAAAAAGTAGCCACTCTCCCTCATGAATCGGATGACGAGGTCTACTGACGGCCCATCATCACGGAGTATACTGTAAGGGAGAGGGTGTTAGGCAGTTTAAGAGTCCTTCGCAGATCGGCCAGGCCCACACACTTCAAGACAAGTTTGGTGCCAGAATCGCGCCGTGCAATACAGAATGATCTGCTTAATTATACAGGGTTAATTTGCATTCAAAGAGTATTAAGACGAAGTCTTATATAGGCTACATTATATATTTGGCTCATTTTTGGCACACGATTTCCATTAACATTATGCCATTGCTCGTAGCGAACCAGTCACATAATGCCCCAACCCATTGCACACACAATTTGACGAAGTTTGATACAGACTGCAAAAACGTATTTCCCGAATATTCTACGCACTTGATATTTAAAAAAAAAAAGTTAGTCAGTCTGAAAGACTAGACTTTATATCATTTCAAATGACGCATGCTATAAATGCTACACATGTTTGAAAGGCAGGAGGGCTTCGAGCGAAGCGACAAGCCCCAGGAATCTTTCAACAGACTCCATTACCAATTAACTTAGGCTTCCTGAGCGGGGAACGGAGAGCGGGAGGTGCACTCTGCTGCATGACGTCACGCGCTCTCCGTCTCCGTATCGCATAACGCCATAGCCCAGGAGTAAACTCAGACTCGGTGCATATGCACTGAACAACATGATGACGCCATACGCTCAAGTACATTTCCTCTCCGTAACCGTAACGCATAACGGTAGACCAAACCATAACGATGAAGTCGACAAGATCATTTGAAATGATAAAATCGGGGCACTACTGTCCATGAAGGGCCGTGACTTGCCAAGCGATTGCTGCTCAGCCATTTGGCCTACAGATTGCGCGGTAACGCATAGAACGTGTCTGATCCCCATGGCTGTTGATCTTTGTGTCCCGTGATCGGAGCGCTGTCTCACTGTCAAGGGAGCTACTCAATCGTCCTCACAAGGCCGAGTGCACCCCATTTCAGCTCTCACGTCAGTTTCAACAATCCCTGATGGAGCCGTGAATCGAACCGGGGGTCTCCAAGTAAGAGGCAGGCACGCTAACCAATCGCCACGAGGCCGGGACGTACTTTAACGCGATCATCGTACTGTTGGTTGATACTGGTACACCTGCCAAACCCTGAACTAAACCACACACCAAACGAAGTGCACTTAGATCTCAGCAAAGCTAGTGTGTGATAGCTCCATCGACGTTCAATTTCTCTACACAGGTATTCTGCCATATTGCTCTCGTGGTCACCCGTCTTGAAACCCAGCCAGTACAGAAAGCAACAATAAAACGACCCACCCGATACTGGAACGAGGAGCCGGCTTCGCCCAGGCAAGCGGAAAGTATGTGCCCGTTGGGCTCCTCGCCTTGGGTCGAACTACTTTCAGGTTACTGTAACTTATGCTACATAGCAAGAAACAACATAAGAGAGTTACATTATGAAAGAAAAAAAAAGCAGCAAAGTTGATGGAAACGATATTTGCGAATTTAAGCTTAACCAATATTTCACCTAGGCTAGCCTACATCTGCTCATATACTCCCAAAACATACGCAAGTTGGCCAACGAGGGATCTAGAATAGAACCCATCTCAATGCTTCACTGTGGCTACCAAGAACTTGAAATGGTCTGTCACATATCATGTTGAGTTAGACCAAACCGAATCCTTTGCTAGTAGCAGATAGGCATTTACTCTTCCAAAGTTTCATGGTAGCAATACCCACCTCAATAACTTAGTGCATAGGCACACTACCTTCAACACTGGGTAAATGCACGCTCCGGGATCTGAAGTTCGAATCCCGACAATGACTGCAGCTATGTGATTTGTACATGCACTCACTCCAAGCAAATATTGGGAAGTTACCTTAAATTTGAGTATAATCTGGTAGCAGAATGTCAATGAAGAAATGGTAGGGGTGAACGTTTACAAGTCCGCGAATTCCTTAATGAACACGTGTCCCTTGAGTGAAGCCAAATGAGAAATACTGGCAGCACCTCGACAATCCGTGCCATGTCTTGGCAGATACGCACTCGTGTATGACCCAACAGCTATTAAGAGCTATCAAACCAAGACAAAATAAGTACGGCACAATGGCATTATTCGGACAGGAAATCAAAACTAGACTACAAGAAAAACAAATAAGAGCATCCAAACAACAAAAACAGAGGGAAATGGCTGAATCAAACCAAGTTTGAGGTATAATTCAAATGCCCCATAGTATTTTTAGAAGAACCTACGTCATTTTACAATAACCCGAATTGAGGTATAATTCGATTGTTCCCGTATTCTTTGAAGAACCGAGGTATAACAATTGTTCCCATGTCTTTCTGAAAGAACGCAGTTTGATGTATAATTCAATTGTCTCAAAAGCCGTTCAGAAGGGTTTTGTTTCATTGGAGGGACTTGGACACCACATTTAGCCGCGTATAATTGGGTGAGTGTGGATTTTTCTGATAACTTGTGTTATTGGGATGGCTATATTGGTGTGTGAATTTGTAATCAGTCGAGGATTGGGAAGAAAGCGGCCAAGGCCTAAGTTCGGGACCACCCCGGCATTCACTTGGAGAAGTAATAAAATAAGGAAAACAACTTTCAGGATGGCTGAGGTGGGAATCTAACCCACCTCTTCTCAGTTTTACCTCACGAGGCTGAGTGGATTCTGTTCCAGCCCTCAGACCAGAATTAAATTTCTCGGCAGTCAGGAACCGATGCGAGTCTCGTTTAGAAGAACCCAGTTTGATAAACCCTCTGGGACTTGAAATAAGTCACCATTCTCGCACTTGCTTCGAAGGAGTACGGTAAAACTAAAAACATTCATGTTAGTGACCGGATTTGAACATCGGACCATCGCATTTGCAGCTCCCCATTGCAGTTGACATAACGAGCACAGCTAAGCTGTTGAAGTAGAAGAGAAGTCGGGAAAGACCTAGAAAGCGATGGTTGGATTACATTTTTAACTATTTTAAGGTGAAATATAAATGCAGAAAAGACCGATGTACGAACCACGAATACGGGATCTTGGAGGCACCACGTTCATTCTCAAGAACTTGCAGTCTAAACGCTAAGGGCATAACTATCTAAAATGAAAATTAATGTGCATATTCACCCCAATAAATGTCACATAGCGCCAAGTGGATCCAAGGTGTTACAAAATGCTTCTTTCGACATTATCAAACAACGCTGTGCAAGTGACGCTTATCCCTCACGCTTTTTAACGTACCGTACTCTATTAATCTGCAACAAGTTCATCAAGTTTCAAGTCCTGTGTTCATGTGTAGATACGCACATCACACATAGTTTTTGCATCACCTATGAACTATAAACCACAAACCACCCTGATTCATCACGCTCTGATACAGATGCACACGTTCTATTAGCAAATCAAAAAGGACAGCACTTCCGCACCAGATCACGACCGTGGTTTTTTAATCAGGAGGGTGGCAAGTTAACCTCGATGGCGTTGATACACGGAAAATTGTCCCCTCGCTAAGAGACATGACACTTGAATCTGAGCATACCGTCTACAAGGTCATCAAGCCTATTTTGGTCCAATTTGGCCCTATCGTCAATCACAAAAATTGTGATTCAAGGTAGATCCTGCTGATTGTGAAGTTGTTCTAGAGATCCTTAAACTGCTCGTTTCAATCCATCACAGACATGTTGAATGGAGTTCATGTCAGGGAAACATGACAGCCATTCCGGTCAGATAATACCAGTTCGGTCACGAGAATTCCACGATAAACACGGGAATTATCATCCATTAATACGAAGTCTTTACAAAACTTCTGGTGATAGGATTCCACTGTTGGTTCAAGAATGTCCTCCCATGCCGGGAGCATTTAGAGAGCCTTGAACATTCACGAGAGCTGTATAATTACCACGTGTGATGCCATCCCAGAACATCAACGTGCAACTACTGTTCTATTACGGGATCCCTTCCAAATACGTCGTCTGCGATCGTCAGGGGTGATGTTGGTAAACAGCATCTTACGTCAATGCTGGGGATTCCATTTACGATAATTTCTTGCCCATCTGTAGATGGATGCATGGCGTTCAGGTGTTACGGCTGGATCTTGCAATGGCTGTCGCGAATGCAGAAATGCATATTGCAGGCAGGGCGGACACTATTTCCTGTAGCTCCTACAGGAGTCAAACGTAGTTCTGTAGGACTGTAGCAGTCATCGGGCAGTTTCTCACAGCAAAAATTTGGATATAGTAGTCAATAGCTGCAGTTGCCAGGCTTAGTCCTCCACACTACCCATGTCCGGAATCAGTTCCATGTTCGAACCACATCAAACAACTTCTCTTGTTGACAACTTTCTTGGCATAAAGTAGTGATGCGTACACGATCAAATGAGGACAGTGACAGCTGGGCCATTATGGACGTCCACTGTTTCCTTGACGTGTGTAATCAGATATTAAGAAATCAATAAGGCTCGAAAAACTTTTTAATATTTTAATTTAATTAACTTATTTTATATAACTTACACTGGTTATTCATATGTTTTGATATTCTCAGTCTTATCACTTCCATATTATTGTATTTACCCTTGTTTAAACTGATCCAATCTTGTCATTATTCAACCAGACCAAAAGTCATGTATCAGAGCGACGGCTGCATGTTCGGCTGACAATAACTGAACATGCATATCAATTGTACAAAGATACATCCAAATAAATGGACATTAACCTTGATTGAAGTCTGCAATGCCTGAAATCAGAACGGAGTGGCGGAAGCTCGTATTTCCGCTTTCCGGCGGTAAAATGCATGCCACTTCCCGGAGATGTGGGCACATGCTTCGTTCTACTCTTCAAATACAATGCTCGAGTGTTTAAATCCTCTTCACATGGACTGGAAAAAAAGAGTGTATAAATTTGCTAACATTTTGTTTATAAAACACGCCAAGTAAATTAAGGGACAAATTTCTGTGTCCACTTGCCATAAAATATATTCAACAAGTAGTTCCGTGAAGAACTAAACAGCCAATTTTCATATATCCTACTGATGTTAATTGCCTTTATCAACATACAGAATTTCAGTTTGATTGCTAAGATAGATTCATAGATATTGAGAACCGTCTAAATATAACGGATGGTCGCTTGAATATTTGTATATGCAGGCCATACAGTTATGCACTATTATATGAAGATTATGGCGTAGGTGTATTATTCAAACTTCAATCGCAAGATTAGGACACAAGAAATAACAAGTAGTTCCGTGATGAACTAAATAGCCTATTTTCATATATCTTACTCGTGTTAATTGCCTCTATCAACACACAACAAGTCAATTTGATTTTTGTAATAGATTCGTAGATATTGAGAACCGTCTAAATATTTCGGACGGTCGCCATTTTGGATTGTTATAGGCCATAGAGTTATGTACCATTAAAGGCAAGTTATGGCGTAGCTTCATTATTCAAACACTCACTTCGATCGCATGAATACGACACAAGAAATAAAACTTAATTTCGAAATTTCGCACGGTCGCCATCTTGATGTTATGTAAACAATTTAAATGCCAGTGCATTACAATATGTATAATAATTTACTGTACCACATGTCACTGCGCTCAGATGATTAAATCGAGAGAAAAGTCTTATTAAAATATTTCAAATTCGCTTGGCCGCCATGTTCGTTATGTACTTTACAGGTTTCTGAAAGTTACATAGATAAACTTGTAGCAGTACCCTTTATCACCGTACAAAATTTCAGGGAGATATCAGCAATAGTTTCGGAGATATAGAATGCCAGTGAAATATTTCGCACAGCCGCCATTTTGAGGCTATGTAAACAATTGAACTAAACTAGACACCAGTGCATTACAATGTGTACAAACATTTGCTGTACCAAGTTCCATTACGTTTCGATGGTTAAATCGCGAGAAAAGTCTATCTCAAAGTCTCAAATTCGCTTGGTCGCCATGTTGGTTTTGTAGTTACCACGTTACCAAGTCTCATAGGTGAACTTCAAGTAGTGCCCTTTATTAACGTACAAATTTTCAGGGTGATATCGGTAATAGTTTCGGAGATATTGAATGCTGGTGAAATATTTCGCACAGTCGCCATGTTGGATTGGTGCGACGTAATAAAATTTGAAGGGCACGGTCAGGTTCGGCCGAAATGTTGCCATGACCTTACCGAGTTTCATTGGAATCTCTCCAGCCGTTTAGAATATATTAGGGACACACACACACGGACAAAAGGTGATCTCACAAGCCTATTTTTTTTCATAAAATGAAAATAGGCTAAAAACGATATTTCAAAATCTCTCACAGCCGGCATCTTGTGGTCATGAAAACAATTGAAATAAATTAGATGTCAGTGGATTAACATTTGTAAAAGCATTTACAGTACCAAGTTTCACTGCGCTGGGAAGGTTAAATCGCGACAAATGTCCATTTAAATATTTAAATTTCGTGTCGCCGCCATGTTGGATTTGTGCTCACCAGGTTATTGTAAGTGCCATGGATGAACTTAAGTTTATACATAGCCTTTATCAACATACAAAACTTCAGTTTGATTGCTGTCATAGATAAGTAGATATTTAGAACAGTTTAAATATTTCGGATGGTTGCCATGTTGGATTTTATATATGTAGGCCTGAGAGTTATGTACTATTAGATGAGGATTATTTGCGTAGGTTCATTATTCAAACGTTGACTTCGATCATATGATTAGGACACATGAAAAAATAACTTATTTTTAAAATTCCGCACACTCGCCATCTTGAGGTTATGTAAAAAACTGGACAAAATTAGTTGTCGGTGCATTACAATGTGTAGAAACATTTGCTGTGCCATGTTTCACTGCGCTCAGATGGTTAAATCGCGAGAGAAGTCTATTTAAATATTTCAAATTCGCTTGGCCGCCATGTTCGTTGTGTACTTGACAGGTCTTTGAAAGTCACATACGTGAACGTCTAGTACAGAGAGTTTAGTTTGTATGTAACTGAGACCCTCGCTTGCCCGCTCGCCCGCGTTGCGCACCTGTCTCCCGCCAGGCACTTTGCCGTTATGCGGCGCCCGCACGGCACTGAGTCATTGAGTATAGGAATTTGTACTTAAATTTGTACTTCAATGTGATCCTTGACCAATTTTTTGACGAACTGACTTACGGAGATCAATATTGTCAAATTACTTTCAACAAGATTCTGCCACTGCTCACACTGCCGAAGCATCCATGACAGAATTGCGTCGCATTTTCGGTACGAGGATTATAAGTCGGAAAGTGTGGCCCCCGCGAAGCCCAGCCTTATCACCATGTGACTTTTATTTGTGGGGGACGCTTAAACAGAGTGTATGCGAGAAACCGTCACACTATAAATGAGCTTAAAGACTATATTACAGCTGAAATACAGTCAATCGGTGCTGAGGAACTTCAGAGAGTAAATGCCAGTTTCATATAAAGGTGCCAGTGATGTGTAGCAGTGAATGGCGAACATTTTCAGCACCAGCTGTGAACTAGGCAAGTACAAATTCCTATACTCAATGACTCAGTGCCGCGAACGAGCCGCATAATGGCAAAGTGCGTGGCGGGAGACAGGCTCGCGCCACGGGCGAACGGGCAAGCGAGGGTCTCCGTTACATACACACTAAACTCTCTGTAGAACCCTTCACCACCGTACACAATTTCAGGGTGATACCAGTAATAGTTTCGAAGATATAGAATGCTGGTGGAATATTTCGCACAGTTACCATGTTGGATTGGAGAAAAATAATAAAATTTGAAGGGTGGGGTCAAGGTCGGACGAAATAGCACTATCACTTTACCGAGTTTCATTGAAATTGTTTCAGCCGATTAGATCTTATTAGGTGGACACACACACACGGAGATCTACCGTGCTCATTAGCGGCGTCAAGCTAAATTCTGCAGTAGGCCTACATTCAGTAGGAATTGTCTAGGAGAATATATCATATCAGAGTTTTTATTCGTTCCTACAGTAAAACTGCTAAGAGAGGGCTGACTGTCCACGTCAAGGGAAACATTGTATTATGTTAGTCTGTATGCAATGGAGATGAAGTAAAAGCACGTCGCAGTAACTCAACATTGCATAGGCATCGAGCATATTGCGGAGAAAAACAAGATGTTCAGTAGAGAACATATAGCCTAGTTTCTACTAAATGCATGGGTATAGTTATTATAACTCTTTGTCCTTTTCAAGGAGTATAATTAAATGCTGGTTGTAGTAGCTTGTTAAAATACAACGTGCTATACGGATATTAAACGTTGATTGATCGAATCCTCGCCTGAATTATACACACACACACACACACACACACACTAATACAGCCTTCACAATACCATAGGTTATCAGACAAAATTCAACACTCACCCAAGCACATGTTAATGACCATGATGCCCATGCATCTCAAACGAAACAACGACAACAACAACAACAACAGCTTCCTACCCAAATCCTTCTTCGTATAAAAGTACACACACTAGTAAGCCTACAGATATCACAGTGACACAGGTTATCAGACAACTTCTATACACACAAGTAAACGGGGGTACAAGACCATGATGCCGCAAAACCCCTAAAGAATCAACAACAAAAACAATAGACTCTACCGCCGATCAAGGTCAAGGAATATTAATCGCTGTATTAGAGTGTTGAGGATATATATATAGAATATGTTTGATTGCAAATACACACTATATATGCTTAACATTATAACGTGCGAGTAGTTATAAATCAATAAATACAAAAAATACGAAGTAAAAAATTAACCTGCAGGGATTTGAACCACTAACCTTCAGACTATGAGCCCAGGTCGCTACCATTACACCACGGATGTTCTACGATAATACTTGGTAAACAACTGGTTTAGTATAATTGTATCATTTTTTGTGTTGAAGTCTACGATTCCATTAGAGCGTTTTCTGGCGTTTCTATAAACCATTTGAAAATAAATATTTATTATTTTGTTCAGTGCATTACTAATAGGATATAAACTTACGCAGTTATGGAAATATATGGAATGACGGGCAAAAATAGCGACCATTTTTACAACGGGACGGGACGGACCCACAATGATATGGCATGGTCGGTGGTCACTTCTACGGTTACATATTCTATAAGGTGTGTTCAGAAAGTAACGAGCCGGAGGCATAATTACAGAAACCAGTACCTGTATGTTAGAAGTATTGGCCCTGGCTGTTGAGGCACTTGTCCACTGTGACACGAGGCGGTGAGTGGCTGTCTCATAAAATTGCCTGGCCTGCGATGTGAACTAGTTCCGCACGTACAGCTGGACGTCGGAGGTGAATCGTTTGCCCCGCAGAGCCTTTTCAGGGAACCAAACATGGCGTAATTACAGGGAGAGAGGTCTGGACTGTATTGAGGATGGCCAAGAACCTCCCATTTGAATGTCTGCAGGAGTGCCGCGACTGTGTTGGCCGTATGAAGTCGTGCATTGTCGTGGAGCAGAATGACCCCACGGGTGAGATTGCCTACTCGTTTTGTTTTGATCGCTTGGCGAAGGGGGGGGGGGGTCAAGGTTTGCGAGTAACGCTGAACAGTCACTGTTGTCCCGTGCAGCTTGAAGTGTATCAGAAGGGGGCCATCTTGGTCAAAGAAGAACGTCAGCATTACCTTTCCTGCACTCGTGTGGATGGCCTTGCCTTTTTTTGGGTGGTGGTGACCCTGGATGCTTCCACTGGAGGCTTTGTCGATTGGATTCTGGTTCGAAGTGATGACACCATGACTCATCTCCAGCCACCACTCGTGCCAGGAACCCATTCCCTTCCCTCGCATAGCGCTGCAGATGACCAAGACAGTGGGCCATTCGACATGCTTCCTGGTGTGGCTGAAGACTGTGGGGCACCCATTGGGCACACACTTTGCGCAAGTGCAGTCGTTCCTTCATGATGGTGTGCACACTTCCGACGATCAACCCGATCACGGCGGCTATAGCGTTCACTGTCACTCGGCGGTCCCGGGTAATGAGTGCATCAACCAGCTGGACGTTGTCATCGGTAATGCAGGGGGGTTGCCCCAGACCGGGCATCATCGACTAACGACATCCGTCCTTCCCTGAAGCGCTTGTGCCACGCCTTGGCCCTTGCAAGGGACATGCAATGTTTTCCGTACACTTGTGACATTCGGCGATGAATGTCCGTTCCCCCTACTCCTTCCTCTGTAAGAAACCGAACAACACCTCTTTGCTCTTCGTTCGACGCCTCCATGTCACTGTTTGCAATGCGACTGGCAGCGTTGGACGATTGATGCATGCTTCTGCTCGCTTTGTATCGTCACGTGACGTGCACGCGTGCCCTCTAGCGACGGGCTGTGACCTTCCACGCTCTGGTCGGAACCACACCTCGTTACATACACCACGATTAGCCGATGTAGTCACCGGTTTGCGCATTCCAGCCTCCGGCTCGTTACCTCTTGAACGCACCTTATATTATAATATGGTAATATCCTACCGGTCACCTCCTTGAGGAGAGATTAAACCTCCGTGTGTACGATAAGCTGAACTGTTGGGGCCAGGCCTTATCGAATCGTAAGTGGGCTATAATGCTTGAATGATTCATATATCCGCCATCTTGAAACTATTTGGCTGATGACCTTGTAATTTGGGCAAAAGACGCTTTCCACATTACGGTATATTGTTGCAATATTTGGTAGAGATCGGTTGATTAGGTTAATCGTAATTTGATTTAAGCTTTGAACATTTGGGTGGCCGCCAATACGCTGCCGTCAAGATGGCGGCAATATAAAACAAAACACTGAGGTGCCCTTTGCTAATTAGGTTTCACCGTGTTTGAATTGATTGGGGGAGGGGGCAGACATGCAGAGTACACACACATACACGCAATTTAATGGCCCTGTGTTGATCTCTGTCTACTTTCATTTTTTGAAAAATCCAAAGTAGACTGAACACCGCGAAACTGGAGTTTCTTTGCGTATAATTTTTAAATATAGATTCCTTAACAAGAAGGTTTAATTGTAAACGAACCTAGGTATATAGCCTGATGCGATGACTGCAGCAGTGTGTATTTGTAATTGAGGCTGAGATTTTGAAGGACACGGACGTTGCCTTAAGTTAGGAACATCCCGGCATTTGCCTGGTTTAGAAGTAGAAAACCACTTCTAGGACAGCTGAGGCAAGAATCAAAGAAATCTCCCCACAGTTCATACCGCATAAAGCCAAGCGTAACACGTTGCAAAAATTGTTTGGCAGAGCCGAGAATCGACCCCTGGACTTACGGATCCCAACTCTCAATAAGTACCCCAAGATCACAGAAGGCGGCCAAATCGGATGAGAATTTAGGCCTACTGGCAATTAACTTGATAACAGAGAATTAAATGCCCTGAAGAAACTGCTACTGTTTAACTCATGTGTCCACTAGGGCACCGCGGCTTCTGATTTTACCCTGGATGAATCTTTGATATGAAATGGTTAGGAGCTTTCCATACGACACAACCTATGTCCTGGTAGTAGAATCCAACCATAAGTCGGAGGTATCAGTCGTCTGATATCAGTGGGTCCGAGTAAAATATAGAAACAAATCTGAAAAATAAAAATATACATTTGATTTAAAGACTGATTCTTTCGTTAGCTTTCGAAATTTGTCAAATATAATTACACCTGGCAGTCCTGGGTACCAAAATTCCTGGCCTTGCTATGACTTGTGAGTTACGTGGAATGGCCTGGGTCAGATTCAACCAGGTGACAACAATTCTGAAACTGTCCGATTATGGCATGTGGAAGAGTACAATGAAAGCGACCACCACACCGCAGTAACCTACGGCCCAGGAGACTTCTCGCAGGATCAGGCCAACATTAAAGTTGATGTAATCATTACAAACACTTCCATTGCGAATTAAGGGCAGATCATTTTCAAACTCAAAGTGCACTAGTCGGAAACTGTATTTTCATAGCTGCAGCGATTGAAAGACGTATGTTCTCCGCTGTTCACTGTCAGGGTCACATGTCAACATCATATTGGATTGCTACTATTAGTGCAAGCCATACTCCGGAGCACTCTCCGTTCTGCGATATGCAGATGCTACATATTCTTTACTTTGACAGACATCTGCGGTGAGAGAACAACGCGTTCCCTTGGCGTAGCTTTATATTTATACTAGCGCCGAACAATACTAACAAAAAATGAGCGTTTAGACCTTCAGGGTAGATAAAAACACAAAGTTACACAGTAGCGAAGCAGATGCTGACACCAGTTGCTGTAAATTTAGGATGCAATGTACGTTTTGTGACCAGCAAGTACTCAGACTTTTAAAACATTTACGCATGTTACACCAGAACAGCCCAAAGATGAAGTTCTGAAAAGGCTTGGTTTCACGCCAGTAGTTGGCAACTCAATACAGGGTAAATGCTCTTCCATTATTCACTTAGTGGCCAAAAGTCATGTGAAGGCACGGAATTATGATGACAATAACGAGTCGCTCCTCCGGGAGCCCTCGAAACGGCAATACGGTGAAGCATCGACACGACAAGAAATGGGTTCCTGACTACCAACATTCAACTGGGCGGTGATCTGACTCACAGTAGCCTTTCCTTCTATGGTCGTTCCGTGAGGCGGTTTACGCGGATGGTAACATTATCTCTGCGATATGGAAGATCCACCCTTGACACTGATGACCTCGGAAACCCGAATTCGTGTGTAATCTCCGAAATGTTATGACCCATGCGCCGTGTGCCGATGATTATCCCACGTTCAAAGTCGGTTAACTCGCGACGTGTTGCCACCTTCACTACACTCGTGTCTGTGACAGACTGCTCTGCTCCACCGCAGCTAGCCGCAACGCTCGTGAGTCATATAAGGCACATTTTCTCATGGGACTACCCGTGACTTTTGGCCAGTCAGTGCAAATGCAGATCATTACTACGAAATACAAACTATATGATGCCTTCTTCAGCCAATTAATTAAGCATAGACCTCAACGGAGAAGTCAGGATATAGGCCTACTGAAGTATAACAGACTAATATCTTCGACCTCCGAATTTCAACCCATGCAACTTTGGTGGAGATTCCTCCAACTACTTTCGCAATTCAGGCAAATTGCGCGATGGGGCCTCCATGGCAATGTTCTCCGTTCCATACTTGGATACACTATTACAGAACAAAGACACATAACAGTAATTACCGACATCCTGCCTGAACTGCAACAACCGTTACAGATGTGCCCAATGGCACTCGCTTAGGCTATATAGGATATGATAAAAGAAAATAAGGAGAGCGCGTTCTATAGCAACCTATAGACATAACTAACTGCTGCCTCACCCTGGCTTACGAAGTGAATGATCTCTCATTGAAAAAACTCATTGGATTTCCCCTACCATACTACCAAATGTAGAAATACAAATGAAGAATAATTATAACAATAAACGTGTGTTGGCACACAGTAGCGTAGCCAAGATCGGCCAATGGGAGGGGTTATAATAACTGCGGGTTAACCGTATATCGGGGAATTGCTGGATATCTGATATATGGAGCAACTCGGCTATATCACATCCAAGAAGTTAACGAACTCCAAATTAGTAGGGGCAGATGATCTGGCTGTTCCACCCCTTAAAACAACAGCAACAAACTATCATTCAAAATACTGTTAATGGACATAGAACTTTCTAGCTATTTATTGAAACATTTTATTTTTAATTAAAACTAAATTATATTTTTAGGAATTTCCCTCCAACTTTGTAAGGAAAAAAATTAAGATAATTCTCCCACTAGGCGGTATTTAAAATTATTTGACGCTAGGCTCGCCTTGAAATAAGCTATATTTAGCGGGGATATAAGCTAGATTGGCAACCCTGAGAGTACCTTGTCATGAAGACGTGTGTAGCCTCAAATGATGAGCCGGGCTGAAAGGCGACAACAGTACATAACTTAGTAGGAGTTATAGATTCATCATATAACCCTAAACTTAAGAACCAACCAACCAGAATCACATAATTATTTAATTTAAAAATGCGTTTACCTTATTTTTATTATCATTTCCTGTTTTATTTTTTGTAAAAATTCCAAAGGGGGAGGGGGGGGGGGGGTTCCTAACCACCAGTAACACCCCCCTGGCTATGCCACTCTTGGCACAGTTCAACGAGTTTAGTATATTGCACTAGTGGGAAATGAACAATTCGAAATAAGTGACGTAGAAACACCATATTTGCATGGGGAAATGATGAGAGGGCAGTAAAGGCAATGATTCAAAGCTCCATGCAGCAAAGGGAGTAGGAATGTAAAGTTTTGAAGCCATTTTTTCCGTGTTGTCTGTACAAACTGTTAGTTGCAGCTCTGCAGTCCGACAACACAAATTTGGGTGTCCTGACTGACTGTTACAACTAATAGGGAGTAGGAACAACGCATGAAAACTCTGAGCCCGTAACAACTGTATTGGACTTTCTGAACGAGTGGTCTGTTGTTTCCAGCAACTAAATGTGTGAGTCAACATTGTAGATTTGCCAAGACGGCGTCAACGAGCACAATTCGTGCAATGAACGTAATATCAGCAAGGTCGAATTGGGGGACCGCGGGAGGCTGGACGGTCCTTCCGAAGAATTACCCAACACTTTGGACGCAAGCTGTCTGTTGTGTATTAACATTGGTGTCTCTGGTCCATGGAGGGTACACATACTCGTAACCCTGGTTCCGGACTCACGCCGGGATCGCAGCATCCTTATATGGGGGAAGTAGTATATTTGGCGACTTTCCTCTACTTATATCAAAGTGAAAATAAATTAATTAATTAATAATTAACAAATGTTCTAGGTTTTTGTCGTGTATGTTGTGGGGGTTTCGCCCAGGTGCACCAAAACGGATCACCAAACGACCCTTTGCACAATCCGTCTGGTATAGAGAGCCTTGCACTAACTCCCGTATTTTAAATATATCGTGCTACCTCTTTACTAGGAGAGCTAAGAGCATCTTCTGCATTACCTCCTCCCTATAGAGCAGGGCCATCCAGTCATTGTGCTCCGGGAGCGCGGCCGCGCTCGGGGAGCACTGGGCAGTCAGAGTAGCGCTCCTTCCCCTACCACCACTACACTGTAGAGATGGGCAGCAGTCGACTGAAAACAGTCGAATTAGTCGATAGTTAAAACAATCGACTTATTCGACTGCTTTTAAACAACAGTCGAATGAATTCAACGACTACTCACCGTATCATAAACAATTCGTTTACAAACGACTGATCCCAAAACTATCGTTGGAAATCATTCGAATGAAACAAGTCGTTGGCAAACGACTAGTTCCAAGCGAATGGAATCATTCGAATTTAAGTAGTCGTTGTAAACGACTGATCCCAAAGCAATCGTTGGAAATCATTCGAATGAAACAAGTCGTTGGCAAACGACTAATTCCAAGCGAATGGAATCATTCGAATTTAAGTAGTCGTTCTAATCAAACGACTTCTTCAGGATAACTTCATGCTACAATTCATTGTGCTGTATGTTAATTGTAGAGCTTTAATTAATAAGTTAAGTATACCTGTAGGTGCCTATAGTTTTATACAGTTCGTTGATTCTTTCAATGAAATAGCCTAAATTCAGTTGTCCAAGTTATTGGAAACGTCAAGCATTCAATATTTAGGTTATGTTTGAACTCCAGATACCGGTTTTGTGGCCCATCATCCCAGGCAAGCCGGTAAATATCTTTGCCTCCCAGTCAGATGGTTCATTTGGCCGTAATTTTGAATTAGAGTAAGGTTGTAGTATGCGTGGTCAGATTTAGACAATAGCCTACTCCATGAAAGGGTCATGGCTACGCCTTCTATGTTTGTTTAATGAATAGAGTAACTGAAATGAGGGATGTATACTGATTTTAAGATTTGTGGAATGAGTTTATGAATTTTTAATAGAATTTAATGAAGTCTTCGGTAAAGTTGAAGGAGACATGATCGTGTTTAGACAATAGCCTACTCCATGAAGGGGTCATGACTATGCTTTCTATGTCTGTTTAAGGTGTAGTGTGGCTGAAATTAGGGAGGTTTACTGATTTGAATAAACAAATTACAATTGTCAATACGGACCAAAAATGGAAAATTTTCCCAATTATAAAGGGAATGCCAAATGTTCAGTGTGCAGCAGAGATTTAATGTGTTAAAAAGAACACAACTTGCTGTTGAATTTTCCTCTCTAATATGTTGACATTTCAGTTTGAAATAAATCACAATATTCTTTACTTGACACTTGTGTTCGTTTCCTGCACATTCCAAACATCGGACTACCATTCGACTTGTATATTAGTTATGGCAAAACAGCCCTATTAATATGTCAACAATCCCACAAGAGCCGTCGGCCGCACGACTGTACGTACAGTCATCGTGGTCCGAACATCGCCCGTCTTCTCGCTGCCACAGTGTAGTAGAGATGGGACTATGGACTACTTTTAACTATCGACTATTCGTTGGAAGAAACTATCGACTACTTTCAGTCGAATGGTTACCTGAATACGCATAGCTCTTAAAAGCGTGTCGTTTCATGTATTCGACTGAAAGTAGTCGCTTCTAGGCGGCGTACAAAGCACTGTAAGCCGTTACCCGCGGAGTTCTGTTGTACCAACAGATGAAAAACAAACTTCTCCCTAACCTACCTATTTTTGCAGACGTTAGTTTGGACTACGCGACACTCTTCTCAGTTATACCTCACGAGGCTGAAGATACCCCATTCGGGCTCACAGACCAGAGTTAAATTTCGAAATGGAATACCTCTTCCAGAATGGCTGAGGTGGAAATCAAGCCCACCTCTTCTCAGTTCTGACGAGGAAGAGAACTCTCGATACTGTACATCCAAGCCCTCAAACCACAATTAAACATCTTGCCCTCTGCCCACCAAAACCCCCTTACAAGAAGAAGAAGAAGAAACATCTTGCCAAGCCGCGGAACGAAACCGGGATCTTCAGGAGAACAGTTTTAATACGTAGGCGACCGCCAGACCACACAAGGCAGCGAACTATTTCAGTACACGCATTTTGCTTAGAACTTGAGATTACCGAGAATTAAGTAACGTATTTAATGCGTCTCTATGTTAAGACAGTACGGGATTATTTCTTCAGTAACTTCCTTTAGAGCATCCCCCTCCTTAATAAAATCCAGACTACAACACCGCAATCAAATTAATACTAATAATGAGTACAGAAGTTCAGTTTCGTTATATTCCCCCCACCCCGCCACCCGACCGGCAAAGAGAACAGGAAGCTGCCACTTGCTACAGCTCCGTCCGTCTCGCACATGACAAACTGGCTTGCGTAGCACAAAAGATAGTTCTTGGCCAACATAAGAAAACAATCAAGATTTCACTCCAAAGGAATGCAATGAAGCGTTCCAAAAATTTGAGGGAGGGGGGGGGGGGGGGAGGAGGAATGACAGGAGGTCTCTAACATGACCAAGCACAGAGATACTCTACAGTACACCAAGTCAGGACTCTGATTGGTGACGGGACCCCTCCAACACCTTATGATTCTCCCAAAACATCACGAACTGATATTGCACATTTTGACGAAGACTTGTTCGGCATAAAATGTTTATCACGAAATCAAATCTAAGAACATTAAAAAACAAGTAGTTCGGTGAAGAACAAAATAGCCTATTTCCATACATCATACCTACTGTATGTTAATAAATTGCCACTATCAACTTACGAAGTTTCAGTTCGATTGCTGTAATAAGATTCGTAGAAATATTTCGGATGGTCACTATGTTTGATTTTTATATAGGCCTATGAGGAGTGAACATTCAGACCATGTTTTGTCCACCTATTTTGGAAAATGAGCTAGTGACGGTTTCTTATTCCTCTGTCTTTTGTACTTGAACCAATATCACTTTTCAGTCAAATCAAGCTGTTTCCTATTTAAAAATCATGTCAAAACTAGGGTTTCAGTCAGAGTGTGTTTTATCCACCTCTCAGTTTCAGATCAATCCATGCTTTGTCCACCTGGCCAATGAGATTGCAGGATTTCAGTCATGTGACTATTTGTTTGTATACCTTTGATCCATAACTTATTCTGCAGTTGCTACCTAGAGTAGATGCACTTACCATACCAAGTTTCACTGCGCTCGGATGGCTAAACCACGAGAAACGTCCATTTAAATAATTCAATTTCGCGTCACCGCCATGTTGGATTTGTACTCACCAGGTTATTGAAAGTCCCATACCCATAGGTAAACTTATGTTCATAGCCTTTATCAACATACAAAATTAGTAGATTAGCAGATAATTAGAACCGGCTAGATATTTCGGATGTTCACCATGCTGGATTTTATATATGTAGACCATAGTTTTATGCACTGTCTATAAGATGAATATTAATGCGTAGGTTCATTATTCAAACGTTGACTTCGATCGCATGATCAATACACAAGAAATAAAAACTTTATTTTAATATTTTGCACAACCGCCATCTTGAGGTTGTGTAAATAATTGAACTATATTAGATGTCAGTGCATTACAATGTTTACAAACATTTGATGTAGCATACTTCACTGCGCTCGGATGGTTAAATTGCGAGAAAAGCAACAGCAAACAAAAACAATATTACTGGCTTGCCCAAAAAGTAAAACCAACAGTCTCAAACGCGAAACCACGGACAAAGAACAGACTTTGAATTCTACGGGGATATGAGCACCCTAATTCTCATCCAGAAATGGTCTACTTCTTAAGTGATCGAAACCTCTTTGAAAGTTACATTCTATATCCGGACCAGAGGTGCAGGAAATGTAGGATTACGATTCACGTCTACAAATGTAGCGGCAATTGAATTATGTTAATGCTAACTCTCAATGGCCTTGAGAAGTATGATTAATACTGTTGAAAGGCGAGCCATATAATAATAACCTCTGAACTCAGGGGCGTATATAAGGGGAGCTGTGGCCCCCCGAAGAAAGCCAATAAAAATCTCTGCTTAGTAAATTGGCAAATATTTAGATATATGTGTCATTCATACTCCATAGGTCATAATAGAAAATTCATTAAATATAAAATTTTGTGTTGTATTGTTCGACTTTTTTCGTATTGCCACTAATAGTAGGCTATATAAACTTAAAAATTTTACAATTAACTCTTATCTAAAATAATTATACAAAGTTATATGCTTTAAGATGTGAGCCTCCGTGGCTTAGGTGGGAGCACGCCGGTCCCTCGCCGCTGGGTCCGTGGTTCAAATCCCGGTCACTCCAGGTGAGATTTGTGATGAACAAAGCGGAGGCAAGCAGGTTTTTCTCCGGTTGTCCCTGTCACAAATTCACTATCATTCATTTAATCATTGACCCAGGGGAGTGCGACAGGCTTCGGCAGCCGGCTCAGTTCATATCCTCGCCGCTAGATGGGGGCTTCATTCATTCCATTCCCTGACCCGGTCGGTCGACTGGAAGCAGGCTGTGGATTTTCACTTCATTATATGCTCTATTGGTTGATATTTCTGGGTATATTGCGGTGACAATACCCGGAGAATACTCACAATTTTCCAGGATAGTAAGCCCCCCTCCCGGAAAAGAAATTGTATATCGACTTAACTACTGCAGGAAGAAGAATTACATCACCGAGGACAGTGAAATGATTTTATACAGATCACTAGCAATTGTGGAGCCTCCGTGGCTTAGGCGGCAACACGCCGGCCTCTCACCGCTGGGTCCATGGTTCAAATCCCGGTCGCTCCATGTGAGATTGGTGATGGACAAAGCGGAGACAGACAGGTTTTTCTCCGGGTACTCCGGTTTTCCCTGTCACAAATTTCATTCCAGCAACACTCTCTACTATCATTTTGTCATTTATTTGATCATTGCCACAAGGGGAGTGCGACAGGCTTCGGCAGCCGACACAGTTCATATCCTCACCACTAGCTTCATTCATTTCATTCCCTGACCGGGTCAATCGACTGGAAGCAGGCTGTGGATTTTCAATTTCACTAGCAATTGTACCCGGCTGGCTCAGTTGCGGCTTCTCGGTTGAATCAGAAAGCTTTTTCCGTCAACTTCGCCAGTTTCTTATATCACCCGAATATAAAACAAAACATTAATTCCTGTTAATCCCAACATGGTATAAAGTGGTCTATTGGACTAGGTGCCGACCAGTAATACACTGGACACTCCTAATCAAGAGCATGCACACAGACCGGATTTGATTAGATTCCATATTAATTACCATCGTTTCTGCTTGTTCACAGAATAATTGTGTGTGGTAGGCCTACATTATGGATACTTCGAGGCATAGAATGTCCCTTCAACAAAAACAGTACTATGACCTAGTTTCACTGAAATCGCTCCAGCCGTTCAGATTTTATTAGAAACGAAAAGTGATCTGAAAAAACTGAAGACCTATGGCAGACGGGGTAGGACAATGAACGGAACAAAATTGCACCGCATGGCCACGTGAATAGCAGAAGCAGTGGCTATCAAAAATGTAGAGACAGGAATTGTAAAACAAATGTTGCTCCGATTCCCTACAGCCATGTGTTGGTAGCTACGGGATTTTTCTGAACATCAAGTTTTGTTTCAGGAGTCGAACAGCTGGTTTAAATATTGAGGCCGTGTGTCATGATGTTCTACATTACTTTATCAGCTAGAAATGGAGACTCGAATATTTAAACACCATGCACTAACCGACTTCTTGACAATAATATGGTCCCTCCGTGACTCGGACGGTGAGAAGCCGGCCATCTGCATCCAGAGTTCATACCTGGGCCGGTGCATCTCCCCTACCAACTATAGGCCACGACCGCTTCCGCCCAACTCCTCACCCAGTTTTATTCCTCAATTAACCCCTCAGATGTTGGGTGTAAACTGTAAAGGAAGGGCACCCAGTCTTTAAACCTTCTGCCACATTTGAAAAAGAAATACATTTCTCTTTATCCCCGATCTTGTGCAAACGGGAATAGTAGAAATAAAATTAAAGAGTTAGTTGTAAATTAGTGTATGGGATTGGGACATAATTGCATGAGCCCCGCATACCTGGGCGTGCGTTCAATTGGATGTGTTCCTGTGGTGACAGAGGTAGCGTGTGGAACTGGTTGGGGATATGGTAGGTAGCCGAGACTTGAAATAAGGTACGGTACTATCCCGGCATTTTCTGGAGGGAGTGTGAAAAAAAGACCGAGGAAAGCCCACACTCAAGATAGCTATCAGCTCCGTGATTGGAACTTTTGATCGTCTTCCTACAGCCCCCACCGCGGTGGTGGTGAGCGATGGAACGCGCACGGCCAAGCCGTGGGGTGGTACAACTTGGGCTACAAAATGACTAATGCATATAGGCCTTCGTCAAAAGTAAGGCATTTATTCACATACATGTGTATAGGGGTAACAGGCTTTCCTCATACCTAGAAATATTCGGTTTCCGGCTCAGTCAGGGATTCTAAAACTAACGCGAGGGCTGGAGTTTATACACTTAGCCACGTAAGGACAATTGAGTAGCTCCTTGGTGAGAGAGAGACGTAGTGCCTCATGGGTGAAAACCAAGGGAAGTCATCGTTTCCAATGATGCAATACGCAGGCTCTAAGCTGGGGGGGGGAAGAGGACAAAGCCGCAATACGCTGGCTCGGAGTCCTCTGGACCCAATCGTGGGATAAAATATACCACCACAATAAAAATTGAGTGCACTATCTACAGTCTTCGACTTTGATAAGGGGATAACTAACAAGGCTCCCTGAGCCGGAGGTTGCGGGCGGTAGGGTGGCTAGAGCCTTTCTGCTACTCCTGCCGCAGCACCCGGCAGGTTTCCATTTGGCATCACGAGGTTGGGAAACCCCATACCAGGAGTTAAATTCTTGACAGCCCCCCCCCCATCCAAAACCCTTGTTTTCAGACATCCTCTGCATAACGCAATACGTACCGGTAAGGGCGATCACCCCACACTCCTGACGACCTCTTCAATAAACATATTTTTGTAATGTCCCAATATCAAACAGTGGTATAATTGTATGGTTCTGCTTGGATCGGGTCGGTAAGGGTTCGTAGACCCGCGGCGTTTCAAGTAGTGATAGCGAACACCTTCAGTCAGTGGAATTTTGGTGACCTCTGTGCCGTATTGATGTTGATGCTCGTATGTTTGAGGGCTGGAACGGGGTCCACTCAGTCTCGTGAGACAAAACTGAGAAGAGGAAGGTTCGATTCCCACCTCAGCCATCCAGAAAGAGGTTTTCCGTGGTTTCCCACTACTACTCCAGGCATATTCTGGGATGGTTCCTAACCTAAGGCCACGGCCGCCTCCTTCCTAATCCTATTCCCAATTTACAAATACACCGAGTTGTACATCCATCATAACAACACGGGTTATTACACAAATCCCACACACACACCCAAATACACAGGACTATATGACCACCATGTCGCAGGCCCTAAAACAATCAACAACTCGTCTTGAACGATTTGTTGAGACCTGCTTCTTATTCTCCCTACAGGTAACCTCGACATGACATACTGACAAATACTGGCCTAGAGCTTAGTAAAATGAGGTCAGCCACGTATATAGGTTAGTATACAAGTCATCTGCCTATTCTGAAAACCACAATCAACAAGTGTGCTCGCTGTCAACTATCGAAACTAATCACTGGGGAAAATGTAAGACATGATATTTCGGTCCGATCAGAGAGGAAATCTATAATATAACATGCAAGAGCAGCAACCACCTCTGGCATTAATTAAATATGGCAATACATAACCGAAAACTGAGATGAAGACAGTGAGATGTCAGGTGTTCTGTTTTGACAAAGACAACTAGTAAATAAGCATCATAAATAGCCTTTAACTTACGTATTTCTACTAAAAAAAATACAACGCACGACATGGAATTTAAATTAAAAAAGAAAAATGACAAACTGAAGTCTTACCTGGCGAACGGAGTATCCTCCACGTGATACACGTTACGAATAGGTTCCTTCTTGATCAAATTGGTCAAACGATCATCAGATACACTTAGAAGACCTTTTTGTTCAGAATTCAAATAAATGTTATCTCCAAAATAAAACTTCGACATTTTGAGCGGCAAAACTGCCCGTAAGCACTTTTTAATAAATTCGAACCGAACAATTCTCAAATAATAAATCACATGTTTCGTCAATCGATTGTTAAGGGACAATGTCAACAGACAAGAGAGAAGTCGTTTGAAATTGCAATTTGGTTAAAAACACAAATCTTATCATTTAAATTTGTCCCAGTAAAAACTTTTGTCCAAACGCCGTTAAATCACCCCCAAGGTACCTTTTTCTATCCCCTCGTAAGACACTCAACTAGTAGCAAGCTTTTTTGTTTTTTTTTGTTTTTGTCACGCTCTACACATTTCAAACGCAACACTACATCCACCAACTGTTCATTACAGCCGCCCCTACTCCACTAACAAATAGCTACGTAACAAAGAGTATACATCTGAGCTTTGAATACAGGTTCGTGATCGACTACTCGAAACACTTCCCAAAGCCTCCTGAACGAGATCCAGAGAAGAGAGAGAAGCAAGACACGCGCGATCCTAGCGTCAGGATGGTAACTGAATGAATGGCCTTTTAAAACCACTCCTGCCCTCTTGCGAGCAAACTACATCACTGCTAAGTCACTTCATTCCTTAATTAATTCTAACAAAGAATATGGACGTGTATGTAAAGTATTGAAGCCATATTTTTCAGTGTTGCCTATACTAATTGATATTTGTAACTTTTCACTAGGGCAACACGAATTTGTCCAATGACTGGGCGGGGGTGCAATGTATATCATACAGTAGCGTAGCCAAGATCGACCAATGGAGGGTTATAGTTACTCAATCCAAATTCTACGGGCATTTCGAGCCATGCTCGTCAAATCGTGCATCACGGTTGCGAGCGCAGCTGCAGTTAGTTCAGAAATCATAGCGCTCACAGCGGCTATCCTGCTGAGTGTGGTTTTCCCCCGGCCTTTCCCAAACTCCCTCCAGAAAATTGCCGGAATAATACCTTACTTCAAGCCCCGGGGCACCTACCCCATCCCATCCCTGTCCCTGATACTGGCAACTCAAACTAACACTTGGGGCGCTGCGTTCGTCTGGATAAGTAGGGTAAAATTACTCAATAACACGCGTTTGATATAGAACACTTTTTATTTTTCGGTTATAATCAGTAAATGTGGTCACTAAAATAATGACAGTGTTATTTTCAATTGTATATATGTATAACTGTGCGATACACGTGATCTAATTTGTGTGTTCCACTGGATTTTATGTGTCAATTGCATATTATCAAGCATCGGTTGTCTGCTGGTATTTGTTTTTGTGCAGTTCGAGTCATAGCTTGCCACGGTGGGTGAGTGGTTATAGTGTCGGACCTCAAACCCCAAGATTGCAGGTTCACCCCTGGCCATGGTAAGTGATTTTTGAAGGCGACAAAAATCACGATACTCATGTCATACGTTGTTGGCATGTTGAAGAACCCATTTGAATTCAGTAGGCCGTGTTCAATGGCAAAATTAATCTCGGGATTTTCCGCCAACACAAAGTTCCTCCATTCTCTACTTGAAAGCGCTGTAGTAGTGTCAAGGAGTTCAGATATCTAACCTCCTTGACTTTCATAGCGTTCAAAGGAACGACGAAATTCGACATGCAAGCTACCCTCTGGGTGTCAATTAACAAAGCTTGCACCAGGCACCCGAGGCCATACGATATTATTATTATTATTATTATTATTGTCGCCTCCGTAGCGTAGCAGTCAGCATGGTCAGCTGCCGCCCCGGAGGTCCTGGGTTCGATTCCCGGCTCTGCCACGAAATTTGAAAAGTGGTACGAGGACTGGAACGGGGTCTACTCAGCCTCGGGTGGCCCAAATGAGTAGAGGGGGTTCGATTCCCCCTCAGCCATCCTCGAAGTGGTTTTCCGTGGTTTCCCACTTCATCTTCGGGCAAATGCAGGGATGGTCCCTACCGTAAGGCCACGGCCGCCTCCTTCCCTCTTCCTTGCCTATCCATCCCAATCTTCCCCTCCCTTCCCTCATGAGGCCCCTGTTCGCTTTGCAGGTGAGGCCGCCTGGGCGAGGTGCTAATCCCACCTCACCAGTTGTATCCCTTCCGATTAGATGTTCCCAGCTCTAGGACACTGCGTGGATAGGCGGTAGGGGTGAGTTCCCTCGCTGAGTCCCTGGGAGCCACCACCCTGGAGGGTAAACACGATTTAAACAAGTAGTTCCGTAAAGAACTATACAGCCTATTTTCATATATCCTGCTCATGTTAATTTCTTCTAACAACATACAAAATTTCAGTTTAATTGCTGTAACAGATTCGTAGATATTGAGAACCGTCTAAATATTTCAGATTGTCGCCAGGTTGGATTTTTATTTTTGTACTATTACATTAAGATTATTGTGTACGTGTGGTATTCAAACTTCAATCGCATGATTAGAACACAAGAAGTAAAAACGAGATTTTGAAATTACGCACAGCAGCCATCTTGTGATTATGCAAACAATTGAAATAAATTAGATGCCAGTGGATCAACATTTGTATAAGCATTTAACGTGCAACGTTTCACAGCACTCGGATAGTTAATTCTCGAGAATCGTCCATTTAAATATTTATACTTCGCGTCGCCGCCATGTTGGATTTGTGCTCACCAGGTTAATGAAAGTCCTATAGGTGAACATATGTTCATAGTCTCTATTGCCTAGGTTCATTATTCAAACTTTCACTTCGATCGCATGATTACGACACAAGAAATAAAAACTTAATTTAAAAATTTCGCACAGCCGCCATATTGAGGTTATGTAAACAATTGATTTAAATTAGATGGCAGTGCATTACAATCTGCAAAATCATTTACTGTACCACATTTCACTGCGCTCAGAGAGTTAAATCACGAGAAAAGTCTATTAAAATATTTCAAATTCGCTTGGTCGCCATGTTCGTTTTTTACTTTACAAGTTTATGAAGTATACATAGATAAACTTTTACCAGTACCCTTTATCACCGTACAAAATTGCAGGGTAATATCTGTAATAGTTTCGGAGATATAGAATGTCAGTGAAATATTTCGCACAGCCGCCATTTTGAGGTTATGTAATGAATTGAACTAAATTAGACTCCAGTGCATTACTATGTGTATAAACACTTGCTGTACCTAGTTTCATTACGTTTGGATGGTTAAATCGTGAGAAAAGTCTATTTAAAAGTCTCAACTTCGCTTGGTCGCCATGTTCGTTTTCTACTTTACAAGTTTATGAAATATACATTGGTAAACTTGTATCAGTACCCTTTATCACCGTACTAAATTGCAGGGTGATATCTGTAATAGTTTCGATATATAGAATGTCAGTGAAATATTTCGCACAGCCGCCATTTTGAAGTTATGTTAACAATTGAACTAAATTAGACTCCAGTGCATTACAATGTGTATAAACATTTGCTGTACCAAGTTTCATTACGTGTGGATAGTTGAATCGCGAGAAAAGTCTATTTAAAAGTCTCAACTTCGCTTGACCGACATGTTGGTTTTGTATTCACCAGGTTTTTGAAAGTCTCATAGGTGAACTTCTAGTAGTACCCTTTATCACCGTACACAATTTCAAGGCGATATCGGTAATAGTTTCGGAGATATTGAATGCTAGTGAAATATTTCGCACAGCCGCCATTTTGCATTGGTGAGACGTAACTAAATTTGAAGGGCACGGTCGAGGTCGCCGGGAATAGTGCTATGAACATACCGAGTTTCATTGAAATCGCTCCAGCCGTTTAGATTTTATTAGGGGGGGACACACACACGAATCACACACACACACACACACACACACGCACACGCACACACACACGGACAAAAGGTGATCTCATAAGCCTATTTTTTTCAAAATTGAAAATAGGCTAAAAATAAATAAATACCGTATTATTATTATTATTATTAGTTCGAGTCATGGCGCTGTTACGTTTAAAAGCTATATTTGAGTTTGCTCACTGTACCATAGACTCTAGAAATTATTTGCTGCTTGCTAGGGCGAAGGGATGAGTTTAACTTGTATTAAAACTCGGGGTAGACAGGAATTGCTTGATTTGGATGGTATTTACCCTGCGAAGTCAAATTAGGCCTGTATAACTCGTAATGGAATGGCTCGGATATCGCAGAGCGAGGTGATGACGGTTGGTAGGGTTATTGGAAATGAACTAGGGAGCGGGAAAGGATACCTGACTGATGAAGCTTGGCTGTCCTCGACTGGTGTAGGCCTAGGCTTGGCTGTCTTGGTACGGCTTGGCTTGGCGAGACTGTGCTTGGCTGTCTATATAGGTGCGGCTTGGCACGGCGTAAGTGAACAATCCGTCCTGTCGTCAGTGAGTGTAGTGGTGAGTGGTCCAACCCGCTCTTGCCCCCCGTCTTTATTTGGTATCGTCACCTTTCGGCTATTGCTATTTGCTTCTTTTGGAAAGTGATGAAAACGTATATCCGCAGCCCACTTATATATCGACTTACAGCCGTAAACTGAGCAATATACTTTGCTTGTACTCATTTTGCACTCTTATCAACGCGTAAAACTTATTACTTATGTATAATCACGAAGAATTTACCACGATCTGCTTACCAATACAAGAAACCATTTACAAACAGTCACCACGTGTCAAATGTACCCTACTTCGTAAGTTTCTCATTTTTACCGCTAGATGTCATATCAGATAGCTGGAGTTGCCAATAGTTATACACACTTCTACAGTCATCATGGCAAGGGGTCGATAACCTAGATGTTAAGCCCCTTAAAACAACTATTATCATCATCATCATCATAGCAATGCTGGTTATCAGACAACTCCATTAGGCTACACACCCAACTACACGGGGCTGATGACCAAGATGTCTCAAGCCCCTCAAATGAATTAACAACTCTACAAGTATTTCTATTTCTCATTGAGATATTATTACACAAGAAAAGTTTCATGTACGGTATTTTGGTAAAGTAGTGTTCGAGTAATATGCACAAAAGACCAAAAAAAATCAGTTCCGAAAAAAATGAAGTTAATTATTGAAAGAATTGTCTTACCTCAATGGTACATCGAGAACATTTCTGTTGCACAGACAGGAACAAAATAAACTGGCAAAGGAAACTCGATGCTCTCTACGCTACCAACATGATTGCATATCTCTCAACAAATGGGAGGTGTGCTCACTAATTTTGCTCTCCTATAGTAAAGCCATCATTACTTCCGACTTGACGATTCTGTGTTACCCTAGAGTTATCTAGCGGTCAAAAGGAAAATCACTTTAACTAGATAATCACAGGCAGCCATACAAATCGAAATATCGCGAAATATTGATTTTCGTTCGTGAAGTCACGATTTAGTGAACGAAACTCTAGCCTAGAACCGAAACGTCAAGTCGGAAGTAATGATGGCTTTACTATAGTTTACTAGTAGAAAACATTTACAGACATCTTAGCAAAAGTGAGCATGACCTCTTACTATGTATAGGCCTAATGTTGATTTATGAGTTATACAATCCTCATTTTTATGTTTAATTAAATGTTTTTTTTAACAGAATCCTGTATCTTATATTGTAATTAGCCCTGAACGCCTAAAATCCCATTTTCGAAGTTTTTTGTCGTGTACCTAGGTCCTTCTTGCCTTTAAAAGGCTGCATGCAGCCGACGGCTTAGTAGCTTACACAACACATGAAAATTTTTATTAATTCGTCACTGGGGGATAACCGTAAGTCGGGGGGAGTTGCTGAACATATATTTATGTAATATGAAGCAACTCGGCTGACGGCTATCTCACGCTCAAGAAGTTAACAACGATCTCCAAATTAGTGTTAATGTACCCATTGAATTCTCTGCGTCCTTATTAAAACGATTTATTTTTCATTAAAATTACCGTAGATCAATTTACATAAAACTTCCCTCCAGCCAAGAAAAGAAAGAAAGCTAATATTGTCCCGCTATGTGGGATTTAAAATTATTCAGTGCTAGGCTTAGTTTGAAATAAGCAATAATTAGCGGGGTATAAGTAAGATTGGCAACCCTGGGATGACAGATTTATACCAAAGTTGTACCAGAGTCTAAAATACACAATCTCGAAGCTCGCTACGTTCCGAAATTGTATCTCCGTGGCAGTTGGAGTGACACTAGCGCTCGCGAGGGCCAGCAAGCTGGCAACTGCCTTGAACCATCGCTGCATGGCTGCACTATTAAAATAACTGGTTATATTACTACGTTTTGATAACTTACAGCGAGATGGACTTTCAGTGCCTATTAATTTAGTTTTGGTATATATCTTCATGTGGCCTCTATATTCCAGTACATTATGAACTGGTACTGTCGCGAGAGTCGCCTCCGTATCGTAGCGGTCAGCATGGTTAGCTGCCGCCCCGGAGGTCCTGGGATCGTTTCCCGGCTCTGCCACGAAATTTGAAAAGTGGTACGAGGAATGGAACGGGGTCTCCTCAGCCTCGGGTGGCCCAAATGAGTAGAGGGGGTTCGATTCCCCCTCAGCCATCCTCGAAGTGGTTTTCCGTGGTTTCCCACTTCGTCTTCGGGCAAATGCCGGGATGGTACTGCACTCGAAATCATGACTAGGAGAGAGGAGAAGACAGGACGAGGTATGAACCAAGGACCACATCAGAAAAATGGCATATTTTAAATTTGGAATTTTCGACTAAATTAGCAGTCCAGATTGAAGAGAACGTTAATACATGCATTTGGGAAAATTTTCGTCTGAAGAAATAGTTTTATTTCATGTATAATGGAGATTTTAAGATTTGGTAAATTTTTAACCATGAGTGAATGATAGAGATACTGTCTTGAAAGTCGACACTTTTAACGAGGTGCGCGGTGAGAAACCAGTTTTTGATGCGAGGGGAGAGCGAAGGTGGACTTGAGGTCAGACACACGTCAGTATCAAGAGTGGGGGTCAGAAGCGCGCCACTTTCAGGCGAGAACCAATTGGAAAATAGTTTGAATACAAAGGAAGGAACAAATATTAAAATCTTTATTTTAATATTTTATGAGAGTGTTGCACATTGAATTCACCAGCAGAGAAAAAGAAATTTAATTGGCAAAACAGATTTTAAATTGAAAGACTGAGAGAGAAGTTATGTATGAATTTGTTAATATCCATAGCGGTTGGAGGCTAGTTGATCAGATTTACGAGGGAAATCTAACCGAGGAGGCTAGGTGACGCTAGCAGACGAGGCTCTTTCTACATGGACCGTCGAGAAGACAAGACGTATATTGTATTTACTCTTCAGAAGTATTAGACAAAGGTTTTGTGAACTGAAGACTTCAAGATGAAACAAGTAGAAATGAAAACGAACAATTAATATTACAAGTCGACAGTATTGAGAAAAGTTATTCATCATATTCTAAAAGAAGAAATCTACGACGAGAGAAAACGCTGCAAGTTACAAACTGAACATCGAACACGTAACTACGAAGAACGAAAGTCTGAAGAAGGGAGACTTAAACCATTGAAAATTCAACAATCTAGACAAGAATGATTAAGAATTTAGGTCGAAGGGGAAGAACTACGAGTACAAACAATTGCGCGGTGAGAATGATGTTTTAAATTCACCATGATGAGAAGATAGGACTATACTGAACCGGTGAGATTCAGAAATGACCAGGGTGACATAGCAGTATGCATAGCGAACTGCAGACCACCGCAGTTTTCGCTAACATAACGTTGCAAGCTACTACAAGGGAATTTCACGACATGGAGGTGATTTTTCATGATGGAAAGAACTATTCAAACTACCGACTTCAAAGAACATCTAGATATGAGAAGAAGAAGAAGACGAGCGGATGCGTGATGGAGATGACAACGAACCCAGGACTGATGGACGCGAGGCCAGCAGAGCAGAGGCGAGGTCGTGTCATCATCTTGCACGAGAGAAGTGGGTCGCGAGCGGGAAGACAGCTGATAACCTGTTTTCGAGACAGCACACCAGGTCATTCAACTTTAATGCAGTCCACTCAAGGCCGAGGTGACATAACACAGTCAGACTGGAGCAGCACGCAGCATTCCAGAAACCATACGGTGACGTTACGAGGACATAGGAGTCATCAGGTCTGTCACCAACGATCTCAGAAAGAAGGTAGAAGTGTGCATTTTTCACATCTGTAGTTAGACTTTGTTCACGTTATTCCAGAATATTGACCAACATATTTGCATTTGTAACCTATGTTATTATTGTCTTGAAAGTTTTAGTAAATTTTAGTAATTGCGATAGTTATTTTCATACGTCTTTGGACGTATTTTGAAGTCTTGATCGATGATATTAGACATCGTTAGTATTTTTCATTGTCATTTTAGAGCGTTAAAATTTTACTTACGAACGATTTCGTTGCGATTGCGAACGTATATTCCGTAGATTTGTTGTAACATTGGAGAACTCCGTAGATGTATTATAACATTGGAGAATTTAGTAGATTTGATGATATATTAGAGAATGTTGTATATTTGTGGAAATAGTGAAGGACGATAATATATTTGTATTGAAACAAGAGTAATGAAGCACAACATTGTGAGAAATAAATAAGTAATGTATCAGAGAAAGAATATATTCATGTGTTTGACGAATGTAAATAGTTTATTACTTGAAGTGAGGAATGGAAGGACAGAGAATCCTATAAGCAAAGAATTTATTCATTTCAGAAACGAAATAAGACGCATAGAACGATAGAGCTAACAGAAGTATTCCATATTGGCATTGAGGTAACTTTTGTATGCCAGTAATGTACTGACATTGTAGAACCCAGAATTTTGATGAACGGAAAAGAACAGTATACGATAATGAAGGCATAACTGAACGAGAAATGTTATTATGAAATGTAATGGATGTATATTTATCATGAAACGATACTGTAAGATGGAAGGAGAGATATACATATTTATTATGAACAAAAGTGAGGGAAGATTATTGTTATTTTTATAACAGACACAAGCAGGCTTGAAATTCAGAATTAAGCGATAAATTGTAACAAAGTAATATGTGAAACGAAGGGAGGAAGTATATGGAGAGTATTTGGATATAGCACGAGATGTATAATCGATAGAGGAGTTTGTAGGAAGGAGAGAGACGTATTCATGAACGTCATTACAGTTGTAATTTCTAGTAGGAATACTAAATATCATACTTTGATGAAAGTAGTTGATATGGAACGGTTGAAGTTAGTGAACGTGCTAAGAAAAGGAAGGTTTATGAAATGCATTTGTATTGTTGAAGGCGTAACTGAAGACGCGATAATATGTAACGTGAGTAATTGAAGAAAGGTTTTGTAATATTTTGTGGTGAGCAAGAGAAGTCATATGTTGTATTTAGTAGGAGTGTGGGAGTGAGGATTCATGCCACAAACACTCGATTTTTGGTTGAAGAGCTTATCTGAACAGTCGTGCATTGTTAGTTTGTTTTATTATTAATTATTGAAATACCAGAGTTGTACACTAAAGTGATGGAATATTAACTTCACTGTTCGTATTTATGATTCACATGGAATTGACACACAAACTAGTTTTTTGACTAGTTTATTGTGTGAGACACGCAGAAAGTTGGTGATACACGTAAAGGAATATGATAAGACAGGAGGAAAGTGATGAAATGAACTCTAATGAATTAGAGACAGTTATTTTTACATCGTGCCGGACGCGATTATGTATAAAATGTAAATACGTTATTATTTTAGTATTAATTATTATTTTTATTATATTTAGGAACATAAGATTTAAATTTGAAGACTTTAACGATTGTATTATGTAGGGAGTATATTTGTTGCGATGAGCGTTAACGCCTAATTTTAGTAAACAAATAGGACAGACACTACTGTCACTAATTAAAATATGTGTTTATTTAAAAAGTATTAAGCAAGAGATACTTGTTGCAGTAGTATAAAGATGCTAGAAAGACACTTATTAAGCGCATCAGGCCTAAGTGAGGCACATATAATTATTTTATTTTATTCTTGTCGAAGGGAAGATAATTTTTGTCATGTTATATTTTATTATTAATAAATGGCAAGAACATTTTTATTCTTGCTGAGTTTTTTAGAATTGTTTCTTTGATTCAATGCTTAATTACACTAGAACGATACCGCTAGCAAGATGCACACAGATGATCGACGATTTATCTTAACGCCCGAGAGCCAAGCTGCTCGTTAATCCTCTACTTTTATTTGTTTATATTTTCTCTACTGTATGCAACTAGTTAGTAGTATAGTTAGAGATGTATATGTGTGTTCCTAGGGTTTCCTAGTCATCAGTCCGGTGAGAGTTGTTCAACTCATAGCCGGGTGTTGACATTCTCACGATCCTTTTACCATCTGTGCGGATTTGGGACTGTGCTATAGATGAATTCGAGCGCATATATAACATATCTAATTGATGGTCGCCCAACTAGAGTGGCTTCGACATTGTCGATTGCATGGTTCTATCGAATTTGTAAATTTGAATTCCCAGTGCTGAGTGACCAGTGGTTGTGTCGAATTTGTTACACTAGGTGATATTTGGTAATCACGGCTATTTGAAGCATGTTTGGTGTACGACACAGTCGTGTTTTGTTTGTATTTTAAATGCCGATCCCAATCTAACAAGTTGAAGAGATGAATTCCCGTTGTTTGATATATGGAGTACAATTCGTTGTGAGACATATATTGCATTGTTCCGGCGAAAGACTTTTTGGTCAAGTATAACGATAAATGTAAAGTGATGTCATATTTAAATAAATTTTGGTTAGAATTAAGTGTTGAAGCAAGTTCAAGGTTAGGTAATTGATAGTGCTAGATACCGTTAGCGTTAGTATTGACGTAGGTAAGGTAGGAGAACATATCTACGGAATGCGTGAGTGTATCGTAAGAAATTATAAATGTTGGTCATTCTGGAATCTCACTGTGTTTAGTATAGTAATACTTCCCATATTTTCTCATTGTATAAGATTATGTCTGGCCTGTTTGTCATCTCTTGATGAATACAGTACATTTGCATTTGTCAGTTGGCACAGGCTAGAGTAAAAGGTGGCTTTTCACCGATGTCTCAGTCTCACTCATGGCTGTGATTATATGGAAGCTACTGAGGTATGGGTGGTGCTTAGTAATGGCATTCAGGGCACAGTCAGTGCCTGTGAATGCTGTGAAAGGTTCTACTCATAGTGTTAGGACTACTGTTCTGACTCAGTGAGGAAAGCAATGGCAAACTACCTCACTCCTCTTCTTGCCTAGAACGCCTCAATATAGCACTGCCTTGGGTTTTTGTGGGTATCTACTCACATAACGTAACGGCGGTGCTTTTGAGGATCCAACCAGCCTTCGGGCTGACTACCTAACAGAAAGATTATGTCGTCTGAGGACATCACCTATATCAGGTCGATACTGGAGCAGATGAGGACCAGTCAGGCAGGATTAACTGCCCACGTTGAAGCCCTACACACTATTACACATGAAAACACTAAAAAGATAGGGGAAGAAATTAAGGATACTACAGCAGCTTTGAAGGAAGAGAGTAAGTTGGCGCAAGAAGAGACCAAGAAAGCGCAGGAGGAGATTAAGACAGCCTTAGAAAGGACACAAGAAGAAAGTAGACAGGCGAAAAAAAGAAAGTAGACAGGTGCAAGAAGAAAATCGACTGGCACAAGAAGAAGCGAAGAAAGCACATGAGGAGATAAAGAAAGCTCTAGAGAGGGCGCAGAATGAAGGAATAGTATCACAGGAAATGAGTAGACTAGCTCAGGAAGAAAGTCGATTGGCGCAAGAAGAGAGTAGAAAGGCAGAAGAGGAAGCTAAAAAGGCGCAAAACGAGGCCAAAGAAAAACAAGAAAAGGCACAAGAAGATGCGGAGAAGCGACTATAAGAGCTACAGCAAACTCTACAAAATAGCATAGATACTATAAAGGTTGACAACACAAACCATTTCAACACAATTTCAGGGTCCCAAGGTGAGTTGCAGAATCAGCTGACTACCTTAACTGGTACAGTTGGTGAGCTCCAACAAAAGGTAACGAATCAACAACAATTGATATCTGAGGGCATAAATGTTGATATAAACAAATGTATTGTTGAAGCTGTGTTAAAATTGAAAGAAGAGGTGTTAAAGAATAGTAGTGAGTTCATCTATGAAATGCATGGTAAGATAATGAAAGAGGTTAAGGACATAGAAAGTAAGACTAATATTCATGTAACTGGGTTGCGAGAGGAATTAACGAAACGAATAGACTCTTTGGAGGAATCCCATGTTACAACAATTAGCGAAATTACGAGCAAAACCGATAGAATTAAACTTAAAGAATTAGATAAAATCAGACAATTAGTTGATGAGGTCAACACTGAAAGAGCTAAGGTCAAGTCTGAGCAGGAGAAAGAGATAGGTGATCTTAATGAACATATGAAAGCACTGTCGATTAGGGATACATCCAGCATGAAAAAAGATCTACACGAATTCCTTAAAGAGAGAGACAGTCAACTGAGAGGAGAATTTCACAGACTAGGAGTCAGCCAAGGTGAACAGGAAGAGGATAAGGAGAGAGTATACACTCAAATGTTTAGTAGGTCACGCCATAACACTTTTGGAACGGAACACACCGAGAGGAATATAAGAGAACCGGACATGGTAGGAAGGACATACGATCAGATTCCCAGTAGGAACAATCAGAGTGTGGTAGTGATTAAAAGCCATGAGGAGAAACCAGATAAATTCACGGGGGAAGGAAACGTCACCGACGTTGAATTTTTAAGAGACATGCGTTACTACCTGGAGGAGAATAAAATTCCCAGAGAGAGATGAGAGTAGTAGAGAAGTACTTGTCAGCAGAAGCGTTAATTTGGCATAGCGCGTTTAGATATACCTATACCACGTTCGACGAATTCGTTGAGGCATTGTTAAAACGATTCTGGAGCGAAGAGTTGCAACAAGACATCAGAGCAGAAATATATTCGAAGAAATATCCTTACTCTGTACCGACACGTTATGCGAGCTACTTCACTAACCAATTAGCCCGCTTGCAACATCTTCATACACCATTGGCAGAACCGGAGCTGATACACGTCATATCCAGAGAATTACCATCCGAGGTTAGGAAACACCTGATTTCGCCTAATGTAAATACTTTAGAAGACATGGATGAGTTGCTGCGAAAATTAGACAACACGAGTTCTATAGCGCAATCTCAAGGACAAACCAACAGTCAGAATACGAGAAACAGGCATGAAAACAGAGAGGTACACACAGTGTTGGTTGATCAGAAACAACAGACTGTTGTAACACCAGCTAGGATAGGACCAATAAGGCATAACAACTATGGTAGGACCAGGTATGATCCAGGTTACAATAGAGCCAGAGAAGGTTGGCCATATAAGAATAGGTACTGGAACGACAGACAGAGGGGGTCCAGATACCAAAATAGCAACTATAATAATAGGGGATTTCAAAGAAATAACTACCCCGACAGGCAGAATGAAGGAGATCAAAGAAGGTATTCCAGATATAGGAACTGGAACGATGGCAACCAACAACAACAACAACAGAGACGTCCTATACAACTGTAACAACAACAACAACAACAACAACAACAACAACCGAGGAACAACTATCAGAGGAGCAGATGGAGAGATGATGGGAATGTTCAAAGATGCTATGAAGAACGAGAAAGAGAAAGCCAGAATTACAGAAGAAATCAGAGAGATAGAGAAGAAAGGAACAACCCCAACAACAGACACAAGTGAGTGACGAACCTCAACCAGGAACCAGTCGTGAAGGCCAAAACCACGACAGAAATGGACCAAAAAAACGCCAAATCAGAAACGAAGGTAGATGAAGACGTAAATCACACAATAACGAGGCATGAGATCGCCATCAATGAACTATACGAGGTCACCGATGAAGAATTGTTATACGAGAGAGAGGAGCCGAAGAAAGGAAATACAGTCAGATTACCTATAATCCATATGAAAGTAGGGGAGAACACTTTAAAAACCCTTATAGACAATGGTGCTACAGCCTCATTCATATCTGAGAGTAGTTTCCAGAAGTTAGAAGCTGAGAATTTATTAACTGCATTGCCTGTATCCACTATAAAGGTGAGATGAGTATTTAATGACAAAACTATGAAGTGTAAAGTACAAGCATTGGTGGAATTTTATATAAACGAGCAGAGATATGAACAGGTATTCATAGTGCTCAGTCACATTAGTTTTGATGCAATACTGGGTATAGACTTTATTACACAGTCAGGAGCTGCCATTGACCTAAAGAATGGAATTATCAGATTAAAAAATAGCGAAGCAGAGGCTGGAACTTCAAGCTCGAAGGAACAAGAGTACTGCATGGAAGATGGTATTGAAGAAGGGAGATTGGAAGTGATGGTCTTGGAAGTACAAGAGGAACGAAGAAGACGTCCCAACTATCCCATAGAAAATTTTGGATATTATCAGGAGAAATTGGAGGCACTAATTTCACACATCACTGATATTTTTGATGACAAACCAGGAGTGATTAAAGGTTTCAAATATCAGATTCGCTTGATAGATAACGCTCCATTTCAGGAGAAACTCAATCCGATACCTGAAAAATATCACGAAGAAGTTGCAGAGATTATTAAAGGCATGGAAAGGGATGGTATTATTCAGAAGCAGGCTACTCCATATTTAAACCCAATCACTGTGGCGAAGAAGGCAGATGGAAGCTTGAGGGTTTGTTTAGATGCCCGTCAGATCAATATGTTAAAGATGAAAGAACAAGACAGGCCATCGAAGATAAGGGAATTACTGAGAAAATTCCGTGGAAAGACCTGTTTTTCTGTCATCGACCTGACGGCCAGCTTTTACCAAATTAAGTTGACTGAAGATAGCAGATGCTATACTGGTTTTCTATTTATAGAAACTAGTTTTACGTTTCGTCGGGTTCCGTTTGGTTTAGTGAACTCGAGCCCAGCACTTATTAGAGCTCTCGATAATAAGCTGAGCGAGGAGGTAAAGAAGTACGTCATATGGTATGTCGACGACTTGATAATTTCCTCAGAAACGCCAGAGCAGCATTTATTGCATCTGAGAAGATTATTTGAAGACTTGAGAGAAGCAAATATTAAAGTCAACTTCAACAAATGTCACTTTTTCCAAGAGAAAATAAACTTTTTAGGACACACCATAGATCAATTTGGTTATCATCCAAACAATGACAAAATTGAAGCAATTTCGGAATTTCCTAGACCTAAGAAGATTAAGGATCTTCGAGCATTTTTAGGTCTTTGCCAATTTTTGAGTAGTCATTGTCCACGTTATTCGGAAGTGATGGCTCCACTTCACGAACTCTTAAAGAAAAATAATCAATGGAAATGGGACACTACAGTAGAAAATGCCTTTGTACAAGCTAAGGAAATGCTTAAAAACAACATTAAGCTGGAATATCCTGATTTTGAGAGGACATTCATTGTGGAAACAGACGCATCTAGGATTGGAATAAGCGCTGTATTATATCAGAAAGACTCTGAAGGGAACAACCACTACATAGCTTTTCATAGTAGGAAGCTCAGGTCACACGAGGTGAATTACTACACTACAGTGCTGGAAGCTTTAGCTGTCATAAATCCATTACAACATTGGAAGAAGCTATTGATAGGCCATCCTATAATTATTAGAACTGACCATAAGGCATTGGAATTCATGCTGAAGTCTGATTTGTCTAGTGACAGAATGACTAGATGGACTATGTTCTTGCAACAGTTCAATGCAACCATTAATCACGTGCCAGGCAAAGATAATCTGTTAGCAGATATACTGTCAAGGCATCCAACAGCCAAGACAAACGTCAGAGTTAATGTCATACAAACTGATGACGAAGACCAGGCAACATTGGACAAGTTAGCCAGAATCTCAACTTTTCAAAGGAAGAACGCATTTCTGAGAAACATGTATAAGTATTTGTCAGGAAGATTAAATGTACAGAATGCTACTTACGAGGAGATGAGAATAAAATCTAGACACTTTGTACTCCAGGGAGACAAAGTCTGTAAATATGTGGATGTGGGTCATACTAAGATCAGAGTAGTGATACCACCAGAATTGATTCTACCAGTTGTATGGTTAACACACAAGTCTATAGGTCATGGAGGGTTAGACAAAACCTACAGTACTGCCCAGGAAAATTTTTATTGGATTAACATGCGAGAATCCATTGCTATTGTCATACGATCTTGTGAACTTTGCCAGAAGAACAAATACAATTCAGAGTTGCTATTTGAGAAACCGAAGGCTATTATACCAACGAAGCCATTGGAATTGTTCAGCCAGGACATTTTCGGGCCTGCACCGAAGAGCTTACGAGGAAATCAATATGTACTTGTCACCATGGATGTATTTTCGAAAATCATTATGCTAAACCCTATGCAGAAAGCAACAACAAAAGCAGTTCTGAAGCATTTAGAGAAGAACGTGATACCGAAGCTAGGAAAGCCAGAGAAATTAATAACGGATCATGGAACTCAATATACAGCTGCAGAATTCGAAGAAACTATGGAGAGATTGGATATAAGTCATATTTATAGTTCTGTGAGAAGCCCACAAACAAATCCTATTGAAAGATCGATTTTGGAACTATCAGAGTACATTCGCCTATACAGTTCTGAAAATCACGCGAATTGGGTGAAGGTGATACCACTGGTAGAATACTGCATGAATAGCACTCGTCATGAGAGCACGAATGAGATTCCAACAGTACTGCATTATAATGAAAAACCTAGAAGACCATGGGATGAAATCATAGATATCCAGGAAGTTACAGAGATACCGATGGACAGAAGGATAGAAGAAGCCAGATAACATCTCAACAAGTCCGCAGAAAAGCGATTGAAGAGAACGAGAGGCAAGCGATTCAGCAGACCACTGAGAGAACGAGACTTGGTTCTGACGAGAACAAATGTGACGGCTGACGTCTTGAAGAAGATATTTGGAAAATTCAGTAATGTTTTCAAAGGGCCGTTCAATGTAGCGAAGGTTTATAGAAATAATTGCTATGCCATAGGTAGAATGAGCGATAATCGTATTATTGGGAAATACAATCTTTCTAAGTTAAAGAGATTTTACCCCAAGATTCAATAGAGACACGATTTCGACAGCATATCTATGATTAGTAACGATATGTAGTAACAGAAAGTCCATTCTTATACTTTCTATTAAGGTCGAATGGGGAAATGCACTCGAAATCATGTCTAGGAGAGAGGAGAAGACAGGACGAGGTATGAACTAAGGACCACATCAGAAAAATGGCATATTTTAAATTTGGAATTTTCGACTAAATTAGCAGTCCAGATTGAAGAGAACGTTAATACAAGCATTTGGGAAAATTTTCGTCTGAAGAAATAGTTTTATTTCATGTATAATGGAGATTTTAAGATTTGGTAAATTTTTAACCATGAGTGAATGATAGAGATACTGTTCTGAAAGTCGACACTTTTAACGAGGTGCGCGGTGAGAAACCAGTTTTTGATGCGAGGGGAGAGCGAAGGTGGACTTGAGGTCAGACACACGTCAGTATCAAGAGTGGGGGTCAGAAGCGCGCCACTTTCAGGCGAGAACCAATTGGAAAATAGTTTGAATACAAAGGAAGGAACAAATATTAAAATCTTTATTTTAATATTTTATGAGAGTGTTGCACATTGAATTCACCAGCAGAGAAAAAGAAATTTAATTGGCAAAACAGATTTTAAATTGAAAGACTGAGAGAGAAGTTATGTATGAATTTGTTAATATTCATAGCGGTTGGAGGCTAGTTGATCAGATTTACGAGGGAAATCTAACCGAGGAGGCTAGGTGACGCTAGCAGACGAGGCTCTTTCTACATGGACCTCGAGAAGACAAGACGTATATTGTATTTGCTCTTCAGAAGTATTAGACAAAGGTCTTGTGAACTGAAGACTTCAAGATGAAACAAGTAGAAATGAAAACGAACAATTAATATTACAAGTCGACAGTATTGAGAAAAGTTATTCATCATATTCTTAAAGAAGAAATCTACGACGAGAGAAAACGCTGCAAGTTACAAACTGAACATCGAACACGTAACTACGCAGAACGAAAGTCTGAAGAAGGGAGACTTAAACAATTGAAAATTCAACAATCTAGACAAGAATGACTAAGAATTTAGGTCGAAGGGAAAGAACTACGAGTACAAACAATTGCGCGGTGAGAATGATGTTTTAAATTCACCATGATGAGAAGATAGGACTATACTGAACCGGTGAGATTCAGAAATGACCAGGATGACATAGCAGTATGCATAGCGAACTGCAGACCACCGCAGTTTTCGCTAACATAACGTTGCAAGCTACTACAATGGAATTTCACGACATGGAGGTGATTTTTCATGATGGAAAGAACTATTCAATCTACCAACTTCAAAGAACATCTAGATCTGAGAAGAAGAAGAAGAAGACGAGCGGATGCGTGATGGAGATGACAAGGAACCCAGGACTGATGGACGCGAGGCCTGCAGAGCAGAGGCGAGGTCGTGTCATTATCTTGCACGAGAGAAGTGGGTCGCGAGCGGGAAGACAGCTGATAACCTGTTTTCGAGACAGCACACCAGGTCGTTCAACTTTAATGCAGTCCACTCAAGGCCGAGGTGACGTAACACAGTCAGAATGGAACAGCACGCAGCATTCCAGAAACCATACGGTGACGTTACGAGGACATAGGAGTCATCAGGTCTGTCACCAACGATCTCAGAAAGAAGGTAGAAGAGTGCATTTTTCATATCTGTAGTTAGACTTTGTTCACGTTATTCCAGAATATTGACCAACATATTTGCATTTGTAACCTATGTTATTATTGTCTTGAAAGTTTTAGTAAATTTTAGTAATTGCGATAGTTATTTTCATACGTCATTTGGACGTATTTTGAAGTCTTGATCGATGATATTAGACATCGTTAGTATTTTTCATTGTCATTTTAGAGCGTTAAAATTTTACTTACGAACGATTTCGTTGCGATTGCGAACGTATATTCCGTAGATTTGTTGTAACATTGGAGAACTCCGTAGATTTATTATAACATTGGAGAATTTAGTAGATTTGATGATATATTAGAGAATTTTGTATATTTGTGGAAATAGTGAAGGACGATAATATATTTGTATTGAAACAAGAGTAATGAAGCACAACTTTGTGAGAAATAAATAAGTAATGTATCAGAGAAAGAATATAGTCATGTGTTTGACGAAAGTAAATAGTTATTACTTGAAGTGAGAAATGGAAGGACAGAGAATCCTATAAGCAAAGAATTTATTCATTTCAGAAACGATATAAGACGCATAGAACGATAGAGCTAACAGAAGTATTCTATATTGGCATTGAGGTAACTTTTGTATGCAAGTAATGTAATGACATTGTAAAACCCAGAATTTTGATGAACGGAAAAGAACAGTATGCGATAGTGAGGGCATACCTGAACGAGAAATGTTATTATAAAATGTAATGGATGTATATTTATCATGAAACGAAACTGTAAGAAGGAAAGAGAGATATAAATATTTATTATGAACAAAAGTGAGGGAAGATTATTGTTATTTTTATAACAGACACAAGCAGACTTGAAATTCAGAATTAAGCGATAAATTGTAACAAAGTAATATGTGAAGCGAAGGGAGGAAGTATATGGAAAGTATTTGGATATAGCACGAGATGTATAATCGATAGAGGAGTTTGTAGGAAGGAGAGAGACGTATTCATGAACGTCATTACAGTTGTAATTTCTAGTAGGAATACTAAATATCATACTTTGATGAAAGTAGTTGATATGGAACGGTAGAAGTTTGTGAACGTGCTAAGAAAAGGAAGGTTGATGAAATGCATTTGTATTGTTGAAGGCGTAACTGAAGACGCGATAATATGTAACGTGAGTAATTGAAGAAAGGTTTTGTAATATTTTGTGGTGAGCAAGAGAAGTCATATGTTGTATTTAGTAGGAGTGTGGGAGTGAGGATTCATGCCACACACACTCGATTTTTGGTTGAAGAGCTTATCTGAACAGTCGTGCATTGTTAGTTTGTTTTATTATTAATTATTGAAATACCAGAGTTGTACACTAAAGTGATGGAATATTAACTTCACTGTTCGTATTTATGATTCACATGGAATTGACACACAAACACCTATTTTGGCTAGTTTATTGTGTGAGATACGCAGAAAGTTGGTGATACACGTAAAGAAAGATGATAAGACAGGAAGAAAGTGATGAAATGAACTCTAATGAATTAGAGACAGTTATTTTTACATCGTGCGGGACGCGATTATGTATAAAATGTAAATACGTTATTATTTTAGTATTAATTATTATTTGTATTATATTTAGGAACATACGATTTATATTTGAAGGCCTTAACGATTGTATTATTTAGGGAGTATATTTGTTGCGATGAGCGTTAAAGCCTAATTTTAGTTAACAAGTAGGGCAGACACTACTGTCACTAATTAAAATATGTGTTTATTTAAATAGTATTAAGCAAGAGCTACTTGTTGCAGTAGTATAAAGATGCAAGAAAGACACTTATTAAGCGCATCAGGCCTAAGTGAGGCTCATATAGTTATTTTATTTTATTCTTGGTGAAGGGAAGACAATTTTTGTCATGTGATATTTTATTATTAATAAATGGAAAGAACATTTTTATTCTTGCTGAGTTTTTTAGAACTGTGTCTTTGATTCAATGCTTAATTACACTAGAACGATACCGCTAGCTAGATGCACACAGATGATCGACGACTTATCTTAACGCCCGAGAGCCGAGATGCTCGTTAATGCTCGTTATTTTCTGTACTGTATGCAACTAGTTAGTAGTATAGTTAGAGATGTATATGTGTGTTCCTAGGGTTCCCAAGTCATCAGTCCAGTGAGAGTTGTTCAACTCATAGCCGGATGTTGACATTCTCACGATCCTTTTACCATCTGTGCGGATTTGGGACTGTGCTCTAGAGGAATTCGTGTGCAGTACCTTCTTCAAGGCCACGGCCGCCTCCTTCCCTCTTCCTTGCCTATCCGTCCTAACCATCCCTTACCTTCCCTCCTGAGGCCCCAGTTCGCTTTGCAGGTGAGGCCGCCTGGGCGAGGTGCCAATCCCACCTCACCAGTTGTATCCCTTCCGATTCAATGTTCCCAGCTCTAGGACACTGCCCGTAGAGGCGGTAGTGGTGAGTTCCCTCGCTTAGTCCGTGGGTTCCACCAACCTGGAGGGTAAGCGACTGGAAAAAAAACTGTCGCGAGATAAGAAACTTCGCTGAATGATGGCTCATGACAATAGAATCTGATGGTCTCTACTTTCCAAATAAAATTTTCTTTAAAAAACGACATGACTTATGACACATTCTGCGTAATGTATATTAATATAATTGGAAGAAACCTTATCTGAAGCCATTTGATAGCCGGAGCGCAGTGGGCGAGAACCAAGAATATGGGACATAAACGATTTCTAATATTAAAATAAAACATACAGGAATTTTTATATGATAATTAAATAGGATGTAATGAAACACCAAGCAAAAAAATGGCAGGCAAAACACTAGCCTGCTTAGATGAGATTTGAACCACCTAAAATTAGTTTCATAAACAATTGCCAGGCATACTGCCCGCTAGACCACCACCATACGATAAAATGGTATCTATATAATGTGACTTGATAGTAGGGCTCGGAATATTCGCATATTCGAATACCGAATAGTGCGAATACAGCGAATATTATTCGAATATTCGCAACCTCACGAATATTAAAAAATGAAAAGTGAGGATGACGACTCACAGAGCAAGACATCAGACACTCTAAAATCGACAATTTCTGGGGATCTTAAAAGACGATTTCACATTAGTGATGAAGAACCGACCATAGGTGTAAGTTTAACCCAATTAGCGTCTGCTGTGGATTCACGTTACAAAAATCTTTTACACGAAAATGCACAAGACACGGAAAAGATTTGGGTGGAAGTACAAGTGCAGATGCTTTCTTGCGATACCGGAGAAGATTCGGATGCTTCACAACCACAACCTCACTCACTCTCGTCCAGCTTTGAAAGGGACCTCTACTTCATTTTCAGGCGTCCATATACGTCCCCGCGCAGGAAAACTGTGGCCGAAGAGCTGGAAAACTTTAGGAACGCCCGTGAAACTGTAGGTGACCCCTGAAATAGTAGAAGGCTAATGAAAAGGTATACCCCAGAATAAGTCAGTTGGCGAGAAAGTACTTATGCATTCCCGGCACCTCCGTTCAATCAGAAATAATTTTTTCCACGGGCGGCAATATTGTTAATGCCAAAAGAACATGCCTTGATCCTCACAATGTTGACAAATTGATTTTTCTTGTCCAAAATAAGAAATTTTTCGCGCGAAATGATCTTTGAGTTAAAAGCCTGTTGACACTGAAATTGCTTATTTTTGTTTTTCTTTCAAGTACTCGTGTCGATAATGTTGTGCTTATGTTGATGGAAATGTGCATTTGCACGGCGCAAAGAGAAGACACGAAGATTTTCTTATTTTTCATATTTGGTTTTGTAAAAACGTTAGGCAATATATCGTCATTTACCCAAACACGGGTTAGCTTGTATTCAGTTTTCTTCCCTGAAAGAATTGACATGTGATTGAAGGTTCCGTGGTTTTTCATTTATTAAATACCATGGGTCAAAGAATTCTTTACATGCTACTTTTGTCTTATTTGGCCGGACTAACTTTATTTGCTGAGTACAAAAGTTGTACTTCTCTACATATCATAGTGCGCGTTTCCTCTAAACGGTAACAGTATTGCTTTTCAAGCCTCAATTTAATTTTTTATCATTGTTGAACAAAACTTCTAATTACGAAATTCACTCATATAAAAGCACTGACATACTAAATAATTTGCAAATGCATAACCTGTTCCGCAATAACTTACAGCAAAAACCCATTTAAGACGAGAAAAAATCGTATAATAACCGGAATAGCGTAGAACCCGGGCACGGCTGAAACGCACGCGTGAAGGTTGAATTCATAGATAGAGGAATGAGACAAATACCGTAATTCGAACGATACGAAACAGTCAATCCAAATAATGAACAAGAAGTTCCGTGACGAACTAAAGAGCCGTCTTTTCTTAAAATTTAAGAATCATGCCAATGATTAATCTATATGGACCTATCTAGAATAATGACGAAATTAAGTTGGTAATATCGACATTTCTAATTTTATTTAGTCAATTCACCCTCTAGGTTGGTGGTTCTCACGGACTCAGCGAGGGAACTCACCACTACCGCCTCTATGGGCAGTGTCCTGGAGCTTGGAACATCTGGTCGGGATGGATACAACTGGGGAGGTGTGAGCAACACTTCGCTCAGGCGGCCTCACCTGCCAAGCGAACAGGGGCCTCATGAGGGATGGGAAGGGATGGAAGATTGGGATGGATAGGCTAGGAAGAGGGAAGGAGGCGGCCGTGGCCTTACCATCCCGGCATTTGCCTGAAGACGAAGTGGGAAACCACGGAAAACCACTTCCAGGATGGCTGAGGTGGGAATCGAACCCCCTCGACTCATTTGGACCATCCGAGGCTGAGTAGACCCCGTTCCAGACCTCATACCACTTTTCAAATTTCGTGGCAGAGCCGGGAATCGAACCCAGGACCTCCGGGGCGGCAGCTAACCATGCTGACCGCTACGCTACGGAGGCGACGACATTTCTAATTTGTTCGAAATATACCTGGTACAATGTAGCCTAATAGAGCACTACAGTTGGCAGCCCTGGTGACTGAATATTTTCTTAGTTCATCTCTTAAGGTACTGGTACAGAATACAACATTTGGTTGAAGTCCAATGGATTGCATGGATGTTACATGCAGTTAGACATTGGATCTATCAGCGCGCGTAAAATCAAGTTGGCAACAATGTCATGGATGTGTTGGTCAGAACTAATCTGACACATTATATCTCTTGTTGGGGCAATTTTGGATTAAATCCATTTGTTATTATAGAAGTTACATGTATTTAAAAATTGGTCCTATCAGCAGGCTTAGACTCATGTTGCTAGCACTGACGTATATTAGTTACTCCAAATTGATCTATAATGTCAGGTACTGTACGTGTGCATAGTTTAAAGCTGTTGGCTTGCATACTTTCTGATATATTGATATTTGGATTTAGAAAAATAGAGAGAGCATTTATTAACAGTTGGCAGCCTTGGCGGCTCTTAAGAATACGCACACTCATATCTGGTTATGTACACATAGTACATACGAAATTTGGTTGAAATCCAATTGATAGTGTAGAAGGTGTATGCATTTAAAAATGGGACCTATCAGCACATGGAGAAACGAACGGAAGGAGATGCCTTCGCTGGGCTGCCTAGTGCAAGCTGCTGAAGCCAAACGGCACGCCCACTTTGGGTAGCAAGAAAATGGCTGTTCCTATGCTTAGAGCCGTAATCCACTCCAACTTGTCTTGGAATTTAGTGACATAAAAATTCTATGAAAAGTCAAGTTTTTTTTATATATGCAAAATACACTCTGTTCATCACGGTAATTGGCACAAATAAGCTGCGTTATTGTTTTAAAAGCCAATTTAAATAGAAATATGAGAGCACCTATGCAGGCTAGTTTTGTAAGAAAGACGCGGCAAAACGTAATAATACGCTGGAACACTGATTAAATCGAATAGCCTACAGGTGTCGAAAGGTGCGAGTTTTACCAAAGAAGGAACGTTTTGGGAACTATCATATTGATGCCGAACTAATCACGGTATTTAGGCCTACACCAAATTGATTTTTAAGTTCTTATTGGTGTTCAGGCATTCGTCAGTTTTTAGGCCTAATTTCGAGCACAGCCACTTTCAATCATTGTTTGTACACATTTTGATATTCAAGAATACGAACCTTAAAATTTAAAAACAGAACACTTATTCGATTCGTACAACCAAATGCAAGTCACGGAACACCGAATACAAGTTAAGGTTACGCCCACTTTGGACGCAGTGCTTGGCTTCACTCAAACGAGCTCAGGGCATCTCCTCTTATTCTTTCCTCCATATATCAGCAGGCTTAGAATCAATTTGGCAACACTGCCATGTATGGCCTCCTGGAAATTAAACTGAAATATTATTAGGCTATCTATACGCGTGCCAATTTTGGAATAGCTCCCATGCTCACCTTCCAAGATATCCAACATGGAGCTCAAATTTCAATTTCGGTTTTTAGCAGTTGGTAGCGCTGACATCATTTTCAAATATGCGCTTGAGATAAGTAGGGGAGAGTGACGGGTTCTAACCAGTGTCATGGCCGCCGCGTGAGTCTAAGCCGATATCTCTCGAACGCATGGTCGGATTTTAATGAATGAGGTGTCGTAGGACTAGGTTTGAAGCCCCCTTTCCCATGGAAGACTAGTTATATTTTTAAAAAAATTTTGGTTGTTTTTGAAAGTAGGCGATAGTTTGAAAACGAAACGTGACAGAACTTTGCCCAATAGTTCAAACGAATGGTCTCTATGACCTTTATTTTTTATAATATATTTTTTATTTTTTATGTTTTTTTAAACAGTCCAATTTTGAAATTTCTATATTTTGGAAACTAACAAGTTTACAAATAAGTTTGTTTGACATTAATTAAAGGTCCCTACCCCTCTACCCCCAAAATAAATGTCAAGACTCTAGCATAAAAACTTGTAAGTACTGTAGTAGTGCTAGAATGGGGGTTCTACCCATAATCGCGTGTGTGCTTGAATACGTATGGATATGTTGGAAAAAGGTTAGGTGGTGGGGGAGGACTAGGGTCGAGTGAGGGGTCGTTTAGATGGTATTTTTTCCGCTCTATTTGATGGTGAGGTTATTTTTTAAAATTAGTGAAATTTGGAAACGCAATTTGAGGTAAACGTGCGTTTTTGACATTTTGGTGATATTTAATGAGCTTGTAAGGCTAGAACGATGTGTTCTTTAGGAACGGGGTGACGTCCTCTTTGCTAAGAATGTGTGTTGCTAGTTTTAAATATTTTTTTTTTATGTTTCTTTTTGAATTGGCGCTATTTTGGAAACGGTGAATTTTGGAAAAAAGTTTGTTTGACGTTAATGAAAGGTAGCTATGCCCTCTAGGTGGACAGCAAGTTTCAAGGGTGTAGGAGGAAAAAAAAAAAGATAGACTACTTTCTGGCAAACATTGGCGATAATTGGCGAACAGATGGTCGGATTTTAACAAATGAGGTGTCTTTGGACTCGAGCTGACGGGCGCTTTGCTCTGGACCATGTCTTATATTTTATTTTTTTGTTGAAAATTTTTGTTTTTAAAAGTAGGTTTCGAAAACCAAACATTCTAAAAAATGTTGTATGGTCTTAAAAGAATGGCCTGTATGTCCTCTATTTTTTATAATAACACTTGTTTTTTTTTTTTGAAAAAAGTTCAATTTTGAATTTTTTATATTTTGGAAACCGTAAAGTTGACAAAAAAGTTTGTTTGACATGAATGGTTGGTATTTACCCCTTGTACCTAGAAAATAAATGGCAAGTCTCTAGGACAAAAACTGTGCATTTTGAAACTTTTTTTTTTTTTTTTAATAAAGAGTGTTTGTAGACAGAGAGCCGGTAGCGCTGGGCATGTGTTACAACGAGGCTATGAATAGCCATGGTGAGTACAGGAAATGGCTATTTCGAGGGGAAGCAGGGCGAGGGGTCGCTTTTGATATTTTCCTATATGACGAACGAATAAAGGTGAATATTTCGAAAATCCCTCATGGCGATCTTTAAAACATGTTAGTAAACACTGAGCAGCAACCTGACAAATTCATAAAGGTATCAGACGAATAATAGCAAGGCTTTTATAGTCGACAACAACTGAACTGTCTGTGTGACAGCCAGAATGGAAAAACAGAATATCTGCTCGAGAGGCCTGCTTGGAGCCTGGCTGGCTGGGTGACAGCATGTGACATGCTATCGCGAGTCAGGAATGTGAGCCGACGGCGCAACAGGCCAATGGAAAATTACAGTGACGTAGAGGTCACTTGAAGGTCGAACAATATGACAACGGCGTTAGACATATAACTGTGTAAGCAACGACAACTCCGCCCCTACCATTCCCACAGCCAATTGCCGGGTAAGAGCGGTGAGGGGGCGGGGTTAGAGGGTCGAGGAGAGGTGAGGTAAGACAGTATTGAGCTTGTCATTGCACATTGCGGGTCATTCCTGGTTTTAACGTTACTGTGTTAACATATGCCAAGTGTCTTATCTGTATAAAAGTGATTGCATTCGTGTGCTTAACCTCAGTTGGTTACTATCCAATAGGATACATTATATATGATTCGAGGTGAGTGTGGGATTAACACTGTTTAGTTTATTTTAATGCTAATTAATGTTTAAATTATTATTGGTTTACCATTTCATTGATGGATTGTTAATTTTTTGTGTTAGATAATCTGCATACCTGGTGTGGGAGACAGAAACCCCATTCCACTCGAACCTAGGAGAAGGCAAACGGAAGGATTTTTTTTACAAAACCCAGGTAAGATTTTTTAAATTATATATATATATATAACCTGTTTTATTAGCCTACTTTTCACATTTTGCAAAAATGAGGAAAAAGTAGACTTATGAGATCGGGCAAATGTGTGTCTGTCTGTCTGTCTGTCTGTCTGGCTGTGTGTGTTTCCCCCCTATCAACTCCTAAACGGCTGCAGCAATCGAAACAAAATTTGGTAGGAGTAAAGATCTATACCTGAATATTTCACGTCCATATTTGAAAATGATGTCTGTGCTACCAACTGCTGAAAAATCGCAATTGAAATTCGAGCTCAATGTTGGATATCTTAGAAGGTATGAATTGGAGCTATTTCAAAATTGGCACACATATTGATAATAGTATTGCAGTTATATTTCCAGGAGGCCATACATGTCAGTGTTGCCAAAATGATTAAAAGCCAGCTGATAGGTCCAAATTTTAAATGCATATAACTTCTACACTATCAATTGGATTTCAACCAAATTTCGTATGAGCTATGTGTACATAAACATATATTACTGAGCGTATTCCTAAGAGCCACCAGGGCTGCCAACTGTTAATAAATCCTCTCAATTTTTTAAATCCAAATACCCATATATCAGAAAGTATGCAAGCCGACAGCTTTAAACTATGCACACGTATAGTACCTGACATTCTATATTAATTTGGAGTAAGTTATATACGTCAGTGCTACCAACATGATTCTAAGCCTACTGAGAGGTCCAACTTTAAATACATGTAACTTCTATACTATCATTTGGATATCAACCAAATTTTGTGTGTGCTATGTGTACCATAACAGATATGACTATGCCGATTCTTAAGAGTAACCAGGGCTGCCAACTGTTAATAAATACTGTCTCTATTTTTGTTACCCTAATATCAATATATCACAAAGTATGCAAGCCAATAGCTCTAAACTTTGCACACGTATAGTACCTGGCATTCTAGATCAATTTGGAGTAACTAATATAGGCCTACGCCGTGCTGCCAACAGGATTCTAAGCCTGCTGATAGGTCCAATTTTAAAATGCATGTAACTTCTATACTAACAAATGGATTTCATTCAAAATTGACACAACAATAGATCATATTATTTCAGATTATTTCTGATCAATACATGTATGTCATTGCTGCCAACATGATTTTACGCGCTGTTAGATCCAATGTTTAACTGCATGTAACGTCCATGCTATCCATTGGACTTCAACCACATTTTGTATTCTGTACCTTAAGAGATGGAACTAAGAATATATTCAGTCACCAGGGCTGCCAACTGTAGTTCTCTTATTAGGCAACGTTATGACAGGCATACAGTATTCGAACTAATTAGACATTTCGATATTACCAACTTAATTTTGTCATTATCCTAGATAGATCCATAATATAGATTATCATTGGCATGATTCTTAAATTTTAAGAAAAGTAGGCTCTTTAGTTCGTCACGGAACTTCTTGTTTATTATTATTTTAGACTTTAGATTTTAGAATTAACATTTTAGATTTTAGGTTTTAGATTTTGCAAAAAGAACAAATCATAATGTCATGACTAAATTTTCGGTAACTAATTATTAAAGAAAAACATATAAGAATTCGCATTACTTGGAATTATATTTCCTTTACTATGAATTATTTATTTTTAAATTTTAGATTTTAAATATTTACATTTTAAATTTAATAATTTACATTTTATATTTTTTTGATTTTAGATTTTGTGAAAAGACCAAACCATAATGTCATTGACTGAAAATGTTTGGTAACGAATTATTAAAGAAAGACATAGGTTACAAGGAATTGTATTACTTGAAAATATGTTTTCTGTACTATAATTGTTTAAGATTTTAGTTTTTATAATTTAGATATTGGATTTTAGATTTTTGATAAAGACCAAGATAAAGACTATATGTTAAGATAAATGTTTAGGTCTTGACTGGCCTTGCAATAAGAATTGACTAACCAGACATGAGTTGGCTACCAGGGAGACTATGCTTGTTATTGACCAGAGATTAGGATTTTAGAAAACTGTTTGCTATTTTGGGTTATATACAACAGATGCTTAGACCTACTGAGCGACTATGTTTGCTAAACAAGACATTATACGAGAGACGATTAGGATACCTATGTAGCTCAGGCAAGGAAAGCATTTCTATAGAAAAGGAATTTGTCGATATTGAATATAGATTTAGGTCTTAGGAAGTCATTTTTGAAGGTCTTTGTCTGGAGCGTGGAACTGTATGGACTATTGGTGTATCAGAAAAGTGGAGAATTGAAGTGTTTGAAATGTGGTGTTACAGGAGAATGATGAAGATTAAATGGGTAAATAGGGTTACAAACAAAGAGGTATTAAGACTAGTGGGAGAGGAGAGATGTTTCTGGTGACTGCTAATAGAGACAAGAGATAGGTTGGTAAGACACATACTAAGACACCCAGGAATAGCAAGCTTTAATATGGAAGGAAGGGTTGAGGACAAAAACTGTAGGGGTAGACCAAGTTTAGAATATGGTAAACAGATTGCCTTGGATGTAGGGTGTGGTAGCTATGTAGAGATGAAATGATTATCTTATGACAGGGAGGAGTGGAGGGCTGCATCAAACCAGTTAAAAGACTGAAAACTCAAACAACAACATGTAGAGCTCACCAAAATAATGTTGTGTAACGATAAATGTTAGTCAACGAACAGTAATGCATTACAAAAACCCATGACACAATACCTAAGAACTTTTCTAAAATTATTTTAAAATGCCTTTAACCCTATATTAAACACCCAGTTCACAAGACTCATATCTGCAACGTTATGGAAAAACACAGAATTTTACATTCAAAAACGAGCAAGTGGTTGAGACTATGTACACCAGAAAATTTTGTAAACACTCAAGTGCATAGAACGAATTACATTAATAACTGTCAGGTTGAATGAGTAGTTAATGCGTTTGAGTGAAGTTTAATTTTTTAGTACAAGGAAGCAAGAGTTTGAACCCCTTACCCTGACATAAGTATTGCCTTAACATGGCTTGGCGACACTGTATTATTATGATACTCGGTACACAAACCACAGATAGAGTGTATTGTTTAAGACCACTCTCTTTCTGAACGTAGCTAGAGAATGTTGATGGTTAACAATTTCATTAATAGTAGGACGTGGGGATAGCAAGTAAGAAATCAGACAATAATCATGCAATATTTTCATTTATTTAATGTAAGAACTTGTACAATATTTACATATAAAATACAACTCTTTTTCTCTATTAATATCTAGTCCTTTTTGATCCTCTTGCAATACTACCTCTTGCATATCAAGGGCAGATGACCTTGTAGTTCAGCCCCTTAAAACAACAACACCACCTTTTGCATAATCTGTGATGTTGAAGACTCTTGAGACGTGGAAGATGGATTAAACATAACTTTTACAACAGGCGTTAAACGTTGCTTAATAAACAATGCACTATTTTGAGTAGCAACATTTTTTTCTTGTACTAGATTTTTAGCATTATTATGATTTTTTGTTGACACTAACAGTGTTTCAATTGGAGCAGTACATTGATGATCACTCACACTTAAAACCTCACTATTCCTACTTTTTAGATTGGCTCGACATTTTTTTGACCTATGTTTTGAGCATTGCCAGAATATTATTCCTTTAACATTTCGTCGTTTATAGTTATAAGAGTAGCCTTTATAGAATACACGTTGTTTACCTTGGTTAGTTGTAGTAAGTTCCATAGTAGCAACTAACCTGTTAGTATGAATTGCACACTACAAAGTTTATAACTGTTCTGGTAATAAAATGATTTAGCGTTGGCTTTTGTATTTAATATGTATAGTTTAAAGTGACAACAAAAGTGAGAGCCAAGTGGAAGAAAAGTGGTAGTAAAGTGGTAGAAAATATTACATGTATTGTTAAGAAATAGTTTGAGCGGTTACGTGGATCCATTACATAATAATTTTGTCACGACGAAGCTCATTTTCTATATCCAATAGTTCGTCATCATATTCAGTATGATCAGCCTGATTACAGGCATGAAAGTGCTGAAGCCGCTGGATTAGCTAACTGGGATTGTTCCAGTAAATACATTTAACAAATGATTTTTAGGGGTAAACAGAGCATTACTATTTTCATCATCATTATCATTATCATCATCATCTTTATCACTATTATTATAATCACCATCATTGTAATCAACATCATCCTCAACATCACTAAAACTATCGAATTTATCTTGTTCCTTTTCCATAGAGACCTCTTTTATAGTCTGTGCTGACTTTGACAACTGTCCTAACATGTCTTTTTAAGGACACGATAAGTGCTTTTGAACAAACACTGCACTATCTTGAGCAGCAATATCGTTTTCTTGAACTTGCTTTTTAGCATTTTTATGATTTTTTGTTAACAGCAACTGTGGTTCGTTTGGAGCACTACATTGATGAACACTCACACTTAAAACTTTCTATTTTTAGCCTACTTTTCACATTTTGGAAAAATGAGGAAAAAGTAGACTTATGAGATCGGGCAAATGTGTGTCTGTCAGTCTGTCTGTCTGTCTGACTGTCTGTCCTTCTGTCTGTCGGTCTGTCTGGCTGTGTGTGAGTGTCCCCCTATCAACTCCTAAACGGCTGCAGCAATCGAGTCCAAATTTGGTACGATTAAATATCAATACCTGAATATCTCACGGCCATATTTGAAAATGATGTCAGTGCTACCAACTGCTGAAAAATCGCAATTGAAATTTGAGCTCCATGTTGGATATCTTGGAAGGTATGAATGGGAGCTATTTCAAAATTGGCACACGTATAGATAATAATATTGCAGTTTAATTTCCAGGAGGCCATACATGGCAGTGTTGCCAAAATGATTGTAAGCCTGCTGATAAGTCCAAATTTTAAATGCATATAACTTCTACACTATCAATTGGATTTCAACCAAATTTCGTATGTGCTATGTGTACATAAACATATATTACTGAGCGTATTCTTAAGAGTCACCAGGGCTGCCAACTGTTAATAAATGCTCTCAATTTTTTAAAATCCAAATACCCATATATCAGAAAGTATGCAAGCCGACAGCTTTAAACTATGCACACGTATAGTACCTGACATTCTATATTAATTTGGAGTAACTTATATACGCCAGTGAGACCAACATGATTCTAAGCCTGCTGAGAGGTCCAACTTTAAATACATGTAACTTCTATACTATCATTTGGATTTCAACCAAATTTCGTGTGTGCTATGTGTACCTTAACAGATATGACTATGCCGATTCTTAAGAGTAACCAGTGCTGCCAACTGTTAATAAATACTGTCTCTATTTTTGTTACCCTAATATCAATACATCAGAAAGTATGCAAGCCAATAGCTCTAAACTTTGCACACGTATAGTACCTGGCATTCTAGATTAATTTGGAGAAACTAACATAGGCCTACGCCAGTGCTGCCAATATGATTCTATGCCTGCTGATAGGTCCAATTTTAAAATGCATGTAACTTCTATACTAACTAATGGATTTCATTCAAAATTGACACAACAATAGATCATATTATTTCAGATTATTTCTGACCAATACATGTATGTCATTGTTGCCAACATGATTTTACGCGCGCTGTTAGATCCAATGTTTAACTGCGTGTAACGTCCATGCTATCCATTGGACTTCAACCACATTTTGTATTCTGTACCTTAAGAGATGGAACTACCGACAGTAGTGGCTACGCTGGCTAAAGCGCAGCATTAGGTCATGGGGCCAAGCTCTCTGCTGACTCGGTAGACGCGTGGGTTCGAGCCCCGCCGTCGACCGTCCTTGAAATGGTTTTCCGTGGTTTCCCATTTTCAACACCAGGCAAATGCTGGGACGGTACCTTCTGACAGGCCACGGCCGCTTCCTTCCACATCCTTGCCCAGTTTCATTCACCTTCATTCATTTCATCTCTCATTAACTCCTCTCATGAGGTTGGTGTCAGGAAGGGCATCCGGCCGTAAAAACCATCGCCACAAAGACTTCCATCGCATCTCATCCCCGACCCCGTTGGAAAAAGGGAATAATAAGGGGTAGACATACAATACAATACCTTAAGAGATGGAACTAAGAATATATTCAGTTACCAGGGCTGCCAACTGTAGTTCTCTATTAGGCTACATTATGCCAGGTATACAGTATTTCGAACTAACTAGAAATTTCGATATTACCAACTTAATTTCGTCATAATTCTAGATAGATCCATTTAGATTAATAATTGGCATGAATCTTATATTTTAAGAAAAGTAGGCTCTTTATTTCGTCACGGAACTTCTTGTTTTTATTTTATTTTTGTTTATGAAAGATGCTATTTGGAATGGATATACTCATGGTGGTTTATTTTATTTCTTTTTTAGTGTGTTGGAAAACGCTTGACCTCTACAACCACTGCTGTGTGTTTGGGACCATTGTTTACCGAGCAGTCTACGGCTGAAGACTGTGGTGAGATTGTTTCTTTTATAAAAATCACGTCTTTTGCCTCTGTTATGGATATATAAACTTGGGAGCCCCTTGAGTCCTGTTTTAAAACGCGTGTCTGCTCTGGCCGCGTAGTGAATGTTAGAGAGAGTTTAATCCCAAACGACTTTATGGAATCATGTTTTGAAATTTTTAAAGAACAAATTTGTACAGCGCAAAGGTTGCATACGGCTTTAAAGGTCAATACACACCTCGTGTGCGATTTCATATATAAAAACAAGGACGGTGAGCTTAAAAAAACATTTTATATTGGAATTAAAATGCAAGAGCTTTTGATAGTCAATAATCTGAACGAGTGGTATCAAAGCCATGTGGTGAATGCCTTGCTATCAAAATTTGATAACTTGCAACAAGGACCCAGTGGTTTAGCGTTAGACAAAATCCATTACCTACAAATCAACATTTGACATTTCAACCCATTGAATGCTGGGTCTAGCTTTATTAAAACACCACCAGCAATAGCTTTGAAAAAGGCTGTGATCAATATAAATAATAAGGAGCATCAATGTTTTCTGTGGTCTGTGGCTGCATATTTGCAGCCGGTACAACATCATGGTTGTTGGCCGGGAAAGTACAAGGCCAAGTTTGATGTTTAAAAAAAATTAAATTTAATTCGAGTGTCGTTCCCTATGGACTTAACTGTGATCCATAGGTTTGAACAAGATAACCAGGACTTTTCGTTCATGGTGTATGGCCTTAATGGTAATGAGATTGTGGGTCCTCTTTATGCCACAAAAGAACCGAAACGACATCACATTCATCTAAGCAGCCAAATGTCTAAGGACAAGCGTGCAAAACATAACTGTGACCGCTGCCTCCAATATTTTATAAACCCTACCTCTTTGGAACGGCATAGGTTAGATTGCGTTTCTCAGCAAGCGGTGAGACTGATATTGCCACAAGGGGACAAAGCTATGTTAAGTTTAAGGACATTCATAAGCGTGACACTGTTCCCTATGTGGTGTATGCAGATTTTGAAGCACTCACTACACCCATGGCGGGATGTGAACCAGATCCCACCATTAGCTCAACCACACCCATTCAAAAAACATGAACCTTGTGCCATAGGATTTAATGTGGTGTGTGCCTATGACCCCACACAATCCGTTTACAAATACCTTGAGGGGCCAGATTGTGCCAGATGGTTTTTGGATGAACTTGTAAAGTTGGCTCAATGATGTACAGGAATTACCTGACCACCCAGTACCCATGAGTCTATCTCCAGAACAGCAGCAGCAGTATGAGCATGCCACGACATGTCATATTTGCGAAAAGACACCGATCAGTGCTGAAGACACCGTTTGTGATCACTCACACTTTACGGGAGAGTTTCGTGGAGCTGCGCACAGCAAATGCAATTTAAACTTTCCAGCTCCTCGTTTCATCAGTGTCTTTTTCCACAATCTGGCGAATTATGACATTCAGTTTTTGATTCGTGAATTGGGTCATGTCAATAAGGGCTCGTTTACCATTATTCCCCAAAACCATGAGCGTTTTACAGCCCTGACATTGAGGTTGGGCGACTTTAGCATTCGATTTTTGGATTCCTTTAAGTTTATGTCATCCTCGCTAGACAGCCTTGTGAATGGCTTGAATGAGGAGGAATTAAAAATACCAGAATGCATTTTAATGATCCTAAGCAATTTCAATTGTGCATTCGGAAAGTTATATTCCCGTATGATTTCTGCAACAGCTGGGACGTGTTAAAGCAAAGAAAACTCCCACCACAAGACAGATTTTACTCAAAACTAACACGCAGTACCGTTTCCGATGAAGACTATGCACATGCATGTCAAGTTTGGCGAGTGTTTTACATTAAGACGCGAGGTGAATATGCTATGCATTACCTAAAACTGGATGTATTGCTGCTCACAGATGTGTTTGAAAAAATCCGTGAGTTGTGTCAACACATTTATGGTCTTGACCCGGCTCACTATTATACGAGTCCTGGGCTCTCGTTTGATGCCGCTTTGAAATACACTCAAGTGGAATTGGATTTACTTACTGTTGTAGACATGGTTCTATTCTTTGAAAAGGGCATTCGCGGTGGCTTTGTGTCGCTTAACCAACGCCATGCCGAAGCGAACAATGTCTACATGCCTGATTATTCGCCAGACAAACCAGAATCGTACTTAATGTACTGTGACATGAATAATTTGTATGGCTACGCCATGAGTCAGCCTTTGCCCTATGGGGAGTTTGCTTGTCTGACTGACAAACAAGTGTCAACATTTGATGTGAACATGGCTCGTCAAGAAACAGGCCGTGGATATGTGCTAGAAGTGGATATTGAATATCCCTCATCCTTGTATGATGAACATGCCGATTTCCCATTCTGCCTAGAGCAAATGGTCCCCCTAACAGTAAAGTGAAAATTGAAAAACTCATGGGCACACTTTACAATAAAAATCGGTATGTGCTGCATATCCAAATATTGGTACAATGCCTAACCCAATGCTTAGTGTTGAAGAAAATCCATAGGGGTATTTCTTTTGCTCAAAAACCATGGCTCGAGCCATACATGCGACTCAACTCAGAGCACCGACAAATGGCAACACAGCAGTTTTGAATTATTTTTTAAAATGAATGAACAACTGCATCTATGGCAAGTCCATGGAGAATGTCCGCAAATACCGTGACATTAAATTGGTGAATGTCGGGGAGGGGCAGTGGGGTGGTCGGCGGTACATTCAAGCAAAGCCAAATTTCAAATCGATCAAAATTATCGATGAAGATTTGGCCACTATTGAAATGAGTAGGACCAGCGTGACCATGGATAAGCCCATTTACTTGGACCTAGTCATTTTAGACTTTTTCAAATCGGTCATGTATCGATTCCACTATGAGTTTGCCAAACACCATTTTGAGGACGTCTCTCTTATGTATATGGATACGGACTCATTCATTTACCACATTCGCCACTGCAACCCCTGTGACGTCATAATGCAGCATAGTAACTGGTTCGACACCTATTCCTATAGCGCAGACAACATGCTTCAGCTGCCCATAAAAAACAAGAAGGAAATGGGCGTTTTAAAAGATGAATGCGGTGATTCTGTTATGACGGAATTCGTACGTTTGGCCTCAAAAATGTATGCTTATCGCACACTAGACTGTAAGGAAACGAAAAGAGCAAAAGGTGTAGGTAGGGCAGTGGTAAAATCGCTACGTGTAGACGATTACTTAACGGTTTTACGCACTGGCAAAGCTATGTCCCATACACAGTACAGGATACAATCCAGCAACCATCATTTGTATCTTGTGGAACAGAGAAAACGCACCCTCGCCTCCATGGATAACAAACGAGTGTGGGCTGATGACCTGCTTACCAGCCTGCCCTGGGGTTATGATCGCAAGGAGGAGGAGGTGTGATTTTTCTGTTTGTTCGTTTAGGGACATGGCTTTTTTTTTACTCTTAGATTTAGTATTTTGTAAATATTGGTTTTTGACATTGTAAATAGTAGATTTTGTAAATAGTGCCAATTCACTTGGACCTTTTGCTCTTTAAAAAGCCTAGTGCAACCTTAGTTTATTAGCCTACTTTTCACATTTTGCAAAAATGAGGAAAAAGTAGACATGAGATCTGGCAAATGTGTGTCTGTCTGTCTGTCCTTCTGTCTGTCTGTCTGTCTGTCTGGCTGTGTGTGTGTCCCCCCTATCAACTCCTAAACGGCTGGAGCAATCGAGACAAAATTTGGTACGATTAAATATCTATACCTGAATTTCTCACGGCCATATTTGAAAATGATGTCAGTGTTACCAACTGCTGAAAAATCACAATTGAAATTTGAGCTCCATGTTGGATATCTTGGAAGGTATGAATAGGAGCTATTTCAAAATTGGCACACGTATAGATAATAATATTGCAGTTTAATTTCCAGGAGGCCATACATGGCAGTGTTGCCAAAATGATTATAAGCCAGCTGATAGGTCCAATTTTTAAATGCATATAACATGTACTCTATCAATTGGAATTCAACCAAATTTTGTATGTGCTATGTGTATATAAACATAGATGACTGAGCGTATTCTTAAGAGCCTCCAGGGCTGCCAACTGTTAATAAATGCTCTCAATTTTTAAATCCAAATACCCATATATCAGAAAGTATGCAAGCCGACAGCTTTAAACTATGCACACGTATAGTACCTGACATTCTATATTAATTTGGAGTAACTTATATACGCCACTGCTGCCAACATGATTCTAAGCCTGCTGATAGGTCCAATTTTAAAATGCATATAACTCCTATACTAACTAATGGATTTCATCCAAAATTGTCACAACAATAGATCATATTATTTCAGATTATTTCTGACCAATACATGTTTGTCATTGTTGCCAACATGATTTTACGCGCGCTGTTAAATCCAATGTTTAACTGCATGTACCGTTCACGCTATCCATTGGACTTCAACCAAATTTTGTATTCTGTACCTTAAGAGATGGAACTAAGAATATATTCAGTCACCAGGGCTGCCAAATGTAGTTCTCTATTAGGCTACATTATGCTATGTATACAGTATTTCGAACTAATTAGAAATTTCGATATTACCAACTTAATTTCGTCATTATTCTAGATAGATCCATATAGATTCATCATTGGCATGAATCTTAAATTTTAAGAAAAGTAGGCTCTTTAGTTCGTCACGGAACTTCTTGTTTTAATTTTAATTTTAAATTTAACAGAGTTGGGAATTGGTAAATGGTAAATAGTATTTGAATTTTTTAAGTTGTACAAAAGTGTTATTTTTGTGTAAATATTTAATGAGTAATAGTATTTTTAGTAACTTTAATTATTTTTGATAATGGTAAAATGTTAAATTTATAATGAAAATTTCTTTTGGGATAAGTGTGCATGTCAAGAATGTGCTTTTGGGAATAAATTAAGTGGTTGTGTTTGTTCCCAAAGACTGGTGTGAATGTATGAGTAGAGAGAAAGCTGGTGTGTATGTATGTCCAAAGCAAACACGGTGAGGTAGGGTGCGTGGGAATGGGGAGGGGGAAATTGTCACTTATATATATAACAAATGGTCAATAGTCATTTTGTTTTGTCAATAGTTTTGTTTTCTTTGAAATGTAGCGGTCAATAGACATTATTTTTGTAAAACAGTCTTACCTGCACTAGTCGTAGACCTCCACGTTTCCGCAGTCCCATAAATTAACTGCAGCATCGTCATGGTCAAGCACACACATGAACATCATTGACAAATCTCAACTTTTGACATACACCAAATGAAAAAGAATGTAAAAACAGCAAAATGGAAAATCCATATTTCGATATCAGCAAAATTCAAAAAACGCAAAACTTGAAACGGACATTAAAAAAAACTGGAAATGGCCCTGTGTGAAATATAAAAATTCAAAAACTTCAAACGGACATTGTTTAAAAGTGTAATCAACAAAATGAAAAATCCATATCATCAAAAACACAAAACTTGAAACAGACATTTTTAAAAACTGTAAATTGCAAATTGGCAAATGGCAATGTGTGAATTCATCTTGTGTGAAATGTGAAAATGGAAAATCAGCCCATCAACATCATGATTTTTTAAATAAAAAATCATGCTCTGGTAAACCTTTGTTTTTATTTCATAGTCATAGGGATTTACAAAAGAAAAAATAGAATGCAAACAAATCCCAATTCCTTACTCCTCAATTACTCAATGTTTATGTCCATGCATCGTCAACTTTCCTTTCATAGCACTCATCATAATCAGGGCTGCCATCCACTCTCCCACTGAGGCATCACAGGATGTGAAACGTTGTTTAGCTTATTTCAATAACAATTTATCTGCCACATGTCTTAAACCAGAATGACTATGGCGATAAGAAAGATCATGTTCCTTGCATGCTTGATCCAAAAGATTAATGGGTACATCACCACCCTGCAAACGTTTTTCGAGACAAGTTCCAGGGCCACAAAAACGATACCCTGGGAGATGGATTTCGAAAGGTAAGTATTGAATCACTTTGTCAATGACGCCACTGCCAGTACAGGTCTGGCATATCCTTTTCCATCGATGGTGAAAAGGTTTGGTCTTTCTCCTCCTACTCTGTGGACGATGTTTGTGTTTGTTGTTGTTGCTTTTTCTCGCCATGACACCCGTGGAATGATTCAACAAAGGCTTTACTCGGACTTTTATGACCGTGATACAGTTTCACTAGCTGACAAGTCGCGCACTGACGCATAGAGGGTATTTTTGACATAGCCACTTGCTTATGATGAACGTAATCTGTACTGGGTTGCAATTCACTCAATAAAGGGTCTTGAGTCCATGATTTTGGTACATGTTGCCAGATTTCTTTCACTGCGTTGGCGGCCACATAATAAATGAACGACTTGGGCAGCGCTAAGAGTTCCTCTTTGGTAAAACTGTCTAGTTTTTTTGCACACAAAGAACTTGCCGATGGCTTTGTCCGTAGCATTGCCTTTCTCCAGGGTATCACGTGCTGTAGATGTTTACACGTCGCTTGTAGAAATCTCACTGGCGTCATTCACAGGTAAATCTTGATTTTTAATTTTGTTCAACAACTTCCAACAGGCATGGGTGGTTAGCCAATGAAAGAGATGACACAAATGGGCTAGGGCTGTATGGGTAATGTTGCCACAGGAACAAGTATCCATGAGCGTTTGCAGGGATGGGCAGCCCAACTCCATGAGGTCGATACATTGACAGTAAGACGCCAAAAATGGTTTCAACCATTCACGTTTTTCATTACCTTTCACAAATACCACATTGGCCGAGGACATGTGTGCTTTCATGACCACGTCCAAATATTTATAGGAAATGGCTCCTAAATTCCAGTCTAAATGCCTATGGTTTTCAATCCACTGGGTTTGTTTACGGTCTTTTTCACACAACAAATCAAAAGCATGGGGCGGTTTAAATAGCAAATGCGTAGCTTGCGATATCCAAAAAGTGGTACAATCGATAATGGCCACTTGTTTAAATATAAATTTGTTGTCACCAATTTAAAACCCTTGGCAATCCACAATGAGTGTGCGCAACATGTTCACACTTGCCTGGACCAAGTTCAACTGACGACTGACTGACCATTGGCCACTGAAGTGTACCCATGACATGGACTTACCTGCCATGCTAGTTTGAAAAAAAATTGAGGTTAGGGTAGGACAGGGGGACATGAAAAAAATAAGAATTTAAAAATTACATCATTTTATTATCATAACACGTCTTACAGGCTTTTGTCATTTTGGGATAAGGACGATACCAACTGATACAACAATATAGTCTCTTGTGTTTGTAGCGTCCATAACACCGATGATGTCCCAATGTCTCTAAACTAGGCGTTTTTGATGGTGAACTGCTCACCGAAGCACCGTTGACACCATACAGTCCGCAAATATCGTAATTTGTTTTTCCATCACCCAGAGGCACGAGTGAGGGGTAGCTTGAATGACAGGGTATATTTCCCACCTCCATTCTGGACAATAAGGGGCAGGCAGGTGACCAGCGCTGATGTTCCTGCATGGGTTCATCGCTCTCTTGCCATTGGTCTATGATGATGGGACAAAAGGCACATTTCACTTCATCTCTTGTTTTTAAATAATAGAAGCCAGTGGCCGGCAAGGCTTGAGGGTTTATGAAAGGCACTGGCCACGTTACAAAAGTCTTGAAACGTTGTTCCTCAGAGTGTAAATTCATGGATGTGAATTCTCTTGATGCTTTAAAGCAAGACATGACTGAGTGGCTTGACGTGGGTTGACCTGTTATTTATACACTCGTCACTTGGTTGGGCAGTGGATAATAGTTGACATGTTTGTGATGAATAATCAAACAGTAGGCCGTCGTATTGGCTGGTACATTGTCATGTGTTTCAAAATCTAGTCGGATGTCAATTTTGGATGGCTTGACAGACTCTTCCAGGTAAGAACAGTCAAAGAAAATCAGTGGCGCTCTTGCCTCAAACGCTTGGGGTAGCAGCATGGGACTGTTCTCTTTTTGATAATAAGACCATCGAAATTTAGAAAACAAGTCGTACAGGGGACCAAACTTATTTTTTGAAAAATTCAAATCCAGTCCTTTATAGGGAAACACAGCACCGTTGAGGAAAAGACGTGCATTTCTCAATTGCAGGTGATCAAATTGCGTGGCATCTTTGGTTTGTTGATACTTGCGATTCGTTTGAAAACCCACGATGATGTAGAGAGGTCTCTCTGTATAGCGGGCTGTTTTTACAGACCAACTGTGTGTGTTGGTGGTGGGCAATAGCGGATACTCATGGAGCGCCCAGCTTCTAAATTCCATGGGTAGAGGCATATCTCTCTTTACCATTTTGAGTATGTCCAGTTTTTTGCTATCGTCAAGGGTTACATGGGGCACTTTCCATAGCATGCGTTGTAGTTGAATTTTTGAATCTATGGGGGCATTGTCGGCTCCCTTGAGTGCATTATTATCACTCCTGTCTCTCACCAGAAAAAGCACTTGCCTTGCGTTAACCACAATGCGCTGGTGATCTTCGGCAAAGCCTAAAATCAGTTTAAGGGGTAATATCCAGTAAAGGTGCCATCGGTGTGTACCATCCAGTCATTGGTCGAGTCAGGGCACCAACCCGCCATGCAAAGTGTTTTACCTTCTTTTTCACTATAATAATAATATCGTATGGCCTCGGGTGCCTGGTGCAAGCTTTGCTATTTGACACCCAGAGGGTAGCTTGCATGTCGAATTTCGTAGTTCCTTGACTATGAAAGTCAAGGAGGTTAGATGTTAGATATCTAATCTCCTTGAACACAATAGCGCTTTCTAGTAGAGAAATGAGGAACTTTGAGCTGGCGGAAACTCCCGAGATTAATTTTGCCATTATGAACTCGGCCTACTGAATTCAAATGGGTTCTTTGACATGCCAACATCGTATGACATGCGTATCGTATTTTTGCCGCCTTTCAAAAATCACTTACAACGGTCAGGGGCGAACCTGCAATCTTGGGGTTAGTAGACCAACACGCTATCCACTCACCCACCGTGGCAAGCTTTTTTCACTATAAGAGGGGTATAGTTTCATGACACTGGAAATACCCACATTTCGAGTGCTATCCGCCACGATATCGTTAATCACGTAACGCACTTCAGAAAACAGAAAGGAAAAAGCATGGTTGGCTAATTTGGATGTGGTGGGTGTAGAGCCATCGGCTTTGGTGAGCCAACCTTCAATCTGAATGACACTTTCATGCGGTAGGGTGTAAATATCTTGGTTGTTGATAACAAATTGAATTTCATCATTTTTATTGAGTCCAGGTGTTTGATCTTGATAGGAATGGAGATCAATTCTTACCACTCCTGGTTGCTCCTCGATGCGATTCGCTACCTCTAGAATATAATTCATCATGGGGGTTGACGTGGTAACCCAAATGCTGTAAAATCTGCTTGTCTTGAGATGTTAACGTGTATTCACGTGGCAAACAACTAACACCATTCCTAGACGGTGTTGTTGCTTTATAGACAAACTTCATAGTGGCTTTAGCACCAACTTGTAAGTCACTGGTGTGGTAGAATCTAGATCAATGAGTTGTTGATATCTATTGATCAGTCTTAATGTAATATTACTAATACCATCGACAGCAACAGAATGAAAAAGCACCACTGGAGGGTTTTCACGAATAATATAGCCATTGGGCGATGTCACAATAAAGTCATAAAGCGAATGCGATGGTTCTTGATTGGTGTACACATGGCTAATAATATTACACGTCACCGACACTTGATGGTCCTCAATGAATTTCACTTCATGGTCCGATTCATGTTTTTTGTTGGGCTCTAACACGCGTGGTTTAAATCCTAGTAATAGACCAATGGAATCGGGGCGTGTTTTAAAGTCAATTTTGAATATAGAGAAAATACTGCAGCGATGAGTGTTGGTATTTCCTACAAGTTCAAACTTGCGCGTTCCATCCAAAAATGACTTTAAACCACATTCATTGATCAACACTACATAAATGTGTTCATAAATGCCATCGATCGTATATACACCAGAGTTTAGGGTGAGCACACAATCATCATAGTAAAACTTGTTGTTCACATTTTCACGTATGTTGTATATTCGATTGTACGTTTCAAGCGAAACAAGTCCTAAACCATAAGGTCTCTCACTCAATTCGATGGGCGGGTAAAAGTCTAGGCTGACTTCAGGTCCACGTCCATGCAGTGTAAACGTTTTACTTTCTGCCGACATACTGTTAACGTTTTTGCTTAAGCTGCGTCTTATATAAAAAAAATTAAACACAAACGTCCACACTGTTGGCTGTTAAATGTTTGTTCACGTTTCACATTATAATATATCTTGATCCTGTTTCCAAAATAGGTCACTAGTTCCATGGGCGGGGGAAAATTCCCAAAACTGTCAAAGTACCATACGGTGGATCCCTCTTTAACATAAGCTACATAATGCGTTCCTGGTCCTCGGTGATCATCCACATTGACAACATCACATTCCTGTTTCCAGGGTCGTGGGGAGAATTGGTTTCGCATAAATACACCTCGAAAATCAGAAAGCTTTAGTTGTTTAGCATAGCTTTCCACTTGTTGATGCGTCAGGGCATGTCTTGCTATGGCTGAGGATATTTTTTTATATATATTTCGAAATGGTGAAATCCCAAATCCTTGTTGATAAAAGGCTGGCTTTAAATTGGCATTTCTAGCCCCCATAGCAATGGCTTCCATCGTTTCATTATGTCGTTGAATTTCTTTGAGTTGTTGCTTGTCCTGCTATGTGGCTTTGATGGTTTTCGCCACCGCACTGGCACCGCCGAAAAGTGAACCCAGAACAGCCAAACCGGCAAATAATGCAGGTAAAAATCCAGCTCGTTTGGGGACGGGAATCACTCGCCCTTGTTTTGAACCCTGTCGCTGACGTTTTGGAATAACACGTCTTTGTGCTGCTCGAAGTGCTTTTCTTATGGTCAACTCATTATTTTTTCTTTTTTTTTCTTTCGCAAGGGCTTGTCCACGAATGTCTTAAGCCCATGCTTTGCCAAGGACAGGGTCTTATTTTTAGTCTTTCTCACCACATACCTTTGTTTCACCATGATCATGATGACCAACAACCTTTCACAAGAAAGTTTAAGTCACAACTAACGTCAGATTGTTATTTCATGGCTGCATATTCCAATTCCACATAAAGTGGGAAATCGTTTATGGTTTTTCCCGCTTGCTTTTCATCCCATGTCAACATGAGATGAAAGGATAATTCGTCACCTGCATTGACCATTTGATGATTATGGACCAACATCCTATGACCGATTATCTGTATTTGTAAATGGTTTTCATCAGGCATTGCGTATTTCATGTGAATGGTTCCATCATAGTGTAATAGAAAGTGGTTTAAACCCGAAGCAAGCACATAGGTCAAGTGCTGGTCATGGACTAGCGGTAAATGTTTTCATTCATTCGCAGGTTTTTCATTTGTCAGATACACTAAAAATACATATGGGATAAATTTATAAAGCCTTTTCATTTCATAGGTCACGTAACGCTTGGTACAGACATCGTCTTCGTCTTGCGGGTCTTACACGTGAATAATACGATGGTGATTAGCGCTATAGCCATTCACTGTAAGCTGAGGCACTTTATCATAAAACTCATACACCTTGTTATCCTCATACTTTTTTGTAGTAACGTCTGTAGACACTTGAGGATGTTTTACATGGGTTAACCGCTTTCCCTTAAAGTCATAATCTCCCTGTTTTGTGCGTGGCACTACTGACCTATCCACATAGTGTTTATTAGCAGGATCTGTTTCTTGTTTAGGATCATGTATGGGGACAGACCTAGCTTTGGCGATCAAGGCAAGTCCAAAGACATCCATCGTCAACCTGTAGTACCAGTCTACTGTTTCTATGACAAGGCTCGGTGCGATGTATATAGACAGCCTGCTAGCCTCTCTAAGCCTTAGCTGAAATGAAGATTATTAAGCAGCAAGAGTCATTCCCCGTGGGGGACATGGTTTCCCATCTCGGTCCCACATCACGTGGACAACGCCATGGTTCACTGTTTCCATCTTCCATTCGCTGCATCATTGTGGGGCCTTCCGGCTGTGGAAAGACCAGTCTTTTGCTGACGCTCATCACAGCGCCCAATGGTCTGCGTTTTCAAAATATTTATATTTTTGCAAAATCTCTCTACCAACCCCTCTACGTGTTTCTGGATCAAGTCATGTCTGGATTACAAAATGAGAATATGGGTTATTTTACATTTTCCATGCAAGAAAATGTTATTTCACCGGATGAGGTAAAGCCTGATTCACTCATGATTTTCGATGATGTATCCACTGAACGACAAGGCATCATTCAAAGCTATTTCAGCATGGGTCGACACAAACATATCGATTGCTTCTATCATGGACAAACGTATTCTAAAATGTCCAAACAGTTGATTCGTGACAATGTCAATGTCATTGTTTTATTTCGCCAGGACGAGAGGAACAGTCGTCACATTTATAATGAACATGTGAATCCGGATATGACCTTTCAAATGTTTACTGAATTGTGTACGAAGTGCTAGAACACTCAACGTCATTCCTGTTTGGTCATTGACAAACAAAGTGAACTCAACCAGGGAGGGTATCGCTTAGGGTTTGATCATTTTATTGCTATTTAAGGCACTGTCTCATTCCCTGTCAAGTCATTTGTCAAGACACAATGGCGTTAGCAGAGAGTCAATTGAAAAACATATTATTAGAGCAAAAAATACTATTCGCCAAAAGTTTCGTCAATTGAAACGATCACGTGCAGATCATGCTTTGTTTATTCAACAACATTTAGCACCTCCGCTAAAAGCCATGTTGAAACCCTCTTTCAAGCCATCTAAAACGCTACCCACTGTTTCACAAGCCACTCAGACACACCACGAGCACCCTGAGGAAGAGGAACAGGAACAGGAAGATTTAACTAGTGTTAGCGAGGTTGAGGATAACAAGGAACAAGAGTTTAAACAAAAAAAAACAAAAAAAAAAAAAAAAAAAGGCCTCACCCCTTGCAGAGTATTTAAGAAAAAAGAAATCCTTGGTTATGGTCGAAACACCTTGCCCTTCCAGATCGTCTCGGTTTTCACAACTCTTGGCCACCCCTCAACATAAAGCTCAACTGAAAAAAAAATTAATAAAATGTTATGGATCAACACTGGAACCCTATTTCACCGATCTATTTATTGGAAACACAGATACCACGTTTGGTGTTCGCTATGAGGATGATAGTTTTGAAATTGGTGATTCATCGATTAAATTTAGTCGTACTAAAGCTGTCATTAAAAAGATCAACTATAAATTAACACCAGGACTGTTAAAGCTACTATTCTCTCGGACTCCCTCATCCCAAGATTATACGTCAGAGGACCTTGATAAATATAAATCCATTTTATTGGACACCCATGCCCACAAAAGATAGTATGATCCCACTCAACAAGTGAATGCCAATATATCTCAAAAAATATAAAACCATCATTGCAAAAATGTTTCCCAGCAGTCAAAGTGGTCGTCGTAAAGTGTCCGCTTCGGGAGTGACATTTAAACCATTAAAACCCCTTGTGCATGTTACCTACTGGCACAATCCCAATAAGCTCGTACAGCGGCTACAGCTGTTAGATGCTTCACGTCAGGCCGGCCATACCGGTCACGATTGGGAAATTCAAGAAATTGAACAAGAACTTCGAAATGCCAAAATTATTGTTTAAGCCCTCACCCATTAAAATGGGTATTGCTCACGAGTTTCATCGCCCAGCTAGGCGTCACTATCCGCGACTCGAGGTGATTTCACGAGGTGTGGATGAACTTTGGAAAGCAGACTTGGTTGAAATATTACCCTATGCTAGTGTTAACAACGGTGTACGCTATATGTTGACTGCCATTGATGTGTATTCCAAAATGGCCTTTGTTGAACTTGTGCGTCGCAAGTCTGGTCCACTAGTCACCAAGGCCTTTCAACATATTATTCAACAATCCAAACGTTAACCTCAGTTGCTACAAACCGACCAAGGGAAAGAATTTTTCAACAAGGATTTCTCCAGTTTTCTCAAATCTGAGGATACTCACCATCACACCACGTACAGCAATCTCAAAGCCAGCGTGGTTGAGCGGTTTAACCGAACATTGAAAAACCATATGTGGAAAGCGTTTACCGCTCAGGGCACTTATCGCTGGTTGGACATGTTACCAGAGCTAGTGTCACGTTACAATGACACCAAACATAGAACCATTGGGACAAAGCCACGCCTCGTGACCAAAAATATTCAGCGACTGGACAAACTGTTTAACCCCATAAAAACAGCAGACCCTAAACGTCACTGACTGAAAATTGGGAATTTTGTTTGTGTGAGCAAATTTAAGCCTGCCTTCAATAAGGGCTACACACCTCAGTGGGGGACCGAACTATTTCGAATTCGTCAAGTCAACTTGGACAGCCTAGTCACCTATTTACTCGAGGACCTCAACAATCAACCTACAAAAGGTAGATTTTATCTCCATGAACTTCAGAAAACAGCGCTTCCTAAACATTATCTTGTGGAAAAAGTGTTGAAACAAAAAGGAAATAAACTATATGTCAAATGGTTAGGATTTAACTCTGCCTTTAATTCTTTGATCAATAAATTACATGTTGTGTAAAAATATGAATTTTTTATTTATTTTATTGAATCATGTTTTACGAGAGCCCTGTGTACGGCGCTCCGCGCTTTGTGCATGCCCATACATTTTTTTCTTTCTGTCTCCACACCGGCGTCTCACTCTTTTACTCCATGTTGACATACAACTCGATCAGCTATTGGCTGTCATGGGTTCTCCACTCCTCCCCTCACCTCTGGCCCCGCCTCTAACGGCTCTGCAGTGGTCACGTGATTTCCTGTTCTCTCTTTGTGTTCGCCCTTTCCCCTTTCCTCTCTGCGGGCCCTGCCTGCTGCTCTGCTCGGGGCCTGGCTGGCTGACAGGATGTGGAATGCTATCTCCGTTACAGAGTTGCAACATTGTTCCATCCTGTTATCGCTACCCAACAGTGTTGTCAGCTTGACTGACATTCCATTCTCTTAGCTGACCAGCTTGAGCCGGCGAGACCCCAAGCGGATTTTTCTTTCTTGGCTGGTCATTCTAACATACAAAGCATGTTCTTCAAGTTGTTGACAACTTCGCCTCATACCATTATTATTATTAGTTGTCAATGACCTTATTACTAACATGTTTTAAAGATTGCCATGAGGGATTTTCGAAATATTCACCTTCATTCGTTCGTCATATAGGAAAATATCAAAAGCGACCCCTCGCCCTGCTGCCCCTCGAAATAGCCATTTCCTGTATTCACCATGGCTAGTCATAGCCTCGTTGTAACACATGCCCAGCGCTACAGGCTCTCTTTTTACAAACACTCTTTATTAAAAAAAAAGTTTCAAAACACACAGTTTTTGTCCTAGAGACTTGCCACTCATGTCAAACAAACTTTTTTGTCAACATTACAGTTTCCAAAATATAAAAATTTCAAAATTGAACTTTAAAAAAAAAATGTAAAAAATAAAGTGTTATTATAAAAAATAAAGGACATACAGGCCATTCTTTTAAGACAAACACTTTTTTAGAATGTTTGGTTTTCGAACTATCACCTACTTTTAAAAACAAAAATTTTCAAAAAAAAAAAATATATATATAATACATGGTCCAGAGCAAAGCGCCCGTCAGCTCGAGTCCAACGACACCACATATGTTTAAATCCGACCATCCGTTCGCCAATTATCGCCAATGTTTGCCAGAAAGTTGGCTATCTTTTTTTTTTCCTCCTACACCCTTGAAACTTGCTGTCCACCTAGAGGGCATAGCCACCTTTCATTAACGTCAAACAAACATTTTTTCCAAAATTCACCGTTTCCAAAATAGCGCCAATCCAAAAAACAAACATTTTCAAAAAAAAAAAAACTACCAACACACATTCTTAGCAAAGAGGACGTCACCCCGTGCCTAAAGAGCACATCGTTCTAGCTTTACAAGCTCATTAAATATCACCAAAATGTAAAAAACGCACGTTTACCTCAAATTGCGTTTCCAAATTTCACTCATTTAAAAAAATAACCTCACCATCAAATAGAGCGGAAAAAATACCACCCAAACGACCCCTCACTCGACCCTAGTCCTCCAACACCACCTAACCTTTTTCCAACATAGCCATACGTATTCAAGCACACATGCGATTATGGGTAGAACCCCCATTCTAGCACTACTACTTACAAGGTTTTTATCCTAGAGACTTGAAATTTATTTTGGGGGTAGAGGGGGTAGGGACCTTTAATTAATGTCAAACAAACTTATTTGTAAACTTGTTAGTTTCCAAAATATAGAAATTTCAAAATTGGACTGTTTTCAAAAAAACATAAAAAAATACATATTATAAAAAAATAAAGGTCATAGAGACCATTTGTTTGAACTATTGGACAACGTTCCATCATGTTTCGTTTTCCAACTATCGCCTACTTTCTAAAACAAAACAAAATTAAAATGTTTTTAAAAATATAACAAGTCATTCATAGGAAAGGGGGCCTGAGACCGAGTCCTACGACACCTCATTCATTAAAATCCGACCATGCGTTCGAGAGATATCGGCTTAGACTCGCGGCGGCCATGACACTGGTTAGAACCCGTCACTCTCCCCTACTGAGATATTCAGGTATAGATCTTTACTCACACCAAATTTGGTTTCGATTGTTGCAGCCGTTTAGGACTTGATAGGGGGGGGAACAGACACACACACATTTGCCCGGATCGATCTCATAAGTCTACATTTTCCTTTTTCTGTGAAAAGTAGGCTAAAAACAATGGGCATACATTTCAAATTACAGTATTCGAATACAATATATTTGAATGTGCACGAATACGTTATTATTCGAATACCAGAACAGCAATGGTATTCGAATAATATTCGAATATTCGAACATTATTCGCGAATTATTCGTGTCCCTCGAATATTCGAATGGTGCCAAATAATTCGAATCACAATGCGAGCCCTACTTGATAGCATGCACAAGCTTCAGTCATGGTATCTGATGTCGTCGAGCATTTGCCTTTGCTAATTTCGAACAAAATCTGTCTGTAATAGCTCTGCCACTATACGTGCTGGGCTGTAGTTGGCTGGAATCAGGAGATAGTCAGCCATTCCTCCAACCTTTCATCACTGGGCCATTGGGTACCAACCACCTAGCGGTCGAAAGTGGGACTTGGCTAACTTTCATTACTGAGCATTTTCAGAAAAATGGCTTTGCTGGAATAAATATTGGCAATTATTTCAATACACAGATGACAGAATCAAATAAGTTGTGCTCAATGGATAATGCATAATGTGAGTCTTGTCACATTGTCTTGTCAAGCCAACAAACATCATCGCAGCACAATTACACTACTGTTTGTAGAAAGTGAAACACCTAGAAGAAATGGTCGGAGACACTCCCAGAAGAGGGGTCGTGTAGGCCTGCGATACCATACTAAGTGATTGAAATCACAGAGAGATGGCGTATACATTAGCCCACCAGAGCCCTCTGTCGTGGGACCGGACAGGTCAGTGTTCCGCACAGCACTGTCGGCGTGGGGCCGTCATACCAAGTGGAAACGTGTAAGGAAGTGCAACGATGCCTCGCTGACATCACAGGGTGGACCATCAGCATGTGAGTGCGGTTGAACGGGGCAGAATGCTTGGGCTCCAGGAGGCGGGTCTGTCGTTCCGGGACATTGTGGCTCGTACAGGGCATGCTGCGTCAACAGTAAGGCGTATGTGGATCCAGTGGAGAGAGGAGGGCCGTTCACAGCGATGACGGGGTACAGGACAACGCAATGCGACCACAGCGAGAGACGATCTCCATCTTCTCCGCATGGCCGTATCGGACGTTGGAGCACTGCAACTGGGGTGGACATGTCTGTGTCGACGGTGCGGCACCGTCTTTTGAGGGCTGGACTGGTAGCACGCATGCCACTGCGTCGGCTTCCATTGACTGGGAACCACCGACGCCTCCAACTACAGTGGGCACGTGCACGCTGACACTGGCAGGCTGAGTAGCGAAATGTAGTGTTTTCAGATGAGTCCCGCTTCAACCTATCCTACAGTGATGGCCGCGTATGCATTCGACACCGCCGTGGAGAACGCAATCAGGCAGACTGTATTGTTGAGCTGCATAGCGGACAAACACCAGGTGTAATGGTTTGGGGCGCAATTGCCTATAACAGGCGATCGCGCCTCGTACGTCTTGCGGGCAATCTGAACAGTGACTGCTACATCAGGGAAGTTTTACAGCCCGCAGCACTGCCCTCTTGCAGGCCATTCCACAGGCCATATTTCAGTAGGACAATGCCCGCCCGCATGTGGCGAGGAATGTGCAAGCCTTCTTCACAGAACGACGTATACCGCTGCTTCCCTGGCCTGCCCGTTTGCCTGACATGTCGCCCATCGAACATGTCTAGGATATGGTCGTTCGGCAACTTGTGCGTTCAGGTCCACCTGCCACCACAGTTGATGCTTTGTGGACGCGCCTACAAACGGTGTGGGATGGTATTCCCCAGCAGCGTATTCAAGCGCTGTACGATTCCATGCCACGACGTCTAGCGGCTCTGAGTGCAGCACATGGTAGCGCGACGCCGTACTGAAAATCGACCGTCAACGTGCATGTATCGGACTGATCTAATCAGTAATGTATTGTCATGTCCCTAATCTGTGGTATAAAGTGTAATGTGGTCACATCTCTTGTTCTTGGTGTTTCACTTTCTACAAACAGTACTGTATTTGTCAAGATATTAGTAAAAGGTGAAATGTGGCGTTGGTGAAATGATTATTCTCAATTATTATAATGCACAGATTAGAGAATCAAATTAGTTGGGGCTTAATAGATAATGTGTAATGTTAGTCACCTCGCAAGCCAACAAGTGTCATGGTAGCATAATAGTTTGCCAAGATATTTCAGTATTAGTAAAAGGTGAACATTTTTCCCATTTATTTTAATATATAAGATAATATTTTTTACTTTCTTAATAATCTTAACAGTCAAATACTTACCTATCATGACTCCTAGTTCAGGACGCCATCACATGAAACCTCAATCATCAATCATACCAGTTTTTGGAAAAGGGGACAAACCAATATCATAATATAAGGGCCATTCAAAAAGAAACTAGCCAGAGGCTAATAATGAAAACCGCTAAACGGATCGTAACACCCTGACCTGGGGATGACGGTGCGGTCCCTATGAGAGCACTGAGGTACCAAACTCGCCGTAAGAGGGACACTGGCACACACCCATGCAATGACAGAGCGAGCAAGCTCACGCGTCGACCGTCCACTGCACTCAGTCATGCAGAAACCAGCGACATGGAAGTTCCAAAAGAAGAGCAAAGGGGTGTAGTGCGTTCCCTGACAGAGGAAGGAGTGCAGAAAACGGAAATTCATCAAAGAATATCACAAGTGTACAGAGGGCACTGCCTGTCCGTGGCAAGGGTTAAGGCATGGCACAAGCGATTCAGGGAAGGACAGAAGTCGTTGACCAATGATGCACGGTATGGAGAGCCACACCACATTATGATTACATTGTCCAGCAGGTGGATGCCCTCATTATGCAAGACTGGCGAGTTACGGTAACAGTCACTGCCGCAGAAGTCGGAGCGAGTGACGGAGGTGTTCACGCCATCATTAAGGACCGTTTGCAATTTCGCAAAACATGCGCCCAATGGGTGCCTCACAGTCTTCAAGCAGCACAGGAAGCATGTTGAATGGGACTCTCTCTGGAACATCTGCTGCGCTATGCCAAGGAATGGAATGTGTTCCTGGCATGGGTGGTCGCAGGAGACAAGATATAGTACCATCACTTCGAACCAGAGTCAAAACGACAAAGTCGCCAGTGGAAGCATGCAGGCTCGCCACCACTCAGAGAGTCCAAGGCCGTCTGCATGAGTACGGGGAAGGTTATGCTCAGCTTCTTCTTGGACCAAAAGAGCCCCATTCTTCTGGACTTCCTGCAGCATGGGACAACAGTGAACGTGCAACGATACTCGCAAACCTTGACCTCCCTTCGCACAGTGATCAAATCGAAACGACCAGGACAGCTCACCCGCAGGATCATTCCGCTCCACGACAATGCAAGAGCCCATACAGGCAACACAGTCAAGGAGTTCTTGCAGACATTCAAATGGGAGGTCCTCAGTCATCCTCCATACATTCCGGACCTGTCTCTCTGAGACTATGCCATTTTTGGTGAGCTGAAGAAGGCTCCGAGAGGCAAACGATTCACCTCGGACGACGACGTCAAACAGTATGTTCGGAACTGGTTCAAAACGCACCCCCAGGAATATTACGAGAAAGCCATTCCACCATGCGTTGCAGTGGGACAAGTGCCTCAACAGTGCTGGACAATACTTTTGATAGAACGGTACAGGTTTTCATTCTATAGCCTCTGGCTAGTTTCTTTTTGAATGGCCCTTATACATCATGCAAAACTGGCATCTCCACTAACCTTTCATGGCTCGAAGCTCAACAACGTGTCACATGACATCTCAATAATCAATTAAAACTGTTTTTAGAAAAAAGGAACTGCTTAAATATTGGCACATTAGCTGCCACCGACATATTCAAATTGTGCACCAAAACACAATTGGTTTTCCAAGTATTAACAAAATCCCATTGGTGAAGTCAATGATGGGTATGCCGTTCACAAAATATGGGGTTGGAGAATCCCCAGGGGCAGGAAAGGAAGTAGGATGGGGGAATAGTGTCTTTGAAGTTGGTCTGACTAAGGGAATATGATGTCGTTGGGTTGGCACCCCTGTTATCTAAAAGGGCTGCTTTTAGAGTGTTATTTGAATTTTTATTTGTTTTGCAGAATATTTCAAACCCCCAATATTCAATTCCTATTCATACAGCCTACTGACGTCACCAGGTGTTGACTTACAATGCTAAAGCAAAAGATATCGGAATGGAAGTCTAAGGACTGCATCTACTTTGCGCTGAATGGAGGCTAGTATTCAAGACTTCAGTATCTGTTATCACCACCTCTCTATTCAGGAAACGAGGTTGCATCACCTGCAGCATAGCAGCGATGAATTGAACATGGCACTTAAAAATTAGATATTTATAAAAACTCTCCTCCCCCTATAACTGATGGAAGAAATCTGCATTACATAGTGAGAAATAGTGTTCATTGGTGATACCTACTGCCTCAAATAATACAGGGGTAGGGGTGACAACAAAGGAAAGATGCCCAAAGGCATCCTGGATGTCTTGCCAGTCACCTTGATCTTCCCTCTGAATGTATAAACACAGTAAGGATGTCATGCAACTTGACCACAGTAAGATTGGTTCCAGGTAGATCATTCAGCACAACCCATAGCCACCAAACTGGCTGTAATGAGACAGAAACCATAGGGCATGTGCCGAGGTTCTGCCAGAGTACCAAACTTCTATGCAACAGTGGTCACCATTGAGTCAGGATGTCTCTTCCTCAAATCGTAAAACTTGGGAGTTGATTGACGAGATTCATTGAGTTTCCACATACTGAATTATTAGAAGCCATTTTTCAGTGTTGCCCAGTAATCTCTTATAGAATGCTATTTAGTTGGTCAACACAATTGTGCCTAACTATATTAGGAGGGGAGTACAAATATTTGAACACCCTAACCTGGAAGAAATATCACATGAATTATTTATCACTTAATTAATACACGAAAATATGACTCCATTAGGTGGGCAAGACATCCAAGTGATCATTCATACCATTCGCTTCGAAAGGGACTTCAAATCAGGCAGAGAAGGTTGATTGGAAAAGAAGGATTTTCATGAGCCATGCCTATCATTCCTGTCTGAGAAGCATGGTGCCAAATTTCACTGAATCACAAGTTTGTCAAAGGAGTTCCGTTTGGAACTACCTGGCAAACTACACAGGAAAAATACTCCATAACAACTAAAAGTAAACTTGTATGATACTGAAAGAATCTGGACACAAATACTGCGGGAGTCCCTGCACGCAATGCATATTCATTTGTACCTCAAGCATAATTGAAATTCTAAACGATGTTTTTTTTCCTTAAATTCAACACATATTGCCATATAAATCACCTTACCCACATTTATGATTATGCCCCCACTAGATGATTTTTCAATAAACCTATTTGTATGGTGATCATTTTGTTAATGAGCTATGAAAACATCAAATTAACACCATGTATATATAAGGTCAGTGCTACACTCACATTAAAAATGTAATGCATTAACACCATATATAGAATGTCAATCTAGCGCTTGTTTACCATCGTTAGAAGCACAGCACTTTCAACACTAGTATAGAACGGCCCATAAGAATATCGTCAAGGAGATCCTTTCTCCTTGGAGGAAAGAATACTTCATCTACGACAACAGTCTTGTTATCAAAAGGACAGTGTTTCCTCGTTGGATGGATTGGGGGCAATGGAACGGTATCTGAACTATTCTATAATGAGCTGACATATTTCTAAGGCCCAAGATATATATCATATATATGATTTATTTTTAGAAGTATTTTCGTTCAAGTATTCCAGAGAAATAAATTATGGGCAACTGTTTGACATGATGTTGCATGATTATATCATTTTTATTCAATTAATCTTACAGAGACTAGTATTCCTGATAATACTGCCTATGCCATATTATACCTGCAAGATTTGTTATGGCAACCAGGATCTTACTCTTTTATCTTTTCCCTTTCCCAAACATTCAAATCTCATACATAACATTTCTTTGCATCTATCTCCAAACATAATTATAGTAATAGTTTTTCAAAAAACTGTTAGCTGAGTTAGTATTAATTAATGTAAAACAACACAGTATTGTGGTAAAAAAGAATCCCCAATATGAGACTGAGTTCAAGCAACATACTTACATATGAAAAGAAGAACAAAGTATTTTGAGATTTTTAAGATAATCAGAAATCTTGGAGATCACTATACCCTGTCAGTTCCATTAGAAAATGGTCAGTCTAACTGAATGTTTAACAGTAAGTACACAAGATATTTGTTTTGTACTGATTATCAAAGCACAGAAGAGAATCTGGATCAGGAACATATCATAGTCTTGCTTTTCCTTTCATCATCATAATGTTTACATACTCATTTCTAACAATATTTTTGTTGATAAAATGTTGGTACAATAAAAATTTTCAGTTTAAAGAATTTTATTTCTTTGGTAAAACACAATTTCCTAATTCACCATTGCTTAAGCAAATGCTCTGTACCTGCATTCTTCTTTTAAGAGCCTACAATTTCTCGAACCTTGTTAGTTTTGACAATCTAAAATATCTAGATCATTTAGGTTGGTGAGGCACTAAGGAACCAGTATATAGTAGCTAATGACTTGCATGGAAAAAATATTACACCTGTACCGTGGATACTACTACAACTGTATCCAACAAGAAATAGAACTTAAGCTACAAAGTAACTCTCACGATACACAGGATCGTGAAAGAATTCTTTGTAGGAAATACTATAATTTTAAACACATTAACTGCATGTTAAAGGAAGAGAAACCCTTAATTCTCACTGTATGTGTTCATTTAAAAACAAATTGAAACATCAACAACTGATTAACTCTAAGGAAGAAGACATACATAAAATAGAAATTTAAAAGCCACTAAATATGTTGACTAACAACAGTTGCTTTATTTAGCAACTCTAAACTGTAATTTTCCATTCAACTAACTCCATCTCTTACAGGTGCCATCCCTAGCAACTGAACAGTACACAATCCCGATTATAACCTCCTCACTTCTACAAGTTTATGAACAATGGATGACTTAGAGAGAAACATAACCATTTATGAACACACATAGCTTGATAACAGTAACATCTATGTAAACTATGATATGAAAAGAATAACATAAATTATTACAAAGCTAAGTTGAAGTAACAATAGGTAAGTTTAATTTTTTAAACATTTCATGTTTTCATAAATCCTAAAATATACAAAAAGTGCATGCATTTACATAGAAAAAGGGAATAATAGAGTAAGGAATAGCATTATCAATGTTCTCTACAACAATGTACCTATCAGTAGCCAAAAATAACATTACAACGCCTAGGCGTCTGTTCTAGTCTCCCAACTTCTACTCCAACCTTAATCACAATTTGGTTCTAGAAATTCAAGGACAAATTCAGCCTGAAAGAGGCTGAAGAAACTTATGAGCAATTCTGTAGCTCATAAAGGAGCCCTCCTCTACACCTATGGATTACAGAGTGATCAGTGATATGGCATTTTACAATTATTAGGAATGGATAACCACAGTTCGTAAGTTTGTCTGCTGTGCATGTAAATTGTGACAATGAAAATATATTCATAGTGAACTTTAGAAACTAGCAAGTAGTACATTTGAACAGTTTGGAAAATATTTATAAACAGCAGCAACAGCACCGAGAAATAAAATCCCTACATATCACAATACTTTCTAAAATACATCAGGTTATGATGAAACAAAGGGTCTTGACTTTTCTTTGTTTGATAAGGAACATTTTCTTCAAGTAAAATCCATGAATGATTCTAAAAACATTTGTGCAGGAGGCAATAAATTACCAGGAGACAAACATGCTAATACACAAAGAGTTTAATGATTTACGATTAGTATTCCCATCATAACAAATATATATTTGAAAATAATAACTCATTTCTTATTACATCAAACTAGAAAAAGAAAAAAACTATGAAGAAATTTTACAACAAGCAACAGGTTATTTATTTCCATATACATAACATGCAAGACATCTCAGAACAGGTGTAAGTCATCCTCTATAGTTGACATCTACTTAAACTGCTCACATTTCCAAATAGCCATCGTCATACAAGAGCTCGAGGTTTTAGTTAATGTTCAAATAACAATATAAAACACATTTTTAAAATGTAACAAATTCAGAATTTGCATTTATATCTAGATTCTTATCATTAGGACATATATTTCCAGAAATTCTAACAATTTGTATCAAAAGAAGTGATTGGTCCATCCTGATCTTTTCTTTTTTTTTTTTTAAATCTAGTATTCAACATACTTTCCTGACCCGGTCGGAGACTGGAAGCAGGCTGTGGATTTTCGATTTCATTTCATTTCATTCAACATACTATAGTGAATGCTCACATTTCTGAGGTTCAACATATTGAATATGATTCCCAGTTTTGAGATGTTAATTATGCAGCATATCAGAAACGGTCAAATTAAAACAAACGCTACTACTTGAGGTTATTGCTAATATCTTAGCAGCCCTATTGATACAGTATATGTCAGGTAACATGTACAATTCAGCATTACAAAAAGTAATTAAACAATGGTGAATGGATAAATAAAAAAGGGAGGCCATGTTTTTGATCCTGTGATAGGTGCCACACAGATAGGTATCGAGAAGATACAATATTAAGTACTCAAATAGTTACATGAACCATGTTTCAGTCATTTCTCTTAGTTTTCATCCATCACTGTCTGGGTCTGTCTCACTTTTGGGTTGGCCAAAGTTGCGAGTAATGCTTTCTGACATTGAACGAATGTTGGCTAAATTGATATCTGCATCTGTAGTGACGGCTGCAAAGTAGTCGATGCGGTCCAAATCCGATACTCCATCGGGAGCATTAATGTCGTCATCGGTGCGGTAGCAGTTGTCATACTCGGAATCATAGAGAGCACTCAGGGAGTCCAAACTCATCATGGCATCCGAATCAAATATACGCGATGAAGCTCGAGAAGACATGCTGGTATTGTCATCCATATCACCATCGTGGCCTGGATCATTGAAGACAGAGTTGACATCGCTCAGTGCCCCTGTGAAAAGAGAGAGAGAAATTTAAGTCAGCAAAAGGGCTGTGGACTTGTTAGATATAGCAAAAGTATAATCTGAACAGAAATCTCAATAGCAAGTACCTATTTAAGTATTTAACCTTCTTTCTTTTAATGAATTGTTTTATTTAGGTGTTTTACAGTAATATGTAGAGGGAAAAACTATTGATGAGGTAGGTTCTACGGATTACTAACAAGGGAATGGTACAAAGTTGGACATCGAATTTCCACAATATAAAATTACATATTTGTGAAGGTATTTTTGAGCTGAAACAGATTTGGGTGGGTTTCTAGTTTATTTTCTAGTCCATAATTTAAACGGGGATTCAAGAGCTCTAAGATGGCAGCCTGTTCTCTGAATAAAAGCCGCTAAATGTCAGTGCTCGCAGCCAGCAACTGTGCTTCCTCTCCTTCCCTTTCAAGGGGGTGGAGGGGTCTCTGGGCTCATCCACAGGCAATGACATTTCAAGGAGATGCATATTTGAATGATTGGAAACCTGATCATGACATTGGCAGACAGCAGATGGCATATAACCTGATCAAATTGTTCCTAATCAAGCGATCAAAGTGAAACTGCATGATGAACCACTAAGATTGAAAGGGCGCTTTAGAAGTATGACAATTATCTCAGCACATCCACCAACAGAAGATGCAGAAGAGCATTGTAAAGATGAGTTTTATGACGAACTAACAAGAGTAATTAACAGCGCGCCCAGATATGACCTGTTGCTTACTCTTGGTGACTTCAATGCAAAGATTGGACGCAAAGACTTTATGACCCAGGTGGCAGGACGATATTCATTACATGTTTTTTTTTTCCGGCTCGCCAGAGTTTGTAGCTGCTTCAATGCGGACAAGTACCGTCGCGTGTGGAATATTGTCTGGGCAGGAATGTGTGAATGTAAGAGGGCGAGGATTTGGAAGGTAGTGGTTGTGGCCTATAGTTAGGGACCAACCCCGGCATTTGCCTGGAAGGAAGACGGGAAACCACAGAAGACCATCTTCAAGGTTGCCGGCGGGGGTATTCGAACCCCCTCGCCTCCCGGATGTGAGCGACTGTCAGCAGCCACGCCGTAACGACCACGGCTAACTCACCCGGTTCATTACATGACGAGACAGTGGAAATGGTATATTGCTCGGCCAGTTGGCTGCAGGAAATAATTTGGTTATTATGAGCACCTATTTCAATCATAAGAACATCCATAAGGGCATGTGGCAGGTACCCGGAAGTGACCAAGTGAACCAAATAGACCACGTCTTGGTGGGAGCAAGACACACTTCGTCCGTTATTGATGTGTGCCTGCAGAGGACCCAATTGTGATTTGGACCATTTCTTGGTCAAAGCTGTAATAAGGAAAACACTATCTAATGCACAGATGAGACAACCATCAGAAAGAAAAAAGTGGAACCAAGAAGCTCTGAAGGACCCAAGAAAAGTAAGAAATTTTAAAGAGGAGATTAAAAGGCGACTGCAGACAACAAATGCTATGGATTTCGAAGAGAAATGGGAAGATATTAAGTCAGCAATTCAAGAAAGTGCTCAGGAAGTATTAGGAATTAAAGAGAGAGTAAAGAATGAATGTTTTGATAAAGAATGTGAAGAAGCAATGGACAAGAAAAATGAAGCAAGGAAGTTAATGTTACAAAGAGATACAAGGCATATAGGAAAAAAGCAACAAAATTATGTAAAAGGAAAAAGAAGGAAATGTTAATGAGAAAGTTACATGGAATAGAAGAGAGAAGACAACAAATGAAGTGAGGAAATTTTATACAGAAGTTAACTGGTTCAGGAAAAGGTATCAAACTAGGCTTACTGGATGTAGAGACAAACAGGGGAAAATATTAGACAATGAGGATGATATTGTCAATAGATTTTGAAGAGTTATTAAATGTAAGGACTGAAGAAGAATGTGATACACATCCAAAGATAATGAATGTAGAACCACACATAGAAACACCAACCATTCATGAAGTGCAGGAAGCCATTGAGAAACTAAGAAACAATAAAGCCCCGGGGGAGGATGGCATTACGAGTTAAATGTTAAAAAACTCGGGACAAGAAATTATATATGAAATATATAATCTTATCGTCAAGATATAGGAGGAAGGGAATATGCCATCTCAGTGGAACATCGGAATAATTTTCCCATATATAAGAAAGGAGATAAGTATAATTGTGCAAATTACCGAGGAATTACATTACTGAATATCGTCTGTAAAGTGTTTTCCAATGTGCTATTAAAGAAGTTGCAGATCTACTATGAGGAAATAGTAGGGGAATATCAATGCGGGTTCCGCAAGAATAGAAGTACTATTGATCAAATCTACGTTGTTAGACAAGCGATGGAAAAATGTTATGAACACCACGTAGATCTTCATATGTTGTTTGTAGACTACAGACAAGCCTTTGATAGTATTGACAGGGAAGAATTGTACAGATATATGGAACAGAAAGGAATTCCCAGAAAGCTAATAAGATTAGTGAGAATAACCGCAGAAAATACTGAAGCCAAAGTAATGGTGGAGGGTAAACTTGGTGCTGAATTTTCCTTGGAAAGAGGTGTATGACAGGGTGATGCCATGTCTGCTTCGCTCTTCAACTTGGCTTCAAATGAAGTATTGGAGAAATTGGAAGGAGCAAATAATAATATAGTATATAAATCAACCCAAATGTGTGCCTATGCCGATGATGTAGTATTGATAGCGAGAAGACTAGACTATTTAAAGGAGATGTTTGAAGAGATGAAGAAGGAAGGGGGATAAATGGGTCTAAATGTGAACGCAGCCAAAACAAAGTACATTCACCTAACATCCATTGAAAGAAGAAGAATCTGTGATAATATAATAATCGACTCCTGCACATTTGAAAATGTTGTAAATTTTGAGTATTTGGGTGTTCTAGTTAATAATAAAAACAAAGTGAGAAGGATTATTAATGGAAACAGAGCCTATTTTGCCAATCTGAAACTCATTAAGTCGCAATTGTTGTCGCATAAAACAAAACTCAAAATTTACAAGACCTTGATCAGACCAGTGTTAACTTATGGCTCAGAAACATGGAATATGTTGATTCAGGACTGCAATAAACTTAGGGTGTTTGAGAGGAAAATAATATGGAGAATTTATGGTGCTGTATTGGATAGAGGAGAATGGAGGATACGAACTAATAGGGAAATAGATGAAATCCTCAAAAGCGAAGACATTGTTCGATATATAAAGTCACAAAGACTACGATGGCTGGGCCACATTGAAAGGATGGAAGACAAAAGAACACCAAAGATTATATATAGAGCCAGAATGGAAAGAAGACGACGCCCTTGGAGACCAAGGAATCGATGGAAACAATGAACATACAACCCTAGAGAACAGCTGTCCAAGATCGAGATCGATGGAAATCTGTGTTTGGCGAGGCCAAAGCTCACACCGGGCTGTAGTGCCAGATATAGAAGAAGATTTAAGTATTTAACCTTCTTTCTTTTAATGAGTTGTTTTATTTAGGTGTTTTACAGTAATATGTAGAGGGAAAAACTACTGATGAGGTAGGTTCTACGGATAACTAACAAGGGAATAGTACAAAGTTGGACATCGAATTTCCACAATATAAAATTACATATTTGTGAAGGTATTTTTGAGCTGAAACAGATTTGGGTGGGTTTCTAGTTTCTTTTCTAGTCCATAATTTAAACGGGGATTCAAGAGCTCTAAGATGGCAACCTGTTCTCTGAATAAGAGCCGCTAAATGTCAGCGCTCGCAGCCAGCAACTGTGCTTCCTCACCTTCCCTTTCATGGGGGTGGAGAGGTCTCTGGGCTCATCCACAGGCAATGACATTTCAAGGACATGCATATTTGAATGATTGGAAACCTGATCATGACATTGGCAGACAGCAGATGGCATATAACCTGATCAAATTGTTCCTAATCAGGCGATCAAAGTGAAACTGCATGATGAACCACTGCTATACTGTTATAATACATCTGTAGCCTACATATCAAACAATCCAATATGGCAGCCTCGAAAAATATCTTACTGGTCCTCATCACCGAAACTGCTACAGCATTCACAAGACACGGCACAAACCTAAAAGAATTGCTGAGTTTTAATTCACTGGCCATGAAAGCCAATATACCATCTTTTTGGAAGCTTTCTAGGGAGGTTATGGCTGCTTGAGCTTTTAGTTCTCGCAATGAAGAGACGCAGGAGCACTTTATATAAAGGGAGGTCTGATCAAACGGAAATAACATCATATTCCCATTCGGGAATGTTCATAACCTATAAAGGGAGGTAGCGCGCAGTTCGCTACGCCTGTTGGGGTCCAAGCGGGGACACCAAGAGCCCGCTGATGACCCAGGTTGGTGTCCTACGCGAAACCCCACACAAGACATGCACAAACCTAAAAGAATTGCTGAGTTTTAATTCACTGGCCGTGAAAGCCAATATACCTAACTGAAATGTAGGACTATTAAAATCATATACCGTATGTAACTTTCAAAAATCTGTTTAATACAGAAACAACATGGCGGCCAAGCAATTTTCAAATATTTAAAATGAATTTTCTGGTGATATATTCAAGTGCAAAGAAACTATACACACCAAATCTTTATTTAGAGCTAAACATATTTAAGTCTAATGTTGTTCAACTATTTTCAATAATCACATTTTATTTCTCTTATTCTATTCAAGCAATCAAATTGACATTTTACATGATGAACCACCGCTATAATATTTATCTACTGGCATATTGCCTACATTTAACACAATCCAAAATGGCAACCTCACAAAATATTTCACCAATTCTCACCTATACCACTGTCAGAGATTAATTACAAAACAGAAATATCCATAATTCATCAAATTGCACAGGCCAATGGATTTAATAGGAAGGATGTAGACAACATTATCCACAGGATTAAAAACAAACCAGCAACTAAACTTCAACCAGACAATAGAAATAAAACGTCTTTTGCCTTGTTCACATTTACTAATAAATTAACTTACAATATCACAAACGTCTCAAAGAAATGAAAATGAAAAATTGCTTACAAACAGACAACACTAATCAGATTTTTTTATTTAATTCCACACAAATTAATCAGGACAACAAATTTAATAGGTCAGGTATTTATAAACTAAGGTGCAAAGAATGTGAAGCAGACTATATTGGTCAAAGAGGGAGGACTTTCACCACAAGATATGGGGAACACTTAAATGCAATAAAACATGAAAAATTTTCAGCAATAGCAAACCATATGCAAGAAACAGGACATAATTTCACAGATATACACAATGATTTGCATATCCTTCTTTTTGAGAATAATGGTCCACGAACGTGTTTGAGCAAATGGAGATCAACAAGGCACAGAGGTTAAACCCAGCAGAAAACCTCAATGACATCTATTTTGATACTAATATTCCATATGACCTGACATCAGATTACATAATTAAAATCAAGATCAAAAAACCACCGTAGTTGGACATGGCAACATCTGTCCCTCAGACTGTGTTGTTGTTTACATCGGCTTCTGAAGAGGTAGCTCGATTCTAGTGCCTTCACGCATGACGTAGCATCTACCTCCCCTTCCTTCTCTCCCTCTCCCATTGCTTTCTCTTATCAATGCATGCTGCTTGCTTCATTAAATCCATGAGCTCCATCCCAACACCATTCAGATGTGAACAAGGTGTAACGTGTTTTTCGAGGGGTTTTTATGCAACTGGCATAAGTCAGTAGGAAGCCATTCTATATTTATTTACGCGGCAAATTGTTCAGCCAAGAGAATTTTTCTTGTTAATTTATTATTATTATTAATTTATTATAATTATTATTAAGGTATTTTCGGAGCATTTTATAAAAATTATTAGCATTCAGATAGGTTTTCTATGTCTTAGAAAACGCTATCAAGCAAATTATTACGAACGACAATATCATAGAAAATTATGTGATTGCGGAATTTTACGGAGTTTTCGTCAGTTAGGATATTTTGAGAGACATGAGTCACTGGAAATTCATATACAGGATTAATCTTGTCGGGAAGCATGACGCAATCCTGCGTTGCAGCTTAACGAAAAGGCGGATGTATGGAACGGAATACGACTTCACCCTACCGCCGAGTGTAATGAGCCAGAGGAGGGGAATATAGCGCGTGGGGTGCAGCCAATCAGTGGAGACCACGTAAGCTAGAAGTCGGGACTAGAGTGGGGATGCGACGTGTGGATATATCGTTCAGCGCGCCGTGGAACGAGGACTATCTGTATAGAACTTAACGAGTACGGTTGTACGCGGGAGTCGCTCCGATGTTCCGTGGAGTGGAGGACTAACTTTTGTAAAACTTAACCAGTGTGGTTGTACGAGTGTTTGGGTCCGATGTACGGACCATAGAATTATCTAATCTACCAGAATCTCGTCAAACATCGACAAAGATGTCAACGTCCAGGAGACTGTGGGAAGCTCACAGCATCATCCAGTACGAGGGAAAGGCTTCGGCCATTTCCAGTGGTAAGCGCGAATGACGCAGAAATACGCAATCTCTCATTTCTCTTTGTTTTATATTTCATATTTCAGTAACTTCATAGCTTGGGAATAAGAGTAAAATCAATAATTTATCAGACTCCGTTTTCACGTAATTTTCTATCGGTAATATTAAAATCGCAACGCTCCAATTTAAATTTTAAACTTATTATTATTATTAATTTTGCTATACTTGTTTTATATAATAAATTCAATTCTTTTACAATGCAATCTTTGCTTTCAGTAGGTAGCATTAGATATAGACCAATTCCTTCTCCTGATACAATTGTTTGTTGGGTTAATGATCAAATCATACCACGATCTGAGTGAATAGATTCTTGAAGGTGTTCTACCAGAGCTAGACGTTGTTAAATACAAATTTAGATTTCAGCATTGCATTGAGGTCTTGGCGCCCATTAAAACAACATAGCTTAGGCAAAGGTAAACAGTTACATTTATCACCCAACAGTTAGGGGCAGCCAAACCGTTACACTTGTTGCTACCAACATGGGGCATTAATTAACGTTACACTTGTACGCTCAACGTGGAGCAAGGTGAAAACGTTACAATTGTCGCTCAACGTGTGGGCTAGCAAAACTGCTACAAAGGTAAGCCCACAACACGTCATTCGGACCGCACGCGACAGTTATTCTATAATTTCTTTTTTCTTTCATAGCTTTTCCTTTTTCACAGATCTTTCAATCAATCTTGGGCTTGGACATGGTTTTTAGTCCCCGTTTCTTGGTCCCTGGCCGCAGGATGTAAGCTTTTTTTCTTTACGTCAACACTAGTTTTGAGTTGAATTGAATTGATTTGATTTAAATTTTCTTTCCTTTCTTTTTTGGACAGACACTGGTGTTTGGGCAAGTAACTTCGAAATTCAAAGGAAGTATTTTCAGTTTAATCGAGCAGAGGTCCTCCATCATCGAATATCAACTAGCCCCATCCAAGAATGATACAGCTCAACTTTCTAAGCTCAATTACATATTCAAGCTCACTGTTATTTGGAACAATATGTTTGTGAAGTTTATTTTTAAGAACATTCCAAGTCATCACATATGATGTTACTGAATTCATAAGAAGTTTTATAATGTTGCTTTGAAGTGATTTTTAGCATGTGTTTGTTTAGTTTTAGTGTTTTATAGGATGAAATGATGTTGATATGTTGTTGACATTGCATGATTGTTTTGACATGATAGGGCTGAGGAAGGGCTATTTATAGCTCGAAACATGTACCCTAATTGGTAAAATTTTATAATTATATAGTATTATATAGTAGTTCCTTAATATTTGTCTTAGTAAATAAGGAGCAGTCGAAAGTTCTCACTTTAGATCGATGAGTCCACCTATATTGGCGATCATGCACAACTTCTTTCCTACATAAGGTATGTTGATGGGGATGTCATTGCAACTAATTTCTTTTTTTGCAAGGAGCTACCCGAGCGAGCAACTGGTGACAAAATATTTCGTACGACTAATGAATATGTGGTCCGTAATGAATTAACATGGGAGGATTGCATTAGTGTTTGTACAGACTTTGATGACAGGCCAAGTGATAGGATTCGTGGGTAAAGTATGCGAAGTAAATCCTAACTTGCAAACTGACCATTGTCTCATTCACAGCAAAGCCATTGTTGCTAAGTCTTTGTCATTTCCTCTGAAAATTGTGATAGACAAAGGAGTAAAAGTTGTGAACTCCATCAAATCGCGCCACAGCAGTGGCTACGCTCGCTAAAGCGCAGCGTTAGGTCATGGGGCCAAGCTCTCTGCTGACTCGGTAGATGGGGGGGATCGAGCCCCACCGTCCGCCGTCCTTGAAATGGTTTTCCGTGGTTTCCCATTTTTAACACCAGGCAAATGCTAGGACAGTACTTTCTGACAGGCCACGGCCGCTTCCTTCCACATCATTGTCCAGTTTCATTCATATTCATCATTCCATCTCTCGTCCCGGTGCGCAGGTCGCCCATGGGCGTCGACTAGAAAGACCTGCACTCAGCCTCTTCGGAGGCCACACGACCAAAAAAATATCACGCCCCCTAAATATGTGGCTTTTTAACGTTTTGTGTCAAGAAATGGGATCAGAGCATACTACACTTCTGGTCCATACAGAATTACGATGGTTATCTCAAGGTAAAATGTTAACGCGAATGTTTGAACTTAAAGAGGAGGTACTTGTATCTTTTTACTATTGAGGGACATGAGTCTGCACATTTATTTGCAAATGATGAATGGGTATCTAAGTTGGCATATCTTTCCAATATTTTTGTACACTTGAATGAACTAAACAGAAAAATGCAAGGTAGAAACGAAAATGTTCTGTCTAGTATGGATAAGATTCAAGGATTTATTAATAAGTAAAATTTGTGGGTACTGAACCCATGTACCATTGGTTCAAAGGGGTCGAATCCATGTATTTTTGTAAAAGGAAGGAAGGAAAAATACAGTCTTCAGAGGAAACATAGAAAGATTTCATACAAGAGAGCAGGCATAACGTTGTGAAATAAACAGAAGCCAGATGGCTGGGAGATGAGATCACGCCTGACGCATCGCTCGTAGCCTATCATAGTTATATTTAGAACGAGTGGAAGTTTCCGTCGGTTAGACAGAGACCTTGTTTCGGAAATTAAGCTTACGATTGCATTAAAATTGCAACTGCGCAGCGATGCCAGAAGGAGAATAATTAGATTTAACCCCTTTACAAGAATAATATTAACTAAAGAAATACAGCATTGTGAATCATTTCGGAATAGAGATTTTTGTGTGGAGAAAAAGCTTTTAATAATTGCTTAGAAAAGAAGTGCAAATGCAGCATGACGTAATTAAAAGTTCCCCGAGACCCGAGGAGTGGGGAATTAAAAATCAACAGTAACACCCACACAGCTGAAGACTAAATTTTATTTAATATCTCAGAACTGCACGATCGATTTTCATGTGCAAAGAAGTCACTTTACGTTTAGGAAACGAGCTTTCTAGAGATATAATTTTTATAAGTGTGCGACAATTACATCAAAAGTTGGTCACGAAAAGGACAAGGATTTTATCTTTTTTTAGCTAAAGAGTATAAAAATCCAGGCAGAGCCAGACCAATCATGCAGTCTACGAGCATCCCTTGAGGGGAAATGCTGTATCACACCGTATAGACAGTATCCGACAGCCCGAGGGCGTCGCTGTATCGACAACCAACGTGCACCCGTAAGGGGTGGCCGATAAGTATTATTGTAGTATCGCCGTGTGGAGAATTAGGAAAATCCTAAATACAGGATCTAGTTCCGCCAGTATCAATTTTACAGTGAAAAGTTCAGTAATTACGGTCAAAGCAGGCTGCGAACTTAGAGCACAGGCGATAGGTCTTCAAAATATAGTTAAATTAAACGACCGGAAGTATCGTAACGTTTTTGAAGTACCATAACAGCGAGATAAACATTCTATCAACTTTAAAGAACCCGATTAGGGTCGGACAGAATAAGGTCCGCATAGTATTCTGAAAAGATAGGAATTCGAGAACAGAATAATCAGAAAGGAGAAGTAAATTCTAGACATTGTTTCAAGGAAACAAACGAACTATAAAAAGCACTAAGTTACGAGGAGTATTAGATGCTAGAAATAATAGGTCACCGATAGATTATCTGGGGGACCGTGGACAAGACAGACTTTCGCTAGACCAACCAATAGGGTCTAGAAAGAAGCAGTTCGAGCTAATAATAATAATAGCTGATCGTCAGGAAGCCGGATTTGAAGGAGTACTATTCCAGGGAGGAGGTAGATGGTTCGAGACTTTCACATCCTGATCAGATAGGAAGCCGACATTTACTAGTTTCACCCTTGGAGACGGGAAGTCAAGAAATCACGTGTGAAAGGTTTAATAAAAGCCTTAGTGATTAGAATCTGTGAAGTGTAAATATATAAAATTTGTGTTAAAGAGTAATATTTTCAGTGATTTTAGTGTGTATTATAGAAGAATACACCAGTGTATTTTAAAATGTTACCAGTGTTTAATGTATATGAGTTATATGTGTGTCAAGATATGTCAGTATATGAAATGAATTTGTGCAAGATGGTGTAATCACAAATAGTGGGCAAAAATGAAACATCGTTGGAAAGCACGGTATTGGACCGTCTGAGCATGTAAGTAACTATTTTCATTATGTTTTGTGTTGGGGAAGTGTTTGTGTACAATCCACCGGAGTTGGAGAAATAGGGATGTTTTTGAATAACGAATAACAGAATAAGAGCGCGGTCTGAACAAATAAAATTGAGAAATTATAAAATAATTATGTGAAATGAATAAATCCTTTAGAGGAAATGTATGAGATAAATATCAGCGTATTTGATAAATGTTATAAAAGCAAGCGTAATAATAATAATAAAAAAATTATATAAATGAAGATTAAGTTGAATTAATGAAAGTAATAGCTTTTGAGCTCTAGTAAAAGTATAAAGACATGGTATGAATACATGTTCTTAAAGTATAGCGATTATTGTCAGGGGAGAGGATTAATATAAAAATTTGAGATATAGATCAATTGTTGATGTTGAATTTATCAGTTCTTTGGAAGACGTTTGGCCTTAAAGTAATGTATAGCGCCTTGTAGCGCATTAAAGTAAATTGTCACGCTAGGAAGGCGTTGAATCTAAATGCACTTGGTAAATTAATTGTGAAGGACAGTTGATTGCGGTAATTGAGCTATGATAAGTCCTCCATTTGTGATGTGGATCACGAGGCATTGTATAAAGGGCGTGAATTTATTGTATGGATGAGCGCAGGTTAGACCGAGGTCGCCTTAAAGCCGCTAATTTGTTTTAAAAGTCCTCCAGTATGGGATGTAGTTCCCGAGGCAGTGGAAGAATTGAACCAAGGTTCGTTTGTGTGAAGCCCTAAATATTGTTGTTGTATTGAATTATTCTTACCCATCAATGATGACACTTCATAATTAATAAATGCCAAGGTTACGAAAGTGGTTTATGAACCTAAATAATGTTGTTAAAAATGAATGAAAGAAACGCCAGGTCTGTCCTGAGAACTGTGTATAAGAAATAGCTGTTTTAAAAGCATGAATGTAGCTGTCACGCGTGGGCAAGGCTGGAGACCTCCCCTCTAGGCAATAAATTGCTCCAAGTGGTTACGGTCCGACCCCTCGTCTTTGTAAGTGTGGTAGGTCGGAGAAGACCGTCTGGGAGAAGTAATAATACACCGTGAGTGTTAGAAGTTGTTAATGACCCGGGATTTGAACCGAGGTCCTTGTAGATGAAAGTGCCGCTTGCCAGTTCAGATCGTAGCTTTCTTATGTGATAATGGTCTTTTAAGACAAATAAATAAAAATCCCTAATGTAATGTTGTATTGATGTAGGATTTCACGAGTTCACTGAGGACAATTAGATTCCGGGAGTAATCATAATTTTTGACTTTGTTCAAGTAGTCTTCGGTAACTCTGGAGTACACAAGTATTTTCCCGATCACTGTAGTGAATTTGTTATCTTGAGAGAGGTGGTAACGTTGAGAACATTGTGGAATGCCCAAAAATTTAAGTGAAGGAATAATATGTACTGTAAATACGATTATATATTGTTTTTATTATAAGAAACTCATAAAATAAATATTGAGGTGTGTAAAAGAATGACACCGTTCTTATTGGAATGTATCGAGCCACTGGAGCTCGTGATTATATTGAATTTTTAAAAGGGATACTTTATGGAAGTGAAAAGAATTATAAGTTTGTTGGTTTGAAGGAAACCATGTATTTTAATATGATATTTGTTTGATTTTATACATTCCTTGTTCACTTTGAACAAGTTTAGAAGGATTGGTCAATAGTTTATTTGTTTGTAGCGCCATAATTTTGATTAATTAAATGTTTTAAAATAGGAGTAGATTTTGTTTTTATTTTTGGAAGTGTATCCTCTATTTAATCCAAAATGTGTAAGTCACAGAGTGGGAGAACGTACCAAAACCCCGAAAATCCCGATTTGAGCATTGCTGGCATACTGTGATTTGCATATTTCTTACTAAAAGGGCACAGTACAGACAATTGAAAATGGATCGTGTGAGATGTTCCCAACTATATGGTCCCTTGCTGATGATAATAATGTGTTGATGGACTCTGTTAAAGAACATTTAGTACTCCTGCAGCAGAATTTCAAAAAATATTTTGGAGAGTGTGTTGATGATTTTGACTGGGTTCGTGATCCATTCATTATGGATTCGAAACATCTCCCGAAGATAGGCTTACGAGAGGATTTAGCAGATTTCAAAGCAGACAGAACATTTAAACTAAAATTTTTAGAAATGCCTTTTGACACATTTTGGTTGTCAATAAGCAGTGAATACCCGGGTATCTCCGAGATGGCAGTTGATGTGTTGTTACCATGAACTGTGCTTCTCAACGTTGACTCAAATTAAAACATCAAAGAGAGAGAGACTTAAATCCATTGACAAAGAAATAAGGCTTGCTTTGTCAACAATTCCACCACGAATCAGCTGTCTGTGTGCAGCTAAGCAGGCTCAAATATCACATTGAAGGTATTAGTAGAGTTATTTACTTTAAATTTCGTATTAGAAATATGTATTTTCTACAGTAAATTGAAGTTAATCCATAATTACTGTATATTCAAAATCATATGATTTTGAGGGACCAGACATTTGGTGTGCCGTGTTGAGTCTAGACCCATCTGGGGTGTGCCGCGAGTTTTAAAAAAAGGTTGCTGAACACTGATCTAGTCGATCACATGGAAAATCTATTTCATTGGCGGGAGAATTTTGAAATGGAAACAAATCATTAGAATATATGAAAATAGGCTATTTAGTTCTACACAGAACTACTTATTAAGATTATTAGTCCTTAACACCACTTGATATCACTGTTGAAGTGTGGGTAATATGGAACAGTAGGCTAAGTCTGGTTGCTTCCTAACCAAGCCAGTGCATGATGCAAAGATATGACTAAAACGACAAATTTAAGCATATTATATGAGGGCCGTTGTTTTTAAAGCCTGTAGTTAGTGCGCACGCCGCAACAAGCATGCGCGTTACCTCCCAGCATCCTTTGCGAACAAGCAGGCATCAGTTGCAACTGTGTAGCTAACCTGTACGCTGAACTGCGCATCTTTACAATGTTCATGATTATGGATTCGCCCGCCGCCTGTGAGGTACGATCTGTGATACGTTTTTTGAGTGCAAGAAACATGTCGGCTGCAGACATTCATCGTCAGCTTTGTGAGGTGTATGGTGATAATGCAATGACGGAAGGTAAAGTGCGAAAATGGGTACGCGAGTTCAAAAGTGGCCGTGAAAATGTTCATGAAGATGAACGCTCAGGTCTGTGATCACAGATGACTTGGTGACTGCAATTGACACGAAAATTCACGAGGACCGAAGATTCATGATAACCACTCTATCAATGGATTTTCCTCACGTGTGAATTCTTGGTTGTCAGAGCAGGCGGCAAACTTTTATGCAGAGGGATTTCAGAACTTAGTTTTAAGGTATGACAAGTGCCTAAATAAACAAGGCAACTATGTACAAAAAGGTATGTAAAACCTAAAAATAAATGTGGTTTCAAAATAAAATGTTCAGTTAATAAAAATAAAATAAAAATGACCCTTACTTAAAAAACAGCCCTCGTAGTTGGTTCCGTATTGACTTACAATATAAAAAATTATATACAAGAGATAACCTACCTAAATTCTAGTTATTTCTACTGCACAACAAAGCCAAAAGACTTACGTAAGTCACTGAATCTGAGGTAAAGTAGGAAATTTGTTCTTCACAATATATCTTGTTAGTTCTTAATTTTGTTGTTGTTTTTTTTTTTTTCAGGGCCTTGGACATCATTGTCATTTAGCCCTGTATACTTCGGTGTGTGTACAACTTCTCTGATATCCTATGTTATTGTTGTTTCTGTAATGATGTATGTATTTGTAATTCAGAATCAGTTAATTATTAAAAGTTGAACTTATAATTTTAATTAGTTAATTTTCAGCAATTAACTTCATCAACCGATTGATTTTCACGGCTAACTTTCCCAAGTACAGCCGATTTCTCAAAATTCAAACTGCAGTGTAAGCCTACTGGTGTTTTCAAAGTTGCATCAATCTTGCAATGCAAGTCCAGTAAACTGGGTCACCTTCCTCCTGCTATTACAGTATTAACCCTTACCTTCAGCATCAGTGAGTCCAGTTTCATTGATCATGGAAATGTTCTCCAAGGCTGGATCATCTGTGGTATAGCCTGTGGACTCCCTGTCAGCCAGTAGGGGTTCTGAAGCTGCACCCTCATCATCATCCTCCTCACTCCACTCTGACTGACTGGTCTCTCCAAACACAGCTTCTTGCTGTTTAGCACTCTCCTCCAAGATCCGCTTCACTTCTGCCTCCTGAAACGTTTCAATATACAAGATGAGGTTGACTAAAGCACCATTAGATGCCTTGGTGATGGTCAATAGGACAGTTCTGGTATTGTGTCATAAAAAAGTCCTTTTGCATGGCAAATTTTCTGGTTTTTGAGATGACATATTCATTGTATTTGTACGAAAATACTATTTCAACTAACTAGACGGAACATTTGAGAAGTGATAGCGGATATCATTTTAAGCAGAAATGATTCAGTGGTGCCATCCTCCTTTGTTTCAAGCTGCCATTCTAAGCACATATTTTATAAGGTGCATTCAAAAAGTAATGAGCCGAAGGCTGGAATGCGCAAACCGGTGACGACATCGGCTAATCGTGGCGTGTGTAACGAAGTGTGGTTCCGACCAGAGCGTGGAAGGTCGCAGCCCGTCGCTAGAGGGCATGCGTGTACGTCACGTGACGATACAAAGCGAACAGCAGCATGCGTCATTCGTCCAACGCTGCCAGTCGCATTGCAAACAGTGACATGGAGGCGTCAAACGAAGAGCAAAGAGGTGTTGTTCGGTTTCTGACAGTGGAAGGAGTAGGGGGAACGGACATTCATCGCCGAATGTCACAAGTGTACGGCGAACACTGCATGTCTCTTGCAAGGGTCAAGGCGTGGCACAAGTGCTTCAGGGAAGGACGGGTGGCGTTAGCCGATGATGCCCGGTCTGGGGCACCCCCCTGCATTACCAATGACAACGTCCAGCCGGTTGATGCACTCATTACCCAGGACCGCCGAGTGACAGTGAACGCCATAGCCGCTGTGGTTGGATTGAGCGTCAGAAGTGTGCACACCATCATGAAGGAACGACTGCACTTGCGTAAAGTGTGTGCCCAATGGGTGCCCCACAGTCTTCAACCACATCAGGAAGCATGTCGAATGGCCCACTGTCTTGGCCATCTGCAGCGCTATGCGAGGGAGGGAGTGGTGGCTGGAGATGAGTCATGGTGTCATCACTTCGAACCAGAATCCAAACGACAAAGCCTCCAGTGGAAGCATCCAGGGTCACCACCACCCAAAAAAGGCAAGGCCATCCACACGAGTGCAGGAAAGGTAATGCTGAAGTTCTTCTTTGACCAAGATGGCCCCCTTCTGATACACTTCATGCCGCACGGGACAACAGTGAATGCCCAGCGTTACTCGCAAACCTTGACCACTCTTCGCCAAGCGATCAAAACAAAACGACCAGGCAATCTCACCCGTGGGATCATTCTGCTCCACGACAATGCACGACCTCATACGGCCAACACAGTCGCGGCACTCCTGCAGAAATTCAAATGGGAGGTTCTCGGCCACCCTCCATACAGTCCAGACCTCTCTCCCTGTGATTACGCCATGTTTGGTCCCCTGAGCTTTAAGTGCGGAACTGGTTCACATCGCAGCCCAGGGTATTTTATTAGACAGCCATTCACCACCTCGTGTCACAGTGGGACAAGTGCCTCAACAGCCAGGGCCAATACTTCTAACATACAGGTACTGGTTTCTGTAATTATGCCTCCGACTTTTTGATTTTTGAACGCACCTTATATGTTGTACCAGCCAACTACAGTATTTACATGCTTTTTAATAAACCAAAAGAATTTTAATGGAATTAAATTTAATAGTGATGTATGAAGATAGATTACTACCCGATGGCACAAACTTGCACAGAGCCATAATCTTGGAGGGGAAAGGAGGGGAAAGGAGGTGAGAAGGAAGGCTGTGGAGGTGGTAACTACTACTGTTCTGCCGAGAGCAGAAAGGGAAGTGTGGACAAGGGTATTCAATGCACATTTAGATGTGCTCTTGTGGGCCTAGTTAAAACTATATCCATAAACGATGTATTTTAACTCGATCAACAATCCAGTAGCTGCTTTCATTTTCCAAATATTATGAGTATTGCAACATAGCAATTTTTTTGCTTATAATGAAAATACACTGCACGAAGGAGGGCGCAATTTCTAAAGGACAGTAGCGAGAATTAACAGGGCATGAGACCATATAGTAACTTAATTAACGTAAGAACTTGGGCTTTGATAGCCAGTGTTAAATTCTATGTACACGTTCTCCAGACTTGTAAATATAACTAAATAACAAATGTACAGTATATATGCTATAAATCACATGATCCTCACCACTTCTCTTCACAATTCTTTTCCTCTCACCAAGTGAATTTTCTCACTTAAGAATTTGCAATACAGTTACAATTACCTGAAGCCGACGTGAACACTTCTGTAGTAACTAGCGAAGTAAACTTATCTCCCCTCGCAATCATGCTGCAACACATGAATTTGCATGCATACGAAACTCATTTTGTGAGCAGCTAAGGTTTTGTATCAGATAGTAATCACACTCTAGCATCCATTTATAGTTCCCCAGCTTCAGAATATCACATTTTGAAGAATTTACCTCCTTTTGATATGTTAAATAATAATAATGTGGGAAACGTTTTCCAGATCATGACACTCACAAGCATCGAATATAGGACTGAATTATTTATTTAAACAAAGAAACTTATTAGAATACAATATATAGAATTAAGGGAATGTGTTTCGCGACCCATTGGAACTCGGAATATTGCTTCTCTTCTTTTTATTCTCAGACAATGGCGCTGAGCTTACTCCTGCGCCCCCTAGATCCCATACTCGGTCGTCTTGATCCTCATCCGGCTCCCACATTCGGCAGTCCTGATCCTCATCCGACCCGGATGAAGAAGATCCGCCCGGCCAGGGCCTCATGAACTCCGCACAGGACTATGTGATTCTTGGTCCAGCATGGTCTCCTTCTCTGCTGACGTCATGTGTGTCATTGAGTTTAACTCGAGTCACTCGATAAGGTCCTAGACTTTTGGTTTTTAGTTTCAGATGTGGACCGATCCGAGTGCGTTTTATGGCAACCAGGTCATCGACCTGATACTTCTTAGGCGCCTTACGTCGTCGGTTGAATTCAGCACGATTTTCAGATTGTACCTTTCCTGTCTGCTTTTTTGCATCTTCTCTCATCTGATCACGTTTTTCGTTGAACGAATCGATCAGCTCCTCTTCGATGAGTTGCACTATATGTAGATCATTTTGGTTGTGCATTCTGACTCCTGTCAGCAGCTCGAAAGGTGACATTCCGATACTCCTCTGGAACGTAGAGTTGATAGCTCGTTGGACGGATGGTACAACCTTGTACCATTTTGTCGGATCATCAATGCTAAGTTTAGCGATGATCTTGGTCACAGTTGAGTTGACTCTCTCGATTGGACCATTGACTCTTGGCAGTCCAGTTGTGATCAAGACGTGCTTGATACCCTGCATTTGCAGTAATCCTGGAACTCATGGGAGGTGAACGATGGCCCCCTGTCGGTGATCACTTGAGCTGGGTTTCCAAAGTTCGTCCTCTGAAACTCCATCTTTTCAATCGTCTCGGGCGATTTGGTAGCTTTCACAGGATACAGCCAGGTGAACTTCGTGAAGGCGTCTATCACAAAAAAGATGTGTTCATATCGCTTGTGTGTAGTCTTAAGTGGTCCAATGTGATCCATGTGGTAGGTGTGCAATGGCACACTCTCCTTGAACATCGGATGTAACCAGCCTTCTTTCTTGCCTGCCTTCCTGTTGACCACCAGACACTTCACACAGTTGGCTATGACTCGTTTCACCTTGTTGGCCAAGTCTGGAATATAATATTCCTGCCTCATGTCTTCTTCAGTCCTTTTAACAGCGTAGTGTCCCTTCTCATGTGCAGCTCTGATGATTTCATGGTGCATTGCCCGCGGGACCACTAACGTCTCTTGCCCGTCAACAAATTTAAAAAGCAGTCCATCTCTGACAATGAAGTTTTCGTAAGGCCCTTTCTCCAGTGTCGCTTTTATCGCTGTCAATCCTTCGTCTTTTCTCTGGGTGATTTTGATCCTCACTGCAAGGCCATCAGGGAATCCAAACATCACTGCTGGACATCGGCTCAGGGCGTCGACATGTTTCATCCTGGTTGCAGTTCGGTGTTCGATGGTATAGTCAAACTCCTCCAAGGCCATAGCCCATCTAGCTATTCGTGGGACCAGGTCCCTTTTGTGCATTGTCTTTTGGGATGCCATACAGTCAGTCACGATCTTGAACAGAATTCCAAGCAAGTACACCCTATACTTTTTTAATGCATTCACCACACTAAGATCTCGAGCTCGTAACTGCTGTATATTTCTTCCTGTATCGTCGTGTTTTACTCATGTATGAGACTGGATGTAGTTTGTTGTCCTCTGGGTACTTTTGCAACAGCACAGCGCCATACCCACTCTTGCTGGCGTCAGTGTGCAGGTCCGTGTCGTATTTCGGATTGTATATCTTCAACACAGGTTCTAAAGATGTTTGAGCTCAACAAATGCACATCGTTGTTCCTCGCCAAACTTGAGCTCCGGCTTACCTCTCAACAGATTGCCCAGTGGTTTGGCTACAATCGAGAAATTTGGGATAAATTTTCTAAAATAGCCAATCCGAGAAAGCTCTGCAGCACAGCGATCGTCTTTGGCTCCGGGAAGTTTTGTACAGCAAGGACCTTCTCAGGAGCGGGTTGAATCTGTCCACGTTGAATAGTGTATCCAAGGAACTGTACCCTCCTCTTCAGAAACTGGCACTTCTCGAAGTTGATTTCCAGCCCGTACTCTGCAGCTAATTCCAACACTCGTCTCAATCGTAGGAGTGCCTCGTCGTCATCCTTCGCTGGGATGATTAAGTCATCCATATAGGTAAACACTATGTTCTCTCAGATTAACTCCCAGAACACAGCTTTAATAAAGCGTTGGAAGACTGCAGGTGAGTTGGTAAATCCAAATGGGACTTTTTTGTACTGGTACTGTCCAGAACGCGTTGCGAATGACAAATATCGTCGACTTCCTTCTTCGACTTCCACGTGAAAGAATCCGTTCCTGAGATCCAAGTTGCAGAACACCGTAGCATCCTGTAACTTGTCCAGAAGATCCTCTATAACTGGCATGGGAAATAGATCCCTAACCACGATTGAATTCACTGGACAAAAATCAGTACAAAGTCGCTTTTTTCCATTTTTCTTTTTGACTACCACCACTTGGCATGTATATTCCGATTGACTCGGTTCTATGATATCTTCCTCCAGCCACGCCTCGACTTGCTCATCGACAAACTCGTTCTCAAGCGGTGCCATTCGTCTGGGCCTGCTAAATATCGGTTTTTCTTCTTTCAATGTGATCTTCATCTTGACATCAGTAGATTTAGTCTTCTTTGGTACATATCTCGCTACCAAATCCTGGATCTGTTCCCTTTTCTCCTCATCAATGCAGTTCTCGATATCCAATTCCTGTTCGTCGGCTACCCTGATCAACATCAGCGGGACCTCTAGTTTCTTGATGGTAACTCCTTGCTTGCTCAGGATGACCTCACCCTGATCCAATAGATCGTTACCAATAACCATGTCCCACTCCAAAGTATCATCAGAAACAACATAGAAGTTGGTTTGGAACTCCAGCTCATCTACCTCAACGACTGTTGTGAAGTTACCTTGAGGAGCAACAACACCATTACCGAATCCTTTCAAAACAAGATCCGTGCTCTTCAATCCTGGAGGACCCATGGTCTTATGGATGTTTTGTCGCAGTAGGTTATAAGGACTGCCACAGTCGATAAGTGCCTGAAGTTTCTGCTGACCCAAACTAACCTCTTTGAACTTGAGGCAGCTTTTCTTTTCATCAATAAGATTGATACCTTGATTATTCTTCTTATCGTTCTTCCTCTCTTTTTTGCACTCGGATGAAATGTGGCCAAACTCGTTGCAGTTGAAACATCTCTTGCCTTTATCCTTGTGCTCACATTCCTTTGAACTATGACCAGATCCACCGCAATTATAACATCTATCTCCACTACTCGCCTCTTTCTTCTTTGTACTGCCCTAGCACTTTCCGTCCTTCTCGTTGGCACTCTTGGCACTTCCTTGAAAATTACTGTTATTATACTTTGTGCTTTTCTTTGGCAAAGACTTCACTGCCATCTTATAACTTCTCATTTTCTCCTCGAAATCCTTGGAATTTTTTGCCCCATAGAGAAGAAGTTTTGATCCTGAATCGTCTTCGATCCCATCAATCACGTACTGACACAGAGAAACTTGGTCGACATTACCTCTACTGGCGATTTCCTTCATCACAAGAACGTACTCCTGTAGAGATTCGTCGCGCTTTTTTCGTCGCTGGGTTAACAACTTGTGGATATCTGCACTGCTTGCCGCCACGTCAAACTCCTCTTTCAAGACCTTCCTCAGTGCAGTCCAGGACGTCAGTCCTTTCTCACCTTGAATAAAAAGCTTAGCTAAACCATCGAGTGATTTCTTAGCGAAAATAAACTTTTGCAGCTCACTCCATCCCATCAAGATTGACGTCTCCTCAAAATCTGCGATCCATTTCTTCACTGGATAGCCATCCTTACCGTTAAATGTTTTCATAGCGCCCTCTAAGTCGCTGAACGACAATGAAAACTTATGTTGTTCTCTATACCTTCTGGGCTGGTCTTCCTCTTCACTCTCTTCGTCTTCTTCATCTTCGTCATCATCGTCTATATTAGTTGCGAGTTCGTCCAATTTTCTCAAGTAATAACAAATGGTGTTAATCATTACCTCCTTTGTCCCGATCTCGGTATTAAGAATCTCAGAAACACACAGCAGATCAGCCTTGGAAAATGTTTCTTCGATAAATTTCTTCTTAGCTTCCTCTTCAATGAAATTTTCGTCAAAATCGAATCCAGGAAACTGTCGCAGTCGCTTTCAATTCTTCCTGCTGTCTGGTATATGCTCGAAAATGAGGTTATGTAAAACTTTGATTGCTTTGACCGGAGCATCACTTATGTTCTTATTTATTTTCTCTATTGCACCGAGTGTAGTCATCTTATTTATTTACTCGCGTCTGTCAAGTAGTTTTCCGTCAATATCGCTTCCTCATAACCTCGCAATCAAACCTGTTTAACCTCATTCACCAAACCGGTGATATTTGTAGGTGATATCGTTGAATACCACTTCCCGTCGTTTCTCTCTGACGAGTCGCTATCCTCTTACCACACAATCCTCTGTCGTCGTTTAGATTCCGACCCTCGTCGTCGTCACGGCACCACTAATTGTCACTAAAACTTAAGAACAAATTTTGCTAGCCTATGAATCCTCGTCGTAGATTCGCACGTCGTGGGCTCACAAAACTGCACGTCGTCTCGTCGTCAGCGTCGAAGGTAACAGCAACAAATATGATTAGCCGTCCACTTCGTCGAAAATAGCGTCGTATTTTACGTCGTACTTCATGTCGTGGATTGCCTCGTAACTCGTTTCAGTTCATCCCGGATGAGCCCTCATTTGTGGGAAACGGTTTCCAGATCATGACACTCACAAGCATCGAATATAGGACTGAATTATTTATTTAAACAAAGAAACTTATTAGAATACAATATATAGAATTAAGGGAACGTGTTTCGCAACCCATCGGAACTCGGAATATTGCTTCTCTTCTTTTTATTCTCAGACAATGGTACTGAGCTTACCTCTGCGCCCCCTAGATCCCATACTCGGCCGTCTTGATCCTCATCCGGCTCCCACAATAATGATAATGTAAAAAATGTGATCTTGTTCCAGTATTCTAACTTATTGAAATTAAATGTTTTTCAGTTGGTCAACACAATTGTACCCAGTTATAATGGGCGTTTCCCTAATCCCGAAAGTAAATCACATGAGATTAATAAATTCCACATACTTGTTGACATAGATTTAACGGCCTAAGTGTACATAGATTTAACGGCCTAAGTGTAAGGGATCTGATGATTGCTTGACGATCAAAACTAGTCATCCATGTGAATTTATTAATCACATGTAATTTTTCAGGATTAAGGATTTGATAATGCAGAATCAGATCTTCAGTCCTGTGTCCTGTTTTGGCTGGGACAGTCCCATTTTATATCAATGTCCCACCTGCCCCATTGGTTACAAGCAAGAGAAGCATTTGTCCTGTTTTTAAATGAGTACTATTATAAGCATGTAAATGTGTATTGTATTGGACGCGATCATGAACACTCAAATTTTATTTTTGTTTTAAACTGCAATTTGCCAATCTTTGGATATTATTTATTTACATTTAGATGTGCTCTTGTGGGCCTAGTTAAAACCAACATAACTGCAGTTTGACCCTATAAACTATATACATGTGAACCTCCATATTGAAATACAGTATATTGCAGTTCAACATGAAAATTTAGCCACTGTTGCCTCACACATTGTAACTGGGCTGTGCTGATTTGATAATCTTATATTTTAAATTAAATGTTATGATGTTGTTTTATTAATGGCCTGTTTATAGAAGGATTAAAAATTCACCCGCTTCTTTAGTGCCATTTCATAATATAACAGGCAGCAACACTGAATTATGTTCATGCAAAAACTCGTAGTGTCCCATTTTCAACTCATAATATTATAGTTGGCCTGAGTGCCAATGGTTGGGTTGCAGACATGATGACTTGTTTCACTTAGGATGGTCAATTGATGAGGATAGGTTTTGTGAATTAGAGAATTCCAACTGCCCACTTTGGCAAAACCATGTATGCATATAGAAACTTCATTGATCATTTTTGTTGAAAATCATTTTGTATGGACAGGAGGAGGTATTTATGGAAATTACAATAATCATTACATGTTAGTAATATGGTTAATTTTTGCTAATATTCACGAATTAAGGGATTCTGATAAATGACTATCATCATCATCCTGAAACAACTCCAGTTGCCCGGGTCTATCCTGATAAATGATATGCAAATAAAACTATCACGACAAATCATGAAAGAAAGTTCTAATTGTGAGATATTAACACACACTCACGAATTATTACTATTATGTCCGTTTCATAGTGAATTTCATATTCTGAGTTTCCTTTTTCAGTCAACTTTTGTTGATCACTTGAATTTGCTATATTCAAGTACATTCAGAAGGATCCAACATCAAGCATCGATTGTGAATACAACAGGTTAACTTGAACAGTTCTGGGATATGCTAGTGCAATTTTTTTTTTTTTTTCTCTTTCTTGCCCATACCATACCTTTACCAGAATCCAATTAACCTTTAATGTTAATTAAATGAAGGAAGAAAAAAAATATTCATACAGAGTTACTCAAATTATGAAATAATATTACTCTCCCCAATTTCCTTTAAACAATCTCAGCTGATATAAATATCAAAGAGTCCACTGAAACCCAGGTGTCTCATTCATAAAATCTGATATTTGGCTGTAAATGGCAGGACATGAATTGGGAGCTGTGACACCAGATTTCCTTATGCTAACCATCTGGATAGGGTGAATCATTAAGAAAGACCACGTGTCTGGGTGCTTCTCGTGCTCGAATGAAATAACCCCCCCACCCCTCTCTCCTGGCGGTCTGTTGAAGAGTCTGGTATCTGGTCACCACTAGCGTCCAGTACTCCCTACACCGCCTAGTAGCTAGGTCTGAATGGCACAGATGGTGTCTGATCCATCTCGACGACCATCCAGCATCTCACATTCCAATGGTCCATGCACTGTGCAAATGGTCTCCATATACATCAAACAGGCATGATAAGCCCACAACAGGTCAAATACAGACAGCTTTGGTGAGCCTCCTATAGGGCAACAGGAGATGGATGCATTTCATGCACTCGTGTCCAACCACACTACAACTGTACACCTTTACATTCTCCATTTTGTACTGATATGACAATTTATTAAGGGGTTTATACGGTATTACCATAGCAACCTTTCGTTAATGGTCATCATCATCATCTTGCACAGTTTCCAGCCACTGGCCGGGTCTGTTTGGAACACAAACCTCTCCAACGTCTTCTGTCTTCCCGCCACCTCTCAGCCTCAACCCTTGTCCAGTCTTCTCCTCTCTTCTTCACTCTTTCTTCCACCCCCTTCAGCCACCTGTCTCTCGGTCTCTTTCCTTCCCACTTTGTCTCGTGTACCCTCCTGGATATCCTCTTCTCCTCCATTCATTTTACATGTCCATACCATCTAAGTCTAGATTTCTCTATATCATCCTGTAATGGTTCCTCCTTCATTAATTCTCTGGTCCTCTCATTCCTTATTCTCTCCATCTTTGTAGCTCCAATACTGCTTCTTAAGAACCTCATCTCACTGGCCTGTATTTTGCTCTTCTCCCTTCCTTTCATAACCCAGCTCTCCGAGGCATACGTCAGGATAGGGACATAGTACATCCGATATATGATCTTTTTGCTGTTCTGAGGGACATCCTTGCTCCAAAACATGCTTCTCACACTCCTCCGGAATGCTTCTGCCTGTCTCACCCGCTCATTTATTTCTCTATCGTTTCTTCCTTTATCTTGTATCAGGCTTCCCAGATACTTGAAACTCTCCACTTTCTTCAGCTGTTCCCCACCAATTGTTATTCCCGTTGTGGTTCTTTCCTTCTTCCTTGTTGTGATCACCATCTCACTCTTATTTATGCTAAATTTCATCCCATATCCTTGTATTATTCCTTCCCACATGTCCAACTGTTCCTGTAACTCCTCCTCCTTGTTTCCCCAAATCATCAAATCATCTTCAAACACCATTGCTTTCATCTTTCCTTCCCCAATTACTTGTGCCACTCGGGTCATTATGTCATCCATCACCACAATGAAAAGTAACGGTGACAGTGCACTTCCTTGTTTCAGGCCGTTTCTCTGTTCCAACCAGTCCGATCTCTCTCCTCCCACTTTCACACAGCTCACGCTTCCCTTGTACATCTCCTTTATCCTCCTTATAGTCCATTTTTCTACTTCTCTATCCTCCAGGGACTTCCATACTTTGTTTCTGCATACACTGTCATATGCTTTCTCAATGTCCAGGAAGGCCATCAGTAGATCTGTTCCATACTCATAGTGCTGTTCTTGTAACTGCCTTACAGCAAAAATCAAATCCACTGTGGACCTTCCTGCTCTGAAGCCATGTTGCTCTTCCCTCATCCCTCCTTCTATCCTTGTCCTAATCCTCCTTTCCAAAACTTTCTCAAAGATCTTTGAACAATGACTCATCAGTGTTATTCCCCGGTAGTTTCTGCATTCTGTTCTACTACCTTTCTTGAAGATCGGGACAATTATTCCCTTTTTCCAGTCCTCTGGGGTCTTCCTTTCCTTCCACGCTGTCTTCATCACTCGGTACAACCATTGTATCCCCACCTCTCCTGCTGCTCTCACCATCTCCACACTCAACTCATCCACACCCGGTGCCTTCCCTTCTTTCATCTTCCTCACTGCATCTTCCACTTCTTTCCATGTTAAGTCTTTTTCTGTTTGCAGTTCATCTTCCTCTTCCCCGATTTCTTCCTCCTCGCCGTGGTTCCATTTGGGTTCAGAAGTTCTTCAAAATATTCTTTCCACATTTTTTTCATTTTCTTCCCTACTTTCTATCTCTTGTCCCCTTTTGTTCACCATTCTAACATAATCCGTAGGATCCTTCCGCCTCTTATTTTTTACCATCCCATACAGGACCTTTTTTGTACCTTCACTATCCTCCTTCATCATCTTTGTCCATCCACTTTCTTCTCTCCTCAGCCACTACTCTCTTCGCCTCCTTTCTTTCCTGGTACTCTTCCCTTGTCTCTACCGTCCTATTTTGATACCACCTCCTAAAGGCTCTATTCTTTTCCCTTACTATATCTTTTGTCTTCTCATTCCACCATGGTGTTTCCTTCTACCTCTTCTTACTACTTGTCCTTCCACATACTGCTTCTGCTGCACCTACTAGTGTCTTCTTAAATCTAGCCCATTCCTCTTCCACCCCTCTTTCTTCATCTGTTGGAATTCCTTCCTTTACCATTTTGAGGTACTCGACCCTTCTATCCCCTTCTTTCAGTTTCCATATCCTTATACGTCTTTCCTGGTTCTCAGTCCCTTTCTTCTCCTTACTCCCTCTCAGGGTCATTACCAGCAATCGATGGTCGCTATCCAGGTTCTCCGATGGTATAACCTTGATGTCCGTGATGTTCTTATTTAGTTCTTTCTCATACAGTATATAGTCGACCACAGACTTCCTGGTCAAGTCATCACTGTACCATGTGATTGTGTGGCTCTCTCTTTTCTTGAACCAGGAGTTCCCAACTAGCAGGCTGTTCCTCTGGCAGAAGTCCAACAGTCTCTTTCCTTCCTCATTTCTTCCGCCCCAACCCTCTGGTCCTAGAACACTCTCATAACCTTGTCTTTCTCTTCCTACATGGGCATTCAGATACCCCCATAACATTCATATTTCTTCCTACCAGCTGCTTCTGCAATTCCTCCTCAAACTCCTCCTCCTCTTCAGAGGTGCAGCCTACTTGTGGAGCGTACACTTGCACTATTTCTACGGTCTCTCCCCTCAGTGCTACTTTCACTTTCATCAACCTATCACTTATTCTCCTCACTTCTTCTTTTAAACCATCTCGTACTACTACTACTCCCACTCCATTCCTCTTTATTCCCACTCCAGTACAGTCTATAGCCTTTTCTCAGTTCCCTCCTTCCTTCCCCTTTCCACTTTGTTTCTGCCTATCCCAATAAATCCAACTTCCTTCTTTCCATCATATCCACTATCTCCTCCACCTTCCCCGTCAGCATTCTTATGTTTAAAGTTCCAAATCTTAGTCCGTGTGTACAGCCGTGTCGTCGTCTATTATATCCATCATGTCCGAGGTTCGTTCCATTCCTGAAAGCATTTGGTTTCATCCACTACTGGCTTGCTGGGCCTATCGTAGCTTCACCAGAGCCCCGTTAGCCGTCACTTTTCAGGGTTCCTGTAGGACCTTCACAGCTACCGTAACGGTCCCGGGGCACACGAAGTCCCCACTGTACTTCGCCCCTACAGGCGATCCCCTACTTTGTGCCATTGCCCGTCTCCCACGACGAGGACGAGGGGTTGGACTTATGGGAGACCTTTCGTTATGGTATATAAGAAAATTTAATTTGATCCTATTCTACATTTTATTTCAACCTGCCTTCTTTAGTACGACTCAGCCTCAATTATAGTCATTGCATCTTCATGTGCTGTAGGTACACATCTTTAAAATGAAGGACACATTTTGGAATTGTCTTTGTTGAAGAGGACCATGTAAAGAAGAAGAATAAAAATATAAAAAAATAGTGGGGAACTACTCTAAAAGAAGAAGAAAGTGGGAGTCTTACCAGTTCTGCATCCACAGGCTGCATAAGAAACACGGAAGAGAAAGAATTAGCTGTCTGCCACACCCACAGCACATCCAACCAAGTAATAAGTATACTATGCTGCTCCTGCACACCGGTTGAATTATGTTTGAGAATGTCTTGCCACATGGGGCATAGGTCAAACTGATTGATGAACTGTTTTGAGTTGACTAAATTTGAGAAAGTTTGATCATTGATATTTTATCCCTGCCCTTTCATACCAGAATGTTTGTCAGTTTGCCCTTAATGTTACCTCCAATGAAGAGAGATTGTTGCCATGCCTGATTGCAGGGAACCTGCATATAACTGCCTTTCAGTACATGTTCAGAAAGTGAGAACAGGGACAAGGAAGGACAATAGTGCTTTCAGAACTGTGTCAACATGTTTTTGGTGTTGTATAGACAGTCAACTAATACCTTGAATGCTATGTGGCTTACTACTAGACTAGAGTGTTTATTTAACATGTTGTCTGTATTACTGTGGGTATATGTAGCTAATCAGGACTAGGTTTGGAGAAAGGAGCACTGAGGCAAGGAATAATGTAGTCTACTACTAATATGGCATGGGTATAGATCAGCCGTGGCTGGTGGTGTTGGAGCTAGGGAAGGCTCAGCACTTATATTAGTGGCAAAATGCTGGTATAACGCATTATACGACACCCACATACACGGCTATAACATGTTATAGATTTATTAGGGGCAACAAAATTAAGGAGTATCATAGTCCTTGTGAAGTTAATACTCAGCAGTTTCCCCTCCAATGCTTTTACGGAGAGAGTTTTTTCTGTCATGAATATCAAATGGAGAGATTATACAAACAGAAGCTCCATTAGTTTGATAAAACAAGAATTGTTCATATATTACAATTATGACGAAAATTGTACTGAATTTTATCAGAAAGGTACTTAGCTACAAATGAAAAATCTTTGCCAAGTGTCGTTCAAATGAAAAGCATTTATAAGTTGCTGGTGTCATAGGCCTATTTGAAATGTCAGCAGTATCTAGTTTTAATGTTGTGTATTTGATTATGTAATGCTTAATTAATACATATGTGTAATCTTTATTACAACGTTTGACGACCTTGATTAAAAAAATGCAATGTTTTGGGATCTGTGTTCCGTTTTTCCATTCTTGAAATCTGGCAACCCTAACTGTAGCCCATAACATGCAAATTAAGACTTGCCACTGACAAACAACATAATTAATGAACTAATTAAGTTACACCAATGATATTAATGCGCGAACACTTGTTTACAAATACACAGCATGAACCAAGGAGGATGTATGGCGCATGGCGGCAGATTTTAAACAGAATACTTCCCTTAAGTCTCGGTAGATGGTTCTGCTACCCCTTGCCACCTCATGATGCTATCTGGTGGAAATATTTTAGTTATTATACTTTAAGGGATACCATTTGAGTTCTCAATAATCAATATCACTTATTAGTCATCTAACTGTTTCTGGTAACTTGTCAATTATTATTAATCCTTCGGAGAGTGAAAGAGGGAAAGTATAAACTTTCATGAGAGTGGTTTGAGACTCCTTGAACAACTTTGAATGCATTCCACAGAATAAGAACATCCTGTCGTGGTGGCAAGCCTGGCTTAGGCTGTAGTCGCTTGAGCCTTCAGCGATACAATTGTCAACAGTTCTAAATATATTGACTCGTGACTGAATGGATTGAGTGAAATTTATAAATGTTTCCAATCAATATAAATGATAAATTATGTATATTTATGGAATCTTTCAAGAGAGGCTCCGCCTAAGAGCCTTTAATCACCAGCCGCGCCTGGTATAGATAAACCTGGGGAAGCTTACAGTGTTCAAAGATTAAAACTGAAGATACAGGAAACATGGTCAGTGCTTGTAAGATTTTTGACATGAAGAGTATTATCTCCAGGACATTGATTCCATACAAAAATGTAGGTTACATGGCCCAAAACTGGGAGATTAAGGGAGACTCCAAACTTGTTTGCTTAATTGTCCGATGGAATATGAAGCAAAATAAAAGGTAATTAAAGATAAAACAATTACCTGGCGTTCCACCTCCTCGGCAATGCGCTGCTCTTCACGCTCAAAACTTTCCACATCACTGTTCTCTTTCTTCTCTTCACCTTCTTCCAGATTATCATACTCGCTCACTTCCTTGCTGTGGCTCCTGGAAATGAATTAAAGAAAGCAGAGATGAATGTGTGAAGAAGAGAGATTCATGCATGCACACACAAGTGACCTTTCTGCCAATTCCACCACTGTTAAATCTCCTAAACAAGATCTGAATATTTGCACCCATTAACCTCTCCAACATACATGGTTTACAGCATTATAGTCCCAAATATTTTCAATAGTGTTTTATGAATTTTTATTTTTAATACTTCATAATCAGCATACATGAAGTTTATCCTCCCACACTACAGTGTATTAATAACTTCTAGAGAAAAACACAGAAATTCATTGTTTGTTTCAGCTTAACCTGCATAGCTTACTCATTTGTTAAAAATGTGCTTCCCCTGAAGCATATCCCATCTGTATACCATAGCATCCCAAATACTATGGAGCACGGCCATACCTCATCATAATAAATAATAAATTAATCGTTTGTGCATATTAGATACTGTACTTGTCCATTTTAGCCAACCAATGATGAACACTTCCTCTGGACATGCATGTAAATCAACTGCAACCCACCAACCAAACACGCAATCTTCTTATTGTGAAAATAAATGTTCCCCATCAAATGCACCAGACTTTACAACTACATTTTAAGAGAACAAAATAATCTTACCAGGGCACTGGGGGTTATCTACTGCTTCTTAAAATTAGTAGGACATGATCTATCCACACTATTTATATGGACTAGTATTGAACTCAGACAGCGTTAACATGCTGAACAACAGTACATGGAATATTGTGCAACAAGTGAATTTTAATACTCCAACAAATTACTACAAATGGCAAAGGACATAATTGTATCCCATCACATAAGTGAATCAACCACTCACTCCTTGTTCACAAAATATCAAAACAAATTTTCCGGTTTTCATTCGGAGTTACTTAAATGCAAGGGATTAATGTGTAAATATATCAGACATGAACTCTGTCTGGTGTCAGGTCTCTTCTGGAGTGGCTCAAGGCCTCTACTATTCAGATACCCGATGGACAACACCAACCTGCCTCCTCTATGTGGGAAACAAGCTGCTGAGAAACCATTGTAGATGCTCACAACCTACAAAGATCCTTAAATGATTTTCCATTTGGAACTCTCAATGGCTATTCATCCTCAAACGTAACATGACAAAAATCACATACCATGAAATTGAAAGTCTCCTTTATTGAATCAATGGGATCCCTCCATATCTTACTAAGCATCAGTTCTGTCAGCTTCTCAAATATCATAAGTGTTTCAAGTTTCTCTTGTTCTATTGTCAGGCATTGAATTAAACACATAACTGAAACAGCTTGCCAATCTGTATGAGAAGGAAATTGAAGTTGTTTGATGAAACACAAAGTGTCTTGACTCCAGGTAAATGCTGATATGGTGCCGTGGCAACTTCCTTCCAACTATTAGCCCATTTTCATTTCCCTTCATTCATTTCATCTCTCATTGACACATCTGATGAGTTTGGCATCAGGTAGGGTCTGTATGTGTATATTTAGGGCTAAGATTGTGAAGGAAGCAGCCATGGCTTTAAATTAACAATCATCCCGACATTTTTCTCGAGTATTAGTGAGAAGCCATGGAAAATCACATCTATGATGGCTGAGGTGGAAATCAGATCCACCTCTTCTCAGTAGTCCTTTTGAAGCTTAGTAAACCCTGTTCGAGCCCTCAGACCAGAATTAAATTTCTTGGCAAAGCCGGAAATCGAACCTAGGACTTCTGGGATGGCAGCTAATAATGCTATACCAGGAGGTGGTCATTGAACTTTGTAGTTTTAAAAATAACTGTTGGTGCTACATGAACTGTGTACTGTAATGCATTGTATACTGTCTATTAAAAAATGCAGTGGGAGTAGCTTTGCTATGTCCACAGTTCTCCTTAAGCTGAGTGTTTTAACTATTTTGAGGCGAGTCTTAGAAGCAGATGAGGCCACAAATACCAACTGCAAATAGAGGTTCACACATGTGTTCCAAAGCTAGAAAACATAACAATCTACAGTACTATGGAAATGTATAATGAATGCATTTTAACATAATTTTATCTCTCAGTGCCATGGAGAAAGTAGTCTGGAATGAAGTGTCTAGTCATCCTTGGGGACAAAGTATAATCACAATGCATCATTCAAGCTGCAGGTCAAGTCACACAGTTTATAAACCCCCTTTACTATTAGATTCATAAAAAATACATCCAGCAAAATATTGGAAGAGTGAAAATACATGCAACACATTGCAGTGGAGGCTACTCCATAAGCATAGAAAACACATGATAAAACAGAACTAAGATGAATATATAAAGCATATACAGCTAAGTAATTAAAGTTTGGAGATACATTTTACAAAACAGTGCATGAGTGTGTGTCTATAATAGCAATAGATACAACAAGTAAACAAAATTAATAGTCCAAACGAAATGATTAGCTACAGCAAAGGTTCACTAATAATAATGGCATACAGAGAGGCCTGGTACAGGTCTTTGAAGTTTGCATCTGTAGACAACATTGCACATCATGACAAGGATAAAATGACTTCTGTATGCCAGAGGTAAAGAGCACTATGTCCATTTTCTTCAATATTGTACTAATGCTGTTAGTAATCTGTGCCTTTGATACTCTACACAGAGGTAGAGGGCACTAAGTCCTATTTCAAAAAATAATGGAGATATAAACTTAATAAAGGTCATCATGTCACATAAAACATTTTAAAAAAATCTTCAAATGCCTCTCCTGTAAAGTTTCAATTTTGTGACCTAGTGCCCTTTACCTCCGGCATACAGAAATATGAGATGTCACAAAGGCAGTCCCCAAGCCAGGGAAAATAAACAACTGAAGTTTAAACATCAAAACCCAGCTGGGAATTGAACCTGGAGTCCTTCGTACCAAAGACTAGTAGCCTATCCACTTAGCCACAAATCCAGACAGGGGTTCACCGAGTTCTATACTACAACATCGAAATTGTCATATGTATCTTGAAGTCACTTGGACTTCCCTTAGCAACCATAGTCACCAGTAATTGCACATTCATTGTATCCCTGAAAATCTCTGGATAAGAAGTGTGTATTCCAGAATGAGCTACAATGCATGGCTTTGAACACTCCCACCAATACAAATGTTTGAGTAAGTAAAGTAAACTTTAAGTTTACTGTGACTGTTAATTTTGTGATCATCTGAACCACCGGATATGACATTGCACCTTGAAAAGTACTCGAGTGTTTCACAGAACTAGCACACTTATATAAGAGTGTGTGAAGCGAGTTCATTCAGTTAAAAAGATGAATATCTAAAACTGTCACAGCCTGTAGTGCTATGGTTGTGTGTAGGCACAGAAATGAGTGCAATTAGAGAATGAACTGTTCTAATTATGAGTGGCTTCCAAGGACGCCTGGTGCAGGCCTTCCGAGTTGATACCCAGGGGTGACTATGAAATGAATAATAAAGATGCCAAAAACATCCAGTCTCTGAACCAGTGAATATTAGGATCAATTAAGCAAAACCACATGGCAAAGCATCCGAAGTGACTTCAGAACCTCATTTGTCAAGGACAACTGCATATTGGTCTCCCTTATAACCACAGCAGTTGGAAGTAGAAAATGCAGTGCATCAATGCAGTTCTCATCTGGAGGAAAAATTTAAAAACAAGTTTCATTTTTCATTCTCTGCCCCATAACATGAATTCAGCACTAGTATTACAAGTCTCCTACATGCATGGATTCACATAATTCATGTGCAGTCAAATCAAAGTCAATCCAGTCCATCTTGGCCTGGGGGAGATAAAACTATGGAAGGAAAAGGGCAGCCAAGTGCAGACAGTGGACCATTCATCTAAGCACATGAAGAAAAGCAGGTAAAGCCTTGCACACAGCTCACCACATAGGCACAAAGTCGCTTGGTGTGCCACAATAAGCCTTGGCATGGTGCACAACAAATATCGTGTTGAAATTGAAATTTGAAATATTAGAAGCCATTTTTCAGTGTTGCCTAAGTAATATATTATTAGAAGTCTGCCCCACACCCCACCCCCTTATGTGAGAAGTGTATTATTAAGTGTTTACATAATTAATGTAATTTATCTCAGGCACTAGGAAATTAACTGTAACTTCCCGTCTAATCTACACTCGTGTTGACCGACTGAGAATCTTCTAATAATAAATATCATAAGCCCGCTGGTTATGCTTAACAGGCAAATCAAAGGATCTCTAGTGTAGCAACAACTGGTGTCTACATGTTGTGGAACTAACAATGAACACTTAACAGAGACTGAATGAAGGTGTTTTGATTCTCAACATCTTAACATTGCATATGGACAGATGTATAAGAGCCTCCTGACGCTGTTATGGTCTGCATTGTGTTCTGTAATCAATGTGGCAAATCACTCTTCTTTAAGTGCTCATGGTGTATGATGAGAGCTTGTTCTGACCCCTCTGTAACTCAATTACTCATGAATGCCATAGGAAGTTTCCCCATGCAGGCAAAGATTGCTTTCCTCACCACCGTAACATAAACCATCCATAGACTTCATTTACACAAGCAGATCCATTTTACTGTGAACATTGTTATTGATGATGGTAGTAAGTACACTCTGAGCTTGCAACCTCAAAGTTGAATAGTTTTCTCATAAGAAACTGATGGATATTATTTTTATTACTTGTTCATTACATTACTGCTAGCAATTACCACCCTTGTACTTGGAACATTGTAATTGGAAGGGGCAGCTGTGCAGCAGTACCAGGGGTCACAAATAACATCCTATCCCACAATTAGTTTGAAAAGTTAAGACAATTTTTTTTAAATGAGAGCAATGACAAGTGAGCAGTTACCTTTAATTTGGAAAGTGATAATTAATCAAAAAGTTGCATGTTACCACGAGTGCTAAGAAAGATGCAAATTTTAAACTGAATGTTTTCACATTTACAAGAAAGATGGGTGTGCAGGCTACAGGCTGAGCTTTTCCATACTATCAAGCATTACAAGATAATGATGAATTTATAAGGAAAATTAATGACCATGCAAAACTAAGTCAAATCTTTTTACAGCTGGATATGAAATGCTGGTGTAGGTGCAAGGCATCACAAACAATGGCTACTGTGCTAAAACAAAGTAAAGGTGCATGATATTGAAGAAAAAATTAATGAACAGGTGGAAATTAATTTAAAGCAAGAAGAGATTAATCTGACAATTGATACAAAGAAACACCCTAATATGAGGATACATAGATCACTGTGTCGGCAACATGAAGAATGCAGTCTTCAAGTGGATGGTGTAGGAAGGAGTAAAGGCAGATTAAGAATTAAACAATGTACACTAGCTACACACAGTTTCGAACGACAGAAGAACAGGTTGCTACCTGCCCTCCCGATGAGACGGAGTCGAAATGAGGTCATTTGGGGCTATAACACTGAAAAGCTATTGTCTGTTGTTTCATTTAGGGGTTTGGACATAGAGGTCATTTCAGCCCAATGTACTTAGGTGTGTGTATATGAGAGAGAGAAAGAAAAGAAAATGTCTGATAACCTGTGTTATTGTGGTTTCTGTAGCATTGTGTGCCATTTAACTTGAGGTAAATATTGAAAAGAGCCATGGTTTTGCATTTGCCTGGCATAGATATGGGGAACCACCGAAAACCAGACTGAGATTGTAACGGTCTCTTGCTTAGGCTGGGATGACAAGTGAAACGGTATTTACTTTGCTCCACGTTGAGCGTACAAATGTAATGGTTTCGCTAGCCCACACTGTTGGGTGAGAAATGTAACTGTTTACCTTTGCCTAAGCTATGTTGTTTTAATGGGCGCCAAGACCTCAACGCAATGTTGAAATCTAAATTTGTATTTAACAACGTCTAGCTCTGGCAGAACACCTTCAAGACTCTATTCACTCAGATCGTGGTATGATTTGATCATTAACCCAACAAACAATTGTATCAGGAGAAGGAATTGGTCTATATCTAATGCTACCTACTGAAAGCAAAGATTGCATTGTAAAAGAAATGAATTTATTATATAAAACAAGTATAGCAAAATTAATAATAATAATAAGTTTAAAATTTAAATTGGAGCGTTGTGATTTGAATATTACCGATAGAAAATTACGTGAAAACGGAGTCTGATAAATTGATTTTACTCTTATTTCCAAGCTATGAAGTTACTGAAATATGAAATATAAAACAAAGAAAATGAGAGATTGCGTATTTCTGCGTCATGTGCGCTTACCATTGGAAATTGCCAAAGCATCTCCCTCGTTCTTGATGATGCTGTGTGCTTCCCACAGTCTCCTGGACGTCGTCATCTCCGTCGAAATTTGATGATATCCTGGTAGATTATATAATTCTATGGTCCGTACCTCGGACCCAAACTCGCGTAAAACCGCACTGGTTACGTTTTACAAAAGTTCGTCGCTAACTCCACTGAACATCGGAGCGACACGCACTTGCGACCGTACACCGCAAGTTCTACACAGATAGTCCCGAACTCCACTGAACATCGGAGCGACACGCACTTGCACCCATACTCCTCAAGTATTTCACAGATAGTCCTTAACTCCACCGAACATCGGAGCCACTCCCACGCGCATCCATACTCGTCAAGTACTATACAGATTGTCCGTTAACTCCCCCGAACATCGGAGCCACTCGCACGCGCACCCATACTCGTCCAGTATTTCACAGATAGTCCTTGTTCGACGGCGCGCTGAACGATATATGCACACGTTGGCTCCCCCACCAGTCTCCACTTCCAGCTTACGTTGTCTCCGTTGATTGGCTGAGCACGCCGCCAGTTCCCCTCCTCTGCCTCATTACACACGGCGCGCGAGAGTTCCGTTTCGACAATTCGCCTCTTCTAGACCTTGCGACCCAAGATTGCGTAATTCTTCTCGACAGGAATCAGCTTGTACTCGAATTCCCAGTGAGTCATGTCTCTCAAATACCCTAACTGACGAAAACTCCGTAAAATTCCGTAATCATATAATTTTCTATGATATCGTCGTTCGTAATAATTTGCTGGATAGCGTTTTCTAAGACATAGAAAACCTATCTGAATGCTAATAATTTTTATAAAATGCTCCGAAAATACCTTAATAATAATTACAATAAATTAATAATAATAAATTACCATGAAAAATTGTCTTGGCAGAACAATTTGCCGCGTAAATAAATATAGAATGGCTTCCTACTGACTTATGCCAGTTGCATAAAACCCCTCGAAAAACACGTTACAAGATGGGAACCTAACCCACCTCTACTCTTTGTACCTCATGAAGCTGAGTGAAGCCCGTTCCAGCTTTCAGACTAGAATTAAATTTCTTGTCACAGCCGGGAAGAACCTGGATCTCAGGGATGACAGCCAAGAATGCTAGCCAGTAAACCATGAGGTCGTTTGAGGAGATATTGAGTGGATTGATGGCATGAATGTACATCTTCAAAGACAGCCGCATGTCTGGCAGTGGATATCCTCTTTTTAATATGTTTGACCTTACCTTTCCATCGTGTCTCTTAGAATAATCTATGCCTATTGGAATGCGATTTTATTACTACCAACGCCTATTTTCATTTTCTAAAAAAGTAAAAAAATACATTGTAATATTTCATTCTTACTTGTGTAAAACCTAAAACTATCTTCATGAAACTTGAAAAGAAAAGTTTTATTGTTCATTCCACTACTCCAATCTACCTATCTTATTAATGTCTATACATCCAGGCTACAAAGATTGCAAAAGGATTTTAATATCAATTTGTTTTCATCCTTTGAAGCATGGTTAAGTGGATAGTGAGTGTCATATTCTTTAAAGAATAGTGGACTGATGATTCAAACAGCCATAAAGTAATGCATTTAAATTGCAAATCAAAAAATACTTCAGCTTCAAACAATAACATCTGACACTTATATGACACGTTTCACCTCTCAAAAGCTATATAATCACAAAACATATGGTAGATAATACAGCTACTGTCTGAGCTAGTTACAGAGTTGCTAATTTACTTGTGACAAAACAGTTTGTGAAATATTGCATGGCAACTGTAGAAGAGAGCCTCTGTGGCTTAGGCGGCAGCACGCCGGCCTCTCACCGCTGGGTCCGTGGTTCAAATCCCGGTCACTCCATGTGCGATTTGTGCTGGACAAATCGGAGGCAGACAGGTTTTTCTCCGGGTACTCCAGATTTTCCCTGTCAAAACATTCATTCCAGCAACACTCTCCACTATCATTTCATTTCATCTGTCATTCATTTAATCATTGCCTCAGAGGAGTGCGACAGGCTTCGGCAGCCGGCACAGTTCATATCCTCGCCGCCAGATGGGGGCTTCATTCATTCCATCCCTGACCCTGTCGGTTGACTGGAAGCAGGCTGTGGATTTTCATTTTTCATCTGTAGAAGAATTTTTATATTGTTTGTATGTCACGATTGCTTCATTGCGAGGAGGGCAGCGATAAGCATGTGACCCACCATGCATCTGAAAATCTCTCATCCAGTTACTCTGAGTTAAGTTGAATAACAGATAATCACCTAATGCAATGACATTTTTATTTTATTTCCTGTATTTTGGAAATAAAAAAAACACATGTTCCAACGAAAATACATATTTTAAATACATGTATTTTTAATACTGCCCAATTCTGTGTGTACTCATGAAAACTACAGGAACTGAAAAATAATGCTTCACAGCAGGGGTCACCAAACAGCCAAGAGCTTAGCACATCATTTCGGGTAGTTCTTGAAATGAAAATCCACAGCCTGCTTCAAGTCTCCGACCGGGTCAGGAATGGAATGAATGAAGCCCCCATCTAGCGGCGAGGATATGAACTGTGCCGGCTGCCGAGGCCTGACGCACTCCTCTGGGGCAATGATTAAATGAATGACAGATGAAATGAAATGATAGTGGAGAGTGTTGCTGGAATTAAATGTTGACAGGGAAAACCGGAGTACCCGGAGAAAAACCTGTCTGCCTCCGTTTTGTCCAGCACAGATCTCACATGGAGTGACCGGGATTTGAACCACAGACCCAGCGGTGAGAGGCCGGTGTGCTGCCGCCTAAGCCACGGAGGCTTCGGGTAGTTCTTATAAGATTCAATTATGATTTTAAAAAAATGGTGAAATTATTCTAAGAAGATGAAAGAAATCTTTGTTACAATTTCTAAATCCAGAATCTGTTAGCTACATTACTTTCTTAGCTCTGATATAATGTGACAAACAATACAACCTAACTGTTGCATCTCATTCCTGTCAGGTGGCTCAGTTTGTGTCTCTCCCATCCGAGGAGAGAGAAATTCAGTTTCAAGTGCAACTATACAGTATGTCGTGAAGTACCGTACTATCTAACCCTATTATCCAAACTAGGACATGCTGCAAATAAGAGAGAAAGATGTGGTTGTATGCCTTAACAATGTAATTTAAAAAAAACTAATACTCAACAGAAAATTTGAATATTTAAAAGACAAATCTCAAAAAAAATGGACAAATAGGAAATTAACTTCCATAGTCACACAGTTTGTTGATCTCTAGTTTACAGTATGCTTACAATTATAGAGGCAGGTAGTAAATCACAGCCAAAAGCAATTTTTCAGAATGGATAGTTATCTGCAATCAGGAGGAGTAGTGTAAGATTGTGGATATGATGACCATGTTAGGTCACTTACAACCTTGCAGCAGAAAGAGGCAATGCTCACCTAACTGATGCCACAGAGAGCAAGATGGATTGGATAACTTCTTTGGAAATGTGTGTGTGAAGTAAGCAATCATGCACCCCAGCACTGACAAGGGAAGGAGTGTTAGGAAAAGTATGAACTGAAATAGTATTTGAGAGAATAGATTGGGTTGGAGGACACAATTGTCCACCACAGTTTCAAGAAAACTGACATTGTATGTGCTTAGGAGGATAATAGTATTTCATCTTGTAAGTGTGAAAATAAAATATTCTACATTTTCTATTTTAATTTTGTTAATTTAAATGCTGACGTCGTCTATAAATGACTATATAATGGCACCATATATTTCAAACCAGGGTTGTGGCAAATTTATATCTTTGATAATGTCTACACAACAAACACTGAATAAAAATGCAGCAAATACACCTGTGAATGAGGTTCATTTTGACCGAAATCTTCCCTATTTCAAATAAATTAATGAACTTTACAGTCAGTTTGTTTCTGAAGTCAAAAGAAGATATACAACTCGTGCCAACAGGGCATTCCCAGCTTAAAGATGTCTTTTTCTCGTTAATCTAAGGGTTTCTGTCTGATTCCTAATTAAAGGTATAAAAGAGACACTTAAAATTATAAGGATATATTGCATGAAATATATAATTTTTGTGCAATAGATCTGTATTTCTCAAACAATTTGTTACATTTCCTTTACTTGGCAGTGTAATTGCCATTCTTGGGTGTTCAATTAAATATGGCCTTTCCCGCCAGTGTAGTCGCCAGCAGCCAGCGAACACCACTCCACATTCTCCCAGAATAAGGTATAAAAATAGAGAAAATCCCAATACGAACAAAAAGAGTGAATTTGCCCATGATGTTTCGTTATTTGATACTACGGGAGCAGAATTCTGGTTCACTGAGTTGATGTAGTCTTCTTTCCGAAAATATGTGCAGTTTGTTGTCTACACCTGTTGTTACCCTGCCAGATAATGTTACTCTCCCTTTCCCCCCTCTTAGCCAATCCAAATGCATGGAAAGGTGTAAGATTCCCACTTTGATGTGCTAGATGGCTCGCATCTCGAAACGCTTTCACCTTGGTGCGGCAGTAGTTTTGGCATTCATTACAATACTAGTGTGTATGGGGGCTAGAATGGGGAAGGAAGCAGTAATGTCCATTATGACCTCATGTTAGGTGCCATTTCATTGCCTGTAGTTTAAGCAAGAAAGCGACACCTGAGGAGGGGTTTCAAACCCACATTCCTAGTTGTCCTGAAGTGTCTGAGTGCACACTGTTCAAGCCTTCAGTCCAACAATTAAATCCTTAGCAGAGTAAGGAATCAAACTTGACTCTCTTGACCACTAGACTAGAATGGAGGTTACTTGAGAGTCTGTTACAAGGAAATCTGACCACAGCTTCAGGTTGGTTACTTTTGATCTCATCTCTTTTATGTAGTTGGTATTGCATGATGAAGCGATACAGTCTCCCACTCGCCCTCTTTTTAATCAAACCAATTACCATGTCTGTACTCAAATAACATAGTTAATATTTAACCTCTACATGAAGCACAGATACATACCACCAGAAAGTTAGAAACGGATAAAAAGTAACTGATATAATTACACAAAGGTTTTCTGTAAGGTGAGGATTGGGAGAGTAATGCATACAGAACAAAACAACAAAGGCTTTTCTAGAGCAGCAAAGCTACTATAAGTACACACACATATGTGAGCAAGGATACTGAACCTTTGTCGAATCTTCTGCCAACAGTTCCAGGCCAGCATATGGTGGTTATCCACACAAATAGAGGGAAAGCAGCAAGGGAAGTTCAGCCAAGGGGTCCGGGACGAACACAATGACACAATGTCTGCACATGTTGAGGCACTACCCCATTTCTTAGCTTTATAACAACATACACACTTTTCACGACTTAAATTCTACATTGTTTTTGCTGTAAGGGCAACTTGTAATAAATGGACATTTCATATCACAACTGTAAGAAAATCTCTTGTCATCAAAGTGGATACTGTTACAGTTGCATGCATTTCTTGTTTATGAGTGATTAGTTCACATAACAGATATGTACAGTTGAAGAAACATACGGTAAATATTCGCACATCTTAGTGAGGCTGGTATAGCAGATATAGCAGTGTATCTTAGTAGTTCCCACATCCATTCAACAGTCCTTCTTGGGACTACTACGGCAATAACATACCGTACACCAATTCGGCACTCATCGGGATTATTGTTACCTACCCCAACCAGCACATAAAAAAGTACACATCAATAGTGGGAGCGAACTCGCGTCCTCCTTCTGACAAGTGGGGGCACAAGCGCTGAGTAACTGGCAATGCAATAGTCCATGCGACAGTTACAGCACTCTTCCAAACGCCTCTGGCCACATCGCAGCATACTGTACATCCCAGTGGTTGTCGACATCCTATTATTGGCATGGGTTTAAGGAAATGTACTCTCCGACTGGACAAAAGCAGTAATTGCCCAAATTTACAAGCAAGGTAACAGGAAAGATTACAATAAAAAAATTACGAGCCTTACAGTAGTCGTACATGATGTGTAACATCTGACATAGAAGAAACCTCACGTGAAATTGTGGATACACCGGTATGTTATACTATTATTGGCACAAATATTAATCTATTGTAAGTGTTTTACAGATATTGTAGTGTATAATACGGAACTCATTTTATTAGATGATTTGTAGATTCCACCAGCACTAGCCTAAACAAAGAATACGATATGGATCAACTACATTAATAGACGCGACACCACTCATAACCTTAAATTCCTTATAAACAGGACTTCTTGATTCACAGACCAACACGTAATTTCATATGGATTCTGTTAAAATGAGTCATATTGATAAGATAAATATCGTTTAAAATGATAATCTGGTTGCAAATATATCTACCCCGTCCGGGATTCGAACCCGAGATCTCTAGATTCACAGTCATAGGCGCTAACCCCACGGCTATTTCGACTACGCAAATATTGTGCACAAGATGGTGACTTATTTCCACGTTTCAATAATACTGCATTATGGAATTAAGTTTCATTTATGTTTTGCTTGTTTCGATAATGTTCCTGCATGAAATTGAGTTTAAAATACCTTATGAATAGGCCCTCTTGTGAGTAAAGAGAATGCATTCAGCAATAGTTCATGAAGGCTTGCTCAATTCTCGTATAACCACAACGATTATATTATATTGATGACTGCATTACCGTTATGTGGGTTAATATTTGAATAACCATTGTGCAGAAACATAATACCGGCAATGCCGACTACATACAATCTTTGATATTAAGGCATTTTACCATTTAAATACTGATACGAAGACTTCGAACATGTACCATGTGCTTTGTTTCAATCACTTGACACCAGAGTTCGCATGAGCGTTTTCCGTTCAGTAACTTATGTCATATACATTCCACATGGCCGAGAGTACGTCATGGTATCAATTTCCGACACCGCGCGCTCATTGTTTCTCTTATCACTGCCAGCTCGATCGATCGAGTTGGCAGTGCATCTTACACTTCCGTTCGATCCACCACTGCCAGCTAGTACACTTCCGTTCGAGCACACTTCCGTTCGATCGAGTTGGTGCCACCTCGATCGTTCTCCCACAAAAATATCCAGCAACAGAGTGGAAAGATGTTACACATCAATTATAGAGGCATTTCTTTGACAAGTGTATAATGGGGCAATCTCCATATAATAGTGATCATAACTAATACATGTAATTATTTCCAGGCATGCTATTTACTTATTTATTATTTACATATTACGAGGCACGTCCAGAAAGTAAGTTCCGTTTGGTAATAAAATTAAATTGTGTACAGATACAGAAAAATTATTTATTGCACGACATTCTACACCTCTTAAACTTTTTTTCCACATAGCTGCATTTGTCATAGGGTGGCACAAGTTTTTGGATACCTTCTTCATAGAAGTTTGATGATGATCATGATGATGATAATTGTTGTTTTAAGGGGCCTAACATCTAGGTTATCGGCCCCTATAGAAGTTTGCCGCCTGTGTCTTCAACCAGTTGGAAACATCTTCCTTCAGCTCGTCGTCATTGTTGAAGTGTTGACCGCCAAGGAAAGACTTGAGATGTGTGAACAGATGAAAGTCGCTAGGGGCGAGGTCAGGGCTGTACGGAGGGTTGTCAAACACGTCCCAGCCAAATCCCTGTAGGAGATTTTTCGTCACATTTGCAGTGTGTGGTCGCGCATTGTCATGAAGAAAAACAACAGCTTTTGCCAGCAACCCTCGGCGCTTATTCTGTATTGCACGGCGCAATTTCTTAAGTGTCTCACAGTAAGCATCTGCGTTGATTGTTTGACCACGCGGTAAGAAATCAAAGAGTAAGATGCCTGTCCAGTCCCAGAACACTGTGCACATCATTTTCCGAGGTGTCAAGATTTGTTTCGGCTTAACCTTTGCTGGGGATGATGTGTGCCTCCATTCCATTGATTGCCGCTTACTTTCAGGGGTGTCGTAAGATACCCAAGTTTCATCTCCTGTGACTATCTGTGTCAGAAATTCTTCGCCGCCTTCATTGTAACGGGTCAAAAACTGAAGTGCACTACCCATCCGTTTTGTTTTGTGTTGCTCCGTAAGAATCTTTGGTACCCAACGTCGGCAAAGTTTACGAAAGTTCAGTTTTTCGGTAACAATTTCATGAATTAGTGATCGTGAGATTTGGGGAAATTTCATAGCGAGAGCACTAATTGTAAACCTGCAGTTTTCCCGGATCTTGTCATCAATCGCGTGAACCAGTTCTTCTGTAACCAAAGATGGACGCCCATTTCGTTCTTCATCGTGCACTTCACTACGTCCTTCATTGAACTGTCGGACCCATCTTCTCACCATTGAATCACTCATCGCATTTTGTCCTTACACTTCGCAAATTTGCCGATAAATTTCAATTGGTTTCACTTTCCTAGCATTCAAAAAACGAATCACAGATCTGATTTCACAAGCGGCGGGATTTTCAATCAACACCGACATTGTACGAGTAAACATGCACAACAACGCGTACGTGGCTGACAGCGCTCTCCAAATGGCGCACGTTTCTTCTCCTTGATACAGAGCGTCTACTGCGCTGCAGCGGAACATGCAACTAGTTGAAGACACAGGCGGCACATGTCTATGAAGAAGGTATACAAAAACTCGTGCCACGCTACGACAAATGCCTGCAACATTTCGGCAGTTATGTGAAAAAGTAGTTCAAGGGTTGTAGAATTTTGTGCAGTAAATAATTTTTCTGTATCTGTACACAATTTAATGTTATTACCAAACGGAACATACTTTCTGGACGTACTTCGTATATACTCTGTACTCTGCCCAGTCATTGGGCAAATTTTTGTTGACTGACTGAAGAGTTACAACTGACAGTTTGTATAGGCAACACCGAACGAATGGCTTCAAATCTCTACATGTTGTGCATGGTACATCCCACTGGTATGATGATATTTTGCTGCTAGAATCTGATATGGGCCCTGTCAGGGTGAACACGTTCCTACGACTTATGACGTAGCTGTGTAAGCCTAGGATACCCGACACAGGACTTAAACATTTACTGTGCAAACAACTGTTTCTCCAACTGTACATTAGGATGTGTTGATATTGGTAGTAGCAACAATGAAAGTAGCTTTGGAAATATGTTTAATCCCCACTGAAGGTTCCTATGGTGTTCTTCTCAAACTTATTGTATCATTTTGAATGTCACTTGAATAATTTCTCCACACTGTTAATACTGTAGGTTTTATAGTGAGAATAAATCCCAAGAGTGAGATGCTGTAGAATTCTTTTAAATTCAAAATCCAAGGAATTTCTAAAAAATTGAATTGATCAAAGACTGAGATCACCAGTAATACACATGTGCTGATACACAATAAACCGAAAACCACAAAATATCCCACACAATATACATTTAATTGGACCAAATTATTGCACTCTGATGCTTGCTGCATACTTGTATGTTCCTGTTGCCTTCTCCAGTCAAGTACACATATTCAAAATTATTTTAAAAATAAAAATGAAAATTAAGATAAAATTGAACACAAAATATTTACAAAAAAAAAACAGATTTGTCGGCTTTTACATGTATGGCATTAGTTGAAAGAAAATCCTGGTGATCTTTGATTTGGTTTGTTTATGTTGACTGAATTAATATAATCCTGCATTAAGAATTCTGTCTTTCTCATTTCATTGAATAAATCATGTGTTCTTGAAGTTGTTGGTTCTTCTGCTTGCATGTTCTTCTTGCCTTCTCCAATAAAGGAGTCTTTGGATATTTTTGTTTCTTACTTCTTCAAGAAGTCTCCCATAAGTCCAACCCCTCGTCCACGTCGTGGGAGACGGGCAATGGCACAAAGTAGGGGATTGCCTGTAGGGGCGAAGTACAGTGGGGACTTCGTGTGCCCTGGGAACGCTACGGTAGCTGTGAAGGTCCTACAGGAACCCTGAAAAGTGACGGCTAACGGGGCTCTGGTGAAGCTACGATAGGCCCAGCAAGCCAGTAGTGGATAAGACTTTTACTTTCAAGAAGAAAACAGGCCTTGGACAGGACGGATACAATGGATGACCACCTGGCTGTGTTCATGGACTAAGATTTCGAACTTTAAACATAAGAACGCTGACGGGGAAGGTGGAGGAGATAGTGGTTATGATGGAAAGAAGGAACTTGGATTTATTGGGATTGGCAGAAACAAAGTGGAAAGGGGAAGGTAGGAGAGAACTGAGAAAAGGCTATAGACTGTACTGGAGTGGGAATGAAGAGGGGAAGAGGCATGGAGTGGGAATAGTAGTACGAGATGGTTTAAAAGAAGAAGTGAAGAGAATAAGTGATAGGATGATGAAAGTGAAAGTAGCACTGAGGGGAGAGACCGTAGAAATAGAGCAAGTGTATGCTCCACAAGTAGGCTGCACCTCTGAAGAGGAGGAGGAGTTTGAAGAGGAATTGCAGAAGCAGCTGGGAGGAAGGAATATGATTGTTATGGGGGATCTGAATGCCCATGTAGGAAGAGAAAGACAAGGGTATGAGAGTGTGCTTGGACCAGAGCGTTGGGGCAGAAGAAATGAGGAAGGAAAAGACTGTTGGACTTCTGTCAAAGGAACAGCCTGCTAGTTGGGAACTCCTGGTTCAAGAAAAGAGAGAGCCACACAATCACATGGTACAGTGATGACTTGACCAGGAAGTCGGTGGTCGACTATATACTGTATGAGAAAGAATTAAATAAGAATATCACGGATATCAAGGTTATACCATCGGAGAACTTGGATAGCGACCATCGGTTGCTGGTAATGAACCTGAGAGGGACTAAGAAGAAGAAAGGGACTGAGAACCAGGAAAGAGGTATAAGGATATGGAAACTGAAAGAAGGACATAGAAGGGTAGAGTACCTCAAAATGGTAAAGGAAGGAATTCCAACAGATGAAGAAAGAGGGGTGGAAGAGGAATGGGCAAGATTTAAGGTGCAGCAGAAGCAGTATGTGGGAGGACAAGTAGTAAGAAGAGGTGGAAGGAAACACCATGGTGGAATGAGAAGACAAAAAATATAGTAAGGGAAAAGAATAAGAGCCTTTAGGAGGTGGTATCAAAATAGGACGGTAAAGACAAGGGAAGAGTACCAGGAAAGAAAGAAGGAGGCAAAGAGAGTATTGGCTGAGGAGAGAAGAAAGTGGATGGAAGAGTTGACAAAGATGATGAAGGAGGATAGTGAAGGTACAAAAAAGGTCCTGTATGGGATGGTAAAAAATAAGAGGCGGAAGGATCCTACGGATTATGTTAGAATGGTGAACAAAAGGGGACAAGAGATAGAAAGTAGGGAAGAAAATGAAAAAAATGTGGAAAGAATATTTTGAAGAACTTCTGAACCCAAATGGAAACCACGGCGAGGAGGAAGAAATCGGGGAAGAGGAAGATGGACTGCAAACAGAAAAGGACTTAACATGGAAAGAAGTGGAGGATGCAGTGAGGAAGATGAAAGGAGGGAAGGCACCGGGTGTGGATGAGTTGAGTGTGGAGATGGTGAGAGCAGCAGGAGAGGTGGGGATACAATGGTTGTACCGAGTGATGAAGACAGCATGGAAGGAAAGGAAGACCCCAGAGCGCTGGAAAAAGGGAATAATTGTCCCGATCTTCAAGAAAGGTAGTAGAACAGAATGCAGAAACTATCGGGGAATAACACTGATGAGTCATTGTGCAAAGATGTTTGAGAAAGGTTTGGAAAGGAGAATTAGGACAAGGATAGAAGGAGGGATGAGGGAAGAACAACATGGCTTCAGAGCAGGAAGGTCCACAGTGGATTTGATTTTTGCTGTAAGGCAGTTACTAGAACAGCACTATGAGTATGGAACAGATCTACTGATGGCCTTCCTGGACATTGAGAAAGCATATGACAGTGTATGCAGAAACAAAGCATGGAAGTCCCTGGAGGACAGAGGAGTAGAAAAATGGACTATACGGAGGATAAAGAAGATGTACAAGGGAAGCGTGAGCTGTGTGAAAGTGGGAGGAGAGAGATCGGACTGGTTGGAACAGAGAAACGGCCTGAAACAAGGAAGTGCACTGTCACCGTTACTTTTCATTGTGGTGATGGATGACATAATGACCCGAGTGGCACAAGTAATTGGGGAAGGAAAGATGAAAGCAATGGTGTTTGCAGATGATTTGATGATTTGGGGAAACAAGGAGGAGGTACAGGAACAGTTGGACATGTGGGAAGGAATAATACAAAGATATGGGATGAAATTTAGCATAAATAAGAGTGAGATGGTGATCACAACAAGGAAGAAGGAAAGAACCACAACGGGAATAACAATTGGTGGGGAACAGCTGAAGAAAGTGGAGAGTTTCAAGTATCTGGGAAGCCTGATACAAGATAAAGGAAGAAACGATAGAGAAATAAATGAGCGGGGGAGACAGGCAGAAGCATTCCGGAGGAGTGTGAGAAGCATGTTATGGAGCAAGGATGTACCTCAGAACAGCAAAAAGATCATATATTGGACGTACTATGTTCCTATCCCGACGTATGCCTCGGAGACCTGAGTTATGAAAGGAAGGGAGAAGAGCAAAATACAGGCCAGTGAGATGAGGTTCTTGAGAAGCAGTATTGGAGCTACAAAGATGGACAGAATAAGAAATGAGAGGACCAGAGAATTAATGAAGGAGGAACCATTACAGGATGGTATAGAGAAATCTAGACTTAGATGGTATGGACATGTAAAACGAATGGAGGAGAAGAGGATACCCAGGAGGATACACGAGACGAAGTGGGAAGGAAAGAGACAGAGAGGAAGACCGAGAGACAGGTGGCTGAAGCAGGTGGAATAAAGCGTGAAGAAGAGAGGAGAAGACTGGACAAGGGTGGAGGCTGATAGATAGTGGGATGACAGAAGACATTGGAGAGGCTTGTGTTCCAAACAGACCTGGCCAGTGGCTGGAAGCTGGGCAAGATGATGATGATGACTTCTTCAAGAAACCCCCCATCTGCGAGTGTTTCACACATAGTAACATGGTTTTCCATTATTAAAACTTCATAATCAAAAGGCAGAATTCAGGTGACAGTGCAAAGCTGGAAAGGGAAAACTAGAGAGAAAGTGCAACTTATTGCAGCAAGTACATGATAAAAACACATCAATTACAGATCAGGACGTCACAAAGAAGCAAATATTTCAACCGATTCATCGTCAGTGCTCGAAGAACGACGAGTGCACTATGCCATAGGCTTTGTGATACCATAGCCACATAGCCTTCTCCTGTTGACAGTTTAAGGGAAGTGACAACAGAACCTTTATGTTACAGTTGCAATGAAAACTCTGCTTATTTAGTTCATCAGGCAAAACCACTGCAAGCAGCCGGTGTTTTGAGTGTCTTATGCACATCATAGTGCAAGATTATTATCGGCTATGCAACATGCAATTTAAGAAATCGATGCAGATGGTGTCATATTTTGTTACTTTGCTTGTACCTGTACTTTTCTTGTTGAAATTTTATAATTAGTTAGTGAGTGTGGTGTGTGAATATATTGTATTAACTAAAATTTTCCTTGGATGATTAGTTCTTATGTATAATTATGAATTCTGTAAACGTATCACCTAATCTAAATTATTCTCATGTGTGTAGGTAGACTTAATTGAAGAAATTTTAGAAATCTCTCTCTTTATATATACTGTAGTGTGAATGAATTGAAAATTTCCACAAAAACTGTGCGTTAGTGCATACGACTCTTGAATATTGATGCTGTAAAACCAATTGTAATGAACACCACTGACAACCTAATGAATGTACAATAAGTCTCATCGACAACACTGAAAATATCAAGTGCTTGGGGTTTACAAACTATCAACACTTCACATTTCGCAAGCATTTTAACATCATCCTCACAGTATCCCTCTCTGTTAAAGGCACTACCTACGGCCTAATTTAAGAAGCTCTCATCAGAAGAGCCACACAGCTTGGGCAGGCTTCCTGGATCAAATCAGCTTCCCTCCTTACAGCTAAAATGTAGAATTGTGCAATCGGCACTACACCTCCCATCAATCTATCAGTTTCTTGATCTATAGGAGATCATGCCGAGCTGTTGTTTTGGAGTGTTGTTGTCATAGCCCTTTAAAATGATAGATAGATCGTGGTCAGAGTTTAACATTAGAATTGAGAAAGGTACCCCATGAACTCGAAATAAAGTTAGTGTAAAGAAAGCCACAGTACAGGTGGTTGCAGAAAGTCACCATGGTCTAGATTTGAAAGTAATTATTCTGGGTCTCACCATTCCAATTCATTTGTGTATGGTGGTGTTATCAAAATGAAATAAAGATCACTGCACCCATTTAAATGCAATTATTTGCATATTCCATCCACAATATTTTAGTATCCTACCAATGGTGTGTCCGGCCACTAAACATAGTCTGGTGGGAGGGTGCTGCTCATTATAAAATACACTGTATGCACGTCCTGGCAGGAGATTTTTCTAACAGGAAAATCTGATGTTCAAAGTTGCAATAAACCCACATGGTTACATGTTGTGGCATTATACAGTCACTCAAACAAAGAATGAGGGCATTCTTGGTACCTGTTCTGGTCAAATCCTAATGTTGGCTTTACACAAGAACCTTTACAATGGTATTGGGGATTGTAAGTATATATTAGGAGGTTACTCTATTCATTCCTTTGAGTTTTCGCTCAGGGTTCAAGAAAGAAAATAAAAAGACAGAACAAAAAACCTGTGCAGTAACAACATGCGTGCTCATTCTTGGTTTGAATGACTGCAATTAAGTCTAGTATCTTATAGAAACACCAGTGGCGGCTGGCGGATAATTGTTCAGGGTGTTGCACTATTTTCATTAAGGGAGGGGAAAGGTGGTACATGGGCAACCGCAGGATTTTTTCTAGGGGGGATGCAAGTAGTATTTTTCATTTCATTACCTACATGTCACTAGGTGTTATTAAGACGGACACACACACCCCTCCCTCTCCCCCGCAATTTTCGTTTCACTTCTTACTTGCTTCGTGATATTATTTGGCTGCTCTTAAACCATTGGATGCATGATCGTTATGGCATGAATGGGAGGATATTTTAGTTCAGGGTTTTTGTCCATAGAAGTTCGCTTTTCTTTGTGAATCATCGTCAAGTAGTTGTATCACCATGTATCGACAAAAATAAAAATAAAGCAGTTCATTAAAATGGTAATGTTAATCCAGTTCGCCAATTTTCTAAATAACTGAAGATATTCTCAAATAATCCCAAATTACTAAGTTAAATACAACTGTGGAATTATCCCTAGATCTAAATCAGTTAACCATCAGTAACTTCAATTTATGAAATTAACTGGTGAGACAATGACAATCTAAAATATTCTTGGGATTTCAGGGGGGCGGGCACGGCCCCCCCCCCCCATCCCACTCCTCCCCCTCCCCCACCCCACTCCCCACCATCCTGCCCATGAGGTGGTAGGGTAAAAAACTGCTTGATGTTAGAGAAAACTGTATTCAATTGCGCAGTAAAACGGATGTACCTCATTCATAACGAATGCCGCAGTTCAGAGACATCACATTTTCATCGGATTGAATGGATTATAAGTTAGTCTACATGAAAACCTCCACGAGAACAAAACAACGTTAGTTATATACGAGGGAGAGAACTGCAAGTGTCACAAGTACGCGGAACATTGCAAGACATAGTATCGGCAGTTCGGAGCATGTCGGATGTCTCCGGCCGCGCCTCGGCTTCCTGATTGCAATGAGCTGGCAACGACTAGCCGCGTTAACTATTGGCATAGGGCTTACCCGGTCTAGCATCTCTGCCATACCCTTCACTATTGAGATCTGGTCGGTGCTTGGGGCTGGCAACGACCAAATGGATGAGCGCTCCTAGACGGTTGGCGCGCCTCGCTTTCTCTGTCAGTTCACAGTAACTTACTATAAGATTTCCTGAATTATTAAAGAACATAATTAGGAATTCCTATACATATAAAAGGAAACATACAGCTTTTATTACTAAAAATATTATTACGGTATTGTTTTTCATGAATTAATCTGGTCGTTGCGCAACACTGCAACCTTATTACCGGCCGCCACTGAGAAACACTATGGCATATCATTGTCATGTTAAAATTATCATATACCAGAATACATAACCGCATGGTTTAGGAGACAATAGCATCCACGTTGTAAATATCAATTGTGAGAGTTTAAAATTCAGTATGTTCATCTGTGAGCTAAGGATGCTTTATGTACTAACTCACTTCATGCTCACGTTCAATATGAAGGAAAAAAAACTGCCCTCATTACACTTCTGAAGAATACAATCAATCATTGGACAGGAAATGAAGAAAGAAACACATAGATTTATGAAGAACAGAAACACACACACACAAAGGCAGTTGGGAGTGGAGGGACAAGGGCAATGAAACACAACAGTTCTCCACAGTTGGATGCACTGTAGTCTTCAAAAGAATTTAATTACTGGTTGTGCATAACATAATCATCATTGGGAGGATGTGAATTCTGTCTCGTGGTCAGAGTTTAACATTAGAATTGAGAAAGGTACCCCATGAACTCTAAATAAAGTTAGTGTAAAGAAAGCCACAGTACAGGTGGTTGCTGAAAGTCACCATGGTCTAGATTTGAAATATGGCACTCAACTTTGGTTACTGAGTCATCTCACAGTACATGACTTAGCATTCAAAATGATGTAACTACAGTATTAAGACGTATGAGTTAAAAACGAGCCCATACTTGGGATTGGACAAGTGTGTTAACCATTGCCTCTAGGATGGTCAATGCTGGATGGCATACCTGGCACAACATGTCTCAACACCTGCTTCCTTTCCTTAGACTTCAGTTCTCATCTGCTAACAATATTGAACTGTGAGAAACATTTCTCTACGATGCCAATTTTCATAGCATTTTTAGGAATTGTATAAATTTCACAGGATATGAGTCTTTGTACGATATATGCATAGGCTATTACATATAAAGCATTGTAATGGTGATAAAATGTCAAATGTATGGTTTATGTGAACTAAATGTGCCACTGTTTATCATATAATATGCAGTTTCCATGTTGAGAACAGACCTTGTTTCGTAAGGGGAGAATAAATCCAGCCCTGTGGGTCACCTGCACAAAATAATGCACAGTGAGGATGGTAGTTGTTATTTTGACACTGCTTGTTACGAATATCTAAGGCCATCCGAGTGAATGTGTCAAAATGGGCAACAGGTGGTTGCTATTACATACAACTTCAGTATTTTTTAACATTAGCCTGTGCATACAACCACATATTATCATTTGAACAGTTGATCTCATACACCAAACATTAATATAATTGTATATTTGTTGTATTTAATTACCTTGCCTTGCATACAATTAAGCTACATGATTAATGAACTTTGTTTTTTCATCTGAAAGTTTGCACCCCTCTATTTTAGCATAGTGAATATTTGAATGAATACCAACAACTAAGTCATGTCATGTAAGTACCATTATTTTTAAATTGTGAGTGTTTTTCTACATTAATATTTTCTGCCCAATAACGTGTTGACCTACACATGAGATGAGCTAGGCAATGCTGAAAACTGTGGTGATTATTGTTTCAAGGGAGGTATATTATGCACTTGTGAGATTTATCACAGTCTACTGCCACTGTGGTACAAGCATGTAATATGATCTCTAAGATTTTGAGAGGTAGGTGTTATTATTGCACATACTTTAAAAGCAAGCTCTAAAAATAAATAATAACTGAACAAAACATAGGTTATTACTTTGGTAACAATGTAACATTTTTGCTCGAGAGGTAAATATTCGCTCAATTAGTGGTATGGAAAATGTCCCAATATATTAGTTTCACATCATGAGAACCCCCAATTCAGTAAAATGAAGAATGTATTATGTAGAACTTATTTTCCCAGTGCATATTAAAATGCAAATTGTTTTTGTGTACAAAAACAGAATTCATGTGTAAAAGAGTGAAGCCCATGTGATGTGTCAACTTACAGAGGAGCAACATGCTGAAACTACGGTTCTCACAGAGCAGCTCAATTTCCTTGCATTTTAACTACTGAAAATTTAGAAGAAGAGGTTAATTACTGGAAAAAATGTTCATAAAGAAGTAGAGTAGTGCCAGCAACATAAGCATGACTTGTACAGAACACTGGTTAGAAGATTCAATGAAATGTGTTAACATAAAAAGATCTGGATCATGACCAGCAATAGATAATAACATGATGTGCAAGTTCTCATTGCATTATTAGCAGTGGTGGGGATCATTTGGGGCCTACCTGAACACTGGGAACTGCTGAACCCCTTGGCAACTGTCTGGAGGAAGTGGAAATTTGCAACCAGTCACGCTGGGAGCTGATGTCTTTCTCTGGAATTTAATCACTTCAAATTCTTGGTCATCCCTGTCCTCCACTGTCGGTGGGGTAGGGATCCTTCCTCTTTTCAAGGAGCCTCCCCTGCCACTTCCCCTGTCATATCGCCGGAAACGCCGTGCCACCGAGTTATCGTTTTCTCCGCCAGTTACGTTGTTTAATTCGTCCTGCTGACGGCGTGCCAACTCCCGAATAGCAGCTAGACCCACTTGTTCGCAAGGTTGTGTACCGTTTGGGATGTTATTATTATACACTGCCAAGTCGGCCTGATTCACTACGTACCTTCCCAGCACTAGCGCATCTCGGTCCAGGTAGCTGCCTTGTCCCAGCTCTGCAAGGACCTGGTTCACGTTCTTCAACTCTTCCAGAGAAATTATTTCTTTGTTTTGATGGCTCTTGTCAGATTTTGGAGGGATGTTCTTCAGTAAATTTTGATCTTCTAAAAGTTTCTGAATCTCACGTTCAAAATTAGGCAGTTTAGAGACAGCAGTTGCACCATCAGTCTGATGATAGTATTTACAAGCAGCTCCTGGCGTGTGAGCACTAGATGAGGAGTTCAGGGGCAATTTGCTACCCACAGACACCATGTCCATCGCACCCAGTAGCTGGGCATTTGCTGCAAGAACAGACAAAGGAGATGGAATATCCACACCAGTACCAGACTTCTTTCCTCCGGGAGCTGAACTGTGACGATTACTTTTTGCAACATCTTTCCTGTCAGTTTGACTAGAACAGTCCTTCTTTGATGATCGCTCACTAGTAGAAGTGGCATGCGAATGATTGTCTTCTTCATCTGCATGCCCATGTATCAACTCACGATTATCTGGTTTATCAGCTGCACTAGGAGAATGTTTCGAAAATAACACAGAGTTTTTAGAGAGCACATTGTCTTCAGGGGAGACTGTTAACACTTCACTAGTAATAGTTTTTCCACTACTCACATTACTTAACTTTTTATCAAGACCATGAGTTTCCTTTGCACTGCGATTAAGACAACGTCCACTATTTGAATGACCCCTTTCACCACTTGCATTGCTAGAATGAAGTAAAACACTAGGCTTTGAACCACGATGTCCAATGTACTCGAAACTCCCACAACTATCCCCACGGTATGAGTCCTGTCCATCGAGAGGCATTGGCAATGGACTGCAGCAGGTAGATTCTATCGTATTGGATGCCGCTGCAAGTGCCAAAAGAGTTGCCGGAGGCAAAGTTTCAGTATTTGTTGCAACCGATGACTTGTTGCTACGCCGAGAATTAGTGGAAGATCGTTCACCACCAGTGGTCTCTGTCCTGTGCCGTCCCGGCGAGAGGCTCCAGTCACGTCGAGAAGGGGGAGCGGGCCCACCAGATGTGGAAGATGAATTGTTCCTGCTACCTCTGCTTGCTGGATGATGACTGGATGGAGAAAAGCTGTGTGAAGATGACAAGCTCTGAGATCCAGGCAAGTCCTGCAACGGAGGAGCAGATGGTACTTTACTCTGACTAGCTGGATTATTATTGTGGTTGCTACCTGCATTGCCTGCCACGAAACATTGTGGAGGGAGATAATCTACGGAAGACCGAGGGGAATTTTCTAAGGATGATGAAGGGTCTACTTGGATATCTGACGGGTATAACCACTGCTGCGTCGACGCGTGCTCGGTGGTGTGAGGTGGAGGTGAGGGTGATGGCGATGCATCGGCGTCCGTTGTTCGGCTGTAACTCTCATCAGATGAGCTAATACTTGGAGAATGGTTCAAGGAACTTATCTCATCAGCCGAAGAATGGATACGATGCTGTGCAGGACTTGACATATAAAACCCTGATGCACCTTGAAGACTTTCATCTGAATAATGTCGCTGTAAATGAAACAATGGGTTATTATGGCTATTCCTTAATTTGGTTCTAATAGCTGCTTCCTCTGCTTTGCTATGCCTGTAGTCCCCTCGTAATGGAAGCGGAGGCAACAGCGACTGCTGATGAGGTGGTAAGGGTGGTGCCGAACTACTGTGTAGCCGTACATGTGGTTGGTTGTGATGATGCCGATTGTAGCTTGGCGATGATAGTTCCTTAGATGGTGGTTTTGGTAGAGGCTTCAGATAAGGTTTTACACTAACAGAGTTTATATCACTTGAGTTACTTTGGTGATGTGAAGATGGGGCACTAATGACATTATTATTGTTGTTGTTGCTGCCGCCACAGTTATTGTTACTATTATTGTTTGAAATTCCTTGATGACGACCATTACCACCTTCGGGCAACCCACTTCCCCGAGGCCACGGAGGGGTGTAACGAGTAATATCTTGACGCTGGTTGTTCTTTGAGTTAAGAAACTGCTGCCCACCTTTATGAGGTGGTAGTGGTGGTGGAGGGAGGTCAGCTAAGTCATCTAAATCAACAGCTCCTGATCTCACTTTCTTTCCTGCCGAAGTGCTGCTGCCTACAGGCCGCTGCTGCTGTTGCTGCATAGGCACTATTTTGAGCACATTTCCCGTCGCAGGCAGAAGAGGTTCACATTCCCCATGTCGATTCCCACAGCCAAGCTCTCGACTAGCACTTGCTTCCCGCAGAGGAGGCAATCGTGATGAGTTGCGTGCGATAATGCTCGAGTTCATGCCATATGCATGATTACCACTGGCAGATGTTCCTCCACCTCCACTGCCACCATTACCACCACCTTCATCACGAGAGCAGGATGGACGCTGTGATGACTTTGGCCGTCCATTTGCTTCACCTTGTTGCATCTGGTGTAATAGGGCAAGTGGTGTGGCTACTCCTCCATAGATGTTACCTATAGACAAAAGAAAAAATTATGTGAACAACACTTGGTGAAATTGAATGAATATACGCTACCGTATGCATGCATATGAAAAGTTAAATGTAGAGTTTACACTACTGAATATCTGAACTGAGTGTATCTTCATTTAAATAATAAACTATTGACTCCAGTGATTAAGAATGTTAAAACTCAGAACATACAACCTGGAACCTAGAACTTACAAGAGGAAATCTGGTTTGGCTCACAATGTGAAAGGATAATTATTGATATAATATCACTAAAAAAGCCTTGGCATGATTTGGTAGTTATTAAGGTTTAAAGCACGATTTACATGTCCTTGCTGCACTAAGAGCTAGAATACCAGCCTCGCAGGCTGCGACTTACATTCAGTCACCTGTGTCAAGTTAGCCGCGTGTAATGTGACAGCACTCAGAATTGAGGTTCACAGATTGGCACATAGTAGTACTTTAAGAAGTCTGTAGTTTTACGTGACCGTTAATCTCATGATCATGAGCCACGGGACCTCCTTTTTTATGTGGAATCCGAACCACCGTACATGGCATTTGATTAACTGGAGGGTTATCCATTATTTAAGTCCGTATTGACGCTTACAAATCAAATATATTGAGTAAAAAGTTTCCGCCCAATCAATACTTTTTCTGAAAAAAATTTTTTACTTCTTTCTCACATTAGGGACATGTTTCGAAAAAATAATTTGTTCTTCTTCAGCCTATACATATATCAACTTAGTAATTATCTTAGACATTTGCATAATTAAAATACATGCACATTAGACAATTCATTAAGAGTATACAATTACATTCATTAGGAAACATACAACTAAAAAACGCAATGTTAAAATACTTGATAACACATTAAAATATTTGGAAAATTTCTTGTTCCCATTTGTACTGGATGGCCTTGTTATGAAGGGTTATTAAACGGTTATAGGCAGCAGTTCAATAAAGGCTCAGAATCATCCCTCTGGTTTATTCTTGCCGGTGATGTATTGATGGGTTTACATGGCCTTTGGTTGATTTTCTTTAATATCTGCGTCATACGGATTGTTGGTTTTTTGTTGGTAAGGCGATCCTGCCGTGAGTTGTTTATTGTGGAGTAAACTGTAAAGATACGAAATTTAATTAAACTGAAAGATGCGTCTGAGAAGAAGAATAGATATGTTTGAAGGGGTTAATCTTAACTTACTGGGTGACGTCTTGAATGTGACTAACGGGTTTAACTGAGTGAAATCTTCTTGCCTGGTGCTGTAATGAGCCAAAGGACTAGTATCAGTAAGTGTGTGTGAAACGGAAACTGTTGCCGCATGAAGTTGCATTGAACGGCTTACCTGTCCTGCCTGTGAGATGTGTAGCGTGGAGCCGTGTTACACTGACTGAACTGCTATGCGCTGGCTGAGGCAAGTGTTTACGTAGTGTGCGGCGGGGAGGGGAGGGTAAGGAGAGGTGAACTTGTCTTGGCTGAGTGGAAACAGTTTGATCAGGTCACCTCACGAATTTAGATAACAGCACAACAGAACAGGTTCCGACACCACAAATCCACAAGTTTCAAGAACCCACAATAAACCTTTCCCAAACCGAGTTCACAAAAACAGAGCTACAAATCCTTGAGAAAGGTCCCCAGTTCAACTGGGAAGCTAGACACAACAGAAAAAACAGCACATTACTCATCGCAGAAGCGGAGGTCGCGATTAAGAAGTTACCCTTTGACGAACAAAACGGAGCACGTCACGAAGTAAACAAAAGAATAAATAAAGTTTTAGAACGCAATAAAACCATTAACAACACAACAATTAGATCAGAAATTTCACAGCTCAATAAAAAGGTAAAAGAAAATAATCTAATCATTACAAAAGCAGACAAAGGCAACACCACCGTCATTATTAACAAAGAGGAATATGTTAAGAAAACTGAAGAATTTTTCAACAACAAAAACTTTACTAAACTAAACAAAGATCCAACAGCAACCACCCAAAGAAAGCTTAAACAAATAATCAAAGACACATCTTTCATAATGAACGAAAAACAAGGTAACAGTTTGATTAACATGAACCCCAGCATTCCCACCCTAAGATCACTCCCCAAAATCCACAAGGACAACATTCCAATTAGACCAATAGTCAACTACAGGAACAGTCCAATCTACAGAACGTCTCAATTTATACAGAAATTCCTTCGTACTAACTATGCCTTCAAAGCTAATAAATCTTTCAAGAACTCCCTCCAATTCTGCGAGAGAACCAAGAATCTAAACATCAAGCCCACACACTCCATTCACACCATAGACATTAAGGACATGTATACTAACATACCGGTCCAAACAACAATTAAAATAATCAAAAAGAACCTTCTAGACAATGAGAAACTATCGAAAGTAGAAATAGATGAATTCATGGAGATCCTTAGCTTCACTCTTAACAATAACTATTTCAAGTTTAACGATAAAATATATCAACAAAACCAAGGATTGGCGATGGGCTCCCCAGCCTCAGGCATGCTTGCCAACATTTACATCGACCATCTTGAAGCCAATGACATCATTAATAAAATAGAGGGCATTCTTTTTTGGGGGAGATATGTGGATGACATCTTTGTAATTCTGGATGCAAATACCATCAATTTCGAACAATTACTCAACAAACTGAATAGCATTGATGTTAACATTAAATTTACAGGTGACCCCACAGTCAACAATTCAATCAATTACCTAGATCTCAACATAACCACTAAGAATGAAAAAATACAATACAGCATATATAGAAAGCCAACACAAACAAGCACTATAATCAGAAAGAATTCCAACCACCCCCAAGGTCACAAAAGGGCGGCGTTTGTCAGCTACATCAACAGAGCAATCAGCATTCCCATGTCAGAACAAGATTACCAGCAAGAAATAGCCACAATCTTTCAAGTCGCTGAAGCCAATGGATACACTCGACCAGACATAGTAAAAATCATTAACAAAATCAAAAACAAACCTCAATCTCAGCTCACCCCCTTAAGGAAAGAGAAAACACATTTCGCCGTCTTCACTTACATCAACCAGCACACCTACGACGTAACAAGTATTTTCAAGAAATTCAACACAAAAATCGCCTTTAGAACCAATAATAACAACCACAAACTAATATTTAACTCCAAGAAAGTAAACGATTCAAACAAATATCATTCGTCAGGCATTTATAAACTGAAATGCCAACAATGTAAAGCAGATTACCTAGGACAGACCGGACGTAGCTTCACAACAAGATATTACGAACATGTTAACGCCATAAAACATAGAAAATTTTCGGCCATGGGACAACACATGCAGGACACCAAACATAAATTTACAAATATCCAGAATGATATGGAGATCATCCACTATGCCAAGAAGGGAGCAATAATGAACGTGCTTGAACAAATAGAAATTGATAATGCGCAGCGCAACAACCCAACACACAATCTCAACGAAATCAACTTCGAAGTAAACATTCTGTATGAGAATATCAACAAATTTTTTCCAGACTCCAAACAGTATAAACAAACGTTTTCGAATAACAATCAAACCAATCTCCCTCCCACATCAATGCTAACCCTGCACCCCCCATGAAGTTACTAATCAAAACATATGACGTCACGCGTCACACCCACACACCTGTTTCCACTCAGCCAAGACAAGTTCACCTCTCCTTACCCTCCCCTCCCCGCCGCACACTACGTAAACACTTGCCTCAGCCAGCGCATAGCAGTTCAGTCAGTGTAACACAGCTCCACGCTACACATCTCACAGGCAGGACAGGTAAGCCGTTCAATGCAACTTCATGCGGCAACAGTTTCCGTTTCACACACACTTACTGATACTAGTCCTTTGGCTCATTACAGCACCAGGCAAGAAGATTTCACTCAGTTAAACCCGTTAGTCACATTCAAGACGTCACCCAGTAAGTTAAGATTAACCCCTTCAAACATATCTATTCTTCTTCTCAGACGCATCTTTCAGTTTAATTAAATTTCGTATCTTTACAGTTTACTCCACAATAAACAACTCACGGCAGGATCGCCTTACCAACAAAAAACCAACAATCCGTATGACGCAGATATTAAAGAAAATCAACCAAAGGCCATGTAAACCCATCAATACATCACCGGCAAGAATAAACCAGAGGGATGATTCTGAGCCTTTATTGAACTGCTGCCTATAACCGTTTAATAACCCTTCATAACAAGGCCATCCAGTACAAATGGGAACAAGAAATTTTCCAAATATTTTAATGTGTTATCAAGTATTTTAACATTGCGTTTTTTAGTTGTATGTTTCCTAATGAATGTAATTGTATACTCTTAATGAATTGTCTAATGTGCATGTATTTTAATTATGCAAATGTCTAAGATAATTACTAAGTTGATATATGTATAGGCTGAAGAAGAACAAATTATTTGTTCGAAACATGTCCCTAATGTGAGAAAGAAGTAAAAAATTTTTTTCAGAAAAAGTATTGATTGGGCGGAAACTTTTTACTCAATATATTTGACATGGCATTTGACTTTGAAAATCTCACATTCATTGACTGGGAATCGAACCCGGTCCGTCGTGGTGAGAGGCCAACAGCTTGACCGCTGTGCCACCACGCCCCTAGATACTTTTTAAATAAATTAATGGGCAACTGTACTATATATATATGAGAGAGAGGGGGCATGACGAGTGCACAGCATCTAATTTACAAGATATTCCAGGTTTTATTTGAAACTGACAAGTCTTTAAATGTAAAATGATTCAGGAATCAACGAAGTCAAAGACAGACAAGTAAAATATTCTCCAGGTACTGATCCATAGACTGGATGCATTTATTAAAAAGTAGTGGTTATTATTATTATTACTATTATTATTATTATTATGACACATTTTAACTATTTATTTACACAAGTCCAGTCCTTGAAAATTTGACATGTTAGTTACATGAAAATGGAAGCAAATTAGAAAATGAAAAGCACAAGAAGAGTACAATATTAACATTTACACAGTACAATGTGGCAGTGGCATACATTGAATCCCATCTATACCAGCAATGCTGCGATAAATATTTTGAAACCTTGTTTTGAAGTTATATCTTATGATAACTGCTATCTACATTCAAAATCCCACATCTTCATTTACTGAAGTGTTTCAGCTGGGTTTGAATGTATGCTTCTTCTTAAATACACTGCCATTTGAACCTCCAAGTAGGGGTGCTGGGGTGGGGGCAATGAACGGGGTGTTACCAAAAAGGAATCGACTAGCTGTGAATATTGCTCTACTGACTACTGCTGCAAACACTTGGTGCCAGAAGGGAATGAATACAACTTATTCTGCTTCCTCCAGTGCTAGGTTGCCAAGCAAGCTTGCAAGAAAACTCAATTTTAAATTTGGAAAATTATAAAGGAAATGCCAAATTGGCAGAAATTAATATTCAGGTCTCGGTGATTTTAATAAAATATATGGGGAGTAATTAAATTTTAACTCTGAAAGAAATAATTGATTTTATATTTAGAGAAGTCCCACATGTTCATTCCAGATCCAAAGGCCCTGAGGTCAATTCCCCACACTGTCAAGACATGCAATTTTGGTCTGAGGGTTGATATGGGGTGCACTCAACCTCATGAAGTAAAACTGAGAAGAAATGAGTTGAGTTGAATTCCCACCTCAGCTGTCCTAAAATTGTTTTTCTGTGGTTTTCCATTTCTACTCCTGGCAATTGCCAGGGCGGGGGTACCTAGCTTGAGGACATGGCCACTTCCTTCCAAATCCTGCCTCAATTACAAATACACAATCTACCACAGCCATCAGACAGATCCCACACAAGCACACACACCCTAGTACATGGGACTACAAGACCAAGATGACGCAAAGCTCCTCAATGAATTAAAAAGATCCCTCTCGGCACGCCAGAAGGCGGAGGTAGATTTCACTGGGCAAAGAAAAATATTTTGAATACACTAAATTTGCCAATTGTTGTACACCTACAAAATGTTCCACATGTTAGCATACGAGAAGCCCCGCCCCATCTTCTTTTAATTCCGAAAACATTTTGTTCATCCCTTGGCGTAAGGGTGGACCATTAACAAATTCACAAAGAAATTTGATACAATGGTCCGGCTAGCTCAAAACAGTTGCCAGCGTTTTGCCCCAGTGTACCAATGGGCTCTTCAGTTGGTTATAGTACACCTCACCAAGACGCGTGGCTAGTACATACTGTGAAGGCCGCTGCAAGGCACAAATGTTGCCACGAGCAGCGCCAAGGTACTATGGAAGTCAAAACTTCCTTTCAAAAATAATGTTAGCTTACCTTGCTAATCCATATTGGAAATATCTGTTCCCGTAGGAAACAGGATGTAAAATTGTCCGATTGAGCTATGTACATTAACAAATTCACAAAGAAATTTGATACGCTGGCAACTGTTTTGAGCTAGCCGGACCATTGTATCAAATTTCTTTGTGAATTTGTTAATGTACATAGCTCAATCGGACAATTTTACATCCTGTTTCCTACGGGAACAGATATTTCCAATAGGGTGGACCATATCAAAAATTCTTTCAGACAAAAGTTTTAGGTAATTTTCAGTGGAATACTGACCATTTTAAATGGTTTTGATATTGCACCTATTAAGGGAGGTATGACTTCTTTCCCCCCTCTCGAAAACTCAATTTTTCCCACCCATTTGGTCAATGGTTGGTGCTATCAAAAAACTTCACTGAGATAAGATTTTGGCCCTAATCTGAAGAATAGAACGAACTTTGAATGGATTCGATTTTTCACATACGGTACTAAAAAAATTGTAGCAATATTTCACTTTTTCAAAAGAGGCCCTCCATTTCCACCCCCTTGGTCTGATTTTTCCCATTAACTAACTCGACCAAGATTTTGAATGGTTAAATTTTATGTATACATTTAAAGTGATCAGTGCAAATGACTGTAGTTATTGTGTCCACAAGAAACCGATATATAATTATATATAAACTTTTGAACTGACGGTGGTTTTGGGGTCTGGGGGATGTGACACGCGAAGATATGTCGAAATTTTCTGGAAGATGCAACATGATACCCATTGCAATAGTTAGCTTTCTAATGAAATCTACCGACAATCATGACCATATTACGTAAATATGGAATGCATTTTCTATCTCTACTTAGTATAAGACAAAGTACCCGATTCTGGGATGTTACGGGTAAACTCGAGAACCACTGGATGGATTTTGATGCGGTTTTCACCATTCTGTAAAGGATATCTCGAGAATGATTTCTGTAGAAAATAATTTATTTATGATCAAAGGAAGCCGAGCAGTAACGATTTCAGTGGAAAAGTAAAAATAAAAACCTGGCGTCCGAGCACTTTGTAAGCTTACGCTGGGCAAACCGTTAAAAAATATCCAAATACTATGAGTGTAAGAATTGTTCAGCATGAAAAGTTCTACAAAAAAGTCCGCGAGAGCATATGTCTATCTTCGATACATGGCCCACTATAAGTGTTTTTACGTTTTAATTTCATCCAACCATGTCCATTCAAATACTGAGGCGACAGTTTACGAGATAGCTAAGGGCGAGTCTATCATCCCTGTCACAGCCTAGCTAGCAGGCGAACCTATTGCCCCAGATACAGCCAGCAGAAAACCGTTGAGTCGTGTTGAGTTAAGACTTCTGAGAAGGGTGGTTGTTGTGGAGGACTGAGAAGATGGACATCTTTGGCTTATTTCATGTATTTCTACTTTGGTTTATTTCTTGTAATTATTCTTTATGTTTGAAGCTCTTTGATATAAGTTAGTGTAATAAAAGATGGCTGCTAAGTAAGACGTCCGTGTTTCACGATCACTGATTTATACATTATACGAATCCCAACATTGGTGCCGAAAACTTTAGATTACGTAGAAATGTGCATTAGAATACGGGCAATTGTGTTTTACTTGTGTACAAAGTAAACTGGTGATGCTATCACTACAATCAGCAATCACGTTTTGTACATGCAGCCACGCCACGCCGGATTACGAGGTAAGAAGATACTGGAACTTCTACACGCGCCACATACTAACGTGATATTTCAGTTATTAATATTATTGCAAAAGTTACTACTACGACTAAACAGTGCACGAATTGTAATATAATTACTTTACACCACGTAACGGAATTCACGAATGATAGACAAGCAAGTGCTGCCATCTTGCGGTAGATACTAAACTAAATACCTCATAGCCATCACGGACACTACAAGACGATCTCACGAGTATTACGCATGCGCTGACATCAGACAATCACCTTCACTTGTCGCAGCACGGTACTAATTATTTATTTATTTATTTATTTCGTCACCCATTCTTCAAGATGCAAGACGAGAGTGTTAAGAGTAACTAGCGTTTTTGAAAAGAAAGCGGAAGACGGAACGAGCAACTATAACTAAATTCAGTACGATAATAAATAGTGCTACGGTCGGCGACATCTCAGAATACAAATATAATCGCATTAGACTCCAAGAAGTTTTAGATCATCTCACAGTTCTGGACGATAGTATACAGGAATGTTTGACCGACGCAGAATACGAGGCCGATGTCGAGAAATGTGAAGAATACATCGACATCGCGAAGAGAGCGATTCTAAAAGCATCACACGCCGAGAATAAATCTAAGTCACTCTCCAGTTTGACAACATCGGTCGCCGGAATGAGTATGCAACCAACGCCAGGATCTCCAGTCCCAACACCCGTCACGCACACAGAGAAGCTACCTGCCGTAAAATTAGACAAATTCGCAGGTGACATTGAGAATTGGGCACGTTTTTGGGAGCAATTCCAGTCTTCTGTTGACAACAATCAATCTCTCGCTCACATTGACAAGCACGTCTATCTCCGTGGATATCTGGAGGGTGAGCCGAAGAATCTAGTTGATGGAATACCGATAACGGCTGATGCTTATGAAGAAACTAAGCGGATATTAATATCTCGCTACGGAAACACTGACCGCATAATTCAGGCCCATCTTGACTATCTCGAAGCCTTACAACCAATTTCAGACGATACTCCTTCTAATCTAAATGCCATGTACATAGAATGCAATAGACGCGTACAAGCCTTACGGGCCTTAGGGGAAAATGTAGATAATTACGGGCGGATGTTATGCCCTAAAATTCTCCGAGCATTCCCTCAAGGTATTGTCCGCCGTTGGATAATTTATTCCAAACGAGAGAGCATTCCCGAGAGTCACATTACCAAGTTGATGGAGTTCCTGAACGAGGAGGTAGAGGGCGCTGTGATCACACAGAAGATCAGAGGAGATATCACTTCACTCGAATCCTTCTCAGGCACTGCCGCGACACTCCATGTGAACACAAAGTCAAAACGGACGGGCATGAACACAAAGAAAGTGTATTCCGAATTCTGTGTGTTCTGTGAGACTCAAGGCCACTGGGCCCAGAACTGTGTGAAGATCCGCAATGTAGCTGAGCGGATTGAAAAGTTAAAAACTGCCAACCGATGCTTCTTGTGCCTCAATAAAGGTCACAGTGTGAAGACCTGCATGAAGAAGAGTAAGGTATCATGCGCAAAGTGCAAAAAGAATCATCACATTTCCATCTGCACCGGAGAACAGCCCGCATCAATATCCGTGGGGAAGATTGACGTTACTATGCCGCAGTTCACTTATCTTCAAAAGGCGAATATTTGGATCACAGGGCCCACCGGACTGAGAAAACGTACACGATGCATATTGGATGCTGGCAGTCAATCAGCTTCAACTGAATATCGTGGGACACAAGGATTTGACAGTTACCGGATTCGAGTCATCTCGTCACACATCTTCAGCTCGCAGACTCATGGACCTCAACATCAGTGGACTATGCACGGAGGCTGCTCTGCGTATTTCTGCATTTGAGAGTGACAACGTTTACTTGCCACATCCGACTGTTCCACGCGACGTCCAGTCCCTGTCACGCTTACGAAAATTGAGACTTGCTGATCCCAAGGATGACAACAATGAACTTCCTATAGAACTTCTAATAAGTGGAGACCATTATTGGAAGGTGATACTTGACGACAAGCCAATACGCCTCTCAGACACGTTAGTACTGCTTCCTTCTAGATTTGGATGGATTCTGAGTGGAAATAGGTCAGGAATTGCTGTCCACAGCGTCAACGTGCACCACATTCATACTGCTAATGACCCATCTGTCGAGGACGATGATATGCGACGATTTTGGGATCTAGAGTCCCTAGGAATAAGGGAAGATCAGAAAAGGACCCTCACAACGAAAGATGCCACTATTCTTCAAGAATTCCACGATTCGATTCACTTACAAGACGGGCGGAGGGTAGTATCCCTACCGAAGAAAGAAGATCTGGTCTTACCCTCAAACCGTAAGAACGCTCTAAATCGTTTTCACACATTGCAGAGAAAACTTGCCGTTAATGCCCAGTACAAAGAAATGTACCACGCGCAGATGATGGACTACGTAAACATGGGACATGTTCAGCTGATCGCTACAGAGGAAACTACAAATGATGTATACTACCTGCCTCATCACGCTATCAAGAAAGAGAGAAATGGCACAGAGAAATGGAGGATCGTCTTTGACGCATCATCCCACGAGAGAGATGCACCGTCCCTCAATGATGTTCTGGAAACAGGCCCTAATCTGTTACCAGAAATACTGTCCACGTTGATCCGCTTCCGAACTTACCGCAAAGCCATAGTAGGAGATGGAACTCAAGCTTTCCTTCAATTATGCCTGGATACTGAAGACCGAGATTTAACAAGATTCTTCTGGTTCAATGTGGAGAAGGACGAACTTGGAAAATGGCAAGCAAGAGATGATACAGCCGTCTATAGATTCACTCGTCTACCATTCGGCCTTGCTAGCAGTCCCTTTCTTCTGTCTGCAACTCTCCGTGAACTAGCAACGAGATTCAAGGATCAGTTCCCGTCAGCAGCAGCACTTATGGATCAAAGCACTTTCATGGACGACTTTGTTGCGGGAGCTGAAGATGACAACAGAATTATCACCTTATATTACGAGGTAACAGGTCTACTACGACAGATACGGATGCCGATGGCAAAATGGGCAACAAATTCTGGACCATTGGAAGGTATATGGAGAGCCGAAGGACGTGAAACGAAAAGGGAAACCGGAGTACTAGGTGTGCGATGGGACACAGAATCAGATTCACTACTCTTTGACCATACAGATATCACCGACAACCTTTCGCAGGATCCAGGAACCAAACGAAAGCTATTGAAAACGACCGCAAAGTTCTACGACCCTCTTGGATTACTTTCACCGGTGTCCATAGTTGGAAAAGTTCTCTTCCAAGACACCTGGTGTAGGGGCATAGCATGGGACGAAATACTTCCACATGACATTGCATTGCGATGGCAGCTGTGGATAACCAGCCTCACGGATCTGGCAAGTGTGGTCATTCCAAGATGGATTGGTTTATCAAGGACAACATCGGAGACTTCGCATGTCCACATGTTCTGCGACGCTTCGGAGCGGGCCTACGGAGCTGCACTGTATGTTCGAACTTCAGCCGACGTAAACACTTACATACACCTGGTCTGCACTAAGAATAGACTGTCTCCAGTCAAGAAGGTTACACTCCCACGACTAGAACTACTGGCCATCTTAGTGGGTTGCCGTCTTCTGAGGTATTTCTGCCAAGCAACAGACTTTAATGTCACCACATCTACTCTGTGGAGTGACTCCATGGTCGCTCTAGGTTGGATTAAAAGCGATGCAAACCGTTGGAAGACATTCATCTCCAACCGAGTGATGGAAATTCAAGGCATCCTGAGTCCAGCTCAGTGCCGGTACTGCCCGAGCCAGGATAATCCAGCCGACCTCTTGTCACGAGGAATATCCTCAAAAGCACTACAGTCTTCTTCACTTTGGTGGCACGGGCCTGTATGGCTTGCCGATCTTCCTAGCTCTTGGCCCCACAGCAGTGTGCCTAACGCCTCACTTCCAGAGACTCGCAAGACGCATCAGCAAACACTTAACGTCGTTACAACGGAACCTCTCATCATTGCTTCCAGATTCAGCAGTTATTAGAAAATACTGCACATCATGGGTTGGATTTTACGCTTCTTGAACAACATCAGACAGTCGGAGAAAAATTCTGGGAATCTCACTGCACGTGAATTAGAGGCTTCCCGATTGTGCTGGATACGTACAGTCCAACGTGAGTGCTTTTCCGAAGAGTACGACGCTCTGACAAAAGAGAGAAACTTGTCTGGGAAGTCCAGGATTGCCCGCTACAACCCCTTCTTACAGGACGGCCTTATCCGACTGGGAGGGCGCCTCCACCATGCAGACCTGCCAACGCAGCAGAAACATCCTATAGTACTCGATGGTGCACACCACTTCACTAAGTTGTTGATCCTCCAGACTCACATACGGCTACACCACCTTGGAGTACGAATCGTTCTCTCTGTACTACGTGAAGAATTTTGGATCCTCAAGGCACGCCAGGCTGTCAAGAAGGTCATCCACACGTGCTTACCGTGTAAGATCGCCAGAAGCCAACAAGGTAACGAGATCGAAGCCCCGTTGCCTCCAGAACGTGTGCGACTTACTACGCCATTTGCAGTTACGGGTGTGGATTTTGCAGGGCCACTACTCGTTAAGGTGGGGAATCTCGTACAGAAATCATATAATGTGCTTTTCACATGTGCGACTACAAGGGCCCTTCACCTTGAGCTGGCTTTGGACATGACTACGGAGACATTTCTGATGGCTCTCAGACGATTTGCGGGATGAAGAGGACTTCCAAACACCATTTACTCAGACAACGCTAGAACGTTCCAGGCAGCACACAAAGAAATGACACAACTCAGCCAAGTCCTCACTGACCCACGAACGAGCCAGCACTTCACCCACAACGGAGTCCAGTGGAAATTTATAGCCCCACGGGCGGCTTGGTGGGGAGGCTGGTGGGAAAGAATGGTGGGTACGACTAAAAGATGCCTTAGAAAGGTATTGGGAAAGGCTCTGATTAGTGAGGACACACTCCGAACTCTATTGGTAGAAGTAGAAGCCGCCATTAACTCCCGACCCATAATCCAAGATGGCTCGGAGACACTGACTCCAAGTCATTTCCTGACTGGGGCACGGCTGACTACCCTGCCCAACGTCTCCGAACCCACGACCCGAATAGACCTGAGGAAGGAGAGGAGACTTAGAGAGAAAATGCAGGAGGACTTCCTCAAGAGATGGAGGAATGAGTATCTTCTTGATCTGAGAAGCTACCACGAAGTACGCCGCCCAAATGGACAGACGAAGGAGTGCCGAGTAGGAGATATAGTACTACTACAGGACGACATGCGACCTAGACACATGTGGCAGAAGGCGCGAATAACTGAAAGGCGACCAGGCAGGGACAACAAGGTGCGAACCCTCATCCTTCAGATGGCCAACGGGACCAAGATTAGTCGGCCTGTACAGCTGGTCTTCCCTCTCGAGATATACCAGGGTGGGGAGGATGTGGAGGACTGAGAAGATGGACATCTTTGGCTTATTTCATGTATTTCTACTTTGGTTTATTTCTTGTATTTATTCTTTATGTTTGAAGCTCTTTGATATAAGTTAGTGTAATAAAAGATGGCTGCTAAGTAAGACGTCCGTGTTTCACGATCACTGATTTATACATTATACGAATCCCAACAGTTGTGTTTTGAGTTTCCCTAGAAGTGCAACTCAGCTTTTCTTCATTTCGCTTGTGAACTTTTCGTTCCCCAAAATCCACAGTCAAGTTAAGATTGGACGGAAGAGGGATGTGTGTTTCATGCACCTCGCCATTCTTAAATTATGTCTGACAAGAATTCGTTGCACATGCATCTCCATGATAACATAATTAATAGTCCAGTCAGTGATTTTAACCCATCATGCCGAGACATAAAACGGATATTGATCGTTGTTCATTGACATTGAAAAAAAAAAAAAAAAAAAGCGCTTTATCACGTAGGCCTAATGTATTCATAACTGTTCCCGGGCGAAGCCGAGTCGGGTTGCTAGTTAAATAATAAGTCGATGTGGCTTACTCTGTAAAGAGAGCTAAGGACTCTGCAGTGCAAAAATCGAGGTTATTGCGGACTCCTTGTGGGCTTGTTTGAATGATATTAGCAATTTTCAGTACAGTATTAGTTGTTGATTCATTCAGGAACTTTGCAAAATCGTGGTCATGAGAGAGAGAGAGAGAGGAAAAAAATAAAAACAAATTCTGATAACCTGTGTTATTGTGGTAGTAGTAGTAGTAGTAGTATTGTGTGTATTTGTAACAGACAGGAATTTGAAGGAGGTGGCTGTGACCTCAAGTTAGGAATCATTCAGGCTTTTGCCTGGAGTAGAATTAGCAAATCATGGCAAACCACTTCTAGGTTGGCTGAGGTGGGAATCTAATAATCTCTTCTCAGTTGTGCCTGTTGTGGCTGAGTGTACCCCGTTCCAACCCTCAGACCAGAATTAAATGTCTTGGCTAAGCCAGGAATCAAACCCATAACCTTTGAGAATGGGGTCTCAATAGGTGTGTATACCGTAATATTGAATTAGGTAATTCTTGAGCTTCTCCAATTATTTAGACCTAAACAATACTCTTTATTTTTTTAATTTTGAGAATTTATGAAATGCAGGTGGGTTGGAAAATTTTTCTTATGGAAAAGATTACTGAAACTATCCCCACACATCATTTTCCCCCTCACAAACTGATTCTTTCTACTATATACATTAACATACAGAGTACAGGGTCATCTCAAGTATTTTCCTGACAAAGTTCTTAATCATATTTACATGTTATTTTCAGGTGGAAGACCTGTCAAGCCCATGCTGGCTTTTAATAAGAAATTAAAAAGAGAAGCAAGAAGTGGCAAAATTCTTCATAAAGGAATATTATTGCTTCTATGTCCCTTTTAACTACTGTACCTCTAGAGACATCAGGTTGCTGAAATATTTTCCAAATGGGTAGTAAATCTACCAACTTGAATCCCACATTTAAGCACCTTCAATTTCTAACTGACTGCACTGGAATTTGATCTCTCAACCTTGGGCACAGAGAGCGAGAACCTTACCACTGTGCCACACAGCCAACCAAGAACATTAAACATTCCAGTGGGTGTACTGAGCTTCAATACCTATTAGTAGAAAATTTACATGCTTATTGGTAATAGTAGATCAAACTATACAGTTACAATTCTTTCAGTAATGGAATACACAAAAGGTGGAAAAGCTAAGTGTAATAATTTATTATCTCCCTAGTGTTTTGCTATGTCAGCGCTATCTATGGGCGTGGCCTAATATCAAGGGCCATTCTGAAGTAACACAAATAGACGAATAACAAATTATAGAATGTATTCACACTTTGTTTTTCAATCAGACTAGGTCATCAACAATAACACAAATCAAATAGCAGGTGGGAGATTGTTATTTCCTAGCAAGTCAAACAGAAGAAAAAACAGTTCTCACAAGCAATACATCATGTATAAACCAAAACAAAGAAACAAACAAACAAATACATGAAATAAATTAGTGTTAGTAGGTTCATCTTAACCTTACAGTGTACCAAGTGTATAGATCTAAGTAATATGGGGCACGAATGCGTTTTATTCAAAGTCATGTCTACTCGCCACACCAGGACATGCATGTTCGAGAGGTTACACATCTTAACATTGTCTCTGTTGCGATAGAATTCAGGTTACACTGTGCAAGACAGACATGATTTCCATATTCCATGCCCAAGCCTGAGTATTTAGAGGAGACCAGGAATCTTGATTTGTGTGTTTCAATGTGGATTTGTACCACAATTGAAATTTGATAACATCCAACCACAAATGACAATATGCACTCCATGTTAGTAATTAACCATACACACAAGCTACCTACGACAAACTTCTCGTCCATGATTTTTTATTAAATGGAATTCAGCAAGTACTGTAATGCTCTCAAGCTAACACATGTGTCCTTCATTTTCCCTTTCCATACTCTACATTAGCTGTTATCTCCATGTGCCAGTGGTCAGGAGTCTAGCATTAAATATTAATTAAGGTGACACTTCAGCCTATAAAGTTAAATATTAAAAAAATCTGTGTTTTAATAACATTACTGCTTTTAGGTAGATTTGCAATGGGTACCATGCTGCGACTTTCAGAAAATTTTAACATATCTTCGCGTTTCACTTCCCCCAGACCCCAACGCTTGGTTAAAACATTTATATATACCGGTATATCATTTTCTTAAGGACACAATAACTGCCTTCATTTTGCACCAATCTCTTCGAAATCTATACATGAAATATAACCATTCAAAATCTCGGTAGAGTTCGTTAATGGGCAAAATCGGACCAAGGGGGTGGAAATAGTGTCATTTTTAAAGGAAGTTATATCGATATAAATTTCGCAGTGTATGAAAAATTGAAACCATTCAAAGTTCGCACCAATCTTTGGATAAGGGCCAAAACATTATCTCAGTCAAGTTTTTTATAGCAGCAACCATTGACCAAAGGGATGGGAAGAATGGAGTTATGAGAAAAAATAATCATAGTCTCTCTTAATAGGCACAATATCAAAACTGTTTAAAATGGTCGATAGTCCACTAAAAATTACCTGAAGCTTACCTCTGAAAGAATTGATATGACAAGAAATGAGCAAAATGATTTCGGTATTATAAGAAGTTGGGGCTTCTCGTATGCTAAACGTGAAACCTTTGTAGGTATACAACAATTAGCATTTTTAGTGAATTTGATATATTTTGCTTTGCCCGGTGGAATCTACGTCTGCCTTCCAGCATGCCGAGAGGTTTCTTTTTTTCTAACCAAACAATGATGAGAGAGAGTTTTCTCAAAGCCGAATCTGTTAATGTTAGTACTGATACCAATAATTGTTAACATGCAGTAGCTTGAACACAAAGAATTCTCAAGACACTGAGTGTGAAAGAATTCAGCCTAATGTTTGTTAACAGAAATACTTCTCAGTCGGTCGATACGATTGTGCCCTATCAGATTGGGCGGGGAGTAACAAATATTTGAACACCCTCATACCTGAAGGAAATACCAAATTACATGAATTATTTATACACTTATTAACACACTTCTCAAACAAACAGGGGGGGGGGGGGTATCATGTTGACAGACTAAAAAGCATTTATGTTAATAAATTACTTGCAAGGGAAGTGTCTGAACCGGGGAATCGCGGATCCTGCTGGAACCTTGCAGATACGTTGGGTGAGAACCATGAATAAAAATTATTTGGAAATTAACTTCTCCTCGTACTAGAAGGGGAAATTAAGATTCATATGTTGAAATTGGTGAGGCATGCAGAATTATTCAGGAAAAGTGTTAGGAGCCTGGAATGGAGTAAGGATGTCCCTAAAATCAGCAAAAGGGTCATATATAGGAAGTACTGCATTCCAATCTTGACGTATGCCTCAGAGACCTGGGTTATGAAAGGAAGGGAGCGAAGCAGAATACAGGCTAGCGAGATGAAATTCTTGAGAAGCAGTATTGGAGTGACAGAGGTGGACAAGTTAAGAAATGAGAAGAGCATGTTAAGCGTATGGATGGGAGGAGGATACCCAGGAAGATACACGAGATGAAAATAGAGGGAAAAAGACCAAGAGGAAGGCCAAGAGATAAGTGGCTGAAGTGTGTAGAGGACTGCGTGCGAAAGAAAGGAAAAGACTGGACCAAGGTGGTGATGGAGAGATGGTGGGAAGACAGAAGACGATGGAGAGGCTTATGTTCCAAACAGACATGGCCAGTGGCTGGAACCTGTTCAAGATGATGATGATGATGATTATGTTGAAATTGGTGCGCTGGTGGTGAGAGCTTGATTGGCTGTGCCAGAGGTTGCTTCCCAACCCTACAGTGCTTCCTGGCCTCTGGCGTACAGCCACCAGATGAGAGGCGACAGACGCGGCACATGCTCATAGCCATACACAGAATGTGTTCCATGCATTGTATGATGAATGTTAACATTGGAGAAGTTATACATGGGTTGTTTTTTTAGTTTTGGCACCAATGCTTCAGTGCCAAGTTGCAACAATGTTGGGCGCTGCCACTTTTACCGACGGTTGCTGCCCTGCATCCCCTCCCTCAGAGCACATGACCTCGCCCGTCCTCACCACCGCTCGTGCGCAGTCGCGCCTGTTAGATGAGTAGTGTGAGACCAGCGCTCGCGAAAGACAGTCGCAATGTTTTCCAAGCAGGAGCAGAGAACGTGGATAAAAATTCAGTGTGCTAGGGGTCGCATTGCTAAACAGTGTCACCGAGGATTGCAGGAAGCGTGCGGTGCAGCTGCGTTACCGTTCAGAACGGTAGCAAGACGGGTTGCAGCCTTTCGAGATGGGCGCGAACGTGTGGAGCACATGCCTCGATCTGGTCACACACCAGTAAGTGATGGCAATGTACAGATGGTGTCCGCGTTAGTAGAGGTGGATCGGAACGTAACGATTCGTCAATTAGAGCAAGATACCGGACTGGTGCATTCAACTGTCCTCCACATCCTGAAGGACTTACTGAAAATGAGGAAGACTGCGTCCAAATGGGTTCCGCATGACTTAACCGACATGCACAAATGGCTGCGATATGACGCTTGTCGTATGCACTTGCAGTGTTATGAGCACGAAGGAGAGGCCTTCTTACGGCGTATCATAACCATTGACGAGACGTGGGCCAGATCTTATGAGCCACAGTTAAAACGCCAATCGAACGAGTGGCGGCACCATGGATCACCACGGAAACAAACAGTTCGACCAACCCCCACCAATGTGAAGGTAGTGTTGATTCTTGCCTATGATTGGGATGGTGTGATCATTCACCATACTGTTCCCCGAGGGCAAACCGTTAATGCGGCGTAGTATTGTTCGTTTCTGCAAGACCATCTCCGAGGAGCTCTGAGAAGGAAACGGCGCCACCACATGGTTATATAATTTTCAAAAGAAAAATATGTATTGTCCATTGAGCCATTATATATTTAAACACAAATTGTGCTAAATGTTCCGGCATAACTCAACAAAATGACAGTGTTTCGCCCCGGTATGCAATTGGGCTCTTCAGTTGGTTAAAGCACACCTCACCAAGACACTGTCTAGTACACACTGGGAAGGCCATTGCAAGACGTATTTGATACATGTGTATCCACGTCACGAGCAAAGCCAGTGCACTATGGGAGTCGAAACTCCACTCCAAAGCAATTATAACCTTACCTTGGCATTGAATATATAATTTTCAAAAGAAAAATATGTATTGTCCGTTGAGCCATTATATATTTAAACACAAATTGTGCTAAATGTTCCGGCATAACTCAACAAAATGACAGTGTTTCGCCCCGGTGTGCAGGTGTGCTTTAACCAACTGAAGAGCCCAATTGCACACCGGGGCGAAACACTGTCATTTTGTTGAGTTATGCCGGAACATTTAGCACAATTTGTGTTTAAATACCACATGGTTACACCGCCCATCGTTCTGCATGACAATGCTAGGGCACACACAGCAGGCGTTGTGTCGGCATTGTTGGATCACTGGGGCTGGGAGGTCCTCTATCACCCCCCATATTCTCCCGACATCAGTCCCTGCGACTATGATCTCATCCCGAAGATGAAGATGACAATGCGCGGGGAGCGCTTCCGTACCATTGAAGACGTTAAGCAGGCTGCCGAGCTCTCTCTTCGTACCATCAATAGATTGGGCAGTGCCAACGGGATCCAACGACTTCCGCATCGCTGGGAACACGTTGTACGCAACGGTGGGGACTACATCGAGGGCCTGTAAAACTTGGAACCATCTAAGTGAGTTATTAATCCAGTTATAACTAAGGTGCCAAAACTAAAAAACCAACCCATGTATGTTGTCTACAGGAAAAATATGGAAAATGTGTAGAAAGGTCTCTCTGCAATCAAGAACAAGACCTGTTGGACAGTTTGGATGGTATGTTGATGGTACTGTGCCTAACTGGCTTTCTAGCATTTGTAACTCGTGTATTACTTAATCTCATTTAAATTTTTTTCATGATTAGGGAAACACCCCATTACAATTGGGTACAATCGTGTCAACAGACTGAAAAACATTACATTTTGAACTACGAGTATGTGAAATAGCTTGGTCACCTACTCACTTGTGTGACTATTGGTTCAATTTAGTCTGTGTTGTGTTGTAATAATATGTATTTGTGCAAGATTAAAGATACGACATTAATGTCCCCATTCCACAGTGTAGCTTGTGAGTGCGAGTAAGAGAGGGCAGTCGTTAGGAACTTGTTCTTTTGAGCCAGCGCGCACAGGTCAAAATTGTGGTACTTACTGCCATCTACGGCAGGTACGATTTATTTTCCGAAAGACTTTTCTTCACGGTTCTGCCTAGTTGGGCTTACCCAACGTATCTGCAAGGTTCCAGTAGGATCCACAATTCCCCAGTTCAGAGACTTCTCTTATTTGGCAACATTGAAAATGGCATCTAGCTCTTCAGTAAACAGGACAGACTGACAAGTTAGGATATTTAGCCCATGCACTTCATAACACAATTCAAACAAATATTGACATTCACCGTTTAACTGCACCATTACTATGCATACCATCAATGGAAGTGTTCTGTGAATCCACTCAAGATCCTATTAATCACATAAAAACAAACTATTCAGTTCACTCCCAACTAGCTGGTCATTCACACATATCACTCAGTTAAGTCCTACTTGGTAAATGCTATCCTCAAATCATATCTTTCCTTGATGATCTTTGGTAGGTATACTCATGTTTTTTTACATGGAAAAAATAGCGTGAGATAGCATATCTGAAAAAGAAGTGAGAATTAACTAATTGCTTTGCATTTATCAGAAGGAATAAAATGCTGTCCTCTCACTCTCAAGGCTAAAAGATATCATCATCATCATCATCATCATCAACACAATACCACCTTCCAATAGGAAAAAATTGTTAAATCAGTAATATAGGTACCTCACTTTTACATTTCCAGAATTATCTTCTACCAACCCCTTTGCCAATCCCTTGTTATTAGAATTAATGCTTTCTACACATCTCAATCAAGTGTCAGCATTTTGTCACAGGGTACCATTGGGCTCGTCAGCTGGTATAGTCACCTCACCAAGACACTGGCTAATTGATGTTGAAAAGACTGCAGGACATTTACAAAACCATGAGTTTGGGAGTAGACTTGACAGACTTCTGAGCTTTTGTTTCTAGCAAGTTAATTCTAGCTTAGGCTGATCTACCGTCAATTAACAATTCACACTCTCCCATAAGCCCAACCCCTCGTCCACGTCGCGGGAGACGGCCAACGGCACAAAGTAGGGGATTGCCTGTAGGGGCGAAGTACAGTGGGGACTTCGTGTGCCCCGGGACCATTACGGTAGCTGTGAAGGTCCTACAGGAACCCTGAAATGTGACGGCTAACGGGGCTCTGGCGAAGCTACGATAGGCCCAGCAAGCCAGTAGTGGACGAAACCAAATGCTTTCAAAAATGGAACGAGCCTCGGACATGATGGATTTAATAGACGACGACACGGCTGTACACACGGACTAAGATTTGGAACTTTAAACCTAAGAATGCTGACGGAGAAGGTGGAGGAGATAGTGGATATGATGGAAAGAAGGAAGTTTGATTTATTGGGATTGGCAGAAACAAAGTGGAAAGGGGAAGGAAGGACAGAACTGAGAAAAGGCTATAGACTGTACTGGAGTGGGAACGAAGAGGGAAAGAGGAATGGAGTGGGAGTAGTAGTACGAGATGGTTTAAAAGAAGAAGTGAGGAGAATAAGTGATAGGATGATGAAAGTGAAAGTAGCACTGAGGGGAGAGACCGTAGAAATAGTGCAAGTGTATGCTCCACAAGTAGGCTGCGCCTCTGAAGAGAAGGAGGAGTTTCAAGAGGAATTGCAGAAGCAGCTGGTAGGAAGAAATATGATTGTTATGGGGGATCTCAATGCCCATGTAGGAAGAGAAAGACAAGGTTATGAGAGTGTTCTAGGACCAGAGGGTTGGGGTGGAAGAAATGAGGAAGGAAAGAGACTGTTGGACTTCTGCCAGAGGAACAGCCTGCTAGTTGGGAACTCCTGGTTTAAGAAAAGAGAGAGCCACACAATCACATGGTACAGTGATGACTTGACCAGGAAGTCGGTGGTCGACTATATACTGTATGAGAAAGAACTAAATAAGAACATCACGGACATCAAGGTTATACCATCGGAGAACCCGGATAGCGACCATCGATTGCTGGTAATGAACCTGAGAGGGAGTAAGGAGAAGAAAGGGACTGAGAACCAGGAAAGACGTATAAGGATATGGAAACTGAAAGAAGGGGATAGAAGGGTCGAGTACCTCAAAATGGTAAAGGAAGGAATTCCAACAGATGAAGAAAGAGGGGTGGAAGAGGAATGGGCTAGATTTAAGAAGACACTAGTAGGTGCAGCAGAAGCAGTATGTGGGAGGACAAGTAGTAAGAAGAGGTGGAAGGAAACACCATGGTGGAATGAGAAGACAAAAGATATAGTAAGGGAAAAGAATAGAGCCTTTAGGAGGTGGTATCAAAATAGGACGGTAGAGACAAGGGATGAGTACCAGGAAAGAAAGAAGGAGGCGAAGAGAGTAGTGGCTGAGGAGAGAAGAAAGTGGATGGACAAAGATGATGAAGGAGGATAGTGAAGGTACAAAAAAGGTCCAGTATGGGATGGTAAAAAATAAGAGGCAGAAGAATCCTACGGATTATGTTAGAATGGTAAACAAAAGGGGACAAGAGATAGAAAATAAGGAAGAACTGAAGAAAATGTGGAAAGAATATTTTGAAGAACTTCTGAACCCAAATGGAAACCACGGCGAGTCGGAAGAAATCGGGGAAGAGGAAGATGAACTGCAAACAGAAAGGGACTTAACATGGAAAGAAGTGGAAGATGCAGTGAGGAAGATGAAAGAAGGGAAGGCACCGGGTGTGGATGAGTTGAGTGTGGAGATGGTGAGAGTAGCAGAAGAGGTGGGGATACAATGGTTGTACCGAGTGATGAGGACAGCATGGAAGGAAAGGAAGACCCCAGAGGACTGGAAAAAAGGAATAATTGTCCCGATCTTCAAGAAAGGTAGTAGAACAGATTGCAGAAAGTATCGGGGAATAACACTGATGAGTCATTGTGCAAAGATCTTCGAGAAAGTTTTGGATAAGAGAATTAGGACAAGGATAGAAGGAGGGATGAGGGAAGAACAACATGGCTTCAGAGCAGGAAGGTCCACAGTGGATTTGATTTTTGCTGTAAGGCAGTTACAATAACAGCACTATGAGTATGGAACAGATCTACTGATGGCCTTCCTGAACATTGAGAAAGCATATGACAGTGTATGCAGAAACAAAGTATGGAAGTCCCTGGAGGATAGAGGAGTAGAGAAATGGATTATAAAGAGGATAAAGGAGATGTACAAGGGAAGTGTGAGCTGTGTCAAAGTGGGAGGAGAGAGATCAGACTGGTTGGAACAGAGAAACGGCCTGAAACAAGGAAGTGCACTGTCACCGTTACTTTTCATTGTGGTGATGGATGACATAATGACCCGAGTGGCACAAGTAATTGGGGAAGGAAAGATGAAAGCAATGGTGTTTGAAGATGATTTGATGATTTGGGGAAACAAGGAGGAGGAGGTACAGGAACAGTTGGACGTGTGGGAAGGAATAATACAAGGATATGGGATGAAATTTAGCAGAAATAAGAGTGAGATGGTGATCACAACAAGGAAAGAACCACAACGGGAACAACAATTGGTGGGGAACAGCTGAAGAAAGTGGAGAGTTTAAGTATCTGGGAAGCCTGATACAAGATAATTGAAGAAACAAGAAATAAATGAGTGGGGGAGGCAGGCAGAAGCATTTCGGAGGAGTGTTAGAAGCATGTTATGGAGCAAGGATGTCCCTCAGAACAGCAAAAAGATCATATATCGGACGTACTATGTCCCTATCCTGACGTATGCCTCGGAGACCTGGGTTATGAAAGGAAGGGAGAAGAGCAAAATACAGGCCAGTGAGATGAGGTTCTTGAGAAGCAGTATTGGAGCTACAAAGATGGACAGAATAAGAAATGAGAGGACCAGAGAATTAATGAAGGAGGAACCATTACAGGATGGTATAGAGAAATCTAGACTTAGATGGTATGGACATGTAAAACGAATGGAGGAGAAGAGGATACCCAGGAGAGTACACGAGATGAAGTGGGAAGGAAAGAGACTGAGAGGAAGACCGAGAGACAGGTGGCTGAAGGGGGTGGAAGAATGCGTGAAGAAGAGAGGAGAAGACTGGACAAGGGTGGAGGCTGAGAGATGGTGGGAAGACAGAAGACGTTGGAGAGGCTTGTGTTCCAAACAGCCCCGGCCAGTGGCTGGAAACTGTGCAAGATGATGATGATGATGATGATGATGACTCTCAGCTGCCCTTACAGACATGCCATTGTTTTTTCGGTGGCTGTTAGGAAACAAGTCTGATCGTTAAAATAATTACTGTGTGGTGGTGTTTTTTCATTTGAGGGGCTTGGACATTGTGGTCATTTAGCCCATGTACTTGGATGTATGTAGAATTTGTCTGATAACTTATGTTACTGTGGTGTCTGTAGTAGTGTGTGTTTATAATTCAGGCAAGGATTGGGAAGGAGGCAGCTGAGGCTGGCATTTGTCTGGAGTGGGAAACCATGGAAGACTGCTTCCAGGATGGCTAAGGTGGAATTCGAACTCGCCTCGAAGCTGAGTGTACCCCGTTTTAGCCCTCAGACTAGAATTAAATTTCTTGGCAGAGCCGGGAATCTAACCTAAATGTCAGGGGCAACAACCAAGAATGCTAGCCACTGCACCACGAGGTGGAATAAGATGATTGCTGCAAGACTGACCTTGAACCTGCCCATCATCAGTTGTAGGCGACACAGTTACTAATTCACAAGCGTTACACACAAAAGGCTGTCCGTGCACCCTTTAACTCGCGCTGAGTAAACCCTTAAATATATAGCAATACTCCGAAAGTCAAAATTGTTTGACATAAAAAGTTCTACAAATCCATCTTCAATAGATAGCCCACTATAAGGGTTTTTAAGTTACAGTTTGCAGTAAAAAAAAAAAAAAGCATTAAATTTAGAAACAACTTTTCAAATTGATCAATTAACCCCACAAGCCGGTTTGCCGTATACTGCACGTCCGCTGGACTCTACTCGATCAGCCGGTTTGACGTACCACAAACGTCCGGTGCAGGCAGAAGTTAGAATGCCTATTACACATGAAACACTGATGCTTCACGGGATCTTTTTTCATCTTATGAATCGAGAAGTTATGTACTTTCATGCCATCTCTGTTTCATAATTAGAACTAATACGAAATTGATCGATATCCGTTCCTTTTTACTCAGATCTATCAGGGAAAGAACATTAAACGTGCTCTATCGAGTATCAAGTTAGTTGCTTTAGAAGGTACCACGTCCTTTCCTGCCATCTCGAGAATGTTTTTTGAACTATATCTAACTTGAAAATTCTTGCCACTTATGAAAGGGAAACACCGAAAGCAAATACTTCGCAGATAATTTTTTGCTTCGCAGACTCGGGCTAGAGGCTACTCAGTCGCAGAGGAATGGCGGGCCCTCTCATTCTCTTATGGGCGCAGAGATTATTGGTTTGATAGATGACAGTAGTGGAAGTGATATATCGGGAAGCAATATTTTCGGCAGTGATACGGACAGTGACTATGCTCAGCATGAGGTTACTGGAGAAGTGGCAGACAGCACAGATGAAGAAGAAATTGTAATCTTGTAGTAACATCGTCCGCTGTTCAGTGGTTGTGGCGAGAGGTAGATTTCGTCATGAGCACACAAAAGATCCCTTCACGGGTATGCTAAGTAGATGCTTTTTTGCTGTTTTCCACGACAAAGTGATTGAACTAATTGTTTGAGAAACAAATAGGTACGTGGCAGAATGTATACTTGGCGTGCCATTGAAACCAAGGTCGCGCGCCAGGAAGTGGGAGCTAGTGATGGGGGAGGGAATTTGTGTGTTCTTGGCGCTTGTAATGTTGTTGGGGATAATGCTGAAACCCACCCTGAAGAGCTATTTCACTAGGTATGGATTTTTAGAAACCCTATATTCCCTCAAACTCGGCCCCTTGTGTTAGGGTAGCGCGCTTGCCTCTCACCCGGAGGCCCCGGATTCGATTCCCGGCTCAGTCAGTGATTTTAGAAACTGACGTGAGGGCTGGAACAGGGTGCACTCAGCCTCGTTAGGAAAATTGAGTAGCTGTCTGACAGTGAGGCAGCGCCCCGGTCAGGAAAACCAAGATTAATGGCCAAGGGGACCCGACGCGCTGCCCTAATATCTGCAGGCCAAATGGCTGGGCAGCGGTCGCTTGGTAGGCCTAGGCCCATGTAGCAGTAGTCCCAGGGGTTATTATTATTATTATTATTTTATATTCCCTCAAACAATGCCATGGGACAGGTTTGAACTGCAACCGAATTTATTCAGTTACATCAGCTCACCCTCGGGTTGAAACGTTTTGGCTGCCCCTACTGTTGGGTGAGAATGTAATTGTTTACCTTTGCCTAGGCTATGTTGTTTTAATGGGCGCCAAGACTTCAACGCAATGCTGAAATCTAAATTTGTATTTAACAACGTCTAGCTCTGGTAGAACACCGTCAAGAATCTCTATTCACTCAGATCGTGGTATGATTTGATCATTAACCCAACAAACAATTGTATCAGGAGAAGGAATTGGTCTATATCTAATGCTACCTACTGAAAGCAAAGATTGCATTGTAAAAGAAATGAATTTATTATATAAAACAATTATAGCAAAATTAATAATAATAATAACTACAAAATTTAAATTGGAGCGTTGTGATTTGAATATTACCGATAGAAAATTACGTGAAAACGGAGTCTGATAATTTGATTTTACTCTTATTTCCAAGCTATGAAGTTACTGAAATATGAAATTTAAAACAAAGAAAATGAGAGATTGCGTATTTCTGCGTGATTGGCGCTTACCACTGGAAATTGCCAAAGCATTTTCCCTCGTTCTTGCTGATGCTGTGTGCTTCCCACAGTCTCCTGGACGTCGTCATCTCCGTCGGAATATGATGATATGCTGGTAGATTAGATAATTCTATGGTCCGTACCTCGGACCCAAACACTCGTACAACCAAGTTTTACAAAAGTTCGTCGCTAACTCCACTGAACATCGGAGCGACTCGCACACGTATCCATACTCCTCAAGTATTTCACAGATAGACCTTTCCACGGAACATCGGAGCGTCCCCCGCGTATAACCATACTCCGCAAGTATTTCACAGATAGTCCACGTTTCACGGCGCGTCGAACGATATATCCACACGCCGGCTCCCCTACCATGGTACCGACATCTAGCTTACGTCGTCCTCCTTGATTGGCTGCACCCTACGCGCTAGATCCCCACTCCTTCCTCATTACACTCCGCGGGAGGGAGAAGTCGATTTCCGTTTCAACAATTCGCCTTTTCTAGACCTTGCGACCCAGCCTTGCGCAATACTTCTCGACAGGAATCAGCTTGTACTTGAAATCCCAGTGAGTCATGTCTCTCAAATACCCTAACTGACAAAACTCCGTAAAATTCCGTAATCAGATAATTTTCTATGATATCGTCGTTCGTAATAATTTGCTGGATAGCGTTTTCTAAGACATAGAAAACCTATCTGAATGCTAATAATTTTTATAAAATGCTCCGAAAATACCTTAATAATAATTATAATAAATTAATAATAATAATAATAAATTACCATGAAAAATTCTCTTGGCTGAACAATTTGCCGCGTAAATAAATATAGAATGGCTTCCTACTGACTTATGCCAGTTGCATAAAACCCCTCGAAAAACACGTTACATATTCGCCTCGGATCATCGGATGATTTACCGTGACGACGGTCCATTATCCGATTATCCCAGACACGTTAATAAACCCCATCCAAAATACATATTACATAAATGAAATCACCCTAAATTACAGATATATACACTCATATTTTTTCTTCACGCACTTTGCGTCAAAGTTTGTTGTCACTATGGATCGCACTTTGCAACCAGTTCAATGTTTTACATAGGGAGTAGTGTTCCACGGATATTTCCGCCTCTCAAATTTCTCTATGTTGGAGAAATAGACATAATTAATGTGTGAGCACTATGTATTTATGATGTCATATCACACGCATTGAAGGTGTTCTGATATATTTATATCACCATAGAACTTCCTAATTTCACTGGAGGTCCCCTCCTTATGGTGACATTTAATTCCACTTATCACTCAGCACACGATCACACTATTGTGGCAGCGCCTCGTGACCATAATACTTAATCTCTCTTTAACGTAGATTAAATTAATATTGACTTCTGAAAAAAAAAACAGTAAATGCGCATTACATATAACACCAAATATTTCTGTGCCGTAATCGCCCTGTCTTGTTAAGTTCCCGTTAACCATATTCTACTTAATACTAGTTCTCAACACAGACCATTTCTCCTCACACAAATAATACCATTGTACATATTATCTTAAATTACACACTTACAAATCTTACATGGCGAGGCCGTAAACAGAAATCACGTGTGCAGATATGTATGAGTTTCATGTAGGACTGTCTCGCATTCTGATGGCCCATCTTTTATCTCGTGGACGCCTTAAGCTAACAAGCCCTATTCAAGCGCTCCCCCATCTCTTGGAGATAAATGGGAACCCATCAGCGCTGCCAAAAATGGCCTTGGTGCATCGAGACAATTTAGTGCTCAACAGCATCCGACAATCCCGTCATATTTCCCTGTACCTTAAAAACTCTCATTTACTTACATACTACCCCCCTGTGTGACTTCTGATACGCCTGCCTGGAAGACCATCTCCTCCCACGCACCAAATACCACACTTACTCATTTGATAGGCTGGCTCGCCAGCTAAACCTCCTCACTTTATGACACATACTTTCGTAGACTATGTATATTATACGTTCCGTATAATCTGTTTCCCTCACTATTCTCCAGCACATATGCTGTTTTGCCAATACGTTTGGAAACTATAAATGGGCCCTCGTAGAGATAAAAGAACTTGGACATGACTTTTTCTAGCTTATTTGACTGTTTCGGCACTCTAAGTAAGACTCTGTCTCCCGGCTCGAATAGGTCAAATTTAGTTTCTTTTTGTTGGCGAATTCTCTTTTGTGCTGACTTAGATAAATTCTGTTTCGCCAACTGGACAATGTAATCCATCCCCGGTTGCTTACCCTCATTTAATCCCAACACCCTTGCTAGTTCATTTTGTGGTCTTTTTCCGAAGTGAACTTCGTATGGCGTCAATTTCGTGCTCTCATGCTGGACAGAATTCAGCCAAGTCTCGACCTTGGGAAGATGTCCAACCCAGGCCGCATGCTTGTCATGCACTAGAGTCCGAAAAAGACGAGCCACTTCCCTTAATGGACGCTCTGCAGAATTACCCTGAGGGTACCTTACAGAGGAATGAACGTGTGTTATACCAGCTTCCTGCATACTGGTTCTCCATTTCTTTGCAGTAAACTGTGGTCCACTGTCAGATAGTATCCTGAGAGGAATGCCAAACTCAGGTATATACTTATTAATGATCAGACGGCTACACGCTAGTCCCGTGGCTTTCCTTAGCGGATATAGCTTGACATACTTACTAAAAGCGTCAATAACTATAAAAATGTACTCGTAGCCGTACTGTCCTTTAACGATCGGGCCAAATAAATCCACACACAGTAGTTCGCCGGGACTACTGGTGAGAACTGCAGATCTCTCCCCCACTAAATATTTAACTGGATATTTACTCCTTTGACAGGTGTCACACTTAGCTAAAATCCTCCTAACGTCCCTTCCCATTTTACTCCAAATGAAGTCACGACCAATTTCATAGAAGACCTTGGCAGCACCAAAGTGTCCTAATTCCCTATGAATGAACCAAATTAGCTCCTCCCGCAAAGTGGCAGGAACACATATTGCCCACCGATTATTCCTACATTTCCTTGCAAGAAGCCCATCCTGCATCTTGTACGTGAACCGTCCTACTTTCACATACTTTTCTTCACCTATTTCCAACCTAGCCAGTGGCTCCTTTAACTTAACGTCATCACGTTGCTCCACTAGCATATTTCTCAGTGTCTGTAACGATGCCCTGTTGCTACTGTCCACACATGCACATATTAAAATACCGTCCTCTGCTTTAACCACAGGATAATCCCTACATAAATTAGTGTCCCTCGATAGCATGTCTGCAAGAATGTTATCTTTACCTTTAATATATTTTACTGTGAATTCGTATTCCTGCAGAGCAAGAATCCACCTACTAACTCTGTTAGAACTGAGTTTACAAGTTCTCATATACAGTAATGCATGGTGATCTGTGTGGATCTCAAATTTCCCCCCTACTAAATACATTCTAAATTTCCCTAAACTGAAAACGATACCTAAAAGCTCTAACTCAGTAATCGTGTATCTTTTCTCTGCTGCTGTCAGTCCTCGCGAGGCTAAAGATACAATGCACAGATTACCCTCATCATCTCTCTGACATAATACTCCAGCAATGCCTATATGTGAAGCATCTGTCATAACCACATATTCCTTATCTTTTAACGGATATTTCAGCACTACAGCTTTCTCAAAACCTTCCTTCAGCGCTCTAAAAGCCTGATCGTGCTTGGACTCCCATCTCCACCGAGTCCCACTTTTAAGCAATTCCCTGAATGGTTCTACCAACCCTGAGTATTTAAGAACGAACCTCCTGAAAAAGTTGCAAATTCCCAGGTAAGTTTTTAACTGTTTAACATTCTGTGGAACCTCTGCGTTAAGAATCTTATTAACCCTACTTTCTTCTGGTGTTACACCTCTACTCGACACTCTATGACCTAAAAATGTCACTTCTGACTGACAGAATGACGACTTAGACAGCTTCAAAGTGAACCCTGCCTGATCTAACTTCTGAAAAACTATATCTAAATGACGTAGATGCTCCTCAAAACTGCGTGAACTAATTACCATATCATCTATGTAAATGGTTACAAACTCTCCTGTGTCATCCCCTAATGCGATGTTTAAAGCCCTAATTAAAGCTGCTGAACTACTCTTTAACCCATAAGGTGTTCTACAAAATTGATAAAGGTTATATTTATGACTAAAAGCTGTAAATGGTCTATCTTCGTACATAAGTGGCACTTGCCAAAAACTGGAACTCAAATCTACACAAGTGAAATACTTCTTCCCCTCAAATGTTTGCATTAATTCCTCTATTGACATAGATTTCAGCTGATCTGAACTAATTCTACTGTTAACCAAACGAGCGTCTAAACAAATACGAACAGTGCCGTCGGTCTTGGGTACCGTGATCAAAGAATTAACATATGGACTGTTAGAGTGCTCAATAATCCCATCTTCAAGCATCTGGTTAATTTGTGCCTCAACTGCACTCTGATAAGCGAAAGGTACAGGATATCTATGTCCTGTGAATACTGACCTATCAATAACGTTCAATGAATGGGTATAGCAATTGGCCATACCAATGCGATCCTCAAACACTCTCCTATTACACCATAACACATCATAGAGCCGAACACATTGTTCCACCTCTATATTTCCCTGAAATGCAGCCTCACGTAACGAGTCCTCTAGACTACCGTTCGTAATCACACTGCCCACAAAACATGGAGAACCCCGCTCTACGGCTGGCGATATCTCATTTAAAGTACAAATCACACCTACAATACTACTTCTCTGAATATGGTCATTGAACGCTACTTCTACTTCAGAATCTCCCCATTTAAATTTCAAACTCCCTACATCATAACATAAGTTACCAGACACTCTACTTAGCCACTCTGAACCCAAGATAACACTGAATACTAAATTTGGAATTACAAGACAAATCTGCTTCTCTACATGATTATTAATTTTAATGTCTACTAAAACTTGCTTAGAAATTACTTTAGACCTCTTCCCAACAGCTGTGATAACAAAAGTGCTTTTAATTGGCATCTCCTCAAAATTTACTCCAGTTCCTTTCATTTTATCATAAAATGCACTACTTATGCAACTCTTCATACAACCACTATCAATTAAAACATCTGTGTACGCCTCGGACACGTTAAATTTAACTATGGGGCTCTTACTAACCACTTCCTGAATAATACCTTCATCATTTAGTTCATGTAATAATTCATTTCTTACATTTAGGTCATAGGGTTCCTGTATAATTGTATGGACAGGGCATGCTACAGACTGAGATTCTGACCTTACTTCGCAGCCTGGTTCGCGTTTAAAGAACCGCTACAGCTGGCCGTAGTACTAGTTACTACTGCACTGGTCTGGTTGTTCTGAGTTGTGTTGTCATTGTTTGGCTGTATATTACTACCACTAGGCTGTCCTCTTCCTTGACCCCTATTCTGGTTGTAATTATTGTCATTATAATTTCTCCCTTGATTTCCCCTGAAATCATTGTTTCTCCCTTGATTTCCCCTGTAATCATTGTTCCTACCTTGATTTCCCCTGAAATCATTATTCCTCCCTTGATACTGATTACCATAGCCATTTCCTCTGTTCTGATTTAGCTGATTACTATTATTTCTATTTTGAGCGTTGGCCCCTTCGCCACCGTTCCCTTGAACTTCCTGATGCCTGGCTTCGTTAGGTCTATTATTATTATTACCCTGGTTCCTATTGAAATTGTCCTCATAACCCCCTCTCCCTAGTGCATCAAATGTGCTTAACAAATTTTCTACTTGTGATATAGTCTTTACATTCTGGATACAAGCAGCCTCCTTGATCCTATAGGGAAAGTGCCTAAGTAGCAACCTTACCACATCACTTTCCTCCTTCAAGCCATCCAGATATTTACACACTAATACCTGCCCTAAAAAGTATTCGGTCATGGTGGAGCTTCCTTTAGGGTTATATTTACCACACACTACTCCCTCACGATGCTGCGACTGAATAACCTCATTCCAGAACTTTTCACAGAATTTCATTTTAAAATCATTCATATCAGTAAACTTGTCTCTGTAGACAGCAAACCAATTCCTCGTTTCCCCCACAAACACTTGTTCTAAAATTTCAACTACCTGGCACCACTCAATACTACCATTTTCCAACCTCTCCCCGAATTTATTTTCTATAGTGTTCATGAACTCCATTGGGCACCCCTGTCGATTGCTGAACTTACCCAGTTCTACCTCCCTGTGTGTGCTATTCACAAAAACTGGCCTATTCTGACTATTTTCTTGCCTGATCCTAGCTTTTAATTTTAATTCTAATTCTGCGATTTTCTCCTCAGCCTTCCTCTCAATACTGTTTACTGTTAATTTAATGTTTCCTTCTGATTCTTCTACTTTATCATATAGCTTTGCTTGTTTCTCCTCAATCTTGCTAATGCTCTCTCTATTACTCTCTCTTAAATCATTTACTTCTGCAACTATTTGTGAGTGGACTTTCTCAATTCTACCCCCCAGCTGTTCCTTAACCTCTTTAGTAGCTACCTGAATTTTGTCAATTTCTCCCCCCAATTGCTTTTTGACCTGCTGTGTTTCCAGTTGCACTAGTTCTTTTAAATTTTCAGCCTGTGTACTGATTCTAATTTCCAACTCCTCCTGTACTTTTCCTAATTTTCTGTCTACATCTGCAATAATCTCTTTAGCCTTTTCTTCCATCACCCCCCTGATCTCACCTCTAATCAGTTCGAATTTGTCACTCATTTCCCTACTGTTTTGTTCTAATTTAGCATTTAAAGTTTCAGTACTCTCTCTATTTTCCTTACTGTTTTGTTCTAATCTGGCGTTTAAAGTTTCATTACTCTCTCTATTTTCCCTACTGTTTTGTTCTAATTTAGCGTTGTTTTGTTCCAGTTTTGCGTTTAAAGCGTCTGTACTTTCTTTATTTTCCCTACTGTTTTGTTCTAATTTTGCATTATTCTGTTCTAATTTTGCATTTAAGGCATCACTACTAACTTTGTTCTGATACATGAACTCGAGAAGTAAAGTTTTTAATTCTGGTTGGCCGCCCACACTCCCTGTTTCAGTATCGGGATTTACCTCCGCTACCCCGGTACTCCCATCACTCGACATACTGCTCGTATCATCACTCTCCCGTTGATGACCACTACGTAACCTCATCTGTCTTTCTTTCTCATCCCCCATAATGATATACACTGATACAGACAAATAACCCCCAAAATACAGGCACAGAAATATATACCCTTCTCCTTCCACAAATGTTATCAGGTTTTCAGCCCCAAGTTGTCGGCGACAAATGAAACGTTTTGGCTGCCCCTACTGTTGGGTGAGAATGTAATTGTTTACCTTTGCCTAGGCTATGTTGTTTTAATGGGCGCCAAGACTTCAACGCAATGCTGAAATCTAAATTTGTATTTAACAACGTCTAGCTCTGGTAGAACACCGTCAAGAATCTCTATTCACTCAGATCGTGGTATGATTTGATCATTAACCCAACAAACAATTGTATCAGGAGAAGGAATTGGTCTATATCTAATGCTACCTACTGAAAGCAAAGATTGCATTGTAAAAGAAATGAATTTATTATATAAAACAATTATAGCAAAATTAATAATAATAATAACTACAAAATTTAAATTGGAGCGTTGTGATTTGAATATTACCGATAGAAAATTACGTGAAAACGGAGTCTGATAATTTGATTTTACTCTTATTTCCAAGCTATGAAGTTACTGAAATATGAAATTTAAAACAAAGAAAATGAGAGATTGCGTATTTCTGCGTGATTGGCGCTTACCACTGGAAATTGCCAAAGCATTTTCCCTCGTTCTTGCTGATGCTGTGTGCTTCCCACAGTCTCCTGGACGTCGTCATCTCCGTCGGAATATGATGATATGCTGGTAGATTAGATAATTCTATGGTCCGTACCTCGGACCCAAACACTCGTACAACCAAGTTTTACAAAAGTTCGTCGCTAACTCCACTGAACATCGGAGCGACTCGCACACGTATCCATACTCCTCAAGTATTTCACAGATAGACCTTTCCACGGAACATCGGAGCGTCCCCCGCGTATAACCATACTCCGCAAGTATTTCACAGATAGTCCACGTTTCACGGCGCGTCGAACGATATATCCACACGCCGGCTCCCCTACCATGGTACCGACATCTAGCTTACGTCGTCCTCCTTGATTGGCTGCACCCTACGCGCTAGATCCCCACTCCTTCCTCATTACACTCCGCGGGAGGGAGAAGTCGATTTCCGTTTCAACAATTCGCCTTTTCTAGACCTTGCGACCCAGCCTTGCGCAATACTTCTCGACAGGAATCAGCTTGTACTTGAAATCCCAGTGAGTCATGTCTCTCAAATACCCTAACTGACAAAACTCCGTAAAATTCCGTAATCAGATAATTTTCTATGATATCGTCGTTCGTAATAATTTGCTGGATAGCGTTTTCTAAGACATAGAAAACCTATCTGAATGCTAATAATTTTTATAAAATGCTCCGAAAATACCTTAATAATAATTATAATAAATTAATAATAATAATAATAAATTACCATGAAAAATTCTCTTGGCTGAACAATTTGCCGCGTAAATAAATATAGAATGGCTTCCTACTGACTTATGCCAGTTGCATAAAACCCCTCGAAAAACACGTTACAGGGTTTTGCCTTGTGCAGTTAGTTTGGGGTATCTTATTCATATATTATAATATTGGGTTTAAGTCGGGGTGATTTTTATTGTGCCAAGTGTATTTTTGTGGACGGATTCATTTTCGGATGTTGCAGGCCGACTAGATTCGCTGTTTATCAATTTTCGGTTTTTGGATGTATGATACAGAATATGGGGGTTTATTGCGAATTATTAAGTTTTGGGAACAGGGATATAAAAGACTGTATTTTTTCCCGAGTAGAAGCATTATTTCATTTTGGTTTGGGGTTAATGTGTTTATTTTAACTAGTATTGTTAAAAGTACCATAGGTACATATGAATCAGAATTTAAAAGCCCGGAAATTGACACACCCGGAAAAATTAAGCAGTAATTGGACTTGTTGGTGTCAAGTCAAGGAATACCTGGGCTATAAAGAGCATGAACTCCCATGAACTTTCCGTAGGAAAAATACTGAGTGACGTCAGGGCTAGCTCAGACGAATTACGATCGTCAAATGTTCGTATGTTGCCACGTATATCCGCTTGGAGCGGGCGCACGCCAAAATAGTTCCAGCTGGATTGAGCGCAGCTTTCGGTGGAGGTATATACATGCGCCAGTGTTTAAAATGGTGTGTTGAGAGTTCTGTCTTCGTCTTCTTGCTTTATTGGCAGAGTCCAGATCTACTAGCGCTCAGGGTCGTTTTACGTGACAGGGTTTCCGTAACGAACCGCAGAGATCAGGTCTTCTTGCACAATAGGCTGAGTCCAAGTCTTCTCGGGTTGTATGGAACTGCGCCCAAACTTCACTAATGACCCTGGTCATTAGCATCAATCTTTGAAATGTGGCAGTGGAACTGTGCCCATTGAGAGCGGTCAGGTAGGTTCCCTCCCTCCACCCCTCTACCGAATTATGTTGTGTCGAGTGGTGTGAATTTGAAGTGACTCATTTCAAATCGGTTGTATCTTGATTGCGAACAAGTCAAAAACCGTCCAGATTGTGAACAACTAAATATACCCTGTCCAGATTGCGGACAAGATATTAGTGTTGGCCTGGGATATATAAAACAGGTACAGTTTTCAAAACAGACTAATATTTAATTTTTGTTCTAGCAATATTAGCATTAACTGGTACATTGGGATGTTTTCGACAACCTAACCATATTTTAAAAACAGTTTTGTTATTGCAAATGTTTAATAATCTAGTTTGAGGTAATCTTACCATTTAGAAGATTATTATATTCTTTATTGTATAACAAAACTAGAGGGGTAGTGTGGATTAGAGAGTTGTATTATTATTATTAGTGTAGCCTCCGTGGCTTAGGCAGCAGCGCGCCGGCCTCTCACCGCTGGGTTCCGTGCTTCAAATCCTTGTCACTCCATGTGAGATTTGTGCTGGGCAAAGCGGAGGCGGGACAGGTTTTTCTCCGGGTACTCCGTTTTTCCCTGTCATCTTTCATTCCAGCAACACTCTCCAATATAATTTCATTTCATCTGTCATTCATTAATCAATGTCCCAGAGGAGTGCGACAGGCTTCGGAAGCCGGCACAATGCCTATCCTCTACGCTAGATGGGGGCTTCATTCTTTCCAACCCTGACCCGGTCCAATGACTGGAAAAAGGCTGTGGATTTTCATTATTATTATTATCATTATTATTATTATTATTATTATTATTATTATTCGCCTCTGTGGTGTAGTGGTTAGTGTGATTAGCTGCCAACCCCGGAGGCCCGTAGTACAGCTGCTTATCAGGACGGGGGCTTCCTCTTATTCTCAGCAGTGCAGAAGCTAGTGGTGGGAGACAGTCCGTCACTTCTCCTTAAACCAACCTTGGGCTAACAGCCGACTTGACTATGGGCGCAGGCAGTTCAATCGGCCTAATTAAAAGGATCTGGAAATACCACTGATTATGGGCGCAGTTCCATATCTCCCATCTTCTCACGCCCAGGGTCGATTTATCTGGCATAATCGAACAGCAGAGACTATAACTAGCTATCCACTGAGCCTTTGGGCTATTGGGTGAATACATTTGTAAATATGGTTGTGTTCATTGACCATGGGTTGCTGATTGTATCACACCGTAAAGGACGATCATAAACTCATTTCATCATCTGTTGTGAAAGTCGTGGGAGGATGTCGTGGACGGAAAACAACAAGTCTGTTGAGTGTAGATTTGAGTACAAAGTGCAAGTATAGGAAGCTGATGCGTGAAGTCTGACGAGTGAAGATTTTTCTGTACAAACTGTACAAGTGTAAATATGATAGGAGGCCGAATGCCTGGAGTCAAACTGACCAGAAGTGTTGTTGCTCTAAGAGCATAGGAGCAGTGAAAATAAGGTACTGTAAAAACAAAGAAACATTATTACAAGTGCATTTTAAAGGGTTGATAACATGTACCATATGTAAATAGTGTATATATGTATAACCAGTACAGCCAGAATATATGGTGGTTTTCAAGGGTATCAGTGTTTATTCCTGTCTTGCATGATCCTGGTAGCATCAGCGAACGCATGTATAATGCCCCACACCTGGGATAAAGGGATCTCAATATCGGGAAAATCAGTTGTTTATTTTATTTTATTCAGGAAGATAACATATGATCAACCTTAGCGCCCAATTAAAGTAGGGATATTAAGTTAAATTCACTTGTGGCCTGTATTTAAAGGCAGTAAATTCTGTAGGGATGTTTTCAAGGGGTATTTAAAGTTAAATCAACTCCAGCGAGGAGGTGAGAGCGTTTCAGAACAAATATTGCGATATTTACATTTTGTTGACAATTCCACACAGGATACAAATACAGGGCCTAGAAAGCTTTTCAAAAGTCAGCCTTTCTTGGAAATTATACACGAAAATTATGTATATGTTTAGATTGAGTATTATCATGTAAATATCTTGCTTTCATTGTAAATATACCTCAAACACATACGAAAGTGGAACTTATCCAAATTATATATTTTTGTAAATATTGCATGTGATTATGGACAACTCTCAACAGCAGTCGTCACATATATTGCAGAAAAACATTGGACATTATCTCGGTAATACCGTAGTCCTAAAATTTTCATTACGTTATGTTTCGTAGATTTAACATTATTAATTTTTTAACTTGATGGTGTCTAAACCTCTGCTGAGCTTTAATTTAAATACCGTCTGAGAAGTGAGCAGCTCTGGATTAAATAGCCGGCCTGTAGGTTTAATCCTTACAAAAATAAATGGTTCATTCTCCACAAGTAATTAACTCACCTACTGCACCACCAGAACGCATATTAGGGAGGTCATCCACACGGATAGTGCCGGGCTGCTTGCGATCCGTCAGGAAGTAAGTCGTCATATCCCCCTTGCCTTTTACTTTCACTTTCCCACGGCACTGAAATTCGTATGGGTAGTTCTTGAGTACTTGGTAGACTTCCTCTGTTACCTGAAAGACAACACACAAACTATTTGTGAAACATTTCATTAACTAGCCATGGTAAGTGAATTGATCATGAGAATTTCACACAAAGAACAAAACATTCATGCATCTGTAAGAAACATGAAATCTGAAACAGCCACTAAGATAATAGATAAATGACTTGCTAGTTGCTAGCATTCTTGTCCGTCATTCTTAGGGTCTGCATTCAATTGCAGTCTCCGCCAAGAAATGTAATTCTGGTATGAGGGCTGGAACTAAGTACATTTATCCTGGTGAAGCAGAATTCGGAAAAGGTGGGTTTAGATTCAATTTAGCCATCTTAGAAGTAGTTTCCTGTGGTTGCCCAATTCTACTCCAGGCAAATGCCGGGATGATACCTAACCTAAGGCCACAGCCACCTCCTACCCAATACTAACCCCAATTACAAATACCCTCATTAGTACAACCATCACAATGATACTGGTTGTCAGACAGATTCCACACATATCTACGTACATGGGGATAAATGACCAAAATGTTGCAAGCCCAGAAATCAATTACTATTATGATACCAAATCTAAGCTTACTTATCAAGTTGTCAAGTTGGTAAAAGTTGAACTAACACTGAAAGAAGCTTGAAATGGACCAACAACAAAAAAAAAAAAAACAGAATTTTTAACATTGCTCAAGATTAGGGTTTCGAAGTACAAGACCTAAAAAAGTACAAAATATGCAAGCAAATATGCCCTAAAAACTAGCTGAAGATTTCTGAAAACTAGCAAACCTGTGCATTTTAGGAATATGTAGCAAGTAATTGCATATTAGTAACAAACTGTATAACCTGATGTAAAAGCAGGCACATTTAATCGTACAAACTCAAACTCGTCGAGATACAATATTTACACTTAACCTTTCAATATTCATTCAGTACAATAGTTCTTGCTCACTTTTCTTAAGAGGAAACCCAGAAACAAAATAGTAACATGCTTTTTGGTATCTGTTGGTGTAAGTTAGAAGACACTGACCAACAGGAACCGCACTGCTTTGGTTGTGAAAGGGGAAGGGGGCTGCAACACGACCCATCATAGCTAAACTGGCATGAGGTAAGACAGAGTTTCCTTGTTTACTAATTGCTGTGAGGTCAATTACCTACTTACTCAAAGAGACATCTGTACAGAAGCTTTCTCGGAATCAGGACTTCTAAACCTGCTATTTGTCTTTTCCGGGCATACAGAGAAAAATATATCTACTGCATAGTTTAGAAATCCTGTGTTTGAAACTCCAACCAGGCAACATGTACCTCTTCAAATTTCGAACGAAAGTGCTCAAAATATTACCAAATAGGGCTTTATATCTCTAAAATGAGCGAAATATGATGAAAACCATAAAAATGGCCAAAATGCATTTATAGGCAAATTAAATTGCTTTCAAAATTAACTCAGCTGAGTGAAGTGCAGTTATTGATTTGAACAGCTCTCAGAGGCTTAGGGTCAGCACAGTAAATTTCTTTCATCTAATGTTCTTTTTATTGGTTTGTATTGTAGTGTGTTGTAAATATCATTCCGACTGTTACTGTCGGTAATATCAAAAGTTATGTTGCTTTTAAAACAGGTCTTGTGCTGCGAGTTTACTCAAGTTCCTCTTGCGGCATGTAACGACTAGCCGTACTACCACCACGCTGCACCATGCCACAGGAACTGGCTTAGTGATCTGATTTCTTCTACGGGCTATGTTCGTGCCTTAAAAATGCCATACAACATTTGCTGCTCCTTTCCGCCTTAGGAATACAAAATTAGTTAAAATGTTACAATTGAAATCTGTACATGTTTTGGAATGTATTAATCCCTCTTCAGCAGATCACACTAACATTAATCAAAATCCTTGGTCAAAAGTGGTTACATTGCTTACATTTACGATCTCTTGCAATGAGAACATGCATAACATTGAACATGATAGGATGATGAAACTAATAATTATAGTGTGTGTACTTTTGATGAAGTGTTAAAAACAATAATGAGAATCAACACACAAGTGTCAGTCTGCTGATACACAATAGTCTTTGAAGAAAAAAGAAAAAAAAAACATTTAAGATGGAGTTTCTGTACTCATAAGGTTGCATTGATTGAATGAAACCAATTATTGAATTGTTGAATAAAATAAAAAAATATGTGGAGTCACATTAAATAGAGAGCATGCAGACTCAAAAGTCACTCAAGGCTACTATGCAGAAATCTTTTAGTATTCATTTTTATTTAAGTGGGTTATGTTGTTTTATTAATTAAAAAATCATCAGTAATGAAACCAATCATCACCAAGGAAATTCATTGTTTTTAGTGTGATCTGCTGAAGGGGGACCAATACGGCCCGAAGCATATACAGATTTAAATGTTTATTAATTTTGTATTGACTAGGCAGATCAGTAAATGTATTCCTTTTAGGAATATTTTGTATAATATTTATTAAGTCAATACAGAACCAATAGGACTAGATTCATTTCTTTGTATTAAAAATGCAATACAGCAAAAAATATATTAATTAATTAATTAATTAATTCAATTTCCATTTCCTTTTCCCTTTTCTCCTGCAACCATAAAGCCCTTGGCCAATATCCTGTGACCAAAAAAAGCATGACCAAGTGTCCAAGACCAATGTATCAAGGACCCATGCATTCGTAGACCAAATATCTATTATGAGAAACAGCTACGGTACTAATTGGCACTTATATATTTCTTAGCAGATCAACTTCGCATAACATACCTGCGTATGGTTGGGTAATCCTGTCGAGTCCATACGGCTGGCCACGTTAACAGTGTTGCCCCATATATCATACTGAGGCTTCCTGGCACCAATCACACCAGCCACTACAGGACCAATGTTGATACCTAGAAACGAATGAGATACATCATCAAGTTTTGAATGAAGATTTTTTTCATTTCTCTTGACCTTAAACATTTTTTTTTAAACTTTTTGAGCTGTGATGGCATTCAATAAGGCATTTCCACATTATTTAGTTATCTCTTCATCCACAAATATTATCTTTATAGAGCAACGTTACGTGAAATGCACTTGCCAAAGAAGAAAGAGAAAAGGAACACTTCCATTCTTTATAAATAAACTTAAACAGTAGTTTTATGTTTTTAAATGCTTTGCCATGTTTGGTAAACTGGTTATTTTCTTTTGCTTGCAGGTAAGAGTGTATTTAAGATTTTGAATGTGAAAATCACAGTTAGTATTAGGTAGAGATACACAGTTTTTGTGGAAGACTGATTTGCAAAATGTGGTTATATTGATAAAGAAAGAATAGTGTGTTTTAATCTCTTACTTGTCAAAATGTTATCTGTTTGCACATGTAAAATAATACAAAATGTACTTTTTTGAAGTGAAATTGTCACTACTGTGAAATTTGTGAAGTTTTGGCAAATTTGTGAGCAATGTACAGTACTAAGCTACCTTAATTACTAATGAATGATATTTATTCAATTAATTCCAAAGAGCCATAGGCTCGTACAGAGGAATTGTACAGTAATATGTGTGTTTACACACCAGGAAGAAAATTCTGAAGGTAACACAAATTGATGAATAAGGGCATAGGCCTATTAGTAAAGTTGATACTATATCTAAGATTGTTTAGACCAAGGTCTCTTAAAATGATAAGCACAGGATTTTTGAGCTTATTTGATGTATTACGATGCATCGAATTTTTCCCACAATACTTTCGTAGTTTTCCTCTTAAATACTGACAAAGTTGGTGCACTTTTTACTTCATCGGGAAGTTTATTATATAACTGTGATGCAGAGAACTTGAAACTATTTCTACCGTATTTAGAAGAGTGAATGATATATAAGGCTACGTCCTTCGCATGCCTAGTTCCATAAGAATGATTGTCCGAGTTCAAGATGTAGGGAGAGCTATAGAGTATTGTGTTGTGTTTAATTTTGTATATTAGCATAGCTGCTCGGAGATCTGCACTTATGCTGAGGGGTAGAATTTTACTTCTGATGTACAGATCTTTTACTGGAGTGCAGTAAGGAAGGTTAAATATGTTTCTAATAGCCCTATTCTGAATAGTCATTAAATCATTCAGTGTGGATTTCCTGCAGTGAGCCCAAATAACATTTAAATATTGGAGCTTGCTATGTACAAGTGAATAGTAGATTTGTTTTACAAGGTTTAGGGGAATAAGATACCGAAGTTTCCTTAGGATCCCTACTATAGGTGAGAGTTTCTTAGCAATTCGTTCAACGTGTTCAATCCAGGTCAGGTGTTTGTCGATGATTAGACCTAAATACTTTGCCTGATTAACCTCTTTTATTTCAATATTATTTATATATATTTTGTCATGTGTGATTTCTTTCATGCTTTGCTTTGAAATTACCATGTAATTGGTCTTCTGTAGGTTCATTGTTAATTTATTGGCCTGGAACCATTGTGAGAGAGTATTTATATCTTGTTGCACATTTTGTATGATTTCAATTATGTCTTTCCCAGTGTAGAAGATATTTGTATCATCTGCATACAATTTGATATGCCCTCTCAAATTACATTCCACAATATCATTTATATAAATTAAGAATAATGTAGGTCCAAGTATAGATCCTTGTGGAACTCCATGAGTTATATATTTTCCTGAACTTATGCATTTATTCAAAGCTACATGCTGCTTTCTTCCAATAAGGTAGCTTTGGAACCATTTTAGTGCTATACCTCGGACACCAGCATTTTCTAATTTTGATAACAGTATTTTATGATCTACTGTATCAAAGGCTTTTGTGAGATCAATAAATAACCCAACTGCCATATTATTTTTGTCAATAGTTTCTTGTAGCATTGTTATTAGGTCAATAGTTGCTGCCTCAGTACTAGAATTTTCCCTGAATCCATATTGCATATTATGAAAGAATGTATTCTTGTTCAGAAATGAAAGCAATCTTGTTTTTACCACTTCTTCCAGAATTTTTGAAACTACCGATAAAATAGAAACAGGTCTATAATTATTTGGATTTCTTTTGTCACAACCCTTAAATATAGGAACTACTTTGGCCACTTTTAAGTCATCTGGTATCATGCCAGTAACTAAGGACTCATTAATCATTTCAACCAAGATTTTAATAAATGATTGTATATTGTTTTTAATGAAATTGATCCTTCAACATTTCAATTTCTATTCTATTAAGGGTCTGTTTTGCAAACACTGTATAAAAGTGATGGGCATCCACTCCTCGAGTAACTTTGCCCATCACTTTTATTCCTTCGGCATTCAAAACGTGTTCTTCAATGCAAAGTTACTCAGCGAGCTAGTACTCGATGGAAGTACCAACGAACGACTACAGTACGAGTTATGTGATTGGTCAAAATTGAATTCTGGCCGGTGAGCGCTCATGCAAACTCTGGTGTGAACTGATTAAAACACAAACCGCATGTCTCGGTCTTCGTATCAGTATTTAAATGATGATTTACTTTATTATGAAACATTGTAACTATTCAGCAATACCGGTATTATGTTTCTGCACAATATTCAGATATTAACCCATATTGTGGCAATGCAATTATCAACAATATATATCTAGGTTTTTATATGGGAACTGGGCTAGCCCTTCATGGACTACTGTGAACATTCCCTTTACTGCCAAGTAGGCCTATTCATGAAAATGAAAATCCACAGCCTGCTTCCAGTCTCCGACCGGGTCAGGAAAGGCCTATTCATAATGAATTCAAATCTCAATTCCACTCAGGAACATTATTGGAAAGAGCAAAATATTAAAGGAGCTTAAAATATTACTTCCATACTATTACCGGTATGTGAAAATAAGTAGCCGTATTGTGTTCAGCATTTGCGTGGTTGTAGCCTAATAGCTGTGGTGATAGTGTCTTGGACTGAGAACTGTGAGGTCCCGAGGACCAGGTGGGATAATTATTTTTGTTACTAGATTATCGATTTAAACGTTATTTATCATATCATTAGGAGTCATTTTAACAGAATCGACATGAAATTATGATTTAACTCATTTTTATTACAATATGTTGCAACAAGTGAGTGAGATAATATTTGGAGGTGAAAAGCTGAAGCAAGTGGAAAGCCTCGAATATTTGGGAAGTGTAGTGGAGGAAAATGGGAGAAATGACTAAGAGATAACCGAACGTGGCAGACAGGCAGAAGCATTTCTGAGAAGCATCAGGAGCTTAGTGTGGAATAGAGATGTCCCACAAAAAAAGCAAAAAAGTGCTGTACAGAAGCTACTATGTCCCGATACTAACCTATGCGTCAGAAACATGGACAATGAAGAAAAGAGACATATGCAGAGTACAGGCAAGTGAAATGAAATTCCTACGAAGTAGGATAGGAGTAACAAGAAGACAGGGTGAGAAATGACAAGATCACGGAAACAGTGAAAGAGGAGCCCTTGCAGGTTAGGATTGAGACATCAAGACTGAGATAGTATGGACGCTTGAAGAGGATGGAAGAGGATTCCCAAGAGGACGCACGAAATGCAGATGCAGAAGAAACGAAAAAGGGGAAGACCAAGAGATAGATGGCTGAAGGGAGTGGAGGAGTGTGTCAAAAAGAGAGGAGAGGACTGGACCAGAGTGATGACGGAGAGGTGGTGGGAGGAGAGACTAAGTGGCGAGGCCTATGTTCCAAATAGACCTGGCCTGGGGCTGGAAACTGTGTATGATGATGATTATGATGTTGCAACAAGCAGGATTTGACAAATTTGATTGTATTGAACATCATTTCTAGTTGTCAATAGATAGGCTAACTGTGGTTTCATCCCTTCTCTTTACAGTATAAAATAATATGTGATGTTTGTTGAAAGAAGTGTGACAGTAGCATATCTCCAATTCATTCTATACATTCATCATGGTACCGGTATTTAATAACATGAAAACGGATCGTAAATTCACATTCGTCAGAATTTTAAGAATGTCCAAGCTGTGTAGCATACGAGATCTTTGAAATTTTTGATACTCTATTGCCATATAATGTATACAAATATCGCCACCTGTGTGTGTACCGAAGCTGATAATTTTAGCGCAGCCATCACAGCACTTTTCGACAAACAAACACAAACCATGAAATAAGATTCAATACAATTAGAATATAAATCCATGATACAAATCATAAAGTGTCCACACTGGTAGGAGAAGCAACAATGAAGTGCCACTACTCCGAAGGTTTAATGCTTATCCAGCACAAATAGCACCAACTTGCCCACCACATTTATTCGCTTGGCAGGGCTGCCTAGCAATTGAAGAACACAATGTGGCTTTTAATGCTGGGAGTACACTACTCCGAACTTTGCCCAGCGATTATAAACATGTGCTCATAGCATTGTCTTCAAAACTGAAAATATCTGAAACTAAAAAAGATCTAAATTTATTTTAAGTATTTAGTAGAATGTCACGAAGCCTCCGTGGCTTAGGCGGCAGCACGCCGGCCTCTCACCACTGGGTCCGTGGTTCAAATCCCGGTCACTCCATGTGAGATCTGTGCTGGACAAAACGGAGGCAGACAGGTTTTTCTCCGGGTACTCCGGTTTTCCCTGTCAACATTTCATTCCAGCAACACTCTCCACTATCATTTCATTTCATCTGTCATTCATTTAATCATTGCCCCAGAGGAGTGCGTCAGGCGGCAGCACGCCGGCCTCTCACCACTGGGTCCGTGGTTCAAATTCCATGTGAGATCTGTGCTGGACAAAACGGAGGCAGACAGGTTTTTCTCCGGGTACTCCGGTTTTCCCTGTCAAAATTTCATTCCAGCAACACTCTCCACTATCATTTCATTTCATCTGTCATTCATTTAATCATTGCCCCAGAGGAGTGCGTCAGGCCTCGGCAGCCGGCACAGTTCATATCCTCGCCGCTGGATGGGGGCTTCATTCATTCCATTCCTGACCCGGTCGGAGACTGGAAGCAGGCTGTGGATTTTCATTTCAGTAGAATGTCACGGCATTAAAAAAGTCCCTTCGTTATAAACATGTGCTCATAGCATTGTCTTCAAAACTGAAAATATCTGAAACTAAAAAAGATCTAAATTTATTTTAAGTATTTAGTAGAATGTCACGAAGCCTCCATGGCTTAGGCGGCAGCACGCCGGCCTCTCACCACTGGGTCCGTGGTTCAAATTCCATGTGAGATCTGTGCTGGACAAAACGGAGGCAGACAGGTTTTTCTCCGGGTACTCCGGTTTTCCCTGTCAACATTTCATTCCAGCAACACTCTCCACTATCATTTCATTTCATCTGTCATTCATTTAATCATTGCCCCAGAGGAGTGCATCAGGTCTCGGCAGCCGGCACAGTTCATATACTCCCGCTAGATGGGGGCCTTCATTCATTCCATTCCTGACCCGGTCGGAGACTGGAAGCAGGCTGTGGATTTTCATTTCAGTAGAATGTCACGGCATTAAAAAAGTACACTGAATTAAAAGTAATTTCAAATTATGCACTCAGATATTATCTAGAACATTTTCTAGAGCAGCAATGTATGACTTAATATCCAGGCAATATAGCAAGTGGCATATTTTGTTCCTCAGTATTTTGTATCCAGAATTCATATTCATTTATTCCCAACTCTTTTCACATTTTATTTCTTTATTAAGAACCGAGAAGTAATGAAATTAGATGTACAATATACACATACTAACTTTAACATTTCCATGATTGGAATAGGTGAACCGTGGCTTAGCTGTCTGATTCAGTCAACCCTTGTTCTATGCGACAATGATTTTTAGCCTACTTTTGAATTTTGTACAAAATGAAAGTAGACTTATAAGATCTACACGGGTCAAATGTCTGGGTGTCTGTCTGTGTGATCATTGTTATCAACTAAACTAATCATGGGATATCTACAATATTTTGCATGAACATACCTTCATATAGGAAGCGTTTGACACCCTAACTACAATGTCATCAGCCCAAAATCATGAAAACATTGTAATCCATCCATAACTTATGATCTAATGAATCAATATTCACAGTACTTGGCATTCAGATAGTTTTATATAAGGACCCTCTGCTACCAATGTTATGACTATATGAGCATTAATACTATGTGCAGCCGCCATCTTAAAATTATAAAATAAGTGTACTCGAGCATTGCAGAAAGGACAGCTCTATTGTTGGCCGAAAGCAAGAAGGATGAAAACCAGTGTGGCTTCAGACCACAACGGTGATGTCAGGATCAAATTTTAAGTATGCACCAAGTTATTAAGAAAAGTTACGAGAGGAATTTTGAGTTTTGTTGATCTAGAGAAGGCATATAACAGGGTACCAAGGGAGAAGATGCTGAGCATCCTGAAGGATTATGGTATCAAGGGAAGGCTGCTAGATGCAATCAAAAGTATTTATGTGGATAATCATGCTGTAGAGAGAGTTGAAGGTAGGACGAGTTCTTGATTAATGTTGTTACAGGAATGAGGCAAGGTCGTAATATTTCACCACTATTGGTTTATTTTATATGTGGACCATTTGCTGAAGGGCATAAACTGGCTGGGTGAGGTTCAATTAGGTGGAAACCAGATAAGCAGTCTGGCTTATGCTGATGGCCTCATTGAAATGGCAGCCTCAACCGAAAGCTTACAAGCCAACATGTTAGTACTTGAACGGAAATGTAAGGAATATGATATGAAAATCAGCATTTAAAAAACAAAGGTTATGTCGGTAGGGGAGAAACTTAAGAAAATACAATATCAGGTAGGAGGATCTTAATTGGAACAGGTGGACCATTTTTGGTACCTAAGCTGTGTATTCTCTCAGGATGTTAGCATGGGAAAAGCAATAGAGGTGATGTGCAGTAAAGCCAATGCAGCGAGTTCTCAGTTGCAATCTACAGTATTCTGCAAGAAAGAAGTTCATGTAGCAACGAAACTCTCCCTACATCGCTCAGTATTTAAACCGACCTTGCAGTATGGAAGCAAGAGCTGGCTAGATTCAGGATATCTGATACATAAGCTAGAGGCGACTGATATGAGGGTAGCACGAATGATTGCTGGAACAATGGCAGGAAGATACTCATAATGAAGAGATAAAGGCTAACTTAGAAATGAACATGCTAGATAAAGCTGTTCGTATGAACCAATTCAGATGTTGGGGTCATGTGAAAAGAATAGGGGAGGAGAGATTAAGGCGTTAATGGAAAGGAAGGAAGCTTGTAGTTTAACGTGACCATTAATCTCGCGATCATGAGCCATGGGACATGGCATTTCACTTGGAAAATCTCGCATGCATTGACCGGGAATCGAACCCAGTCCACCTTGGTGAGAGGCAAAGTGCTTGACCCCTGTGCCACCATGCTCCCCGAAAGAGGTTAATGAGTTTGGCTGTAGAGGGTAAGAGAAAAAGAGGTATACCTGGGAGGTGATGGTTAGATTCAGTGTTGTATGATGGCGAATGCACAGCCCATTAATTCTGCCTTTCCTTTTTGGATTGGATGCTTGTAAAGGCCGAGGACCATTAAAGGATAGCTCTCCATTTTAGGCCTGAGTGAGACAGCTCTGAATTTCAGTCCGGAACGGTTATAAATAACCCACTTTTTCAGGCCAACAATAACTTATCAATAAGATCTGTTCTTCACAACATTTATTAGGTCTTAACAAGTATTATAACTGTCTTAGACATTTAATAAAATAACTATCATCAAAGCCAGTTGTTTATTGAACTGTTGGAACATTGGCAACTTAAAAGCAACAGCACTGTAACCACAAGGTCTGGTGCACATACATTCATGATGTAGTATTGAAATAGTGTTAATCAGGGTGACATTATGCAAGGATTCATTGCACTTTGCAATGGAGTTTTACCATAGTAAACTGATCACTATACCTAGATATAGCCTTAAATACTTCGAAGAGTTAATTCTAACCAAACTACAGTGACATATGAACATACTAACCAACTCGCAGCATAAAGTTGTTGTATGAGTTTTCATTGATGTTCAATAGCTTCTCTCTCATGGCAAACACAAACTCCACTAGTGTGCTGAGATAGAAGCCCGCTGTGGTCTCGTCCTCGTCCAAGATCCGCAGGTCTGGCATCAGACCGACAGCTGCCATGTACGTCGAGCCTACTGTCTTGATCTTATCTATGGCCTTGAAGCGCTCCTCTCCCAACAGCTGAAAACATGTTGCATGCTTGTCACAACACAAGCCCAACTGAGAAAACAAAGTAACAAATGTTTGCAACAATGCAAGCAAATGTAGTGCAGCATAGATAAAGAACAGATCAACATATCTGGGGACTATAATTTTATTCATAACACTGAATGGCTTTAAAACTGTTCAAAGTCATAGTTACAAATAACTAACATCAAAGGTGCCAGCAGAATTATTTGCAGGGGAGGGTGATGCACCCAGAAAAAAAATGCAATTTAAAAAAATAGTTTATAAGCATGTTTTGGATAATGTTGCCCATTTTAAATGCATTGAAATCTCTGAAAGTTCTTATGACATTGGAAACCCTATCACTGTCTGTGATAGCAGGTGGAATGAAAGTGACTCTTCCAGCAACAACACATGGCACTGAACGCTTACAACACATCATGATTTGGAAATGGGCAATAATGGGAGGCAAGAGGCTAAATGAACTGTTCATAGGAGAAGAGTTTTAGAGAACAGTGAATTGATTGAAAAAGTGGTAAACAAATTAGAACAGCAGCCTCGACAACTCAAGTTTTAGTTTCAATGATTTTTCTACAATGTATTGTAAGATTGGAAGAAAAGTGCTCTATTACACTTGCAGATTAGCCTTGGATAACCGAAGCACAAGATAATCAGAGTTCTACTGTAATATGGATATACACTGGAACCCTAATGCTCAATTGATATGCATGTACTTTGCTCTAAACACAGACACTCTGATGTATCACCCCTCAGCAAAAGACACGAGTTAATAGGCCTACAATATCTTAAAAATGAACCCACCCCTCAAATGGAAGATAATTTGTTCTTCTGTTCTTCATGTACTGAATTATCACAATGATTTTCTAATAGTGGATAATATAGAAATCCCCTGTACTTTTCTGGCAACTTGAATGTTGCATAATATGTTTAATGACCAACACATGGTGTAGTAGATAGTATTGTTAGCTCCTATCCCAGAGGTCCTGGTATCCATTCCTGGCTCTCCCAGCTTTGTGATGCCAAATGAGATCAGATGCTGTGGCAGGAGGAGTGGATATAAACTGTCCACCCTAATGCACATAAACTCTGGCTCAGGATGCCTGATTAGGTGATTCCTTGTCACAGCCAAGGACTCTAATCAAGTCCCTATGTCTCTTGGAACATAATTATATGTTTACATTGACTGATCAAAGTTTTAGTTTGTGGTATAGCTGTGACCCAACCTCTGTAGCAGACTATTATATTCTTATGGATTTCTGCCATGTTAAAATGAGAAAAACTGAAGTAAATACTGTAGTTGTTGCAAACATTATCATGAAACACATACCAACAAATATTACCTCTAATAAATCAAATAGGAAACAAAGTAAATTAGAAGATGCATTAACAAACCAATAAATTAAATTCAATAGTACCTTTCATTAAGCGAAGTGCATTTAAACTAGGGCTAACCAGGAAGGTTTCTCGCATGAGGAGCACGCGCATACACAGATGTCTCCTAGGCAGTCACATAATCCACGCCAAATATCCGCACCAAAGTTATCTTAGCTTCACTTTAGCCAAGGTACAAACAGCCCAGCCAAGGCCAAACAACCGAGTGGTGCCGAACTGGATCGAAAAACACCAAACAAGTCTCTTCTACCCTGCATGTGAGCTGCCCACTATGTATTTTGCACTGCGTATCTAGCTCTGATTTAAATCTACCCTATCCTCATAAGGAGAGGGGTAAAATGTTTGAACACATAAGATACATTTTTCAATAACTTCTCAAGCTACACTAAATGACACAACAAAACAAAATACTTTCATACTTCATGAAAGACTATAAGCATAGCCAGTTTCAAATCCTGTGGTATGCAAATATGAGGGCTTTTCAAGAAAAAGTGAAACTTATTTTTTCTCCGATTATGCACTATTATTGATAAGTCACTCTCAGTAATGTTTTCCAGAATCACCTCGGATCTCTTGAACACTGCTTTCGAGCTGTCATAACTATAGCCACATAGCTTCTTCTTCAATTTGGGGAAGAGGCTACATACCACTTGTTTCATGTTGCCCTCACTGGTTCTAGTCAAAACACAAACATTGCTCAAACAATGGAGCAGTGTTGCTATATTAATAAATAAATGCTGCTGCTGCTGCTGCTGCTGCTGCCTACCAGCAGTATGTGTGGAACCCACTCTTTTCAAAAGTGGCACAGAATTTTCTAGAGATATGTTTTCAATTGAAACACACACAAATTTGGTTTTCACTCACCTCATCAAAGTCAGCAATGATCTCATTGAGGAGACGGAGACACTCCACGCCCTGATTGTTGCCATCAAGCTCCATGTAAAACTCATGGTAATTAGTAATGGATGCAAAGACAACGCCCACCCTTGAATAGCTCTGATGATACAGGTCCTGTGAAAGAGTGTTCTGTGCACAGGCCAGAGTACCGGCAGTCACACAGAAAGGAGAGGAGGGGCAGGAGAGAGAATCATATGCGCATCAGTAACCAAGCTAGACAGCAACACAACTAGCACTAAACACAACTGCTACAACCATGCAAACCATCCTTTACATGTACGTAACAGATTAGTAAACAACAAGAAGTTCATTATTTACAAACATTTAAATATACACCAAAGATCCATCATCATCATCCACATCACCCACCAAAATACCACACATGACACATAACATAGAAAGAATTCAAAAGATATAAGCTAAACATAAAATATGATTTTACAATGCTGCTAATACATCAACACTACTTCAAACTTCCCAGGAAATGAACATAATCACTACACTTTACGATACATACAATCAACCAATTAAATTCAGGGTTGGAGCCTCTTATAATAATTTCTACATTTTGAAGTCTCGACCGCAAGGTTGAAAATAGTGATTCACTGCTGTTACAGTCATCCAATTGAGAGAAATGTGTTCCAGAAAAGGTTTTTGAACTCGACAGCCATAAATTGATATCCACATTCAAATGACTTATCAGTTCAGCATAATGTAAATGATAAATTATACAGTCAAAGACATTACTTGGATAAATGTAAGCTAATCAGCTGATTATGCATTACACTAACTGTAATGGCAAGGCTTCATCTTAAGTAAATGGATTTGTACACAACACCCTGCAGGAGGTTGTATATGTGCCAAAGAATGCTCCTTACCTAAACATCTAGGTCAGGAGCAAAAGTGTTAAAATTGTAAGTTTTCAATTTCAGGTCTGCCTAATGTATGCAGATTCTCAATGTAACAACAGTAAATCTTGTTGAATGTAGCTGTGAAAACTGATACTGAGCATTCAATCACAAATGGTCCTTTCCACCTGTGTGTTCTGAATCCATGACATCACCACCACTGGCATAGAAGTAGGTGGTGTGAGAACATGACCAGCCCAGTTGAGCGATCACGCACATGCTGGTCAGCCAACAGGTTTATTTATTTATCATATGGCATTTAGTGCTGGGAGTGTCCGAGGACATGTTCAGCTCGTCTGAGTCTGTAGCTGCTTCCAGCGGACGCTCTTAGGGTGAGCTAAAAGTTCCGATCAATTTCTAGTAGTTCCAACTTTCGCTACCAGATATCAATGATACCTAGTGATGAGCGTTGGAACTTTGATCGAGCGTTCCGACGAAATCTAACCTAACAATTTAGCTTCACACAAGTTTAGTCTGTGGAAGGATCTTTTAAATGCTAAATCTATGACATGGGACCGCCGGCTTTACTTCCCCTCTGAAGGAAGGCATACTGAAGGATTTTTAACGCTTCTTAAAAAATCCGACGACTTCAGCCGGGTTTGAACCCGCTATCTTGGGCACAGCAGTTCAGCCTACTACCAACTACACCACCAAAGCCGCTAGCCAACAGACAATTCAATCCCATGGACCTACCCTTCACGATGGTGATGCCATGGATTCTTAAACCACTATGGGAATGGTCCTTTATGTTTGACTATCTGGTATATGTAATTCAAAAACTTCCAACCAAACATTAAATCAGGGGTCTTCAAACCGTTGACAAATAGCCATATTTAAAATAGAGAAATCCCAGACAACATGCATGTTTGGAAAATATTGACCATACTTTGAAGCATATGAATGTATGTACTTCTATCCTTTATTAGTCCCGTTTTACACAGTTGGGGATGAGGCGAGGTAAGTTTTCTCTGTGGCTGATGGTTTTTAATGCCAGATGTCCTTTCTAATACCAACCTCTGCAGAGGAGTTACTGAGGGATGAAATTAATGAAGATGAATGAAATTGGACAAGCCATGGTCTATTAGAAGGTGCCAACCCGGTAAATCTCTGCAAGGACAGATGTCTGTAGGATTTCAACCCACTCATCTTCCAAGCCTGAACCACTTCGACCTAATGGCCCTGCACCTTAGCTACTTTGATTAATTTGAAACTAAATTAATTACTTAGTTTGTTTATTTATTTTTCTAAAAGGCATGAACAATATACTGTATGTTCAATCTGTGCAACTGTACTATATATTTAAAATATGATACGCATCTTCGTAAATGTCTATTGGTGTGTATAAAAAAAATTCCATTCATAAACAAAATATATGTAGTTAAATTTCTACAGTGACAGGAATAAAGTGAATAAGACAAAAAGACATAATTTTTCAGTAGAGACAGATAGCCTACTATTGTTATTTATTTCAAATTGAACCACCATCTTCTTTGTTACCATTTGGTGCTGCCGTCTACATGTTTTTGAAGTCGCTTGTGTACTAACTCTTAAATGCCTCACTGTCCATCAACAATGCACTCCTTACGAGTCTGTTGAAGTGTTGCATTCTTCTTTACTACTTTAATAAAAATGTGTGTTTATAATGACGGGAGGTGGCGATTTCATTTCGCGATCCCGCAGTCCCATTAACAGATACGGCAACTGTGTGTTATATACTTCCATTACAATATAACTTCTTATTTTCAGGATAGATGTGAACTGTCCGAAGCGTACAACGTAACACTATTACCCCTGTCATCCAAGACAAAATCATTCATTCATTAGCTTGTAATTGTCAGTTGTGAACTTTGAAAGCAGGTATTCCTAGTACTGTAATTTATGGTAGTATTGTGCAATTCTGAAGCAAAGAAATAGTTCCACATCAACATGTGCACTTCATGAGTGTGAACCCATTTATAGCCTATTTTTATTCTTGAAAATATAGGCTTATAAGATCACCTTTTGTCCGGGTGTGTCTCCCCCTCTAATAAAATCTAAACGGCCAAAGCGATTCCAATGAAACTCGGTAAATACATACTACTATTGATATCACTCCAGGAGACGGCAGTTGGGTTTGAACTGCAGATGTCTTCCCGCTCACTGCGTATCGCCCATTCCAAAAACATTAAGTTGGTTACTACTTGCTTCACTCAGCACATTCCTTCTTTCTCTGGCTGTGTGCTGACTGCTGCAATGACAACCATTGACATGTGGTAAGCCAATATATTTAGAATTGGAATAGGCGGGCCACGCATGCGTACTGCAAGACCCCGCATCCCGTCGCAGCGTGTTGAACTGCCATCTCCTGGCGCGATATCAATACATGGTTCCACCTCGACCATGCCTTTCAAATTTGATAAGTTTCACCAATCCAACATAGCGGCCATACGAAATATTTCACTGACATTCTATATCTCCACAATAGTAACAGATATCACCTTGAAATTTTGTATGGTGATAAAGGGATGCTACAAGAAGTTTTCCTATGTGACTTTCAGAAACCTGTTAAGTACAAAACCAACATGGCAGCCAAGCAAATTTGAAACATTTAAATGGACTTTACTTGCGATATAACCATCGGAACCGAGTGAAACTCGGTATGGTATATGGTTATACAAATGTTAATCCACTGGCATCTAATATAATGCAATTGTTTTCATAACCTCAAGATTGCGTCAGTGCAAAATTTTAAAAATGAGTTTTTATTTCTTGTGCTCTATACATGTGATAAAAATGAACGTTTGAATAATGAACCTATGCAATAATCTTCATCTAATGGTACATAACTCTATGGCCTATATATACACTACTGTTTGTTGAAAGTGAAACACAGAGAACAAGAGATGTGACCACATTGCACTTTATACCACAGATTAGGGACATCACAATACATTACTGATTACAAGGGCAGTCCGGTACATGCACATTGACGGTCGATCTTCAGTACGGCATCGCGCCATCGCGTGCTACACTCAAGAGCCGCTAGACATCGTGGCATGGAATCATACAGCGCTTGAATACGCTGCTGGGGAATACCGTTCCACGCGGTTTGTAGGCACGTCCACAAAACATCAACAGTGGTGGCAGATGGACCTGAACGAACAAGTTGCCGACCGACCATATCCCAGACATGTTCGATGGGCGACATGTCAGGCGAACGGGCAGGCTAGGGAAGCAGAAATCCGTCGTTCTGCGAAGAAGGCTTGCACATTCCTCGCCACATGCGGGCGGGCATTGTCCTGCTGAGAGGGGCAATGCCACGGGCTGTTCAGATTGCCCGCAAGAAATAGGAGGCGCAATCGCCTGTTATAGGCAATTGCGCCCCAAACCATTACACCTGGTGTTTGTCCGCTATGCCGCTTAACAATATAGTCTGCCCGATTGCGTTCTCCACGGCTGCGTCGAACGCATGCGGCCATCACTGTAGGACATGTTGAAGTGGGACTCTTCCGATAACACTACATTTCGCCACTCAGCCTGCCAGTGCAGGTGCCCATTGTAGTCTGAGGCGTCAGTGGTTCCCAGTCAATGGAAGCCGACGCAGTGGCATGCGTGCTACTAGTCCAGCCCTCAAAAGACGGCGCCGCACCATTGATGCAGACATGTCCACCCCTGTTGCAGTGCTCCAACGTCAAGCCAACACCAAGGACAACGCTGTTCTGTCCGATACGGCCATGTGGAGAAGATGTCGGTCGTCTCGCGCTGTGGTCACATTGCGTCGTCCTGTACCCTGTCGTCGCTGTGTACGGCCCTCTCTCTCCGCTGGATCCACATAAGCCTTACTGTTGACACAGCGTCCCCTGTGCGAGCCGCAATGTCCCGGAACGACAGACCCGCCTCCCGGAGCCCAAGCATTCTGCCCCGTTCAACTGCACTCACATGCTGATAGTCCACCCTGTGATGTCGGCGAGGCATCTTTGCACTTGCTTACACATTTCCACTTGGTACGACGGCCCCACGCCGATAGAGCTGTGCGGAACACTGAGCTGTCCGGTCCCACGACAGAGGGCACTGGTGGGCCAATGTGCACGCCATCTCTCTGCGATTCCAATCACTTAGTATGGTACCGCAGGTCTACATGACCCCTGTTCTGGGAGTGTCTCCGACCATTTCTTCTAGGTGTTTCACTTTCCACAAACAGTACTGTATAAAAATCCAAAATGGTGGCCAACCGAAATATTTAGACAGTTCTCAATATCTACGAATCTATTACAGCAATCAAACTGAAATTTAGTATGTTGATAAAGGATATTTACATAAGTTCACCTATGGGACTTTCAATAACCTGTTGAGCATAAATCCAACATTACAATGACGCAAAATTTAAATGTTTAAATGGACTTTCCTCGCTATTTAACCATCTGAGCGCAGTGAAAATTGGCACGGTGAATGCTTATACAAATTTTAATCCACTGACACCTAATTTATTTCAATTGTTTTTATAACCTCAAGATGGCAGTTGTGCATAATTTTTAAATTAAGTTTTTATTTCTTGTGTCCTAATCATGCGATCAAAATCAACGGTACATGGAAAATCCTTTTAATATTCGGGGGGGGGGGGGGGGGGGGGGGAGTTTTTAATAGAAGAGGACAATAGGATATATGAAAATAGGCTACCATATTTAGTTCTTCATGGAACTACTTGTTAGATCATTACAACACAGATGTTTAAGATTCTCCCCTTAAACAAATAATTAATTGAATTTAACACTACTGACCACTATACAGTACTAGAGTTAAGTAATTGTTCATCTCTCACAGTTATGTTACACAAGGTGTTATAGCAGACATGTGGAAGGTCCTGGGGTCAATCCACACAAAAGTCACAGTTCATTTTGGTACATGTACTGTAAAATTATGCGAATATTATGAAGTATAAAGGTCTGTTGTCACGACGACTGCTAAATCGACCACATCATAAGTAGCCAAATTAACGTCTAGTTTTAGAGGGAGACGAGGACAAGTTATACACCTAAGACTTCATACCAAGTGTTCAGTTGGCTCAGGGGTATGCTCCTGGATTCTGAACTCAAAGGTTTGAACCTCGCCACAATGATATTATACTGTTTATTATTTGTCCATGTTACTTTAATTTACTATCATTTGATTTTGCAATCGCCAACATCAAATCACTCTTTCATTCACCTTTTTCTGAGCATTTGGACACAAATTATGATAATGGTAAAAGAAAATCAAAATTTAATGTTTTTCAGTCGGTCAACGATTGTACCCAATTGTAATGGGAGAAATCTCATGTAATTATGCGAATATTGTGAAATAAAAAGGTCTGTCGTCACAACGACTGCTAAATAGACCACATCTCATCATAAATAGTCAAATTAACATCTAGTTTGAGATTAATAAATACATCTCATGTTACTATGCAAATATTGTGAAATAGAAAGGTCTGTCGTCACAACGACTGCTAAATAGACCACATCTCATCATAAATAGTCAAATTAACATCTAGTTTGGGATTAATAAACACATCACATGTAATTTGTTTCAGGATTAGGGTACAACTGGGTACAATCGTGTTGACCGACTGAGAAACATTAAATTTAGATTACTAAGGCAACACTTTGCTTCAAATACCATAATGGTAAAAGAATTGCTCTTCAGTCTGTCAATACGTTATTGTGCCCAATAATATTGGGCGGGGAATCAACACTTATCTACTCTCACCTACTTACGTGGAAAGATTACATGGATTAATTATAAACTTTTATACACTTCTCAAAAAGAACGAGAATACCAGTTCCTCAGTCTACGTCAGTGTAAAAACAGTGCTCTGCATCCTTGTGCATGTGCAGTGTCTTGTATCTGGGACTGTATCTGTACCATTACTTATTTCTAGTACTGTACAATGTAAAGCTAACATTCTTGAGAGGACTACGGAGATGTGTGATAGAAAAGTTTGGAGGGCCGTGGGCTGAAGACCCCTGCGTTAGATGAAGCCAATGTTCCTCCATCAAACTGAAGATGGAAAGTAGCTAAATGTGGAGCAATGCTTAGAAGACTGCACAAAGCTCTCTTGAAATGCAGACTTCACAGCTACTATTGTAGCACAAAAAGGCTCACACAACCGTACACTAATTTACAACATTTGCACATGCAGCAAAAAAAATATTTTTAAAGAAAGAAGCTAGACTCCATCTGAAATGGCGAAAGTCATAGGATGAAGCCCACCAACAATGATGCAAGAGCTTAATGTCTCCATTCATGCGACCTACACACAAGTGGAAACATGTTCCATTTGAAGTCCACAGCTGGCCAAAGAAACAGTTTTTATGGGTGACAAACTGTACTCCTATGGGGAATCCTCTCATTATGTGATTTTGTTATTTTCCATATTAGTGGGAACTGAAAAATGAACATGTTGCAAGATATTTCTTTTTCTGCACATATTCTGATTTTATATTTTTCACATACATATACGGTATATTTTTGTGAAGAAAGAAAATAGCCCCAAGAACATAGGTTAGTGACGACAAAATTTAGTTAATATTTGATAATGTAGTAGTAGTAATAGTATTTTACTTAGTCTACAAACCACTCTCAGATACAATGTACGGTATGCAGTACGTATAATATTTGCAATATCTTAGTAACTTTTCCTACAGTCTGCATGAAGGTTTTGTTTCTTAATATTTGCCACCTACAGCCATAAATGACTGCAGCTCACGAGTATAAGTTACGACATCAATGAACAATTAATACATCTTGTAGCAAGTACTAACTGTACCTCAAGCTTGGAATACCTGAAGAACACAGTCTAGTCATGTGATGCTAATCAAGACAGGATTGTTGACAAGATAAAATTGTAACAGTGTATTAGATTATATTAGGTTAGTAGTATCAAATGTGAAAATGAAAATCCACAGCCTGCTTCCAGTCTCCGACCGGGTCAGGAATGGAATGAATGAAGCCCCCATCTAGCGGCGAGGATATGGACTGTGCCGGCTGCCGAGGCCTGACGCACTCCTCTGGGGCAATGATTAAATGGATGACAGATGAAATGAAATGATAGTGGAGAGTGTTGCTGGAATGAAATTTTGACAGGGAAAACCGGAGTACCCGGAGAAAAACCTGTCTGCCTCCGTTTTGTCCAGCACAGATCTCACATGGAGTGACCGGGATTTGAACCACGGACCCAGCGGTGAGAGGCCAGCGTGTTGCCGCCTAAGCCACGGAGGCTTAGTAGTATCAAAAGTACTGTATACATTTTGTAATCTTTTTACTTAAAGCATTCGCTGATAGAACATCTTCACAGACATTTCACTGTCAATGATTGATATGGTAATAGATAATTATATAATAATTATATTCCACCCCTCAAGACAATTATCACCACCACCACCACCACCACCACCACCACCACCACCACCACCACGACCACCTTCAGTATTTTCCTCAATACATTTCTAATTAAAGCTTTAGATTCTGTTATCCCTGCAGACATCTAACCAAATCCTTCACCCCTTCTGGAGATGTGTCAAGTGAATGATGCTTCTCCTCTCGGAGGAAAGTCCCGCTGTTACATGCGGTTTTTACAATGCTCTTACTTCGGCATGTCACGTCTTCCTTTCTGTTTTAGGTAACAGTTAATTCTGCAATCACAAGCCATGGGACTTTCTTTTACACAAAATCTGAACAACTGGCCGTGACATTTCACCTTGAAAGATCTCACATGCAGTAACCGGATCGAACCTGGCCAGCTTTGGTGATTTTCTCACAACACATATACAGCCCAAGAGATGGAATTCATGCTCTAGTCTATTTGCTGAGCTGATGGACTCTTCCCACTTCCACTTTCAAACCATGATCATGGAATGCGGTAGTAGAGAGATAGGAGTGACCCAATGGGTGATATGAATAAAACGGAGTATATGCTCATGCTCAACAATTTTGGAGTATATACTCAGAATAATATGAATAAAAAGTTGAAGTTTAAACTCACTGAGAAGTAGATACTCAGGGGTGGGAGTAAATACTCAGTGAGTATATAGTCCAATGTGGTATCAATAAAAGAAGTAAATACTACAAACCTGAAGTACGAGGGCTGTTTCTTAAGTAAGGGCCTTTTTTTTTCCTAAGCCCGTAGTTAGTGCGCATGCCGCAACAAGCATGCGCGCTACCTCCCGGCATCCTTTGCGAACAAGCAGGCGTCAGTTGCAGCTGTGTAGCTAACCTGTATGCTGAACTGTGCATATTTACAATGTTCAAGATTATTGATTCGCCCGCCGCCTGTGAGGTACGATCTGTGATACGTTTCTTGAGTGCAAGAAACATGTCGGCTGCAGACATTCATCGTCAGCTTTGTGAGGTGTATGGTGATAATGCAATGACGGAAGGTAAAGTGCAAAAATGGGTATTAGAGTTCAAAAGTGGCCGTGAAAATGTTCATGACGATGAACGCTCAGGTCTGCAATCACAGATGACTTGGCGAGTGCAATTGACACGAAAATTCACGAGGACCGAAGATTCATGATAACCACTCATCAATGGATTTTTCTCAAGTGTGGATTCTTGGTTATCAGAGCAGGCGGCAAACTTTTATGCAGAGGGATTTCAGAACTTAGTTTTAAGGTATGACAAGTGCCTAAGTAAACAATGCAACTATGTAGAAAAATAGAGGAAGGTATGTAAAACCTAAAAATAAATGTGGTTTCAAAATAAAATGTTCAGTTAATTTAAAAAAAAAACGGCCCTTACTTAAAAAACAGCCCTCGTATATACAGTGAAACCCCTGAAATCCGAACTAATTGGGGCTGTAGCCTGTTCGGATTTCAATTTGTTCGGATTTGCCGAAAATATCCATAACATAATAACCAGCCCTCGTTACAGTATAGGACTGTACGTTGAGCTAGCGACAGTGAGGAAGAAGAAACTTCGACAGACAATGTGACTTATACTGAAGCTGCATCCGCTCTTGACATCGCATTGCGCTTCGTAGAACAACACGCAGTAGTTACGCCAAACGATGTCATGTTCATGCGACGCTGGCGAACGATTGCCACCGCGGATATGTTTTCGTCGCTTCGACAATTGAAGATAACTGATTTCAAGTGAAAGATTAAGTGATATTTTGTGTCTTTCTTTTGTTATTTCATTTGTTTTGCAAAGTGATTAACCTAAGGAATTTCAATAACCAACTTTTCTGTTTTTCAATCCTGGATGAGATAAGTAGCCTATGTAGCTTAGGCACATTGACACTTGGTTAGGTATGCTAACTGTACTTCTTTGTTGATTTTTCAACTAATTATTTAAAATAACGTTATATTGTAGAATATAATTATAATTTTTTTGTGACTAAAATAAGTTTCTCTTTTTTTTTTTTTACTTGAATTTGTCGAAAATAACTCGTTCGGATTATCCGGGAATTCGGATTTCTGGGGTTCGGATTTGAGGGGTTTCACTGTACTCTCAATTTCTGAAGTCTGACCATAGCCATGCTCAGCTGTCTAATTTCAAGATGGTTGAATTTAAGTATGTAGATGTAAATAACTTGCGGGCTAGGAAAGTATACAAATTATGAAGAACTGTTTCAGAGAGGGATTGCAGAATGATTATATCCTTGAGAACAATTTTCATATTGCCCGTCTTTTTCAGATCGAACTTCTTTTGAGTTGGGATTTCTTGTTCATTTTCTTCATTAGCCTATTTGACTCTCAGTAATACCTTTGGCAAAGTTTCCAGCATAACGAATCTTTATGGCTTTTAAACTTTCGTTTTTTTCCTATCGCGAGTTGGGTGTTTGAGACTTATCAAATACTGGAGGATAGTAGCAGACGATCCTTACAAATGACAATTAAGAAACTTGAGAAATATCAACACATTCATCCCCACTAACAGACATTTCAATTCACTGGGAACTTTCACCTAATAAACGATACGTGAACCAGACAAATCTACAGCAGACAACTGTTTTACATTAACATATGACGAAACGAGAGTAACTTCGTAGCGCAAATGAAGTATACAGGGTGGGTCTCTTGCCCCTTATTTTTCTAGTTTTCGGCCACACTTCCAACGTCTGATGGCAAGCATGTTCGACAGTTCCCCGTCTATAGCCAAGCAACAATGACCCTAAACAACTTGACAAGAATTATGATGACATGGAAGCAAGTCCTTTACAAAAACATGTGTGCGACAAGTGATCATACAAAGTATCAAACTGTCATACGGGCATGAACGAAGTACATACCGATTATACGGTTTCAGTTGGATTCTAAATTACCGCTGGCAATCTGACAAAAAACGTGACTAAACCTTCGAAGTGGAAAGTAGTATCACATCTCATACACTTTCAGGCATGGTAAAGGGACGAGTAGCTGTGGAACAATGGTCCAAGTGCGTAGAAGGTAGCGGACCCGTGTTTGGGACGTGGGTTCAAATTCCAGCACCGCTAGATATTTTTATGCACATTTTAAGCTTTGGGGATGAAATACAAGGGCTTTTGCGCCACATTTGACCACTATCATGCAGTGTTTACTTAGGGTTCAATGCAGACTGGCTTGACATAGTGTGCAGCTTAGAAGCCCTGGTCATTTCATCGCCATGTTCTTGTATTTGATCCCCCAAGGGCTCGCATCTAGTGGGACGTGGGTTGGTAACCACGGGAACCCAGCTGAGTCCAGCATTGGTTCCACTTACTTGTGCCGGGCTCCTCTCCGTCTTCTTTCCTGTCGGCCTGTCTTGGTCAACTCTTGTTCTCTTCCGACAGCGATGTTATTAGGGTATCCGAGGCCTAGGGAGTCTCTTCCTTTCCCGCCTTAATTGGCCCTTCTCTCATCTGATCCTTCACTCTTTGAGTAGTAAGATTTCTTGTTTTTCTTTCAGGTACATCCTGCCTTCTGCTCAAAGGCCCTCAAGGAGGCAGGGTGTGTGTAGCCCCACCAGTTCTGGTGCACCTTGGATAGTGCTCCACCCTCAAGGGCTCACAGCTGGCGAGCTCGGGAGTTGGCGACCCCGAGGAATTCCTGAGCTGGGTCCGGTTTTCCTCCCTTTTTCCATTGCCTTTGGGGCAGGCCCCCTCCTCTTTCCTTTTCCTCTCTGCCATTCATGGCTCTCCTTCTTTCTAAGTCCCTCAATCCTCATTCTTTGAGGGTTGAGGGTATTTATTTCCCCTTTTTTTTATTTCCCTTAATCTTATTTTGTTTTCCTTTTCTTCTTCTAGTATGTAAGTCAGTAGTTAGTTATAGTTGCAGGTTTGTAGTTAGATTTAATTATAGGTTCATTTTCATTTTTCATGAACAACCAAACAATTAGGAGCCGATAACGTAGATGTTAGGCCCCTTAAAACAACAATTATCATCATCATCATCATCATCTTGTACTTGTACAAAGCTTAAAATGTGCATAAAAATATTTAGCGGTGTTGGGATTCAAACCCACCTCCCAAACACAGGTCCGCTACCTTCTACGTATTTCGACCATTGCTCCACGGCTACTCGTCCCTTCACCATGCCTCAAAGTGTATGAGATGTAATACTGCTTTCCGCTTCGAAGGTTCATTGACATTCTTTATCAGTATGCCACCGTACCCAGTGTTAATTTTGTATCCAACTGAAGCTGTATAATCGGCATGTACAGAGTACATGTCCATATGACAGTTTGACGCATTATATGAACCTGCTCAACAAATACGGGACTCCGTGCCACCTCGGCCTGTTTTGAGATTATGATGGAAATAGGTACCTGGTCGCATGTAGCATGAAATGACATTAAGTGTGCATACAACTGCCTCCTATGGGTAGATATTTGCAAGTGAAATTCCATGTGCGTGGAAGAAGGAACCCGGTATTTCAAGATGTAAGGTATCGGGAAGGTGGCGGACTGGCCGTCAGCTAGCAAATGTGTTAATATTGGTCGCAAACGTAAACGTGACATGAAAGATTGGAAGGATGTGAAGAGAAAGATGTTGAAATATGCTGGGGCAGCGTATTACAATCAACGGGGACCCCCGAGTACTTGCGTAGTCTATGTGTGGAACTACTCTGATACCATGCTTTATTTTGTTGAGATCTAGTGTGTTTACGTGAAATTGGGGCTAGGATTGGGAAGAATGTGACCATGGCATGTTAGGCACCATCCCGACAGTTACTTGGGATCCAATCCGAGCCGTCTGGACAGGGGGAAGGAGAGCTAGTACGCTTACCTGTCTATCACTCACAGCTACTGTAGAGAATACGTGGCTCGTATTGTCTTAGTAAGATTCTACTATAATTGAAATCCTCTTTGCTACAGTGAGCGTGTCGAGCAAGGCATTGGCGCTAGCAGCAGCGTAGCACCAAACTAGTTCATCACATTTACACTTTTTGACGTATTTAATAATCATCATTACTCACATGAATTTCAGAGTAGTTGCTGGAAATGCCGTCCTTCAATTTCTAAACACACATTGCATCGACGTATGAAGTTTTGTTACACTCGCTGTAATTCAATCTCACTTGATATTTTGTATCAGTGCAGTTATTTCATTCTCCAGAGTATGCGGATTGTTTCTGTATACCTTTTGCTTCAGGGTCACCCACAAGTAAAAATCGCTCAGAGCTGAAACTTACGAACACATTTACTGGAAGACTTGCTTCTTGAGAAGATAAGTTTCCACAAGGCAAATTCGATGTTTTGTTCTGTACCTAACCATGTTCAAAGGGGTACGAGGCATGTTACAGTACTTCACAACAAGTCTTACTTATCACAAACAAGGTATCTTGCCAGCTACGTATGTAATAAATGCTATGACAGCATCCAGGGCTTCCCAACCTGCTGTTGTAATCGGTACATGCTATAAATCTGGCGGTGACTCATTGCGACCCGTCCGCAGCGCGGTCTCTGCGAGGCTCCGTTCTTTAGGGAGGGCCCTGACTTTACATGGATGTACCCGAAAAATACTTAAGTTTTCAGGGGAAGACACCACAGTACAAGATTGTCCCCTAAAGTCCTCATTCATATAAATTTAATTTAATATCTTTAGTTCTGTGTGAGTGGCACCGATTTTATTATCAGGCTATGTTAGTATTCTTAGCTGCATCACGAGATTCCAGGTTCGATCTCCAGCTCTTCCATAGAGGATTATTAATGCCTATTGCTGTCTGGTCATTTTCCGAATAGTATGAGGGTTAGAACACAGGGACAGAACAAAAGAATGCTAGCGCACCGGCATCCATCTCCTTCTCGCCCTTCAGGGCACCCTCAATATTGTGAGGGGGGAAAATCAAGAAAATATTTTTAAAATACTCGCAATACATGTTCTTGTAGTGATTCACGTCTCTGTTTGCAGTCTAGAAAGGTTGTGTGAGTGAGAAGCCCTATAAGATGTTTATTTCCACATCAATCTGTGTTGTCATGGGTTTCATCATTATCGCAACACATTCTTCATTGCAGGGAAATTTATAACGAGGATGTCATTTGAATGTGATAACTCGTTGACAACCGCCTCGCTCACTATCTGATGCACGAATGACTCACTGTCTCTGAAATTAACTTTGTCAATCTTCACCTTTTGTATATCATGTCAGTCATATATTTGTGCTTCTTCCCACCCAAAAGATAAGAATCAGAATAATATTGTTACCATGGGTCTGGAAAGAAAAGAGAACCACATTTTAAGTCGTTCCCCCAAAAACACCCCTAGTTAATACATCCTGAACACTTTTCTATTACAACAAGATGACAAATGACAAGAGAGATGAGTTCGAATGCCACACTCAACCATTGAACGAGAGGCTTTCTGTGGCTTCCCACTGCCGGGATGACATCAATTCAGTGAAATAAGGATGCCCGTCACAATAAATACATGCTGTAAGCGAGTGGGCTCTGAGACAACAAGACCTGTTACTGGGGTCCTTCTTCCACTATTATTGGCATAAATGTTGCAATATTATCTTATCAGTGACCACTTAAGCACCACACGAGTAAACTACAATGTTCATATGATAGTAGGGACCACTTATATAAAATTTGGACGAAATTCCCACAATTGCGTGCTTTCAAACTACAAAAACGTACAAAACTACAGAAATGGCACGGAGTCCCTTATTCATTGAGCGGGTTCATATAATCACTTGTCGCACACATGTTTTTGTAAAGGACTTTCTTTCAAGTCGTCATAAATCTTGTAAAGTCGTTTAGGGTCATTGTGGCTTGGCAATAGACGGGGAATTGTCAACCATGCTGCCATCAGACGTTGGAAGTGCGGCCGAAAACTAGAAAAATAAGGGGCAAAAGACTCACCTGGTATACTCCAAGAGGAGGGGAAATGATAGCATACACTGAAGATCTTTTATTCATAACAAACAAGAGTATACAGTATACTCGAAACTGATGCTCATGCTCAAAGTTAATACTCGTTTTTATTCATATCACCCAATGTCTAAAAGGACATTCTGCTCTTCTATAATGGACATTCTGCTCTTCTATAATGATTTTAGTATCTTGCAGACCTTCGTATACCTATGCCATTCGATGACAATATGCTTCTTAACCAGTGATGAGAAGTTGCTGTGTGAATTTCAGCATCCTTTAGTACCACCGTCAGGAAGCTGCAAGTTCATTTCATTCATTCCATTCCCCCCACATAGTTCATCATTATGGGCAAATGTTATTTAGAATTTTAAATCACCTACTCTATTGATTTCTGTCACTTCACAATCTGTAAGGCCCCAAAGCAAGGCGAAGAACGACCGTAGGCATTTCATTATAATGATTTTCTAATGTTCTTGTCAGCTATGGGTACCATGCAAGATATAGCGACGTCCAGTAGACTAGAGCAGCAAAACGTGATGAAAAACAACAATGTATGAAAATATTTCAAAATATCGAGAAACAGAAAGAAAAAAAGAGTAAGCTGTTGTTAAAATATTTTAGGGGCTTGGGACATCTCCATCATCAACCCTGTATAGTTGGATGTGTGTTGAACTTGTTCAACATATATTGTACTGTACTGTAATACATGTTGTTCAGTGTAGTGGTCACTCTCCTGCAGCAATATTAAAAGACTGCACTAAAATTCACACTGTGATTTCTCACCAATAGTTGAAAAGTGCACTGTACCTGAATGGCTTTTGTTATTTCATTACCATATCAATCCTACATATCTGCAAAATTTTGGACAAACCAGTAACCTAAAGAGTATAAGCTTCCTTCATTAACTAAGTGACAAAAGCTCTGAGGTTGTATTTGCTTCTGAATTTCCTCTAGTGACACAGTGGGCGTGGTAAAAGTTCCCCACTGCCTTGCTGGAGGGGAAATCTTCAAATCTTGTGTGGGGAGAATCCATTGACTTAGCAAATGGATTATATCCAATTGTATTTCTTTTGGTGTATGTAACAGTTAAAAGCCCACAACTTCAATGTGCATCACATTAAGAGAGAGAACACCAGTAATAGATCAAAACATTGAGATGCGAGAACCATCACCTCATTCGACATCACACATTTCTTCAACAAATATGTTACATGCTAAGATACACACACACACACAAACGTATAATTGCTCCCAATTTCCTTCTGACATCAAATACTTCTTACTAAACACACATTGGGAAAATGAGGAAGAATATTTTTTAAGATAGACTCTTCACTATGTTCCCTTTGAGCGTCCCTTTTAGGTATCCACAATGCATAAAGAAAATTAGAAGTCTATATACGACTGTGAAGTAGTGAAGATGAGCATGCATACTTTACTGTGCTGGTAATTCCAGTATATTGCTTTACGAAGCCAACATAATGCTATAATGCTCGAAATAAGCAGGACTGGCTTATATACATCAGGAAATACCAAGCCGCTACTTTTTATCGGAATATTTCTTTCCAATAATCACTGGATGTTCTAGATTTTTGCCTCTCTTTTCTAGCGGAAATTTTACAGAATAAAAATATAAGAGTTATTATTTGAATTGAAACGGCAAATTATACTTAAGTATTTACTTTCACAATTGTCTTAAAATTTATTACCGCAAGAAAATAATACTGTACTACTGTATATCTACACACAAAGAAGCTTACGGAATATTAAACTGAAGAAGTTTTGAGTAGCAGTTCCAATGAATATGAAAGCAAAACTAGGACCCAAATCACGTAAACACTGTTACTACTCAGCTACTCTACATTTCCGAGCAACAGACCAGCACTATCACCTAACTAGTACTGGACATAGGAGCAAGGGAATGTGGTGTGTGGTGTGGTGTGGTTTTGTTGTATGACTGCAGGACTGCAAGAAATTGAGAACACTTGATAAGAAACTAGTGCCAGGCGGTAGATCTCCAGTCGAGAGCTGATCTTAAATCACTGAAATATACAGACAAATTCGATTATTCTTATTCCACATTCTGAAAACTACTCACAATTTACTAAATATGCAAACAAATAAACTGTATACAACACCATTTAAGAAACCACACGTTCTGTCTATTTTAAGTGTTGCACATTTACTCTTAACTCTAAAGCCTACATCCATCAAAACAATAGACTGCATATCAGCTGAAAATACATTAACATGGCACTGTGTTTCTCTACAGCTTCAGTTTCTGTGAAACACAAGAATACAGTAATAAACTCTTCATAAGAAAATGAAAATACTGTAACATTTAATATGGTACCTATCTATATTCTATTTTTTTAATTTCCTTTGGCTTTGTATATCTCTGAAGCCTTTGTGTGTGCTGTATACATATGGATCCTATATTTTGGTGAAGTTTAATTGCCCATGACAGTTTGGTATGGGCTCAATAGTAGTGATATTGCAAAATAATCATCATTGAACCCATATTGCATAAAATACCGGTATCTCTGTTAACTTATACTCTTCAGTGTTGCATAAAAAACCTTGACCACAAAATTAAAATTTGATATTTGAAATCAACCAAATCTGAAATGAGATTGTTCATCAATCTCAATTAAAACTGCAAGTTTTATAACATATCTGCTTAGAAAACTATCTCAATTAAGAAGAAAACCACTTTAATGGTTAGATCCATGTCTACTACACTTCATAATGCCCCAAAACAATACTGCTGCTACATTAGGGGGTAGAGCAGACTTTCCTATGTGACTAAGTATATGAATACAGAAATTAACCATGGCAATAACTCTCAGGTCGGTTTGAAGTTATATTCACATCTGGCACCAACTCATTGCACAGGCAGTTGGACACAATTTTTCTTAACCACATTATCTCAAACGTTAGCCCACATTGATTCTGAAGTCAGCTCATTTCAATATCCAAATTCTGCTCATTTGCCATTTATGAATCATTCATGGGAATTTAAAATAACTGACTCATATTGATTATCAAACAAATTACTTGCTTTGTTGATACCCACCATGTTGAGTGGGCCCACTGTCTGCTGCTGTTATCTAATGTATATTATAAACGCTATGACATAGTATGGGGTCTGGTGCTTGGAAAACAAACATAGACTGGGGAAGTTTTAATATAGCAAGTACAATAAGAACGGCAAAGAGGCCCAATCTTACAATTGATGAATTTGTTGAACTTTTAGAGAAAAATTCTCCATTAGCAGATTAGGTAGTGGATGTGAAAGACAACGATTTTGGCCAGGAAGACAAGAGAACTGGAAGAAATGGATAATTTAGTGGCGGCGATACCAATTGTAGCTGTACAGTGGGTCGAGTAGTGTGCGACTTTTAATGCCTTAGTTTTTATACCTCTGACATCACTAATTAAATTAAATAACTGCAATGCCACTACTTTTAAAAGTAATGAAAATGCCTGTTACTTTTTCAAGATGGAGCAATCAATGTGACTGGTGTTTCTCACATTTTAATTTCAGAATTATACTGGATGGATCGGATGGCCAGAAATTGAATAACCTCTCAACAAAGAACATTTAGGGCTTGAGACTTCAGGGTACTTGAATGTGAGTGGAATCATTATTGTAATAACCATACCAGTCTGTGTGCTTCTAATTGGAGGCTATGATTGGGAAGGGAAGGCAGCCATGACCTGAAATTACCTTGGAAAACCACTTCTAGGCCAAAAATATGATACGAACGCACCACACACCACTCAACTTAACTGTTCTCTAGAGGCTGACCAACTTCATACCAAGACTATAATTCTTCATGACAGAGCTGAGAACCGAACCCTGGCTGTCTTCATTGAAATCTCTTTGCAACCTAACCAAAACAATATAATCCAATCCACTGAATAAGAAACATGGCAAACAATATGCAGCATTTCCAGCCAATAAGTTACAAATAAAATACCACATATAATTTCCAGGAGTGTTTTTGTTTTACATTAGTTTTATATACAGCATGTATTGTATTTATCACTGTGATTAGGCCTAAGAGGACAGCACATATCTAAGGATTACTGCCGCTCAGTCATAGTCTGCGGATTATGGGAGATGTATGGCCAGTGCGAAGACACCCTCAGCCACATCACTTTGGCTTTAGACCATAGGGCTCTACTTATTAAGTCAAGCAGGTACTCAGTTGTCCTCACGAGGATAAGCTGCTCCAGCCTTTGCACCAGATCTTAAATCTTACAATGAATCGAATCCGGGGTTTCCTAGGCAAAAGGCAAATGTGCTATCATAATCATCACCACCACCACCATCATTTTCAGGATAACACACTATGTTATTGGCATTCTAATAGTTAACATGAATAGTAACCATGCATGGTTTTGAACAAGAAATATGAGGGAAAATTAAATTTCAAAGGAGAGAAAAGAACAATTTGCCCTGCAAGTCTTTATCATTTAAATCTCCTCCATAGTTCACATTGTAAAGCTATCATTGAAAACTTGCAGTATGTGGTACAGAAGATAAATAGTAGGCTAATAATTTAATTAAAAAGGAATAAAAATTTCCTCAAAAGGGAAGCCTTGACCCAGGAACCTTGGATATTGAGCCAGAGCAATATCACTCATACATTATTCCTATTGTTCATTTCTGTCTAAAGGCAAAATGTTTTTAGTCTAAATCCTGAAATACCGATTGGAATAAATTAATGCAGTGCCTGGCATGTCTTACTCTACTCAACACAAGTTTCATGACCCAGTATTTGTTAAAAATGCTTTGATAACCCTCCTCCATGTCTGAACAACCTGGTATACCAGCAGGTATGAACAGAATTGGGCAAAATCTTGAACTAGATATCATAGCAGCAACCATGCTAGCAAGTGCCTTGTGGTACTGTCTTTACACTATGAGATCGCAATTTTACACTAGTATTCGCCATTTAGTGAAATATATTCTTTATGAGACTAAGGAACCACCCCCCACCCCCCAGCAATTTACACTAATTTGTTAATAGATCACATGGGAAGCAATACTTGTTAATAGCATATCAGGAAGAACAAGAAGTTCCGTGACGAACTAAAGAGCCTACGTATCTTACAAAATTTAAGATTCATGCCAATGATTAATCTATATGGATCTATCTAGAATAATGACGAAATTAAGTTGGTAATATCGAAATTTCCAATTAGTCCTAAATACTGTATACCTGGCATAATATAGCCTTATAGAACTAGAGTTGGCAGCCCTGGTGACTGAATATATTCTTAGTTCCATCTCTTAAGGTACAGAATAAAAAATTTGGTTGAAGTCTAATGGATAGCATGGGCGTTACATGCAGTTAAACATTGGATCTAACAGCGCACGTAAAATCATGTTGGCAACAATGACATACATGTATTGGTCAGATATAAACTGAAATAATATGATCTATTGTTGTGTCAATTTTGAATGAAATCCATTAGTTAGTATAGAAGTTACATGTATTTTAAAATTGGACCTATCAGCAGGCTTAGAATCATGTTGGCAGCACTGACGTATATTAGTTACTCCAAATTAATCTAGAATGCCAGGTACTATACGTGTGCAAAGTTTAGAGCTATTGGCTTGCATACTTTCTGATATATTGATATTAGGGTAACAAAAATAGAGACAGTATTTATTAACAGTTGGCAGTCCTGGTTACTCTTAAGTATCGGCATAGTCATATCTGTTATGGTACACATAGCACATACGAAATTTGGTTGAAATCCAAATGATAGTATAGAAGTTACATGTATTTAAAGTTGGACCTCTCAGCAGGCTTAAAATCATGTTGGTAGCACTGACGTACATAAGTTACTCCAAATTAATATAGAATGTCAGGTACTATATGTGTGCATAGTTTGAAGCTGTCGGCTTGCATACTTTCTGATATATGGGTATTTGGATAAAACAAGTTGAGAGCATTTATTAACAGTTGGCAGCCCTGGTGGCTCTTAAGAATACGCTCATTCATATCTGTTTATGTACACATAGCACATACGAAATTTGGTTGAAATCCAATTGATAGTGTAGAAGTTATAAGCATTTAAAATTTGGACCTATCAGCAGGCTTATAATAATTTTGGCAACACTGCCATGTATGGCCTCCTGGAAATTAAACTGCAATATTACTATATATACGTGTGCCAATTTTGAAAAAGCTCCCATTCATCTCTTCCAAGATATCCAACATGGAGCTCAAATTTCAATTGCGATTTTTCAGCAGTTGGTAGCACTGACCTAATTTTCAAATATGGCCGTGAGATATTCAGGTATAGATCTTTACTCCCACCAAATTTTGTTTCGATTGCTCGAGCCGTTTAGGAATTGATAGGGGGGACACACACACAGCCAGCCAGCCAGCCAGACAGAAGGACAGACAGACAGACACACTTTTGCCCGATCTCATAAGTCTACTTTTTCCTCATTTTTGCAAAATGTGAAAAGTAGGCTAAAAATAGCAACATTCCATCATGAACTAGCCCATCCCTAACTTCAGCACAAAGAATAATCATAAATGAACCTTCTACGGTGAATTAATGACCGATTTGAAATGTTCGAGTTCCTGCACCTATCCTGTTTTCTTCACTGTAGACTACAGATCAAACTGATGCCGTGAATGTGCCCAATATTATTTGAGCTGCAATAATTCTGATGTGTCTGTAGACGATACACATTGTACTAGGTGGCCTGGGAATGAGAAACTTCCCACAATATTGTTCTGGCTAATTAGTCACGATTAAACATCAAGCTTACAAGTTAAGTATGAAGCATACATTATCATAAACTACGGCAGACGTTTAAACAGCTCGGAATTAAATCATAAAAGCTTTCCAATTTGAGGCCACTCTGTCGATTGGGCACATAAAATCACACTTTAAACAACTTTTATTTTGTAATGAGAACCTAAACGACATTTATCATCGACACTGGACGTCACATGGCATACCCGATGAGCAGAATTTGTTGGGCTAGCTCCACCTACAGATTAATAAAACTCAATTGAAAACATCTTCATGAATACCGGAGAAATGGTGCCTGACAACTCTTAGGAGGGACACCTTGTATATTTGTTAAAGTCACACCGAGATATGCAAATAAACATTTCACCAAAAAGTGTATACAGTATATCGTTATTACCAAAAATTAGGGTCCCTATATATACAGCTTTTACAATAGCTTCATTACAGAGTATTTCCAAACCACATAAATATGTTGAACATATTCCTAATCATGTAATCCATAACAACAATCAAAAGGCTTGAACAGGAGGATATTTCAATACTGTTAATTGTTCAATGGCATGAGAAAAATGCCTTAAATGAAGTCCCCTGACTCACAGACAGTACTGCAGAATAATATTCTGATAACTTATTCCACCACCACAAATAATGAAGAATCAATATTTTCCTTCTAAAACAAATGGGCAGACATGCAGCATTAAGCACACTTGAAGGAGAGTTGTCAGGCATTCCGTATTTTACGGGACAGTTCCATGTCTCATGGCATTCATTTCTGGGACATCAATTATCCCATTTTTGAAACCTGTATTTCTTCTCTGCTATATCTACCTTTTTTGGGCAGTAAGTGAGATAAGCAGCAATTCGCTTTCACAAAAGCATCAGCAACAAGGATTTGTCTTAGGTTAGTAGGAGCCAGTGGCACAGCATACTTCTTTGGATCCCCCCCCCCCCAAAAAAAAGAGGTTTGCAAATGTAAATGTCAATTTGTAAATAACAAAGAATCATTCCTGTGCAGGGACCATAACCAGATACCACTGCACCTAAAGTTACAAGTAGCCTAATAATAGCTTCAGGTGTATGTTAGAAAAAGACACAAGGTTTTTTCCGAAAGCATTCCTCGCTTTTGCAGATATTAATTCCTAAAAGGAATTTTAACTAGTCAGTTAAAATAAAAAGGCAGTTGTAATAACACATTTGTTGAACTTCTCCTCTTTCAAATTTGTAAGCAATGCGGACTACCTCATTTCTATTCGCAACACTTTCTTTAAAAGCAATAAAATTGTATTATAAGGAGATTGTAGCATGTACAGTATTCGAGCTTTCTGTTGCATAGTCCCACAGACGAATGCATTCCTTGTAGGAATCTCATTAATCTGAATACAACCATACTACCAATGTCTGTACATCAACAGAAGAGATAAATGCATGCACCAATTATTCCCAGCTATCTTTGCTTCACAGTCCAATGTACTGAGAACCCCTCTTCCAACATTCGAAGTAGAAGTTGAAAACTGTTCAGCGTAAAAAATAAAAATAAAATAATAACAAACCATTTTCATCTAAATGCTGTAGTGTTACCGCTAGTAGGGGCATTGTTTTTCCTTGGTATTGAAAGGTATTTTTTATTACTCTCAAAAATGCAGACACAGGACGTTGCGACTCGTATAAAGGTACACTGGACCAGAACAAGGAAGCCCCCTGAAACTCCACAGGGGCTGCTATGCCACTGGTAAGGAGTGAAGTCATCATCATCCTGAACCAACTCCAGTTGCCCGGGTGTTGTAAAGGAGTGAAGTGTTAATTTAAATTAACTTCTTACCATTTTCAAGCCTCCGTGGCTTAGGCGGCAGCACGCCGGCCTCTCACCGCTGGGTCCGTGGTTCAAATCTCGGTCACTCCATGTGAGATCTGTGCTGGACAAAACGGAGGCAGACAGGTTTTTCTCCGGGTACTCCGGTTTTCCCTGTCAAAATTTCATTCCAGCAACACTCTCCACTATCATTTCATTTCACCCGTCATTCATTTAATCATTGCCCCAGAGGAGTGCGTCAGGCCTCGGCAGCCGGCACAGTTCATATCCTCGTCGCTAGATGGGGGCTTCATTCATTCCATTCCTGACCCGGTCGGAAACTGGAAGCAGGCTGTGGATTTTTTTCTTACCATTTTCATACAGGAGTTTTTTGAAGAAGGGAAAGAATAAACATTTAAAAACCTTTAACTTCTTAAAAGTCATGAGCAGCAATGAAAAATGTAAGGTGAATTGAATTTATGTAACATCAGGGTAAGCCAGATGTTAGTGACATTATTACCCTTTCACGAATTGATTGCCGGCGGTCGAGATGGGAACTATTCCTTGTTTACTTGTGTCACACGTCAGCCTGCTTCGTTGACAGGTACAGTTGCGTGAGTAGGATATGACTCACCTCCAATAGCCTCAGTTATCGTTTGACTGTCCGTGGTGACATGAGCTCCAGTGATGCGCAATGCTACTTATCTTATGTGCAGAACGAACTCTTGTCATCGCTGTGTTCCCCGCTTCGTCCCCCGGGGCAGCTGCTACAACCAAAACAAACACTGGCGCAGCCAGGCTCAGCGGCAATCAAATGTTAAACGGGTAATAGTTGGTTTATTTAGAGAAAGGTTAAGTTCTTCCTTGGCCTGAAACTGAACTTAGGTTTATTGTCTTTCTTATTAGTATCATCATCATTATCATCACTACCACTACAGAGAAAATACAGGTAAGGTTATAAATTACAATAATTGAGAATGTAGTTTTGTATCTTATTTTCATCTTTGAACACGAGGCATCCCTGACAAGCCTTCAACACTATGCTACCAACAGAATTACAAAAAGGCAACATCAACGAAACTTATTGAATCAATATTCCCTCTAGCGATTGTCAAAACCATTGCAGCGTTTGATTTGTGAAGCTCGTATAGCCACAGAGGCGGAATCATACCTGTGATATCAGTTTCTCAGATTACAAGACTATTTAACCCAGGATCACTAAGCTCTCCTACAAGGAAAGCATTCGTCTGTGGGACTATACAACAGAAAGCTTTAATATATGCTATAATCTCCTTATAATACAATTTTATTACTAACCTCACACTTAATTTATTACGGTATATTAAGAAATAAATCCTTCAGTTTCGTATGTCACATTATTATTTGATCATGCAGAACATGAATTCCATCTATGGTCACTGTAAATGGGTTGATTTGCAAACTATAACAGCAGCCTGTAATTTTTGATAGCTTTGGGGGGCAAAACGCATAAACATTATTTTCCTGTAATTGATTCGATTGAAGAGCTTATTAAATCCAAAATTATTGATTTATCAATATTTTTGTATGTCAAAATCTTTTATGCATTCTTCTATCATCTTGCACTTCATTGTTTTCCTAAACAGCTTATATTGCCTATTAACCTTTAGAATACCAGAGAGGGCAAAAGCGTTCCGTGCAGCGCTCGTGAAATTTACCAGGAACGCAATAGCACTCTTAGCGTAAGCCGTTGTTTTAAGGTTGTTGATCTCATTCTTATGACAAATGCCCGTGAAGATGATGTGACATTATCTGGGTTGTCAATGTTCATATGGGTATAGAGTCTGAAACAGGAAGCGAAAGCGACGACATTTTGCGGGAACACCAACCTCGTGGTGTTGTCGTCAGTGCAAGCGACAGTTTTGCCGACTCAAGAGTGACGGAAATGAAGACGAATGTGTAGGCAGCAATGACAGCATTTGAAATAATAATGCAGTGCTTAGTGAAGTATTAGCAGAAAATGACACTACTGTAGGTTCAAGCTCTGGTATTTTGAAAGCTCAGGTCCTAAGCATGCCTCAGCCTCTGATGAAATAAAACTTCCTTTTACTAACCTGCTGTACATAGAAAAGTGAAATTTTGTATAGATTTAACCAACATGATGAAGATAAAAACATTAAAATTCGTAAGTGTAATAATTTCAGAATTCATTTCTTTCAATTGTGTGTTAACATTTTTCACCCCATAAATCTTGATTTCAACAACAAATTGATATGTAGTATGAGACCATGTTAGTGTTTTAAAGAGACTCGTTTTCTACTTTAAATAAAAATTTCACCATTTTAACTTTAAAACTATAAAAGTTCTGATGATTTTCTTGAATCATTGCTATTTCGTAAAAATAAGTGTGGTATTTTTCACACATGAATAAATTTTCCGCCTAGTCAATACTTTTTGTTTGGAGAATTTGTATTATTTCATTGGTGAGAGTACATGTTTCAGGATTATTATCATTCCTTCTTCACGTTCTTAAAACGTGCAAATTTCATTTTTTCATGTTATGGAATGACATGCAATAAACAGCATGTGTTCAACACGTTAATACACAGGAACATATTTCTATATTTATGCAATCGATTGGACGTTGTGAAAGCTACTATTTATGCAAATATGTCCTGTTAAAACAACAATGATCCTATCGGGAAATTGAGAGATAAAATATTAGGATATATGAGTGTAAAAGCAACTGGTATGAAAAGAGTTAAACAGTTGAGAAAGTAGGCTATGCAGCAGAAGAAGAAAAGTTAAAAGACATTAAGTCACTTTTAAATAAGTTAGGCATTACTGAGCTGGATCCTGGAATGCCATTTTAGCAGAATACATTGCTAGCAAGTCTGTCTGTCTGAATGTCACACTTAATTGCCTTCATGTAAACAACATAAATGAAAAATAATAAAAATTATGCAACAGACTTCATTTTCGCTTACTGAAACAATCCTTAAATGGTTTTTACCACCAAAGTGTCTTAACTCCACATCATGTTGTCCTGTTACTACAAATCTGATGGTCAGGATTTTTTTAGGTCGGTGCTAATGTTAACATAATAATTTATAACTAGCGGACCCGTGCGAGAACTCTCGCATGTGTATAAACCACCCGCCTGGCTTTACTGTTATGCGGGCTTCTATAAATATGTTTATTTGTTTAAATGTACTTTTTAAACAAATTGTGGGTTGTGCGTGCCCCATGTGTACAGACTACCCGCCCGCCTCTAGAGCTATGCGGGCTGTACGCAACACAGTTCTGCCAGGGCTATCGTCTTGTTTATTTGTTTAAAAGCACTTTATAAACAAATACAGTAAATATATTTCCGTTGACTTTTCAAGAAATGCAAGATTTTTCCTGTACTATTCAGACGATTTGGAAGATTTTGGTACAAACCACACCTTCTAACTCCCTCTGGTTTAGGAGCTTGAGTTTTGTGAAACATACACCTTAGTATATTATATAATAAGATGGTAACTCATTTTCAAATAGTTTTATGAAAATTTAAAAAAAATGTGATTTCTGGAATTAGCCATCTCATAGACTTCGGAAATGAACACTTTAATTCTAGTCCACATTCTTTAGATTTTCCACTAGATTATTGCAGATTATCAGCCATAATGACTGCTGGAAAGTTGTGGTAGGTTCATCTTGCGAGAAATTTGTCTCCATTTCTGACAATTTTATGGCAGGAGCGAATGTGGGAAAATACCGGAAAAAGAACACTCAATGCTAGTATCTAGGAGAGATTCAAAACTTGGATCTCCGAGAGGTAAGTATTCCAGTCCTCAATGGGAAAGGCAGTTTAATGCACTCAGTTGCAGAAGAGAGTGTGAAAATTAAATGTCACAACATTTTCTGTGGTTTAGAATAGACGTCATGTTCACAATTCATTTTGAAGCATGCTCAATAGATTCAGGAGATACTGTACGTGGGCTTGAATCCCATCATTGGTCATTGTTTACCATTTTATTCCAATCCAACCTTGAGCAAATGCTCGGAGCCACAGGAGTTCCATTCACAATCCTTCTCTCTACTACTTATACAGATATAAGTACAGACACTACATTAACATAGACTATCAGGCAAAGTTCACTTGACTCAAAACACATTAACTTCACAGGACTGATGGCTACAATGCCCCAAAACCAAGACAATAACGACAAACATGATGACATACATAATAATTTCCGCGACGACAAACTAAGGTAAAATATATAGTAGGCTACGTAAGAAACGTGAATGTTACGTTCTTATTGTAATTTATCCCTTGGACAAGCCCTGTAACATCACAACAAAATGATTCACAGAACCACAACAGACTTCCTCAAAGTCAAGATATTTCTTCTTGAAACTACCGAGAAGACTGGTCAAAAATATCCAACAACAAGACAAGTAATTCAGGAGACTAAATCACTTTGTTCTACTGAATATATTCATTTGTTTTGGCTCAGCTCTTCTTTCATTGCAATCATTTACAGGGAACAAAATAATGATCTCATATAATGAACTCAAGTGTTGAAGGGACATATTCTGATAGAAAATATATACCATATAGCCTATATTTCATACTTTTCACCATACCTAAAAAGGCAACAAAAATTATTATAAAATGAACAACAAACATATTCGTTTATTGACTAATTAACTAGTAAAAATAAATGCATTCTAGTAAAATCATATGGAGCACCAGGCAGTCTCTTGGAGAACATATCCAACCTTAAAAAAGGAAAATGATCCAGATCTGCATTAACAGAAACAGATGATAGCGAAGATCTATCATACACATATTGAATCTTTTGGGTTTGTACCGTTTCAATAGTTTTAGCTTTCGTGTAGATCTGTGCTGCACTTTGATGGAAGAGAATGGAACTAACAATGGAAATGTAGTGGCTGAGCATCTTTATTTGAAACTGCGCAGAGATATAATAATAATAATGCTATTGGTTTTACATCCCTTTTAACTACTCTGGCTTTTAGAGACGCCGGGGTCCGGAAATTTGTCCCAAAGGGGATCTTTAACGTGCCAGTAAATCTACTGACACGGCTCCCTCGCATTTGCGCACCCTCAAATGCCAGCTGAATGCACCAGGATACGAACCTGCAAACTTGGGCCCAACAAGCGAGAACGTTACTGCTGAGCCACGCAGCCAGTCACTGCGCAGAGAAAGAATACAGTTAAACAACTGGAAATTTAGATGAATTTTGAAAGGAGATATAGAAGAACAACGAAGATAGAGAAGGGGAGAATTAATCCAAAACTCTAAATGATCCGCAACCAGGTAGCCAGTATCCCTATTGAAATTATAGGGATTATTTTGTATTTCTGTCTCTTTCCTTATGATATGATCCTGCACCAATTATGTTTCATATGCTCCTTAATACGAGTCCCAAGAGAATTGCATATTTTTCCTACATATACACACATGAAAATGGGAGTTGCAACACCGTGAAGGAATCGGTGGGTTGTGCTGATTTTCAAGATATGGAACGACACCATGCATAGGTAGGCCCATTAAATTGTTTATACAGGTCTCCCCACATGATTAAGTGCGGAGGAACCACCTTCAGTATACGAAACATTGAGTAGCATAGCAGACGTGCAGCTGTGAGGTGAACTGTTCTCCGTTAAACATGTCTTGATGACGTGAACGGCTGGTACCGTGTCGAGAAAGATAAGTGTGGGCCGACATGTCATCTTTAGTGATGAATCACGTTTCAGTCTTTCTGGCGTGATCCCTGCAATCATGTGTGACGATGTACGGAGGAGAGGGGCAGCCAACAGTGGACATCATGGTCTGCAGAGCTATTGGCTTTAATGTGAAATCACAACTACGATTGTTGACTGCTCACCAGTATGTTGACAGGGACTCTAAGATGGCAAACATTGCAAAATGGGATGTTTCAGCAGGACACTGCGCACATCTTCAGGCAAGCTCTCCGTGACATCACAACCTTACAATGGCCCTCCAGATCCCTGAACCTCAGTCCTACAGAGCTTGTGTGGGACATGATGTGCTGGCAACTGGTCAACTTGCCTGAGCCACCCACAATTCTGGAACAACTGACCTGTGCAGTGCAGTGATCCTTATTGACTCCATGCCTCAAAGAATTCAACACTGTATTGCAGCTCATGGTGACCACATGCTGTATTGATTTCTGTCCACATTTGAGGTAAAAAGGTCCTGAAAGTGTTATATCACATCCAAACACTTGTCCTGCATGTTCAATTGCAGCAGTGCAGTACCACACCTTCTAGGAGTTGAAATATCCATTTTCAGAGTGAATTTCATAGGGTATTTAAGGGATTTTATGAGGAAAGCTTATCCTTGTTGCCAATTGTTAAGAATATTGAAAGGTTATACTCCCCCCTCCTCTTCTTCCTTCTTCGTCCTCTTTTAAAATGCATCTAAATTTCTGGTCAGCACTGCATATTTTTCTTCCAAAAGACAGTTTCAAATGAATAGTCAGCTACAACATTCATCTATTTTCCATTGTTAATAATTAGTCATGCTCCCTTCTGATGAAATGCAGCAAGGATCTGCATGAAAGCTAAAAATTCCTACTTTTATAAAATTATTGACAAGGAACAATCCCAAAAGAATTCCCTCCGTTATTCTGCACCATAAGTCTCAAACAAACAATTGCAATCATATTGTGATATAACTACATGCACCTCATTGGATTATCATATAAAAAGATCAAAACTTTAAGTGGCTTGAGACACTGGGGTGCCAGAATTTTACTCTAAATAGGTTCTTTAATGACAGGAAAATCTACTGGTCTCTCACAAATAAACAACTTCAAATGTCAATTGCTTGAGTCAGAATTCCATCCTCTCCGTGACATCACAACCTTACAAAAGTTGGAACTACTTGGGTTCAGAAGGCAAAAGCCTTCCCACTATGCCAGGCAAGCAGCTAGGACAGGATCTAAACCTCTGTGGGAGGTCATTAGATTTTGAAACCAACAGCTCAACCACTAGGACTTAGAGCCAAGAGATTGTATCCAGCTGAAAGGAACTCCACCACTTAAGGGTGAATTCTTTCTGTCGTCCGTTTAATTGGTATGGCAGCATTAAGAAACACTGGAAGAAATATATGGTTAGACATCTCCTTGAACTGCACACAAGTGTTGCCTCTCAGTCTCCGATAATGCATACTTACCATGTTACTACGGAACTGGTTGTCCAGGAAATGGGTGGCAACATGGGCTGGCAGCAAGTTGAAGAGAATTCTTTTGTTGCTATGCTGCAAAGCATCCATTTCGCGCTTCTCCTCATTTGCCTGAAAATTAACATAAGCGTGCTTTAAATTTGGATTCATGATTTATTTTAACAAAATATTTTATTAAATCAATCTATTTAATTTCCTAGAATTATTTACTCTGGTCACAGGATATAAAATTAACCAACAAATACGAAAAATACAACTAACAAGAGAGAGAGTTGCAATCTCTGGATCAACCCGACTGTTAAGACATTCTTAAAATGGTTTCCCATTTTTAACCCCAGGAAAATGTCAGGACAGTACCTTGCCCTTGGCCGCTGGGGAAAAGAATTATTAAGCAAATCATTTTTGTATAAGAGCAGTGCGAATGTGACTGTACATTATTTTGACACTTGTAACTGTTAATTTTCACGCAAAGTAACTGTAACTCCATTACAATTTTTGGCAAGTAACAGGAACTGTAACTTCAGTTACTTTTAAAAAGCCATGAATCATACAGTTGTTACATTTTAATGGAATGAAAATAAATACATCAAAAAGCACCAAAAAGAATAGTTCAATCTTAAAGAAGGGAATTTTGCTTTGAAATTAATGTACATTCGAAGTTAGTTATTGCGTCCCGACCATTCCTGGTTGGAACATTACTTACTACCTTACGTTTTAAGCGAAGACATCTCCAGGTAGTCCGTTCCACTCTTGTGATTCTCACCCTGTGAAAGAGCGTTTGCTCCAGTTTGAATGGACAAACTACTTTATACCAAAGAGTCAATATACTCCTTCCACATGCATACTTGCCCCAATATCTTACCGTGTCATCTCCCCTCCAACTATCATATACATTCCTACTATCCATGCTCTTTCTCATCTATTTTTAATTCTTTTATCCTAACTGTTGAACAATAACGATGATCACCATCATCATAATAGGTAGGTATTGGTTTTTGTCCCTATTAACTACTACAGCTTTGAGAGATGCCAAGGTGCCAGTTTTTTGTCTCAAAGGGGATCTTTAATGTGCCATTACTATAAAACTATTGACATGGCTCTTTCACATTTGCACACCCTGAAATGCCAACTGACTGTGCCAGAATTTGGCCTGCAACCTTGGGCACAGCAGGTGAGAACATTACCACTGTGCCACATAGCCAGTCGAGGGGAAGGGGGAGAAGGATGGGATAAACCTCAAATACAGGATAATAGGATCAATGGCTTATAAATGGAATAATAATAAAGAATTAAAAAGCATGCAAAAGAAATAGTAGCCTATTGAAGTTCAAATGTGTGTAGAAGGGTACCGATACCTGGATCTGCCAGAGGAAATCTAGGCGAGCTGTCCATTCTACTTGTCGCCCATGAATCACGACAGCCAACAAGAACATCAGCACATACACCACACCCAGCACATGTTGCGGAACAACTGACCTGTAACATTAGCAGCAAACAGGGAAGATAGAACACACTACTATCCTGTCCATAAACCTCTGTGACATTTATAAGTTTGTTCCATAATTGCAAAGAATTACACACTTACAAACTGGCACATTAGAGGGAAGCACAGAAAAAGCCGAGGCTCTACCCTTTACCAACCCACCAGCTCATGACTAATTTTTTAACTGGTAGTCAAACTTTGCACCTTTTCACAATACAGTAAATCCTCTCACACCGTCTCAGCACTACCATAAGACACTCATTGCTATTGTTGATTCATTTAGGGGCTTTGCAACTTGGGTGTGTGTGAAATCTGCCTGATAACCTGTGTCACTGTGATAACTCGACTAGTTTATGTATTTGTCATTGGGGCTAGGATTTGGGAAGGAGGCAGCCAAGATCTTAATTCAGGTACCATCCCAGCATTCGCCTGGAGTAGAAGTGGGGGAAACAACAAACACTTCTATGATGGCTGAGGTAGGAATCTGAACCCAACTCTTGTCGGTTTTGCCTCACGAGAGTGAACCCCATTCCAGCCCTCAGACCAGAATAAATTTTTTTGGCAGAACCGGGAATCCAACTCGGGCCTCAGAGGTGATAATCAAGAATGATAGTCACTATGTAACGAGGTGGTCCACCGACCTGCGCGTCGTAATGAGGATGAAGTGATGATGAAGACGTCACATACACCCAGTCCCCGAGCCACGGAAATTAACCCCAGGAGATTAAAATCCCTAATGGCTCAGCCGGGAATCGAACCCGGGGCACTTTGGGCCAAAGTCTAGCGTGGTAGCCATTTAGCCACGGAGCCGGACTATTGGAAGATGAAAAGTCACCAAACCCAAGCAGAATGAGCCACAGAAACAGAGGCAGTTACAGTGATATGAGGACACACTACAACTGGCAAGCCTTTGTAGATGTCCTGAATCAGGTTACTGAGGAGAGTAGTATGAGGTGGAACCTAGAACAGAGAGCTCAGCACCGACTCATATATGTAACAACAAATATTGTATCTAATTGCAAAGAAAAGTGAAACAACAAATATGAATCCTGGTTTGTTGGATGCCTGTGACAAAGATTGTTTGAAGAGAGACAAATCCCATTCGACTGGCAGATCAAGGAAAGAAAATTAATTACAGAGATCTGAAAACAATATATTCCAATGAGCCATTGAGTGAAACCTGCAGGGACAGAGGATGAAAGAAGACAGCACTGAACAAGATGGAAAAACCTTGTCCTTGGCTCTATAGATGAAAGCTAGGGTGTAAACTACACTCAAGGTGTTATCAGGATCAGATCTTGAGTATGCGCCAGGCGTCGTGAGGAATGGACAATTATTTATATTTTGTAGACCTAGAGAAGACATATGATCAAGTACCAGGAAGAATGATGCTAAATGGCCTGAGAGATTAAGGGAAACATTTGCAGGCGATCAAGGGTAGTTATGTTGAGACTAAGGCTGTTGTAAGTTTCGATTGTAGAGTCCATTCTTGGTTTGGAGTAATTACAGGTGTGAAACAAGGTTGGTCAATGACCAGGTTCTAATTAATGGCTAATTCAAAATCTTTTAGTCTAAGGTATATTAAAGTGTGAACAGAAATATGGGGTGTATGGCACTGTATCTGCATTCAAAACCAAAAGAGGAGGCCAGTATGGAAGAGACATAAGATAGAAACTCCGACAGGAAACACTACACTGGAGCAAATAACTGGGCTGTGTAGTGAAAATGTCAAGAGTTGAATTGTAAGAAAGCAACTGCAGCGAGTTCTTGGTTACAAGAAGGAAGTTAATCCACAACTCACTTGTATGGGGGTGAAAGCCACATGGAATGGTTACCTCATTCACAAGCAGGAAGTACCAGACATGATAGCAGCAAGGATGATTGCCAGTGCTACCTGATGGGAATAATGCCATGCAGGCACTCATGTCAAGAAGGATTGATCAATAGTGTGCGAGTCAACTTAGATGGTGGAGCTATGTGATGTGAATGGATGAGGAGGAAAAAGGGACACTAGAAGGCAAGAGAAGCTGGGGTGAACCTAGAAGAAGATGTTTAAATTCAGTTGCAATGATTTTGGGGTAGCAAATACAGCAGAGATTGAAGTACTAACTGTGCATCATGGAGGTATCTAATTCATTCTTAGAGACTTCCACATAGAAAACCAAAAGGCACAACAGTATAGTAGAGTCCCAAAAACTACACTCTAGGTTACTCGACATTCTGTATGACATTTGCTGTATTTCATAAAAAATACAGCAGGTATTGTTGCTGGGATTTGAATATGACTGTTTGTTGCCATCAGCCGATTGCATTGTTAGCCAGGAATCATTTTTACACTAACTCCAGGAACATGTTGGCGTGGTACCGTACCTATTTTGAAGGCTCAGAGGATCTATCCCATTCCCTACCTCAAAGCTTAACAAAACCCATTTCATCCGATTTAAAAGACAAGAAATAGCATATAGAATATTGTCAGCAAAAATTCTCATTCTAAGGTTTGCAGTCTAATTCATACTTGACTACCATATTTTTTGTTGTTGGGGGAATTTCCTTCTTACCCACATGTAGCAACTTTTGAAGGTAAGGTAGCTGGTGATAATTACTGCACTCATCCCTCACTGCATTCCTTTCTATGTTTGTCACTCAGTAGTGAACATTACACCACAAACATTAAGATTAAGACCAGTTCCTACAAAATCCAGTTACATGCTTACTTGCACTTTCACTAGAACTTTACAGGAAGTTATAACTCAGCAATTTTTCTAGCCTTGTGTTGTGTCTTATGTGGGGTCTTATGTGGGGTTTCACCTAGGGCACCAAGCTGGCTCATCAGCGGGCTCTTGGTGTCTGTGCTCTCGCAGTAAAGAGTCGCAGGGGGCGCTTCATAAAAAGGGAGGTAGCGTGCAGTTCGCTACTCCTGTGGGGGTCCGGGCACGGACACCAAGAGCCCGCTGATGAGCCAGCTTGGTGTCCTAGGCGAAACCCTACACAAGACATGGCAGAAGCCTAGAAAAATCTCTGAGTTTTAATTCACTGGCCGTGAAAGCCAATATACCATCTTTTTACAGGAAGTTCTAGCGGCTTCGGTGGCGTAGTTGGTAGCATGCTGAACTGCTGTGCCCAAGATAGCGGGTTCAAACCCGGCCGAAGTCGTCTGATTTTTTAAGAGCGCTAAAAATCCTTCAGTATGCCTTCCTTCGGAGGGGAAGTAAAACCGGCGGTCCCATGTCATAGATTTATGGCATGTAAAAGATCCTTCCACAGACTAAACTTGTGTAAAGCTAAATTGTTAAGTTAGATTTCGTCGGAACGCTCTATCCAAGTTCCAACGTTCACCACTAGGAATCATTGATATCTGGTAGCGAAAGTTGGAACTACTTGAAATTGAACGGAACTTGTAGCTTACCCTAACGGTGTCCGCTAGAAGCAGCTACAGACTCAGGCGAGCCGAACATGTCCTCGGACACTTCCAGCACTAAAAGCCATACGATAAATAAATAAACAGGAAGTTCTTTCTTAATCAGCAATAAACGCTACTGGAGGAATCTCCTTTCGTAAATTGCTTACAAAAGGTGTTCTACCAGGATATTTGGGTCAATTTTTCACAATATGATGCAAATAAGCCCTCGTTTTGTGAATTTTGTAATTGCTGACCATACTGAGTGTGAAATATACATACAGTATTATACATACTGTATAATAGGATCAAGTAAAATGGTTCTTACTGATAAAGCCATCAGAACAAGCTACTGGCTGGGTACCATAGTGAAGTTCATCACGAAGCCAAAAGGAAATTCGATAGCTACATTTTTTCATACAATAAACAGTACTCGATTTATGACAGAGTTTATGTCTAAAATCCTGCATTCTAACCTGAGGAGGGGGAAAAGTGGCTTTCAATTCTACCAGTTCCTTTATTGCCACCTATTCAGAGAATGGAATAGCAATACAATGTGGCTATCTGAAATTTGATCCTGGCACACACATTGTCCATCCTGAGAGTCCTACTTCTCCTCAGGCATCATATTTTCACTCACTCCAGGAACATGTTGGTGTTGTACCTGTTTATTTTGAAGGCTCATAGGATCTATCCCATTCCCTAACCCAAATGCTTGTGGTTTTATAAACTACTACATGCAACACAATAATATAGGTTAACATACCATACACACATACAGTACACGGGGTGGGAAAAAAAAACAACTTCGTTTAAAAAGACAAAAAGGGATAGAATTCAAAATATTAAATTCAGAGAAGAGTTATATATGGAACATTTAAATCAGAAGATACAGATGGCGATGTTAAACGCAAGTCACGAACGGTTATCTCTTGAAAATTGTTCCCAATCGAGTGATGTAAGTGTTCAATGTGATAACAATTCTTTATCCATTGAAGAGGTGTGTCTTAATTGTGAAGACAAAGCATGTAGTGGCGAAAAAATTGTGAGATGTGAAGGAAATCAACTGGGAAAAAAGTACGAGTTGCCGCGAGCGGCGAGTGAATCTGAACTCCTCAAATTAGATTTGGCCTCCAAAGAGGAAATAATCAAAATGCTTGTGGTTGATTTAAAAAACGCACAATCTCAAATAAGTGTCCTTAAAGAAAGACTACAAGCAGAAGAAGATAGGCCTACTCAGGCAGACTATTTAGAGGTTAGGTCTAAAACGAATGCACGCTTTCCAAGACGTAGGCCTACCTTGGTGAAATCTGGGAATATTCCTAACAACTTTATCTCCCAGAATCCATTTGAAATCCTCAGCCGTTCCGATTCCCAATTAGAAGAAAGACAAGATACCGGTATTGAAAACGGGACATCCAGATACGACAAACCTATCCATAACCCTACTAATAAGAAAAGGAGACGTCCCCGTGTACTTGTCATGGGTGACTCAATTCTGCGAAATGTAGGCCCAGTAGTTGATGATGCCGCAGTCTATTGCTATCCAGGAATAAGAACTGAGCAATTAACTAGAAAGGTATGTGCAAACGAGGTTCGTGAAGACCCTGAGGTGGTAATGATTCATGTAGGGACCAATTGCTTGAACAGTTCTCCAACACCAACTCACATTATGAATGACGTGGACAAGCTCGTGGACGAAGTGAAAAGTGCCTTTCCGAGTGCAAAAGTGTGTATTAGTGGTGTATTGCAAAGACGTGACATAGACCCACGATACATTAATGCAGTGAATTCAACACTGGATTGGTTGTGTGGTGAAAAAAACATTATGTTTTTAGAAGGGAACTCTTGGTTACAAGACAGGGACCTTGCTTATGATGGTCTCCACCTCAATAGAAGAGGAACAATGAAATTTGGAAAACTTTTAAACAGAGTTGCCAAGTTTTTACTCTCGGAAAACTAATTGCTGGAACGAGTGATGACATTTTATTGTTTAGAGAGAAGAAAGCGCTGACTACAAGTGGACACCTAGGTGAAGTACAGTGCAGTGAACATAAGTACAACTGTTTGGATGATTTCATGCAACAGGACTCTAATATAAGTGCATGCATAAACTCATTAGAATTAGGTGGAGAGGTTAGGTGTTTGTACATTAATAGCAGAAGTATTCGGAATAAGCTTGATGACATTGAAATTCTCGTGCAGATGATAGGTCAGATAGATGTATTGGTAGTTACAGAAACCTGGGTGAAAAGTAATGAGGCAGATTTTTATAACTTCAACAATTTCACAAGCGTGTTTGCTCATAGAGATGACAAAGTTGGTGGGGGTCTGGGTATTTATGTATCACACAAATGGAAAGTGAACGTTAAAAGAAAGTGTGAAATGAATCATAGTTTGATGTGGATTGAGGTATTCAGAGATGATGTTAAAAGTAATAGGCCAACATACAAAAGCATTGACATTATTGCAGCATATAACCCCAATAGAAGCAATGCCATACCCTTCTTAAATTCATTTGAAAGTTTTCTTAGCCAGATAAACAATAAATTATGCATCTTCCTCGGAGATACCAACATTGATATCCTAGCTGATGATCAATTAAGAAGGAAATATCTGAATTTAATAGCATGCTATGGTTTTAAACAATGCAACACTAAATATGCTACACGACTTTGTGACACTGCAGCTACCTTAATAGACCACGTGTCACTAAACAATTCAGAATTAAGTTATAAAATATCAAATGTCAGCAATGATATTAGTGATCACAGTATATTAATTCTTGATATTTCCAAGACCAATTATAGCACGTACACTCTGTCACATAAGCCGACAAAATCAACAACACACGAGGACTCTTGGGATAGGCAACACACTCCTGAAACTAATATATCTATAAATGCAGATTCCCATAATGATGCAGATAGTACTGTTAACTCTCTATATAACTCTTTCATCAAACAATTGAATCTAAGGAACAGGCATAGCCAAAGAAAAATAACAAACAATTCTAACAATAACAGACAGACTACTAACTTACCATGGGTCACAGCTGAACTCCTTACACTTATAAAACAACGAGACACTCTGCATGCAAAGCTCAAAAATCCCCTTCACAGAAATAATAATGATATGAACCAAGAATACTGTAGATGCCGGAATAATGTAACAAACTTAAAAAGAAGACTAAAGTCAAATTACTACTCAGATAAATTCAGAACATATGGAAACAATTCTAATAAAACTTGGGAGACTATCAAAGAAATCATACACAACAAAAAACCAACAGTTGAGACATGCACTTCACTTGAAATAGACAACAAAATTATCACAGACAATCAAGAACTATGTGAATCATTTAACTTGTTCTTCACAAACATTGCTGGAAGTCTAGCAAAAGCTATTCCTGAACAGAAGGAAATCCTCAGTAAGGACCACAATCAGTCAAATTCTCTCTACTTATATCCGACAGATGAAGCAGAGGTCAAGTCCATCATCACAAATTTAAAGAATAAAAAGAGCTGTGGATTAGATAGGATCAAGACAAATTTCATTAAAAACAATATACAATCATTTATTAAAATCTTGGTTGAAATGATTAATGAGTCCTTAGTTACTGGCATGATACCAGATGACTTAAAAGTGGCCAAAGTAGTTCCTATATTTAAGGGTTGTGACAAAAGAAATCCAAATAATTATAGACCTGTTTCTATTTTATCGGTAGTTTCAAAAATTCTGGAAGAAGTGGTAAAAACAAGATTGCTTTCATTTCTGAACAAGAATACATTCTTTCATAATATGCAATATGGATTCAGGGAAAATTCTAGTACTGAGGCAGCAACTATTGACCTAATAACAATGCTACAAGAAACTATTGACAAAAATAATATGGCAGTTGGGTTATTTATTGATCTCACAAAAGCCTTTGATACAGTAGATCATAAAATACTGTTATCAAAATTAGAAAATGCTGGTGTCCGAGGTATAGCACTAAAATGGTTCCAAAGCTACCTTATTGGAAGAAAGCAGCATGTAGCTTTGAATAAATGCATAAGTTCAGGAAAATATATAACTCATGGAGTTCCACAAGGATCTATACTTGGACCTACATTATTCTTAATTTATATAAATGATATTGTGGAATGTAATTTGAGAGGGCATATCAAATTGTATGCAGATGATACAAATATCTTCTACACTGGGAAAGACATAATTGAAATCATACAAAATGTGCAACAAGATATAAATACTCTCTCACAATGGTTCCAGGCCAATAAATTAACAATGAACCTACAGAAGACCAATTACATGGTAATTTCAAAGCAAAGCATGAAAGAAATCACACATGACAAAATATATATAAATAATATTGAAATAAAAGAGGTTAATCAGGCAAAGTATTTAGGTCTAATCATCGACAAACACCTGACCTGGATTGAACACGTTGAACGAATTGCTAAGAAACTCTCACCTATAGTAGGGATCCTAAGGAAACTTCGGTATCTTATTCCCCTAAACCTTGTAAAACAAATCTACTATTCACTTGTACATAGCAAGCTCCAATATTTAAATGTTATTTGGGCTCACTGCAGGAAATCCACACTGAATGATTTAATGACTATTCAGAATAGGGCTATTAGAAACATATTTAACCTTCCTTACTGCACTCCAGTAAAAGATCTGTACATCAGAAGTAAAATTCTACCCCTCAGCATAAGTGCAGATCTCCGAGCAGCTATGCTAATATACAAAATTAAACACAACACAATACTCTATAGCTCTCCCTACATCTTGAACTCGGACAATCATTCTTATGGAACTAGGCATGCGAAGGACGTAGCCTTATATATCATTCACTCTTCTAAATACGGTAGAAATAGTTTCAAGTTCTCTGCATCACAGTTATATAATAAACTTCCCGATGAAGTAAAAAGTGCACCAACTTTGTCAGTATTTAAGAGGAAAACTACGAAAGTATTGTGGGAAAAATTCGATGCATCGTAATACATCAAATAAGCTCAAAAATCCTGTGCTTATCATTTTAAGAGACCTTGGTCTAAACAATCTTAGATATAGTATCAACTTTACTAATAGGCCTATGCCCTTATTCATCAATTTGTGTTACCTTCAGAATTTTCTTCCTGGTGTGTAAACACACATATTACTGTACAATTCCTCTGTACGAGCCTATGGCTCTTTGGAATTAATTGAATAAATATCATATCAACTACAAAAAAAAAAAAAAAAAAAAAAACAACAACATGAAGCTATAAGTCAAGGGGTCTTCTGCAGATAGACATGGCCTTAGCTGTATTTAACCTACAACTCAAGTCGTGCCTTACTTTTCCAATACCATTGCTAGAGTGCACCTATTTTCTAGTACTGTAGGTCCAGATCAGGGATTCGGAGATTTCATTTAGAAAATAAACAGTCTTCTAAACTTAACACGTAGCAATGAATACCGGTACCAACTAGAGTGATCTGCTAATCTCCGGTAAACCTTAACCGCAACTTAGTTAGAATGATTGAATGTTAACTGGGACTTTACCCACCTGAGAAGCTAACTGACAATTAATGTTTACTGTCACTTCACTGAAGATTGTAAAAACAGGCGTTAGTGGCACCTCACCTGAGTAAGTCTGCCTTACAGTCCCAAAACAAATTCGCAGAGTAGTGTAATATATATTTCAACTAGCAGTAGTACCCGGCTTCGCCCGGTGGAATGATGATAATGTTTTAAGGTCTCCTTAGAAATATAATGGACTTAAAATCTAAGTCATTTGCCCCCAAAGACAATGAGGGAGTAATATCTAGGTCATTTGCCCTTTTGATAAGGATGATAATAAAAACTACTGTTGAATTGACACGTCAAACTTACAAACTACCGTAATTGAAATACATATTTCAAAATTCACAGGCGAGAAAGACTTATTGTGTGTGGTGATTAATGGTGTAATGGGCGTAACATCTACTGTAGGTCATTTGCTCTTATGATGAGGATGATAAGGGAAACTACTACCGGTATTGAATTGACACTTCAACGTGTAATGTACACAATGTACTGTAATAAAAATAACTATATGGCGGCTTCGGTGGCGTATTTGGTAGCATGCTGAGCTTCTATGCCCAAGATAGCGGGTTCAAACCCGGCCGAAGCCGTCGGATATTTTAAGAGCGTTAAAATCCGTCAGTATGCCTTTCTTCGGAGGGGAAGTAAAGCCGGCGGTCCCATGTCAGATTTATGGCATGTTATTGAACCTTCCACTAATTACACCTGTGTGAAGCTAAATTGGATAGGTAAACAACGCTCATAGATGTCTACGTCCGTTGCCAAGAGCCGACTGCAGTGGCGTCTAGTAGCTAAGTTCCGAACTTGGCCTAGTAGTCGTTGACGGTGGCGCTTGGCGGCAAAAGTACGAACTATTTGAAGAATTCTAAGTTGCAGTTTGTACTTAAATTAAAAAACAGATAACACACACTAATACAGTCATCACAATTAACACCGGTTATCAGACAGATTCTACACACACCCAAAGTACACGGGGCTACATGACCGCGTTGTCGCAGCCCCTAAACTTAAGAACCAACCAACCAAAAATAAATATTTTAAAAATCACAGTCGAGAAAGACTTTACGCGGCGGTGATTATTGGTATGATGCGCGTAACATCTAGGTAATTTGCACTTATGATGATAATAAGGTAATGAAAAAATGACTACTAAACGAACACGGTGTTATTTTAAAACTAATATAGGTAATTCAGGTGTCTAGCTTCGATGTCTTCCAAAGTCTCAACCTTATTTTCTGGCTTAGGCCTGTACTGGATGCGTCTAGTGAAAGAGCGTACTGCTCGGCAAAGACAAAGAATATAGGTCCACGCTGCACGAACCTGAGATGATCGCAGATGATGACGAAATATGATGAGACACGTTCGGGGTTCCCCGTCCTATACAGATTGACCGGGAATCACTCACTGTTTCGCAACGGCCCTGTGCTGGCATCAGCATAGACAGCAGGAGATAACACGGCGGGCTCTGGAAAGTACCTCACGATGAATCAGCAAGCTATTCTCACAACTGACCCTCCCCCCAGGGTCTCACAACTTGTGGGACGTGGGTTGGCGACCACGGAACCCCAGCTGAGTCTGGCATCGCTTCTACTTCCTGGTGCTGGGCTCATTTCAGTTCTCTTTCCTGTCGGCCTCCCTTGGTCAACTCTTGTTCTCTTCCGACCCAGGGGGCGTGGTGGCTCAGCGGTCTAGCTGTATGCCTCTCACCAAGGCGGTCCGGGTTCGATTCCCGGTCAATGCATGTGAGATTTTCGAAGTGAAATGCCATGTCCTGTGGTTCGGATTCCACGTAAAAAGGAGGTCCCGTGGCTCATGATCTCAAGATTAACGGTCACGTTAAACTACAAGCTTCCTTTCCTTCTTCCGACCCAGACTGTATTAGGGTATCCGAGGGCTAGGGAGTCTTTCAATTTCCCCGCCTTAATTGGCTTTGTCTCATCTTTCCTGATACCCTCATTCTTCGAGGGGTCTGCCTTCTTTTCCTTTTCATAATATCTCCTGTCTTCTGCTCAAGGCCCTCAAAGAGGCAGGGTATGTGTAGACCCACCACTTCTGGTACACCCTCAAGGGCTCATGACTGGTGAGTTAGGAAGCTGGCAACCCCGAGGAATTCCTGAGCTACATGCAGGGAATGGAGTGGTATGTCAGAAATTTCAAGTGGACAGTGTTACGCATCGGGTTCCAAAGGGTAAGTATACACACTTTGTTTTCGATCGGTGAACGATGTAGATTTGTAACAAAGGGCCTTAATGCGAGAAATGGAGTGGTCTGTCCGAAATTTCGAGTGGACATTGTTACTCGTCGAGTTCCAAACGGTAATTATGTAAAATCTGGTTGAGATCGGTGAAACGGTGTAGTTTTGTGCCAAGGGCCAAAATGCAGGGAATGGAGTGGCCTGTCCAAATTTTAAAGTGGACAGTGTTACTCATCGGGTTCCAAAGGGTAAGTATACACATTTTGTTTTCGATCGGTGAACGATGTAGATTTGTGCCAAAGGGCCTAAATGCGTGGAATGGAGTGGTCTGTCCGAAATTTCGAGTGGACAGTGTTACTCGTCGAGTTCCAAAGGGTAATTATGTAAAATCTGGTTGAGATCGGTGAAACGGTGTAGTTTTCTGCCAAAGGGCCAAAAAGCAGGGAATAGTGTGGTCTGTCCAAAATTTAAAGTGAACAGTGTTACTTGTCGGGTTCTACGGGTAAGTATATAAAATTGGGGTCAGATCGGTGAAACGGTGTAGATTTGTGCCAAACAGCCTAAATGCAAGGGATGGAGTGGCCTCGCCGCAATTTCAAGCAGACAGTGTTAGTCGCAGTGTTCCAAAGGGTAAATATACAAATTTTGGTTGAGATCGGTGAAACGGTGTAGATTTGGGACAAAGGGCCTAAATGCAGGGAATGGAGTGGTCTGTCCGCAATTTCAAGCAGACAGTGTTACTCGCTGGGTACCAAAGGGTAAGTTTACGAATATTGGTTCTGATCGGTGAAACGGTGTAGATTTGTGCCAAAGTGCCTAAATGCAGGGAATGGGGTGGTCTGTCCGAAATTTTAAGTGGACAGTGTTACTCGCAGGGTTCCAAAGGGTAAGTATACAAAGTTTGGTTCAGATCGGTGAAACGGTGTAGATTTGTGCCAAAGGGCCTAAATGCATGGGATGGAGTAGCCTCTCCGCAATTTCAAGCAGACAGTGTTAGTCGCAGTGTTCCAAAGGGTAAATATACAAATTTTGGTTGAGATCGGTGGAACGGTGTAGATTTGGGCCAAAGGGCCTAAATGCAGGGAATGGAGTGGTCTGTCCGCAATTTCAAGCAGACAGTGTTACTCGCAGGGTTCCAAAGGGTAAGTATACACATTTTGGTTCAGATCGGTGAAACAGTGTAGATTTGTGCAAAAAGGGCCTAAATGCAGGGAATGGCGTGGTCTGTCCGAAATTTCAAGCAGACAGTGTTAGTCGCAGTGTTCCATAGGGTAAATATACAAATTTTGGTTGAGATCGGTGAAACGGTATAGATTTGGGCCAAAGGGCCTAAATGCAGGGAATGGAGTGGTCTGTCCGCAATTTCAAGCAGACAGTGTTACTCGCAGGGCACCAAAGGGTAAGAATACGAATTTTGGTTCTGATCGGTGAAACGGTGTAGATTTGGACCAAAGGGCCTAAATGCAGGGAATGGGGTGGTCTGTCCGAAATTTTAAGTGGTCAGTGGTACTCGCAGGGTTCCAAAGGGTAAATATACAAATTTTGGTTGAGATCGGTGAAACGGTGTGGATTTGGACCAAAGGGCCTAAATGCAGGGAATGGGGTGGTCTGTCCGAAATTTCAAGTGGACAGTGTTACTCGCAGGGTGCCAAAGGTTAAATATACAACTTTTGGTTCAGATCGGTGAAACGGTGTAGATTTGTGCAAAAGGGCCTAAATGCAGGGCATGGGGTGGTCTGTCCGAAATTTAATGTTGACGGGGTTACCCGCAGGGTTCCAAAGGGTAAGTATACAAATTTTGGTTCAGATCGGTGAAACGGTGTAGATTTGTATACATAACAGACAGACAGACAGACAGACAAACTTTGTGCTTTATATATATAGATTAAACATTCCATTCCCAATGTTATGGGTTTCGCATCCCTTTAAAATAGTGCAGCTTTATGGACACCGGGATGCAGAATTTCACCTTGAAGGGAATCTGAAACATGCAAGTGGAGCACCTTCTAATGTCACCGACCGTGCTAACATTCAATTCTTCAACCTTGAAAACAACAGGAGACAACCTTACTGCTGTGTCACACAGCCAGTTGCTTGCCATTTCACAGTGAATCGTTGTGCTAGAAAGTTTTCAATTTGCGTACAGCATCGTTTAGTGTAAAAGTTGAATGAAGAGAGGAAACATAACTGTGTGATGATTGAGATGAACCATGCTGGATGAACGGAAGAGTGTGAATAAAACTGCAGTACTTAGATGTTAAAAAGCTCACAACTGTTGTACAAATAACAAGCTTTTGATCTCTCAACTCAGGATCTCTCTTCACTGAAAGCCATGTAAGTACCAGCTTAACCTGCCCAAAAGAAAGCCTGATGTTCCTCAACTTCAAAATGAATCCATTGCTGCGGATTTTCAGAAGGATATCTCCGACCAGCTGTTGAACAACCCAGTCGGCTCTCATGACATTGAACAAGAATGGGTCACACTTCAAAAGATTATTACAGAGTCTGCTGAGGAAACTATTGGTTTTGTGAACAAGAGGCAGGATTGGTTTGATGACAAGGATGATAAAATGTCGTGCCTCATCAATGAAAAACAGGAAGTCTATCTATCCTTTCTTCAAGATTCATCTTGCATCATGAAGAAAGTTCATTCACAGGAACGTCAGCATAAATATCAGGTACAAATAAGAGAAATTAAGAAGATCTGATGGCAACAAAATGTTCAGGAACTCCAAAGACTTTCCGACACTCTCGATCTGAGGAACATTTATGTTGGCATAAAAGCACTTTCTGGGCCTACTCGCTCTTCTTCTGGAACTCAAAGAACAGCAGACAAAACAGACAGTGAGCATATCCTGGAATGCTGGAAGAAGCACTTCAGCATGCTGTGGATATTCTTCGAGAAGTGCCAGAAAAACCCCAACAGCCATGCATGGCAGCCCCCACCTACGTACCAAGAATTCAGTGAAGCCTTGAATAAACTGAAACCTGGAAAAGCTCCCGGTAAGACAACATTACTTCGGAGTTAATTCCGAGTGGTGGTTTGCCCCTGAAGACAAGGCTCTTGATGCTCATCCTCTGGATTTAGGAAACCAGAAAAGTTCCCGGTGACTTTGAGAATGCCACCATTGCCATCATCTTCAAGAAAGGTGACTGTAGTGTTTGTGACAACTATCATGACATATCTTGGCTATCAATCGTTGGAAAGATTTTCGTGAGAATTCTGCTTACTCTCCTACAAGTTGTCTCTGAAAAGATCCTTCCAGAATCTATATGTGGTTTTAGTACTTTCCAAGGCATAACAGATATGATCTTTGCAAGGCAGCTTCAAGAAAAATGCCAAGAGCAGCAAAAGCCACTCCTTTTAGATAAAACCTTCAATTCTATCTTGAATCTTGTTATGTGGGCAGTGCTGAGATATTATGGCTGCCCTGACAATTTTATAGATCTGATACAGGCATTCCATGATGGCATGTCTGGTAGGATTCTCCATCAAAACGGCATTCAGATGTCTTCCCAGTCACTCACGGAGTTAACAGGTTTGTGTGCTTGCTCCAACACAATTTGCTCTTTACTAGGTTGCCATGCCTTATGAAAAACACAGGCATGGAGATCATATACGGTTTCAATGGAGGACTCTTCAATCTAGCTAGACTATGATCCCAATGACTAACTGAAGTCATCAGGATAAAGGAAATGCAGTATGCTGATGACACTGCATTGTCTGCCCAAATACCAGAAGGGCTACCAACAGTTGGTCAACTGTTTCAAGAGTGCCTATGATCGTTTTGATGTAACCATCAATGCTGAGAAAACCAAACTTGCACAACCTGTCCGAAAGGACATCCCTTCCACAGTTTAATATGACTATCTCAGATTCAACACTGGAACAGATAGACCATTCATTTTTTCTACCTTGATAGTATCCTGTCCAGGAACTGGACATCATTAACAGAATCAGTGCTGCCCACATTGCCTTCAGTAGTGTATCACATCGGGTCTTCAAAAAAAAAAAAAAAAAAACTAACAATTCGTACAACGCTTATGGTATACCAAACTGTTGTTATATCCATGCTACTGTATAGCTGCAAAACTTGGACCCTCTATCACAAGGATATCATAAAACTTGGGCGCTTTCACCAACAGAAGGGAAGATCCATCTTGAACATCAAGTGGGACGACTATGTCACCAACACTGCAGTTCTGGAGAATGCGCATGCCAATTGAAAGGAAGCCTCCATTATAGATAGAAGCAACCAATTTGAATGGATAGGACATTTCCACTGTATGAATGGTTCCAGGATATCTCGCCAAGTTCTTTATGGTGAAATTAGCTCGGGTACAAGATCTTATGGACCTTTGAAGTGATCAGGAATAAACCCACAAACCTGGGAGGATACTGACAAAGATAGACTGCTATTGATCACCTTGAAGAAGAAAGCTGGGAGGAATGAATAGGCTATGCGTCAAGCTCAATCAAACTTGACTACACCCTCCTCCATTTGTTCAGTGTAATATGTGTGGTCACATGTTTCATCAGACACACATTCAAGGACTGTAGTAAGACTGAAGAGGACTCGCAGGATAACATCTGTATACTCTGATACAAGAAACTGCCAATGACTACTTTTCATGTCCATCAGCATAGCTAGAATTTGGATCCGAGTCTAGTTCTATGTGAGTTTATGTGGTTTCCTTGCAAAGCCGAAGAAAACTTCAGTGTTACATCTCCTGGTTGGATTCTTATTTGTCTTTCCTGGGTTTCACTCTTATTGCAGAACATTCATAATGGTACTTGCCCTTACTATTAAAATTGGAAGAGCTTTCACAAACCGGATTTTACTTGCTATGTTCTACCTTCCTAATAATTATAATAAATCTAACACACAAACCTCACAATTGGGTCTCAGAGGACACGTGTGTCCCAAGAACAAGCACTACTGGGCTAATGGTCTGCTGGTTATGGAGGACAAATGGCCAGCATGATGATATCCTTTTAGGCCAAGGACCACTACTTCTCACATCAAGCAGCAACTCAATTGTCCTCACAAGGCAATGCATACACAGTTCTAGCCTTAAAACATATTTTAAATTTCCGGCAAAGCTGGGGCTTCGGGTGATAGGCAAGCACTTTACTCCTACACCACTGGGTTGCCTCATATCACTAATAGTGAATATTGAATAATACATTCTGAATCTTTTGAATAATTATCTGTGCAATTTTATTATTCATATACCAGAGGTAGTAGAAAGATTTATGTAGATGACAGATGAATTAAAATATCTTGAACTGTCTCCTGATTCAATGTATGAAGAAATCAACAGGATTCAAGTTGGGAGGACATCCTTAATGAGACATCTAATGTTGAACAAGAACATACCATTGTTGTGCTAATGAGCCAGGTATCAAACTTATTACGTACCGATCTTGACATACGGGTGTGAAACGTGGGCGACGAGGAAGAGAGATGAGAGCAGATTTCAGGCAGCTGAAATGAGATTTGTCCGGAGTATGATCAAAAAGACGAGGCATGAAAGATAAAAGAACAATGGTAGTAGACTATGGGACAACACACCATCGTCTAGATTATGGTGGTATGGCCACCAGGATACTAGAGTTGCAAATCAAGGAGAGAACATTGAAAGGAAAACCCAGGATGCAATATGCCAACATAAAAATGTCTGATGTGGAGAAGAGAGGGATAGATCCAGTGATCATTGAGGAGAAGAAATGCAAATATCAAATATAGTGGAGGGGCTGCATTCAGTAAGTACCTGGAGTGACATGAGATATGTTTTTAATAATGTAGATTTATTAAGATGCTCATGTGGTAACAATTTCCCACAATATTCATGTACAGTAGAATCCAAACTGATTGGGGCCGAGGATAATTTGGTTTCTCAAATAAAAATACATACGATGAGCAGTCTAGACCCTGGCAAAGTGGTCATGTAGTTAGCACAAAAGAAAAAACAAATTAACTTATTATTTTGTTTACCTTGCAATTGCCGAATCCAAAATGTAGGCATGCTATGTACATTTACAGCCATTTTTGAAAATGATAGAGAATACAGTTTTCCTCACCATTCTTACCGACTTCACTTCTCATCCATTTTCCAAGATAACTAAAACATCTCTCATTTCTTGTAACGTTATATTAAAATTCATGTGAGATGCCATAGGAGTCAATAACACAGGAAGACTGAAATTTCCTTCCATTTCTTTTGTATGCTTGGTCTTCACACCTAGACGAGAGGTGTAGTCGAGGAGTGGGTATCAGAAGTAGTGGAAAGGAAACTTGCTCACTATACAAGCACCTCGCACATTATGAACCATCCCATCACAGAAACAATGTCGTCGACAGTGGTAGAGTATACAGTCCCAAGGAATTCAGCATTGAATGCAAAACTGTAAAATGGCCCCTACATTTTCTATATGACAAAGATAAACACACCGAAGGACAAGAACAATCTTTACTTGTGTAATGGTCGTCATCACAGAATAGCAGCACCACCCTTAATAGTTTCTTTCATAAATCAAGTATTTTAAAACCCTGCAAAAAAGATGCACAATATTTTTCAAAACAGTATTTTTTCTGTGGCCAGTTTCCTTTACCTTTGTCATTTGAACTCCATGCCAATGCCATGCCATTTAGTTCAACTCTAGATCAACAGGAGCTTAGTGTTATTCCCCGTAACTCATATATAAAAAGCTTGTAGTTTAACGTGACCGTTAATCGCGAGATCATGAGCCACGGGACCTCCTTTTTACGTGGAATCCGAACCACAGGACATGGCATTTCACTTCGAAAATCTCACATGCATTGACCGGGAATCGAACCCGGACCACCTTGGTGAGAGGCATACAGCTAGACCGCTGAGCCACCACGCCCCCAACTCATATATAACTTTCCTGACTGTAAATTACAATCACAGTTCCAATCTGTGAAAAGGGATTTTTTTGTTTTGTCCAGGTAACTATTGGCCTGTATCTTTGGTGCCAATAGAATATGGTATGATACAGCAACTATCCTACTACTTCGAAAATAATAATTAATAACGTTAAAATCAGATTCAGCTAGTACAGCAGTAGGATTTCACGAGAATGAAACAACTAATTTCCAGTCTCATTTATTTGTGACACACTTTTGGAACTTAGAAAAGCATTTGATACTGTATCTCATGACATACTATAGGGTTACCACATAGAAAAGAATGTTTCAACGCGCATGCGAGTAGGGGAGAGTGTTTCCAGCTCTCGTCTCTGTCCACTGCTAGTCTTTCTTCTGTGCATGTGTGTCAAGTAGGGGAAGTGTCTCTCTCTCATTCTCGCTGCTAGTGGTTTCCTTGTCGTTGGACCTTGTGAAGTCGTGTATGGAGGGGGAGCTCTTCAGCAGCAACTTACGGTCAGTCCCGCCTCCAACATTCTTTTCTATGCGGTACCCCTATAATTGCTAAGCCTAAATACTACGGAGTTAAGAGATCAGGAATTAACATTAATTAAACCATATCTTACTGACAAAAAGCAAATGGTGGCAGTGGAAAACCACAGCTCAAATATACTTCAGCATAACCACTGGTGTGGTTCAAGATTCTGTTACTGGGCCATCTCTTTGCCTTGTGTATATTAAGGAAGAAAGTTTGTAGTTTTACATGCCCGTTAATCTCACGATCATGAGCTACGGTGCCTCCTTTTTATGTGGAATCCGAACCACAGGACATAGCATTTCACTTTGAAAATCTTGCATGCATTGACCGGGAATCGAACCCGGTAAGCCGTGGTGAGAGGCCAACAGCCTGACCACTACGCCACCACGCCCCTCTCTCTCTATATTAATAACCTTTCCAAGAATCTGCCAGATAAATCAGTACGTTATGCCGATGACATATTTTTGCCATTTACCTCATTACCCGATTTTCTAATATACACTGTAGGGATTTAAACACTTACAGTCAAGGACAAGGGATGGCCATGAAAAATCACAACAGCAGTACTGTCAGTGTCACAAGAAACAGCTCGCACTAAGGAGTCTACGTAGATATCTTCAGAGATATCTTCAGGAGATAAATCCTAAATCATAAGCCACAGATCTTTTACAGCAGTCATTACTTTTTTGTGTTAGGCTTTTATCGATTCTTTGTTTTTGTTAATTTTTTCTTTTGAATTTTTTGTTTTCAGTTATGTTTTAACATTTTAGTTTTTGCTTTATAGTGTTCGGTTTTAATTTTTGCTTTCTGTTTTCGGCTTTTGCATTTTTTTCCCATCTAGCAGATCAAGTAGATTAAGGAAATATCTTTTGTTTTCAGAAGGCTGAAAGATTCAACCAACAGCACCTTTCATAATACCGGTACACTCGTATATTGTCCTTATGATAGTGGTTGGTATTATATAACCATTGTTATATAAAGGCTGGATTTAGACAGCTCCTTAACCCGGTCCATGAGTCAATCCTAATTGGCTACATGGATAATTCTTGCCAGGCGCGTCCACGTCGTGGGGGTGGGCAACGGTACTGTAATATACCATGGAACTACAGTACCGGCTAAGTTCTGGTGAGGACCCAGTCCTATGGGGTATAACATAGGCCCCGTGCACAGGGTTACGTGCGAAGACCTCAACGGAATCTACAGCGAAGAAGATGGACTTCAGAACGGTGGAGATTGCGAAAGAGGCAACCCAGTACTCAGGGAATAGTATGAGTACAGCATCAATCGGCAGCGTCTGTTTCCCAGGTTAGGGGCGGCTGCAAGGGCGTCTGTTCTCCATGTTAGGGGCGGCCTGAATAATAGCTGGCAGTAGCTTCATAAAATGCCTTTGGGAGTGGCGACCCCATCGTAATAATAGCCTAAAATGGATATGGCACTTCCAATGATTCGGAAAAGGCTAGGGCGTACCCTGCAGGCGACGCGCAGTTCCTTTGGTACTGGGGGAACTGTGAGAAATAGGCGACCAGTAACCGAAATGAAAGTGGGAATCATGAATGTCATGACCTTGACAGGCAAGGTGGAGGAGGTGGTAGACTTCATGGAGAGGGAGAAGGTTGGAATGATGGGGCTGAGTGAAGTGAAATGGAAAGGTAAAGGAAGGAAGAAATTGAGGAAAGGATATACATTATACTGGAGTGGTGGCCAAGAGGCAAAAAATGGCGTGGGACTGATAACCTCGAAACAACTGGAGGAGTATGTTGAAGTGGTAGAGTGTGCGAGTGACAGAATAATGAAAATTAGAATGAAGATGAAGAATGACGTGATGGACTTCATACAAGTGTATGCACCACAGACTGGAAACAGAGAAGAAGATATTGCAGTATTCCTGGAGGACGTAGAAAGAGTAATCTCAGATGTAGAAGTGGTGATCATGGGAGACATGAATGCACAAGTCGGAATTGAGAGACAAGGAAAGGAAGAAGTCGTTGGACCATATGGATATGGGAAAAAGAACCGGGAAGGAGAGGAACTTGTAAACTTTTGTGAAAGGAATGGACTGATAGTGGGTAATTCATGGTTTCGGAAGAAAAACAGCAGGAAAATTACGAGATATGGGTGGGGTGATAGAAGAACAAAATCAGTAATTGACTACTTCCTGGTGGAAAGGACAAATCGCAGAAAGCTGATGGATGTGACAGCTTTACCAGGAGAAGCATTTGATGGGGACCATAGAGCTGTGGTGGCAAAATTTAGATGGGGAAAATTGGAAAACCTAAAGGAGATCAGAGAAAGTAAAATAAAAGTATGGAAATTGAAAGACAAAGCTGTACAGGAAGATTTTCAGGAGAGATTGAAGCAACAAATCCCAGTTACTGAAGTGGAAAATGTAGAAAAGGAATGGTCCCTCTTTAAAAAGGCATTTGCTGGTGCAGCAGAGAGTGCTTGTGGTAGGACGTCAACAAGAGTGAAAGAGAAGGAGACACCGTGGTGGAATGAGGAAGTGAGGAAAGCAGTGAAAGAAAAGAAGTCTGCATGGAAAGAATGGAACCGAGATCAAACAGAAGAAAGCAAAAGGAAGTATCACGACAGCAAACGGAGGTGTAAGAAAGTGGTAGGAGAAGAAAAGAAGAAAAGTTGGGAAGAATTTACACGAAGAATGGAAACAGATGTAAGTGGCAGTAAAAGGATGCTGTATGGGCTTCTAAGAAGTAAGAGGAAAGAAAGAGTTACTACAAAGCTGGTGAAAAAGGAAGATGGAGAGTTGTTAACACACCCAGAAGAGATAAAGGGACGATGGAAGGAGTATTTCGATAAGCTATTGAATGTGAGCAATTGTACTGGTGAGATCGAAGTGACACAGCCTGACGACTCTATAACAGAAGATGATATAACAATGCTGGAGGTGGAATTAGCAGTACAGAAAATGAAGATGGGAAAAGCAACAGGGGTGGATGAAATCAGTGTAGAAATGATAAAGGCTGCTGGACCTGTTGGTATGCAATGGCTGTATCGACTGCTAAAGTGTGTGTGGAAACGGAAATGTGTACCAGAAGACTGGGAGAAAGGGCTAATAATACCAGTGTTTAAGAAAGGGGACAAGAAAGTGTGTGATAACTATAGAGGGATCACCCTCATATCACAGATAGTAAAAATACTGGAAAGGATATTAGAAAGAAGAATGAGGAGAAAGGTGGAAGGAGAGTTGCAAGAGGAACAGTATGGCTTCAGGAGTGGAAGATCCACAGTGGACCCAATCTTTAGCTTGAGGCAGGTGATGGAAAAGAACTGGGAATATGGAGAGGATTTGATCATGACTTTCATAGATCTGGAAAAGGCATATGATAGTGTCCCCAGAGAGAAGGTATGGGAAACCATGGTTAAGAAGAGACTGGGAAGAGAAATGTTGGAAATGGTGCAAGCAATGTACAACAATTGTGTTAGCAGGGTACTGACCCCAGTTGGAAAGACAGATTGGTTTAGGAACAAGACTGGACTAAGACAGGGGAGTGTGCTATCACCTCTTTTATTCATAATGGTAATGGATGAAATTGTAAAGGAAACAAAGGAAGCATATGGACATAAAGAAATGAAGTTACTATTATTTGCAGATGATATTGTGGTCTGGGGAAGGAACACCGAAGAAGTGCAAAAACAACTAGATGCACTAAACGAAAATATTCAGAAGTATGGCCTGAAAATCAGTATAGAGAAAAGCAAGACCATGGTGATGACAAGAGGGGAAAGACAAGGAAAGGGCACTGTGAAAATTGGAAGTCAGAGTTTGGAAATTGTGGACACGTTCAAATACCTAGGAAGTGAATTGATGCAAACTGGTAGGTTGGACATGGAGATTGGCAGGAGGGTACAGCAGAGCAATGCATTCTACCAAAGTGTAAGAAAACTTGTTTGGGATAAGGAAGTACCAAGGAAAAGCAAGGAGGTAATGTATAAAATGTACTATGTACCCATATTAACTTATGCAGCTGAGACTTGGACCCTGACGAGCAGGCAAGAGAGTAGAATCCAAGCCAGTGAAATGAAATTCCTACGAAGTATGATAGGAAAGACAAGGAAAGACAGAGTGAGGAATGAAGATGTTAGGAAGGAAGTTGGGATGGGAAAACTAAATGAGAAAATTGAGAAGAATAAACTAAGGTGGTTTGGACATGTAAAGAGGATGGAGGAAAATAGAATACCAAGACAGATGCTGGAGGTGAAGTGCAAGGGTAAGAGAGCAAGGGGAAGACCTAGAACAAGGTGGATCGATTCAGTGAAGAACAGCGTGATAAAAAGGAATCTGGACTGGGACAAGATCGTGGAAGAAGAATTGTGGAAGGAAAGAGGAAAGTGGAGAAGTGCCATAAATACCCCGACCCGGCAGGAGCTGGATAAGGGGAAATGATGATGATGATGATGATGTCTTATATAAAGAGTTAATGTGCATGAGTGAGGGAGTGAGAGAGAAAGAAAGTAAGGAGAGAAAGAGAGAGATGAGAAAGAAAAACAAAGTACCTTTCTTTCACACAGGTACTGACCAGGATTTTGAGCTGCAAAGGAGGGGGAGCTGTACATACACAGTATACTTAGAAGTAACTCACCCAACACGCTGATCGTAACAATTGAAGAGCGCTTGATGAGACAACTCAATGAGCAGGATGTAGACAGTAGCCATGACCAGCAGTAGGATTCCCTTCACAAGGATCGGTAGGCGCAAGAACACTGCCACTGCCAGGTAGCCGAGAGTGCAGGACAGTACGATATACTGAGGCAAGGGGCACGCCCTGTGGTCCTGGCTGAGAGAGTCCAGCGTCACGTTACTCGTCGAGTCCAGCTTGCATGGCAGTGGGATGTCCGAGCGACAAGTGAACTGAAACACGACCATTAAGTTGTCCAACTTTTCATCGACTAGACATGAAGAATATCAGAACACCATATCTGGTTGATATGGAGTGTATACATAGAAGAGAGACACAATACAGCACCAGTGTCAGCCAGTGAAATTTACTTACTTTATTATAAACTAGCTCGTCGTACAAGTCATTGACAGGGTTGCATTGCAAGGGTAATAAAAAATAGCATTCAGGAGACTGGTGATAGGGGTTAGTTCACATGGGGTCAGAAATAATAAACATTAAACAGCTGATAAGAGAAATAAACTATCAGCCAGCACGCAAACTCCACCAAAATTAGCTTTTTAGAAATACTATTTGTCTTTTGGCCTTCTTAGCCATGCAGCCAGCTCCAATTTAATTTATTAGCCTATAGGCTTATGAGATCACTTTTTGCCCGTGCGTGCCCCCCCGCCCAAATAAAATTTAAACGGCCTAAGCGATTTGAATGAAAGTCAGTAAGGACATACAACCACCTCGTCCGACCTTGACAATATCTTTTAAATTTTCACCAATCCAACATGGCGGCCGCTCGCAATATTTCACCGGCATTCTACCTAGGTATATCACCGAAACTCGTATAACAGATATCACCCTGAAATTTTGTACGTTGATAAAGTGTATTACTATGGTCACTTATGTGACTTTCAAGAGCCTTTTAAGTACAAAACCAACATTATGCCAAGCAAATTTAGAATATTTAAATAAAATTTTCTCGCGATTTAATCATCTGAGGTCAGGGAAACTTCGTACAGTAAATGTTTATACACAATTTAATATACTGGCATCTGCTTTACTTCAATTTTATTGTTTTTATAACCACAAGATAGCAGCTGTGCAAAATCATAAAATTAAGTTTATATTGATTGTGTCCTAATCATGTGATAGAAGTGAATGTATGACCAAGGAACCTACAAAATAATCTTCATCTAATGGTACTTAACTCATTGACCACCATATAGAACAATCCAACATGGTAACTATCTGAAATATTTAGACGGTTCTCAATAACTATGAATCTACAGTATTACAGAAATCAAACAGATTTGGTACCGGTATGCTGATAAGAGACTGCTAACATAAGTTCATATATGGGACTCTCAGTAACCTGATGACCACAAAACCAACATGGCGGCAAAGCAAAATTTAAATATTTAAATGGATTTTTTTCGCGACTGACTCATCCGAGCGATGTGAAATTTGGCACATACAAACCTTAATATATTGAATTTTATGAGAACTTAAAAGATGGCAGCTGTGCAAAATTTTTAAACTCTTGTTTCTATTTCTTGTCTCCTAATCAAGCAAGAGAAATGCAGTTTGGTATAATGGACTATCATTAAATTATTCATCTGCTGGCATATAATTCAATAGCATATATATGTGTTGGTGAAATAGACATCAATCGGTATCGACCGCCACCCGGCTCGAAAGGCGCACTAGCGCTTTCAATTAAATTTTCTTCAGTTCGTTTTTGATCAATTCTCTACTTAACGCTTTTTTATTTCTTTCCTCTCTTACAAAGATTCAACATCCCATCAGCTTTTTCTTTGTATACCAGCTAGACTAGATGCCACCAAAAATTATTATTTCGCGTAAGTTTTATATACAAGCACGATCATGGATATATACAAATATTTTTACGAAGATCTTTCTTCCTGCAATTTTTCAAGATATTTCAACCAAAAATGTTTAATTTTTCCAGAAAGAATAAGACCTTTCGTCCCTCAATGTTGATCATGGGAGCAGCCATGTTACACAGATTACGACAGCAAACTTTCAACTCATCCGCCCTATTCGATGGAAACTGATATGGAATATTCATATCACATCAACTTATGTCCATTAGAAGACATTTTTGAATCAATATTAATCATGAAACAAGTACCAAACAAACATAATTAATAGTGCATTATCTCTGCAGCCAAATAATATTTTAATATGTTCATACATTTAGGAAAATGAGTCCTAAAGTTTGATACAGTCAGTCACAGATTTTTAATCACATTGAACTCTGTTTTTACATATGCAAGGTCAATGGGCCAATGTCCCATCAAAGCATTAATGAATGCACATCCAACAAAGAAGACCAATGACAGGCCCCGCCCATAATTAAGTTTTGTTGAGTGTATCTTATGTACAATTTTTAAACATTATTTATCATATATTTGCAAGTAATATATTTTTAAAATAGTTCAACACATTGATATGGAATATATAAAGTGTATTTGTTCTTCATGCAATATGTGTCATATAACATGAAAGTGTACTTATAGTTGTCAGGCAGGCTGAAGAAGAGGTAGAATACCCCGAAACATGTAGCTGTAACAATATCTTAACAAAGTGTATTGAATAGGCAGATCAAATAAATTATTTTTCCTGTAATAATTTGTGTCAATACGGGCCAATATGAGCAACATTACGAATAACATTTAATCGAGCGTTACGTTTCATTGCCGCTTTAAAACCTCTAACAGGTTATGGGCCCAGGCAATTGGCACGGATTTAAATAACTGGATACAGGTAACTTAGTGGGATCAAACCGACACGCAAAGAGAAGGACGCGACGGGTCGGCAGACATCTTGTTCTCTCGAGAAGCTTCTACACATCGACGAGCGAGATGGAACAAACACAGTCTTCTCGAATATTGTGTGCTTGATCGTGAGTGAGCAGTGAAAAAGCCAATCGAGAGCGATTCGGACAATAACACGCGACTTTTCGGCTTATCGCGAGTGTTTCGGACAATAACACGTGACGTGAGAAAAGCGCGCGACATAATATTTTTTAGGCCATTTTGCGAGTGTTTCGGACAATGACACGCGACATAGCAAATTTTAAACAATCTTGAGTGTTTCGGACATAGACACGTGGCACGATTGAAGTGAGACAATGAATTCAAACGGTGTAGTGCGCATCGAGGCCTTAGGGCGAGTTAATGACAACACCTGGAAAATGCAAATGCGCGCCATATTGATAAAGAATGACGTGTGGGGTTATGTCAGCCGCCAGATCGTCAAACCCGAGCTGGGTGAGCACAATGCAGCGCAAGTGACCGAGTGGACGACTAAGGATGAAAAGGCCATGGCAGACCGAATCCTGTCCATCGGACCAAGCCAGCTAAGTTGGTGAAGAACTGCAGGTCATAAAACGAGATATGGCAAAAACTTCACGATACGTTTCAGTCAGAAGGGCCGGCTCGCAAGGCCACGTTGTTGAAGAGTCTAACCTTGCAAAAGATGACTGAAGGTGGCGACATCCGTGAGCACCTCAACAAGTACTTCGACTGTGTCGACAGTTAGCTGACATGGAGGTAGTTATCAACCCGGACGAACTTACCATCAAGATTCTGTACAGTCTGCCGGCAAGTTTTGAAAACTTCAGAATTGTCATCAAGAGCCGGGACGATCTACCGAAGCCTGAAAATCTACGTACGAAGATAATCGAAGAATACGATGCCCGAGTTGCCTCGTCGACTCCGATGATAGATCAAGGCTCCATGTATGTGAAGAAAACAGGTCCTTCAAGGAAACCACGGTCGAAGCCTCAAAACAAAAACAATGGCAATTCCGGTGGTAAGAGTGACGAGGAGAAATCGTTTCTGTACAAATGCTCAAAGTGCGGAATCAAAGGCCATAAGGCAGCGGACTGCAATGTCAAGGTCAACAAAATACCAGCTGTCGGAGGCGTCACTCTTATCAGTAGAGGGACATGATATGTGTCAGATCGCGACGAGCAGTGTCGAAAACCTGTGGTGTCTCGACAGTGGGTGCACGTCTCATCTGTGCAGCGATGCGACTGTGTTTACAGAGATGGACAAGGGTGAGACTGGCAAACTGAAGTTAGCAAGCAGCGTAACTGCAGAGATAAAGGCCCGAGGAACTGCGAAATTTGCAACAAGTGAAGACGGTAAAACTTGCAACGTTACTCTCGATGAGATTTTGCACGTTTCTGAGATCCAGTCTCCAAGATGACAGACCGTGTACTACGTACAGGACAACCCACTGGAAACAAGTGAAAACGCAGTGTCAGAAGACAAGCGCGACGAGAATGTGGCGCAGCTGTGGCATCGAAGGATGGGTCACGTCAACTTTCGTGATCTCGATGCGGCAGTGAAGAGCGGATCCAACTGAAAGGGAGATGTGGAGATCTAACTCGTGGCATTTGCACAAAATGCGAAATGACTCGAATACCTTTCCCGAAAGAGTCAAATCGTGTGACTGGTAAACTCTATGTTATTCACACAGATGTTTGCAGCCCCATGCGTGTTGTGTCGAATGGTGGATCCAAGTACATGATCACATTTACGGACGACTACTCGAGATGGACAGAGGTACGGTTTATGAAGACGAAGTGCGAGGCGTTGCAAATATTCCGAGAGCACAAGGCTTTCACTGAGAATCAGCACGGTCTGAAAATAAAGTGCGTACAGTCCGACAATGGATGTGAATATGTCAACAGGAAATTTGACGAGTTCTTAAAATCCGAGGGGATCGAGCACCGACTCATCTGAGGAACCGATGTCCAACCAAAAAGTTAAACGGGAAGACTCCATTTGAGTGCTGGTTCGACAGAACTCCGACTGTGCACTCTTTGAAGGACTTTGGGAGCAAGGTGTTCTGCCTTGACAAAACCCCAAACAAGGGGAAGTTTAGCCCTCGCTCGAAAGAGGGAATTTTTTGTTGGATACTCGGAGCAGTCGAAGGCTTACCGTATCTGGATTCCTGAAACGAAGAAGATAGAGATCACGAGAGAGATTGCTTTTCGTGAGAAGATGACCGCGCCAGAGAAATCAGTCAATGATCTGTTCCCGTGTGACTCTCCGGACAAAGATGGCGTTGAACCAGAGGATCCGATCCAAGAATTGGAGTTCGAGCTGGTGTCGAGAGACGAAAGGCTGGCAGAAAACCGACCTGATATTGGTGAATGGGAATTCCCCGATGGCTTCAGAGGCTCTCCTGCCTGCGATTATTTTGCTCCCGACCAAGATGGTGATCCTGATCCAGAGGTCCAACCCAATGAGCAACAAGCAGAACCACCTAGGAGAAGAGGCGGACGGCCTCGGTTGATTAGAACTGGGAAACCTGGGCGACCCCGCTAGGACCACGGTGATCGACAAGGGGGAAGCGGCTAACATCGCTGAAATCCCAGTAACCCAGGCTATTTCCGGAGGTGACTTACCTACGTGGACCGAAGAGATGTCAGAAGAAGCGGTTTCGCTGATTCGGAACAACACGTGGAAGCTGGTCGACCGTCCCAAGGGGCAACGTGTGATAGGCAGCAGATTCGTTCTCCAGAATAAGTTTAACCCTGCCGGCACTATCAGCAAGCGGAAGGCGCGCGTTGTACCGAGTGGATTCACTCAGAGACCAGGAATAGAGTTTCACGACATGTTTGCTCCAGTCGCAAGGCTGAGCGCGATAAGGACTCGGTGGCGTTAGCTGTACAGGATAATCTAAAGATCCGACAGCTAGACATCAAGACAGCGTACTTGAACGGAGAAGTCGAGGAGCAAATCTTCATGGAGGCCCAGGACCACTTCGAGGACGTTCTTGCCCATACCATTCAAGACGAGTCGGTTGACGAGACTGTGCGAATGACCACAGATGAGATGCTGGAGAAGTTGACGAATCGTGACGTGGTGTGCTCACTAAACAAAGCGTTGTACGGACTGCGACAGACAGGACATGCTTGGTATCACCAGCTCGAGGAAGAGATGAAAAATCTCAAGGCAACTCGCTCAGATGCAGATCCATGCATGTACCACATAGGACCAGTCGAATTTAGGATTTATATAATCATCTACGGCGACGACATGATGATCATAGCTCGAGACGACAAGAAGATCGACGAGGTGAGAGACTTCCTGAATACTAAGTTCGAGATCAAGGACTTGGGGGACGTACAATATTGTCTGGGGCTGGAGTTCAAGAGGAGAGCCAACCAGATGAAGCTGAGCCAGAAAGTATATATACACGAGGTTCTCGAGAGATTCGGAATGCCAGAGTGCAGGCCTGTCAGCACTCCCATTGATCCAGATACGAAGCTGCAGAAAGAAGACATGAACACTGGCGAACAAACGGAGAGAGTCTCCTATCGACAGTTGATAGGAGCTCTTATGTACCTGTCAGTGGGAACGAGGCCGGACATATCCCATGCAGTCAGTTCTCTCTCTCAGTTCAACAACTGTCACTTACAGCAGCACTGGGAGGCTGCAAAACGTGTTTTGCGATACCTCGCTAACACACGTGATCTCTGTCTCCTGTACTCCAAATCAAGCAATCCTGCGGTGATGTACGTGGACGCCGACTGGGAAAACTGCCAAGTGGATCAAAAATGGTACACCGGATACGCGTTCACCTTAGGCGGCACTGCAGTGAGTTGGGAGTCCAGGAAGCAGCCTACTGTGGCCCTGTCTTCGATGGAGGCCGAATACATGGCCTTGACAGAAGCAACCAAGGAAGCCCTACACATAAGGAAACTCCTGAAGGACTTCGGAAAACCAATAGATGTTGTCCCAGTGAAGAACGACAATGTAGGTGCGCAGAAGCCGACGTCGAATCCTAGGTTTCATTCACGGACGAAGCACATCGACATCAGGCACCATTTCATCCGAGATGCCATACCAAAAAGGTGGTTTTGGTGGTGTACACTCCAACGGATGAGATGCCTGCCGACATATTGACGAAAGGATTGTCACGGCCCAAGCATGAGAAATGTGCTCACGGCCTTAGCTTGAGACCACATGCACCAGGATGCCTCCGGCTGTTGGTCGAGGGGAAGTGTTGGTGAAATAGACATCCATCGGTATCGACCGCCACCCGGCTCGAGAGGTGCACTAGCACCCTCAACTAACTTTTATTCAGTTCGTTTTTGATCTATTCACGGCAACGATGCTTTTAAACAGTTCTTGTATTTTGTGATAAATAAATCAGTTTAATAACATTTAATCGAGTGTTACGTTTCATTGCCGCTTAAAAACCTCGAACAATATGAAAGAATCCTACATGGCATCCATACAATATATTTAATTGACTCACAATATCTCCAAGACTACTTATACAATCAAACTGAAATATTTTATGGTGTAAGACAACTATTAACTAAGTACATACTGTATATGCGACTTTCAAAATCCTCATTCATTCATGTTCTCAATCCGTAGATTGGTCGGCAGCAATCTTCCTCTTCCGTTCTTCCCTGTCGCCAAGTGATTTTCAAATATTTCAAGTGAGTTTTCTGGAGATCTAATCACCCGAGAGCAAGGATGTTAAGAACAGCGAATCTTTATTCAGAGCTTAGTATAGAGACATCCCATGTTCAATTGTTTTCAAAAATTCAAGATGGCACGAGTTCAACATTTTAAAACCCATTGCTTTCTTTTCTAGTATCCTATTCTAGCGATTGAAGAGAAGATTCGTATGATCGGCTATTATAATAACTATAATATAATGGTACTAAATTCGGTAGCTTACTTTTCTTAATTCATAGGAGCCATGCATTTGACGTTTCTTAAATTGAACCCCCCTGACTAGTTACAGGAAGATGCCATCTTGCGTCTCGCGGGAGGAGTCTTAATCACTGATACTAAAATTTATATATTCTAGCACATATTTTCTCATGTAATGTAATGGTGGAGACATACTGTAGGTCATGTACCAAAAACTATTAGCATATATCACATGGAAAATCCTTTTAATAGCCAGGAGGGTTTTTAATGGAAAAGATGATGATGATGATGATGATTGTTTTTTTAAGGGGCCTAACATCGAGGTTATCGGCCCCTGATGAAATGAAATGGCGTGAAATGAAAGGATGAAGATAAAAAACAGCTCACTGCTATGGATGAAACGAAAATGGTTTAGATAAAATAGACAGTGAGCCCCAACAACTATGCCTAATGTAGCAGGGAAAATACTTACAAAAAGGAACTCAGATTGAAACTACTCACCAAATGGAGAGCGGTAATACATACATAAGGGAATAGATTGAAACAAAAACGCACAAAATGTAGGTTAAGTCCAAAATACGTACAAAATGCAACGTACAGTCGAAATACCTACAAAATGCAAGTGAAATCAAAATACTTACAAAATGCAAATGAGATTGAAAATACGCACAAAATGTAATGGAGATTCAAAATACCCACAAAATTGCAATTGAGACTTAACTACTTGAACAAAGCGGGGTAGGTTGAAAATACAAAATGCAATTGAAATTCAAAAAACTCACAAAAGCCCCGGCCCGGATATTGAAAGACTTACTAAAAAGCAATTTAGATTGTCAATCCTTACAAAATGCAATTGAAATTGAAAAACACTCACAAAATGCAATCTAGATCGAAAAGACTTACAAAATGCAACGTAGATTAAAAATACCTACAACAACAAAAAATCGCTAAAAGGGAATTTAGATACACGGGGAACCAAGTAACAAAAACAGTGCGGGAATCTGAAAGAGAAAAGGAAATATAAGGAAAAGAGGAGAGGATTGGAGAGGAGAGGGGAGGGAAGAGGGGAGAGGGTCCGCCCCAAAAGGAAGGGACAAAAGGGGAAAACGGACCCAGCTCAGGAATCCCTCGGGGTCGCCAACTCCCGAACTCACCAGCCGTGAGCCCCTGAGGGTGTAGCATTAGCTAGGGTGCACCAGAAGTGGTGGGGCTACATACACCCTGCCTCCTTAAGGGCCTTGAGCACAAGGCAGGAGGTAAAAGGAAAAGGAAAAGAAAAAGAAAAAGAAGGCTGACCCCTCACAGAAGGAGGGTGTCAGGAAAGATGAGACAAGGGCCAATTAAGGCGGGAAAGGAAGAGACTCCCTAGGCCTCGGATACCCTGATACCGTCGGGGTCGGAAGAGAACAAGAGTTGACCAAGTGAGGTCGACAGGAAAGAAGACGGAGAGGAGCTCGGCACAAGTAAGTGGAAGCAATGCCGGACTCAGCTGGGGCCCCATGGTCGCCAACCCACGCCCACTAGAAGTGAGCCCCTGGGGGTTAATGGAAAAGACCAGTAGGATATATGAAAATAGGCTATTTAGTTCCTCACGGAAGTCTTTGGAGTGGCCTGATGCAAGCCTCTCACTGCATGTTGTGATGAGGATATAATGAATGATGAAGTTGACCAACACTCAGTCTCCAAGTCAGGGGAAATTACAGATAAAAGGTAAAACCCATTACCCAAGGCCCATTAGATCAAAGGAAATCAACCTAGCCACATAGTCGGACAAGTGCAAATTAATTTAAGGACATAATATGGAAAGTAATCCCCAGGGGCTCACAACTTGTGGGACATAGGTCTGCGACCACGGGACGCCAGCTGAGTCCGGCATTGCTTCCACTTACTTGTGCCGGGCGAGCTCCTTTCAGTTATCTTTCCTGTCGGGTTCCCTCGGTCACCACTTGTTCTCTTCCGACCCCAATGGTAGTAGGGTATCCGAGGCCTATGGAGTCTTTCTATTTCCCGCCTTAATTGGCCCTTGTCTACCCTTGGGTGTGGCGAACCCATCATACAAATAGCCTAAATATGATAGTGTTTGAGTCGAGGTCTCGGATGGAGGTCCTTGATTCACGCCACGATCCAGATCATTGGAACCGGGAAATGAAGAAGAAGAATTTGGAAAGTAATACACGTCATACATTCCACATTCCTTACAATTTCACCCAACATGATGAAGCGAAAAAAATTAGGATACCGGTATCTTAACTTATAATTATTGGAACCCAAACAAAGTAGTCTAGAAATGCTAGTAACAATATAAAATAGGGTTTAATTAATGGATCATTAATAAAGTAACTGTCAGCATTTGTTAGAATCAGTTTCTCGGCATTTGTTTGAATCTGTCTCTTTGTTGTAAAAATATGGTAGTTTTCTAAATATTTACATGATCCATGAGTCTCTCGGCCACTCATATGAACTAAAGTCGAAAACCTGCGAGTTTACCTGTCCAGTTGTGATGAATAGTACTCACCACATTGACTTGAGCCACTGTGTAGACCAGTACGATGGTGAAAACCGTGATGGCAAGTCGCAGTACAAAGCTCTGCGAGATGTCCCAGAGGATCCAGCGCAGTCTCACAGCCAGGAGCAGCATCAGCACAACCGAGACCCAGACGAATGCCGTGAGGAACAATAGTAGAAGAATGATGGTCTGGGGCAGGATCACTGCTTGTAGTCCTCCTACCAGCAGCAGCAGGACCAAAGAGCAAGCCAGCGAGCTGCTGAAGCCCAGGTCCATGTCCCCATGATACTGCAACATAACATTAACAATTAGCTTATTGGTCCCTAGAAACAGATGTAGAAGAAAGATGGCTTATGGCAGGATCATGGCTTGCAATCCTTTTATCGGCAGCAGTAGGACCAAGAGCAGGCCAGCAAGCTATTGGAGCCCAGGTACAGGTCTTCATGATAATGCAACATATCAGACCATGAACTCTGGTGTCTTTGGAATCTGTCAGATGTCTATACTAGTGTGTGTTCTAGTATTTGAGGTTAGAACTCGGAAGGAGGCGGCCATACGATTACGTTAAGTACCATCCCGATATTTGCCTTGAGAACTCGGATGGCCGAGGTGGGATCGAACCCAGTTTCTCAGTTACCCTTATGAGGCTGAGTGTATTCCATTCCACCCCTCATACTGGAGTCAGAGATGAGAATGGAATCCAAAACCCTGGGCATAGGACCACTCAAGGTGACAGGAACAAAAGATATGTAGTCAACCCTCACAGAACGAGGGTTTTGGGACCTGAATGCAGGGTCGGTCAAGTAAGGCACAAAAAAGAGAGAGTACAGTATTAAGGGTGCAATTTTTTGTCATGTTATTAAAATTAAATTATTTCTTCAATTCTCAAAGTCACTAGAACAAGAGGGCTTAGTGTCCCTTGCAATCTCTACTTAGGCTGTGTCCCAATACTCAAGTTGTCTGCTATTGACTAGCTGCTAGCTACTATGTGCTATGTGCTATGCACTACGGAGATTTGGGACATGTCTGCTTGATCACAGCCTCCTTCATAGACTTGTGTTCTGAAACGTACTGGACTTACATGCTTGTACCAAACCAACACTCAAGATGGCGGGTGATCTGCTACTCCTTGTAAGCTCTTTGCGCTTTCATAAGCTGTTTTAAATAAACAATACATGAACGATACTATCATGGATGCGCCAAGAAGATCACTTTTTAGCCGAGCCCTAATTATGGTTTGTGTTTGGCTTAAGTCAAAGACAACCTACAATTTACATAACCTACAATTCCGATAAGCTACAATTTCTATGACTTCCTTGACGTAGTCGACAATTAAGCATGCACTTTCGTTCACTACCTACGACAGACTTGATTGCTATGTGCTAAGCAGTATTGGATCAAGACTTCTGACATCACATCCGGTAAAGTAGTCGACTATCTAGTTCACTACGGCTGAAATTGTACTATTGGGACACAGCCTTAGTATAAAACAAAGTCCCCGATTCTTGGATGTTACGGGTAAACTCGAGAACCACTGGATGGATTTTGATGGGGTTTTCACCATTCTGTAAAGGATATCTCGAGGAAGGTTTCTGTAGAAAATAATTTATTTATGATCAAAGGAAGCCGAGCAGTATTGATTTCAGTGGAAAAGTTGAAAAAAAAAACCTGGCGTCCGAGCACTTTGTAAGCTTACGCTGGGCAAACCATTAAAAATATCTAAATACTATGAGTGTAAGAATTGTTCAGCATGAAAAGTTCTCAGTAAGTGCTGTACCTAATATGAAAAGTTCTACAAAAACGTCCGCGAGAGCATATCTTTATCTTCAATACATCGCCCACTATAAATGTTTTTACGTTTTAATTTCTTCCAACCATGTCCATTCAACTACTGAGGCGACAGTAATGTTTACGAGCTAGCTAGGGGCGAGTCTATCATCCCTGTTACAGCCTTGCTAGCGGGCGAACATATTGCCCCAGATACAGCCAAGAGCAAACCGTTGAGTCGTGTTGAATTAAAGTCTTCTGAGAAGGGTGATAGTGTTCGGAGTTTCCCTGGAAGTGCAACTCTGGTTTTCTTCATTTCGCCTGTGAAACACAGTCAAGTTAAGATTGGACGGATGGGGGATTTGTGTTTCATTCACCTCGCCATTCCCTGGAAGTGCAACTCTCATTTCGCCTGTGAACTTTTCGTTCCGCAAAATTCACAGTCAATTTAAGATTGAACGGAAGGGGGATTATATTATATTACATTATACTGATTGGTGTATAATCTCTACTTAGTATAAAACTAAGTCCCCGATTCTTGGATGTCACGGGTAATTTCGAGAACCACTGAATGGATTTTGATGTGGTTTTCACCATTCTGCAAAGGATATCTCGAGGAAGGTTTCTGTAGAAAATAATTTTTTTATGACCAAAGGAAGTCAAGCACAAACGATTTCAGTGAAAAGGTCGGAAAAAAAACTGGCGCCCGTGCGCTTTTTAAGCTTACACTGGGCAAACCGTTAAACATATCTATATACTATGAGTATAAGAATTGTTCAGCATGAAAAGTTCTACAAAAAAGCCTGGGAGAGCATATCTCTATCTTCAATACATCGCCTACTATAAGTGTTTTTACATTTTCATTTCTTCCAACAATCTCCATTCAGTTACTGAGGCGACAGTTTACGAGCTAGCTAGAGGCAAGTCTATCACCCCAGTTACAGCTTAGCTAGCGGACGAGCTTATTGCCTCCGCTACAGCCAGCAGCAAACTGTCGAGTCGAATCGAGTTAAAAACTTTAGAGAAGAGTGGTTGTGTTTGGAGTTTCTCTGGAAGTGCAACTCGGCTTTTCTTCATTTCGCCTGTGAACTTTAAGTTCCGCAAAATTCACAGTCAAGTTAAGATTGAATAGAAGGGGGATTTGTGTTTCATGCACCTCGCCATTCTTAAATTACGTCTGACAAGGATTTGTTGCACATGCATCTCCATGATAATAGAATTAATAGTCCAGTCAGTGATTTTAACCCATCGTGCCGAGACCTAAAACGGATATTGGTCGTTGTTCATTGACATTGGAAAAAAAAGCTCTTATCACGTAATGCATTCATAACGGTTCCCGGGCGAAGCCGGGTCGGGTTGCTAGTCTAAGATAAAGTCTAATAGTCCTTTCAAAGATATACCATCTTCAAGGATATCAAGCAAATTTTGGCCCAATTTGTCCCATTTCTTAATTGTGACTCATTGTAAGTTCTGCAGAGTGTGAATTTGGTCTGGAAGTCAAAAAACAGCTTGTTTTAATCGATCCCAGATATATCCAATGGGGTTCATGTCAGGGAAACAGGAAGGCCACTCCAGTCAGGTGGCACCGTTATCACACATGTATGTGTTCACGAGAGCTGTATGGTGTACATAAGAATTGCCATTCATTAAGCCGAAGTCCTCACCAAACTGCTGACGGTATGGTTCCACTATTGGTTGAGCAATGTCGTCCCTGTACTGTCGAGCATAATTTCTGAAGCCATTTTTCAATGTTTCCTGTACAAACTATAAATTAACAGTTTAGAGAGCCTTGAACAACCACGAGAGAGTGACCCCATATGATACCACCCCAAAATATCAATGTGTCACCACTTTCGTGCACGTGGTTAAAACAGTGAGGTCTCCGCCAAACACATTGCCTGTGATCGTCAGGTGAGTGGCATACATGACATGTCAGTAAAAAGCATCTTATGCCAATGCTATATAGTACAATAAACACATTGTTCATTTATCTAATAAATTATTGAACTCCAGAATGTTTAAACTGGAATGCTCAGCAAGTTACATACTATTGACAGTCAGGAAGAAATTTCACTATTATGCTACCAGGAAAATTACAACATATTTAAATATCGAAGATTTTAGACTATGGATACACACATGGGAGAAAAGCACTCATACATCTGTTCAGAGAGATCTCAAAATATTACACTATATCCAAAAACGCACAGTTATGAACATTCTAGAGCAGACTGAGATATATCCAGATTAAAGACTCTACATCACTAAAAATCTCAATGATATCATGGATGCAACATATTATTCAAGGAGATTATTCATATTCATTTAATGTTTTATATACTGTGGTTCAATGCATTATTCACTATCAATATATTTTACATTTGTGAAAATGGGGTCTCTCATACAATACTCCTCTTTCATCAAGCTTTGTGGTAATAATGCGATTAAATTTCACTTTATCCTAATATGTGGTGCAGAAATTAATGTGATAAACCTAGTCAGTAAATTTACTGAAGAGTTAAACTTCCCCTTTTAGGGCAAAATTTAGACATGTTGGAACATCAGGATAAAATAAGAGATAGCTCTCAGTCCAGAAACATTAAGATTTTAAAGTTTTTTTTACCTGGAACCTTCATATGTTAATTTACTTTTCTGCTTATGTTCAACTGCATAGGAAGAAATTTTATGACTAAGATTAGGTAAATAAAGGAATGACCATAAAGAATCACCTACAGCAGTTAAAGCCAAGCAATGTGAACTCTTTGCCCACTCTATAAAATATAATCCAAGCCGGGCAGTTCTTTGCAAAGTATGTACCATACCTGGTTCTCCTTGTCACGATCCTTGAAGCACAGAGTTGCTAAGTTGACATGTGTTGATTTCTCACGATCTACACTTCGAGCATCAATGGCTTGCGCCAAGTACTTGTTGACACGATTTGATGGCTGATGGTACACTGAAGAGTGGCGTTTCTTGAAAGGGCGCTTAAATTTCTCCGTCACTTTATTCTGGAACATAATTGAATGTATAATCAGTACAATAATTAGTCTAAAACTGTGACACTGGAGCAGCTTTCCTTCCAACTCCATACTTAACGACTGCTGGCCTGACAAGGAATGGGAATGGAACACACAGCATGCGGGGAGAACTGTTAGACAATCACAGCAATCCTCAACGATATCTTCTAAAGGCAATAGAAGCGACTCGTGCACTATTCCTCTCTTATATCTGTGCACTAGCAGATTTTAACTATGGTACATGTCAGAGACAGTTAAACACACAGATATTAGTAAGTATTATATTCTGCATTGAATTCATTCTTCTATATATTTTGCATTAAATAACTGCAAATCAATTCTGGATGTATACTACAATGTTGAGGTATTTGGATAACATCATCAGCTCTGAATAGAAATAATGACCAACAGCCTGTGCTAGCGTGTATTGGAAGATGTGTCAAAGACAGGGAATATAGAATTTTTCTGGAGCAAGTGTGAAAGATAGCTACCAGAAATCGCTGTGGCCTGGGATTGAAGCATTCAAACTTTGGTTGGCTGGTCCTGTGGAGACAATTTTACAGGCATTCTGCTTATTTCAGAAGACACTATGGCTTGCTATGGCATTGGCACATGCCAGTAGCTACCGTAGGTGAAGATAAGAATGGAATTCATAACTGTTGTTTTTTAAACAATACTTTCCTTCAAGATACACATTGCCCAAATCTGCTTTGTCCTTCACAGTGTATCCATAATGGCTTCTCGTGGCTGTCTCAGGTACAGGTTTGCTGCTACTATGCGGACACACAACAATGACTTATGTCTCCATGTTGACATCTGCCCAGAAGTTTAGATGGCTCATCCTCCCATCATCATTCTTCACTCTAGTGACTCTAGTGAGCACCACAATGATGCTTTCCGTGACTTACGGTACTTCATTTGTTATACTTCATGAAGAGTAGGAATTCATCTCTCACCTGATAGTTTAAATGAAGTGTTCATATATTCTCTCCAGCAGTAGTAATTTATGATTTAGTTGGTATTTCAGAGAATGTACTCTGAAAAGACTTTTTAAACATACTGTGTGTTTATTTACAAATACCAGTGTTTTCTATGTTGGAATCATGCATGACAAAGGTTATACTGTGCTTTGAAGAACTTATTAGAGGGAAAAGGCACAACAGAACACAGAACATGAGCAGGATTGGGATCTCTTCAAGACATGAAGACTAGACAACCACAAGGCCAATCAAGTTCTCACCTTGCTGGCTATATCACGAAGATCCAAAGCCTCGGTTCCACCAAATGGACGTCCACCTGTGGTGGAAGGGTCGGCGTGTAGTGCCCGCTGCAAGTCTAGCACCTACAAGCAAGCACTACAAATAAACTAGCTGCAATTACAGGAGCCACTCCTCCTCGTGAACATCATATCCTAAGTAAACAGTAACTTAACTTCCAGAAACGAGTAGCATGCAGGTGTTGCTATTTTCTCATGAATATACAGTAGATGCTACTAATGTAGAAGTCAAACTTCTCAAATCTCCCACCAAATCCCCTTTCAGTACTTCTTGAGACCATTCCGATACTATTGAAAATTTAAAAAATACAAGTAAAAATAAAATCTTTGTGAGAGCAGACGAGATCAAATCTCTACATCACCAAGTGATCTAACTGGCACAACCCCTGAAACATCAGTTCTAGGGAGTGACCCATGTCAGCCATCTGTCAGTTTCAATACATACCAAGCTTGCATCACATAAGTAACAGAAAACCAACAACCACTCAAACTGAAAACACATGGCAATTTATAAAAATAAAAAAATAAAAAAAGGATATAAAATGGTTTAAGTGAAGGCAGATTTGAGCTCTCAAAAGAAGAACCTTGATAGTAACCGATTTTACTAACAATCTTCGAGGGGAAGAGTGACTTCAGTTGTTTCTTTACCATTAGACATAGAATCCAAAGCAGCAACATTCTCATGATCACCAACTCACTCCTATATATTTAAAAAAAAAAAAAAAGGAAAGAAAAAGCAACAAAATCTAATTCGAAACTCCTAATACATGGGATGACTACAGAAGATTGAATATTGATGACCATATACACAATTAAAGGATTCACTGTTCTGCCAAATCTAGAAGCAACATTTGTGTACCATGTTTGCACAAACATTGACTTATTACCAGTTTAGTATGTTGAACTGAGCTAAACATACAGTATACATTCTGCACATTTAAATGTGCAGAAAATATAATAAATCCACTTACGCACTTAATAAACAGTTCAATTCTCTCAGGAACTTACCCGGATATTTTGAAGTTATCAAAAGTAATTCCAGTGCACAAAAACGGTTCAAAAGATGAATTAGATAACTAACGTCCTATTACCTTACCAACTGGTATTGCAAAAATTGTGGAAAAAATTATGTATAAGAGACTGATAAGTTTCATAGAAAAAAATAAAATATTATCAAACTCACAACATGGATTCAGAACGGAAAAATCTACACAGACAGCAATTTACGAATGTAGTAATAGTATACTGAAATTAATTGACAATAAGGAACATGTAACTGGCCTATTCTTGGATTTATCGAAAGCATTTGATGTTGTTGACCATAAAATCCTCCTTACCAAATTAAATCAATATGGTATTAGAGGTCTAGCTAATAAATGGATAGAGTCTTACTTAACAAGGCGTAAACAAATAGTAAGCTTGAGACACAAGGATGATGGAACCAAATTACTTAATGAAACATTGTCCAATGAGGGAATTATTGAATTTGGAGTACCCCAGGGATCGGTTTTGGGCCCACTACTCTTTCTTCTATATATCAATGATATAACACAGAACGTTCATTCACGTAAGGAAATTTTGTTTGCGGACGATACAACACTCGTAATAAAAGGTGAAACTAAACAGGTCATACAGCAGTCTGCTGACTCCGTTACAGGAGAGTTAACCGAATGGTCACAAGATAATCGCCTCATAATAAACTATAAAAAAACAGTATGTCTAAATTTCCACACTATACAGAATAGGAATCCTGCGAAACCCAATATAACATTAAATGATCATCAAATAGAAAATAAATCAGAAACAAAGTTTTTAGGACTATGGATACAACAAGACTTGAAATGGAATAAACATATACAATATCTGAATACTAAACTGAACTCGATGTGCTTTGCGTTACGTATTTTGAAAACCAGCACTAGCATGCACACATTAAGAAATACTTATTTTGCTTATTTCCATTCATACTTAAGACATGGGATCATATTTTGGGGTATGTCGCCAGATGTACTAAGCACGTTTAGGATACAAAAGAGGGCGATTAGAATTATGGCAAATGTAAACTCTAGAGAATCATGTAGACCTCTGTTTAAAGATTTAAACATTCTCCCACTGCCCTGCATATATATCTTTGAAAGTATTATGTTTTTTAAAAAGAATTTAATGAATAAAGATGTTTTTCTTAAAACAAACAATGATGTTCATAGGCATAACACAAGACAAAATCAAAACATTCATATTTCACACACACACACACACACACACACACACACACACACACACACACACACACACACACACACACACACACACACACACACACACACACACACACACACACACACACACACACACACACACACACACACACACACACACACACACACACACACACACACACACACACACACACACACACACACACACACACACACACACACACACACACACACACACACACACACACACACACACACACACACACACACACACACACACACACACACACACACACACACACACACACACACACACACACACACACACACACACACACACACACACACACACACACACACACACACACACACACACACACACACACACACACACACACACACACACACACACACACACACACACACACACACACACACACACACACACACACACACACACACACACACACACACACACACACACACACACACACACACACACACACACACACACACACACACACACACACACACACACACACACACACACACACACACACACACACACACACACACACACACACACACACACACACACACACACACACACACACACACACACACACACACACACACACACACACACACACACACACACACACACACACACACACACACACACACACACACACACACACACACACACACACACACACACACACACACACACACACAAGCATATATCAAAAAGAAACTTTTCACACTGGAGTTAAATTATACAATAAACTACCCCAGTATATAAAACTGGCCCCAAAAATAAAAACCTTTGATAGAATGTTGAAAGCTTATCTGCAGTGCCATTGTTTTTACTCAGTAGTTGAATATCTTAGCATATAGGAGCGATGAAATCTATAATTATATTTTACTTTTTTAATTTAATTGTAATACCTAGCTGTATGTTGTTGTATTTATAGAATTAAGTTTTCATATTATGATAATAGAGTGAGGTGTAAATAGTTGTGCAATAAGATTGTATCTATTAAGATTTACTATTATAATAAGTTAAATAGTTATAATATTAGTAATATATACCTGTTAGTTCTTTTATTTTATAGATGTAAATTCTGACGTGTCCTATATCAAAAATGTATTGAATGCATGTATTTGATCAAATGGAATTAATAAAATCTATCTATCTATCTATCTATCTATCTATCTATCTATTTATAATCACATCTGTCCCAAGTGTAAACGAGAATGTTTAATGCGTTAAGAACATCTGGAAGGTAACCTTCCCATTACAAGAACTTTAAAATCACTCGTACTTTCTGATTTGTAGCAATCTGTAGAAAACAAGGACATAGTATGAAATTACATGTAATAATTGGGTACAGTAGACAACCTCTAGTTTGGCCTTTGTTAGATCGGCCACTGCAAAGTTCAGCCAGCCTCGGTTCACAAGTCACACGTCACTTCCCTATCTTCTACCCCTCTCCGCTTTCCAGTTACACAGCAAAAATAGATCAGCTGGTTGAAGAAGTCTAACATGAAGAAGAAGGAACTGAAGAGGGAGAAGCATCTTTGCAATTTGCAGCAACTTGCATCAAGCAACAACAGTTGATGTAATGGTTATAAAGAAGTCATATGTTGCTTACAAAAGAAGCAATTGAAACGTTCACAACAGCATTTTGAGTTTGGTTCTTTTTGTTTACAAAAGTATAATGTTTTTCTATATGAAGGAGTGTAATTATTTACCGATTAAATCCGAGGTTTTGTAATAACTTTTTATACATTTTACCCGTTGAGCGCCACATACTGTACTATTACTGCTCGAGTCTAAGCTGCGTGAACCTGAGAGGAATGTGCATCGCGGACTATAATTGGTGGTGTTGACGAGTGATGAAGTTTCTCGTTCGGTGCATAGTACAGAACCAAATACATTGGTCGTTGACTCACTCATTCATTCATTCCTAACACCACAGTGGTTTGAGCAACGGCCGAATGTTAGCAGTATTGGAATAGAAAGGAATACCATATATCACGGTGGGCTGTTGACAGATCCTTCTCTTCACGCCCGACCCTTCCCTGCTCTTTCTCCTCACCCCGCAAGTTCATAGAGCTTGGACTCGAGCAGTACTGTTTCCTTGCTGGTGAGCACCAAACCAAGTTTCCGCTCTTCGCAAGCCTTTGATTGACCACTCACAGTTCAGCTGTTATTGTAGGTAAAAACATAAATATTTTTTAATTTTTTTACTAATATAATTGCCTATATGAATAAAGCCTCTCTTAGTTCATTTACGTCCCTTAGTAAAATTTGGCAGCCAGAACCGAAAAACATTAATTAAAAATAATACAGAACACAAGTTTTGTAATATGATATATTTAGAACAAAATATATTTTATATATTGCGAACATATTTATTGAATAATAAAACTTATTATAGAGCTATATTGAAAATATCATTGATTTTTAACCTAAAATAAATATGTTGTAAAAATAATTCATTTGCATACCTAATAATACCAGTGTTTAAGAAGGGGGACAAGAAGGTGTGTGATAACTATAGAGGGATCACCCTCATATCACAGATAGTAAAAATACTGGAAAGGATATTAGAAAGAAGAATGAGAAGAAAGGTGGAAGGAGAGTTGCAAGAGGAACAGTATGGCTTCAGGAGTGGAAGATCCACAGTGGACCCAATCTTTAGCTTGAGGCAGGTGATGGAAAAGAACTGGGAATATGGAGAGGATTTGATCATGACTCTCATAGATCTAGAAAAGGCATATGATAGTGTCCCCAGAGAGAAGGTATGGGAAACCATGGTTAAGAAGAGACTGGGAAGAGAAATGTTGGAAATGGTGCAAGCAATGTACAACAACTGTGTTAGCAGGGTACTGACCCCAGTTGGAAAGACAGATTGGTTTAGGAACAAGACTGGACTAAGACAGGGGAGTGTGCTGTCACCTCTCTTGTTCATAATGGGGATGGATGAAATTGTAAAGGAAACAAAGGAAGCATATGGACTTAGAGAAATGAAGTTACTGTTATTTGCAGATGATATTGTGGTCTGGGGAAGGAACACCGAAGAAGTGCAAAAACAACTAGATGCACTGAACGAAAATATTCAGAAGTACGGCCTGAAAATCAGTATAGAGAAAAGCAAGACCATGGTGATGACAAGAGGGGAAAGACAAGGAAAGGGCACTGTGAAAATTGGAAGTCAGAGTTTGGAAATTGTGGACACGTTCAAATACCTAGGAAGTGAATTGATGCAAACTGGTAGGTTGGACATGGAGATTGGCAGGAGGGTACAGCAGAGCAATGCATTCTATCAAAGTGTAAGAACTTGTTTGGGATAAGGAAGTACCAAGGAAAAGCAAGGAGGTAATGTATAAAATGTACTATGTTCCCATATTAACTTATGCAGCTGAGATTTGGACCCTGACAAGCAGGCAAGAGAGTAGAATCCAAGCCAGTGAAATGAAATTCCTAAGAAGTATGATAGGAAAGACAAGGAAAGACTGAGTGAGGAATGAAGATGTTAGGAAGGAAGTTGGGATGGGAAAACTAAATGAGAGAATTGAGAAGAATAAACTAAGGTGGTTTGGACATGTAAAGAGGATGGAGGAAAATAGTATACCAAGACAGATGCTGGAGGCAAAGTGCAAGGGTAAGAGAGCAAGAGGAAGACCTAGAACAAGGTGGATTGATTCAGTGAAGAACAGCGTAAGAAAACGAAATCTGGACTGGGACAAGATCGTGGAAGAAGAATGGTGGAAGGAAAGAGGAAAGTGGAGAAGTGCCATAAATACCCCGACCCGGCAGGAGCTGGATAAGGGGAAATGATGATGATGATGATGATGACCTAAATGACCCAAACATACAATAAAAGATTAGTTACATTTGTTTGATGTACATTTCCATATTTATGAAATATTTTTTGCTAGCGGTACAAACTTATATAACAATTACAGTAATACAAAAAAAAGAAAAAAGAGAAAAAGAATAAAAGTAAAATAAGAAATAAATATTAAAAAAAAAACATAATCAGTACAAGTATATTTTCCAAGGCCTCAAAAACACTCATGTTTTGTCAAGCACAATGGATGGACGGCTTTCTTGCATAGTTTACAAATATAGAAATAAATGAAAGATAGAGAGCAATGAGAGACCGAGTGGAGAATGTGCATAGCAGACTGCTAGTGTTGATGCCATGGCGTACCAATAAACACTGATATACTGAAACCGTGCGTCAGGCCTCGGCAGCCGGCACAGTTCATATCCTCGCCGCTAGATGGGGTCTTCATTCATTCCATTCCTGACCCGGTCGGAGACTGGAAGCAGGCTGTGGATTTTCATTTTCATACTGAAACCATGGCTGTTTATTGCAAAACTAATAATCCCTTAACTAAATATATTGGGAAATTCAGAAAGGAAATCATTATTATTTTTAATAATAAAAAATAAATACAGAACCTCCTTTAGAAAGGACGTTGTCATTTTTCAGATGAAAACCAAAAGGACTTTCAAAAGGGCGTTGGCACTTAGAAGGTTAATAGTCCACCAAGAGTGTTTATGTACCTCCCATCGTAAGAGAGTGAAACATACAATGGTGACTTTATAATGACAACTCATTTTGGGCGAGTCCACTTAGTAAAAACATATCAACACTACTGTAATCGATTTCCGATTTTAAAATATTTCTGTATTTAAAGCATATTGTTTGTTAGTCCGACCTAGGGTCTGTTCCCAAGGTGGCCGGATTAGAGGGTGTCTACTGTATATACCAATTTACTATCAAATTTAGAAAATACTAAGTAAAATTAAGAATGAAGATAATAGTGCATGAAACTTAACAGAGCAAGACCACAGGAAATGCAAACATGAATGTATATATACATGAACACCTTCAAACATATGTATGCACAGACATTCAATTAACTAATTAGACTACAGCAATTGTCTTTGACAATGAAAGAGATTCCTTAAGCACAGACAGCTCAAAACAGCTATTTTTAACCAGGGAATCAAATATGCATAACATTCTTCTCATTTCTAAGATAGACTTCACTACTTAAATTAATTTTGTAAAAAACTAAGAATATCACATGTATTTAGCAGAAATTGAAAAATTTTGTATTTGGATCCAAGTTGGCATTTTATCGGTTATTCATAGACATAAAAACACTTGAAGCCTGACGGATACACACACAAATTGACAAGTTGAGGACAAAATCCACATTTATTGCTAGTGTTAAATCCACACACTCGAATCTATCAAAACTTGGGAAAATAAATAATTTAATACATATATGATGAGTTCACTGAATAATTCTACCCATATTGTTTATTCCTATAATTACAGGTGACCATAAGGAAGGTCAACAACTAGTAGAAAGAGTAAAGGTGTGCCACGTACCTTGCGAGCTTGGTTAGCCTTGTGGTCGCCAGGCTGAATGGCTATGTTGGAGAAGGGGACTTCCATTGAGTACTTGATGGAGTGCAGGAGTTGCACCACCACGCTCGACACATTCTTGAAGGACAGCTTGCGCCGCTGTGCTGCTCCCAAAGCCGACCGCACCTGCAGGGTGTTGAACAACAACGGCTGAAATCAAGAACCGCCACAGGGAGGACCGTGGGGGAGGGCAAAATCGTTAGGTTAGGGTGAGGAGCGTGGAAGAGGCACACATGCCAAGGTAATGACTAGAACTTGACGCTTGAAGAATTGGCACCTTCAGTGCTCTTCTGGAGAAGATACCCGATTCACCTACCACAATGTGTTTAACGGAGAAGAAACAAAACCATTGATATCACCCATGAAGGAATGAACTAATCAGTTCATCAGGCCCAATACAGCAAAACCATGATAAATGATATCTTCGTATCAGTGTCAAAAGCCACAGTGGCTCAACAGGTAAGACGTTAGCTTCCCAACTGAAATAACAGAGGTTCTATCCCAAGCTCCAAGCAGCTCCTGGTAACTCCTCTGCAGGGATTTCAAGCCTCTTCCTCATTCCACTGCTGACCAAGGAAAGGAGCGGAACCCTTGAAAATGCCGGACGCAGTTTCCGGTGAAACGTCGGGAGATATCCTGTCTGGACCACGGCCTACAAGCCTGAAAAACTTGTACTTAATTATGAACGCCGGCCGTGAAAGCCTAAGCTGTTATATCTTCCATAGCTACTCTGCTGGAGAATAAATAGTTGTCCCAGATCTCTCCATCGCCAAGGGTCAAACAAATATGACAGACTCATTACAAACTCTTCAATAGATCAATACATGTAAAAACAAATATAAAATTATTTTTATCCAGTCCCACCTAGTCTCCTGTTTCAAATCAAATTCTTTGGATGAGGAAGTAGCCAATTGTGCGCACAGTGCCATACCAACTTCACAACTGACTCAAGAGGGGCTATCCACGAGTAATGCATCAGCCTCTTCACTAAGGACGATTCTCACTTCTCATCAAGATGAATGCAGTGCTACCTCGACTGCATCTCACAAGTATGAAAGCAATCAAAATCCAGTAAAACTGACAAGGAATATCATGCTAGAGACTCATCAAGGTGTGTGTGTTCTGAATAACAAGAAACCAAAGGAAGAAAATATTTGTCAGCTCACAAAAGGTAATAGTCTGAAGGAGGTGCTGAATTCAGTGCAATTACATGATGGCACTAGGCTATCAGGAATAACCTTTCTGGCACTAGCTGATGACAGATCATTGAAGACACTCGCAAAACCTCGAGACTACTGCACAGCCATGTGTATACTGTACGTGTATTCACACCAGAACAGAATTTTAGTTTCGGGTATGAATGTGTGTGATGCGATGGGAAATACCATATTAGATGAACAAATGGGAAGGAAGGGGCAAAACAGCTACTACCCTACTTTGGGTCAACTCATGCTATCAACAAAACAAGAAGATTACTGAGTAAGGAAGCTAGTAATTTTATGCAACTGTTGATCTCACGATCATGAGCCACGGGTCCTACTTTTAACGTGAAATATGAACCACACAATGTGATATTTCACTTCAAAATTCTTTCATGCATTGACCAGGAATCAAACTCTGTCCACTGGCGAGACGCAAGCAGGTTGACCACTGCACTATCATGCCTGCCTAAGATGTCAGTGTACAATACTGTCAAGGCACCACAGAATACTTATGGGGCACGATACAGTATTCATGGAAGAGTCTTTACCAGTTTCATGCCACTGCCTTGAGTTTATACTACAGGGTGAGCCACAAGTCACATTACCCTCTATTATGTTTCTTGAATTTGTTTATTTTACAACAACTCTCATACATACATTATTTATCCAGAGGATCTATGTGTACACAGTTGCCATGACATAACTCAATGCCACACTATATCCAACAAGAAGTTTTGCGAAGATAATCACGATTTATATTCTAAAAGGCTTCTGCCACAGCAACCTGCAGTTCGCCTGTCGTTGGTAGTACTGCTTGCCGACTTCTTCCTTAATGGGACTGGATGCATGGCGCACCGATTATGTTCTTGTCTGCTATGCGCAAGGTTGCAGGATCAAATCCTGGCGCAGTCAGTTGGCATTTGAGGGTGCGTAAATGTGAAGGAGCTATGTCAGATTTATTGACACGTTGAAGAACCCATTTGGAGCAAAATTCCAGCACTCCAGTGTCTCTAAAAGCCAAAGTAGTTCAAAGGGATGTAAAACCAATAACATTATTATTATTAATATTATTATCTTCCTTAGTGGTACCCCTCAAAGCATTGTCTGGGGTGGTTAAGTCAGCATTCCTTGGTGGTCAGGTTAAGGGGATCTATACTGCCTCCGATCCATGTCCAACCCATTTGTTTGGACACTTTCACACACACCGATTGCAACATGTGCAGGGGGTCCATCTTGTTGCAGGATTATGGCGTCTGCTATTCCAAGTGCTGTGAGCAGTGGATATAGCCATCGTCGATGCAGATCTTCATATACTCGGCTTTACCAGATCCATCAAAAAGATATAGCCCAGTCAAGTAGTTCACAGTCATAACGTCATAACACTCCAAATCGTGGGATGTGGTGGATGGTTCTCCAATTCTTATGTGAAATAAGGATTGTCTTTAAACCAAAACACAATGTTGCAAGATCTGGTACTTTGATAGATTGCGCATGTGTGAACATGAAGTTTTTGTAATTACATACCAAACGAAGTCTTTCAAAGTGTAGCGAAGCTTTGCACCGAGCATCCCACACCAATAGTCCGAGGCCTAATTTGTTTTTCTTTTGCATATGGCACACCAAACTTGGCGTCTATGTGGATTTCGTTGGTGACATTTTTACAGACGTCTGCACATTGATGTATGTTTCCATTCTTGTCACAGGTCTTACACTTCAGGCCCAATCTTTCGCACTCGGTTTGAAATACATGCATTTCCCATCATAATAATATGATTTACAGGGGCAATGCAAGTCCAAACCATGTCGCAATGACTGTCATACCAGAAAAGAGTCTTTTGTGAACTCAAACCGTAGCAACCGAATGCTGTTCGACAGAATAAGCTTGTGTTGACAACTAAGATCAGTGTTAACGTTCAAACTAGATATCGTCGATAAATACACTTTCAAATTAACCACAACGTCCACAATCAATTTCCTCATGGTTAGGTTTGTTGAAATTATAGAACACTGCTGTTAACTGCAAAGCATTACAGGGCTAATGTGACTTATGGTTCATCTTGCAACACCTGACATTTGGTAGCTTAATGAAACTTTCTAGAGATGTCCATGCATGTTTATAAATAAAGTAGGAACCAATTGCAAATTCAGCCATTCAATCATTCTAATTCACTACTACATCAACAGCAAATAAATTCAGAAAAATAAACTCTTCTACAGAAGTTTGCCAAAGCCCACACCAAAGCTAAGATGAGCCTAGTAGGAGAAACATTTGTAACATACTGAGGACATGCTGTACTTATCCTACTAATGTTCCTCATAACCTTATGAACAGCCATAGCAAGGCAAGACATTGGATCCCAGATGTACCCCAAAAAGCAAGTTCTAGGCTATCCTTGACATGTGCATTCCAGAAGCAAGTACAGAATAATGTAATACAACTGTATCATAAGGATCAACTAAACATACAGCCAGAGAGCGAGGAGAAAGTTCCTGGACCGTTGGCCTCCTAGTTCTAAAAGGGGCCAGGGTGCATGCTCTCACTTCCCTGTTCCTTCGTAGTTGCAGCTGGATGTTTTCGATCCCTTTGTCCCTCCGCCCCCAGACCTTCCTTGCTAGTTGTACGCTATCTGATCAAAAGTATCCAGGTAACACTGTCTCTGACAGTTCTAACTCTGCTAGGGAGACTTTCTACCAGGTGTCAAAGCCTCTGAAAGAATGGCAGTTCAGTGTTCCTGAAGAGTTGTATCCAGTGTTCTTATATGTCCCAAGGCAGGGGCAGCTCCTGATTAAAATTTTAGGGTGGGCCAGGTGATACTATTGTTGTTTCATTTTTTTTTTTTTTTATATTCGGCATTTATTGTTGCCAATATTGCCATTATCATGATTCCACACAGCACATTTGAAACAAGTTTTAATAAATAGTTCATGAATTAAAAACTGTACTCACATGGCTCCTTATTTGTAAATATATTCTCTTTTGTGCTTGGATGAAGCAAATTTATCTATCAGCTTGGTCGATGAGGTCCTAATGTTTTAATTTCTAACTCTGTGTTCAGAGGTATAGAATAAAATATATTTGTTAATAAAAATTCCACTTTCATTTTCCTATGACGCACACAATCAGCATATTAGATAATTACATACCGTGCCACAAAAGTTAAAAACACATTTATACAGTAGAAATTAACTTCATCCACAAATCACTAACACACCTGTACTGTACTTGGAACATCAGACAACTGAAAATTTAAAATATATTTTTGTCTAATGTCAGCAAGCGGCGAACAATAGCTGAATACCTGTTTAAGGGCATGGGGTGGGGTGGACCCCTCTCCCGTAATCCTATTTGACAGAGACAGAAGCAGGAAGTGAAATGGAGAGATCATCTATTTTGCTTCAAAGCAACACTATGGGCCCATTCTGCTGGCCCTTGAAGAGAGAGAAATACCTTCATAGCACAGAAGAATTCACGTGCAAGGCAGTACTATGTCCACTGTTTCCTCACCCGGCACATCAAGCCATATACTTTACATGGGAGTTTCTGTGGAGCGGCCATCGCTATGATGATACACCAAACGAGACTGTCAGGATCTTAACTAGGTATGAGTTATGTATCTTTTCTTCTTCTTATTATTATTATTCTCCTTCTTCATTTCCCAGTTCCAGTGATCTGGGTCGGGGCGTGAATCAAGGACCTCCATCCGAGGCCTCGACTCACACACTATCATATTTATGCTATTTGTACGATGGGTTCACCACACCCAAAGGTGAGTTATGTAAACTGAATTCTTGTTTAGAGATTCTAGAAGTGTAAAACACTTATTTGAAGTTGAGTATCTGCAATTTAAAGTAATTTTATAACACATTAATTAAACAAATTCTTTGCAATACTGCCTAACGGCTCTGGGTGGGCAGGGTCCATTCGGCCCTTAATGACGTACTGCCCCTGTCCCAAGATGTTATTTGGGAGTCAAGTCAGGGCTCATGGCTGGCCAGCCTCTTTTAGGACAAACCATTCTCATACACCCTGATTTATGTCGTGTTGGTACAGATAATGGTCATCGAAAGACTGATCTTCTTCCACACTCGGACAGCTGAATACTTGGAGTACAGCTGAGTACTCCGAGCTGAATATTGAGAAGGCAAATACAGCCTTTCACCATTGGGTGCTGGCAAGTACTGTTCTCTAAGCATCCACATTCGCCACACCCAATCCCTTCCACTGGACTGCCACACAGTATAACTGAATCCAGTTGTTCAAGGGGTGGTGACACTTGGCATTCACAAGAGAAATTCTTAGTTTATGAGGAGGTGCTCAACCACTTAACTTTCGACTCACAGGCGTGGTGCTGGCAGGACTATTTGCAGCACTGTGGAACTCACCGGTGAAGTTTTCACTCGACGTTTGGCAATTTTATCAAACACCTTCTTCCCTGTTGGTAATTAAACACGGTCTACCAGGCCTATGTTTTGTTTTGGCAGTACCTTGACATTTTTACTTCATAACCACATGATCAACAGTCAACTTAGACAACTTGATATGTGTTAAAACATGCCTGACAGATTCATTACACATATAACAACATTGATCTTCCATGTCCTACCCATTCTGAAAGTTATCTCTTAGTAATTACTGAACAACGTACAGCATCCTGGCGACATTTATATCTCTAAAACATGATTGTAGCGATGTCTACACTCCCGTTTACTATTACATAGAGGTGTCTGGATATTTTTGATCAGATAGTGTAAGCTACTTCATGTTTACTCGTACATGCGATCTCATCTCATGCAACTTGTCCATTAACATGCACAGCACTTCCTCTAACATATGCACCATTCATTCCTCAGGCTATTAGAGTACCTTTATAGGAACAATTGACAATATATCATCAATGGTTTCCCTTGAAAAAAGATCAATTAGATTATACATCGCCAATTGCTTCACTAGCAAAATAGACCCGCTGTTGATAAGTCGGTGGTGTAATATAAACATTGGTCTATGATGCAAATACTAAGATAAAAGTAAATTAATTGTAATGCATTGTTACATTAACGACACTTAAGACTCTGAAATTAATCTTTTAACTCTTTATACATACCAAATGTGTGTACCTCAACTGAACCTCTGATGCCCAGTCATAACAGCATGTGTTTAATTATTCTCTTGATGGTTTATAAAAAGTCCTTCACTGCTTCATTGTAGATGTCATGTTCATAACTACCGAGAGCTGATAATATTGGAATTAGACAATGAACTCCCTGTCAATAATTTATTAGGCAATTTGTTAGATCTTTTAATGATCACTGACCCCGATTTTGATCCCTATCTGCCACTTATATCTGATTTACAATGGAAGAATATGGTGTGGTACTGTTTATAATATGAAATACAATGTAATTGAGGCATTGTTGTTCTTCTCACATCCAGTACAAGAGTAATATTACATTTGTACTTTTACACCGAACTCAGCTATATTCAGTGGTAAGATGTCAAATGTGCATAATGGAAATATTAGTTTCCATGGATTACTGTTGCATGGTTTTGTTAATTCTTTTATTTTCATATATGTTTTTATAAACAGCTACTTCCTTCCATACCCTTTGTTCCTAGCCATAAATACAAATATATGTGCTTCACTCTACATGTTGAGAAAGGTTATAATTAAGGTTTATTTAAGATTCTAAGTTATAGATTCATAAAGAAAGAGCCATAAAATGGCATTCAAAGCCTTGGTCTTTCTCACCATACCAATCTAAAACCAGTTGGTCTTTTTGATGGACATACCCAGTCCTTGAAGAGTTAAGGTCCAAATCTATATATTCTAATAGGTTGGACTGCAATGCCAGTCGGTCAATATAATGCATAAACAATATAGAATTGATACATTTTAGTTTGCTAACAAGCCAATATTTCTTTAGCCATACAAGCAAAAATTAGGTATATCTTACAAATTAAGCAGGTCTGTGGTAATATCTTTAAATTTAGTTGTTGCTGTTGTTTCAATTGAGAGGCTTGGACATCATAGTCATTCAGCCCAGTGTACTTGGGTGTGTGTATAGAATTTGTCTCTTAATCTGTGTTTCTGTAGTAGTGTGTGTGTGCGAGGATTGGAAAGGAGGCAGCCAAGGCCTTAAGTTAGGCATCATCCCAGCATTTGCCTGGAATATAAGTGGGGAACCATGGAAAACCACTTCCAGGATGGATGAGGTGGGAATCGCACTCACCTCCTGTCATTTTCACCTCACATGGCTGAGCGTACCCCGTTCCAGCCTTAGAATAGAATTAAATTTCTTGGCCGAGCCAGGAATCGAACCCGGACCTCAGGAGCGATAGCCAAGAATGCTAGCCACTGCATCACAAGGTGGACTCTTAAAATTTAGAACACTCGAACAGTCCACAGATGACAAAGCACATCCACTAAAAGTGAGAGCACAACAACCTTGGATTTGCACAAAGACAATGAGAGATTACAAGATTATACCAACATTCCAACGAGTAAGATGTACAATGGTACAGAGAAAGAAGAAAAGATTGAAATACACAAAGTTACAAGATGGAGAGACAAATGAAGAGTGAAAGGAACAGATACAGCATAGAATAGGAAAAGCAATTATTGCAATAGAAATTTGAAACTAAGAGCCACACCAAAGCCTTCTGTTTCTTTCAGATTATTCAGAATATACTGGCAAGCACAATGTACCTTTCTGCGGCGAGCAGGTGGGACGATGAAGTAAGTGGTCACACTGTTGTCACGAAGGTATTGATTCCGTGTTGCACCGTGACCTGCTTCTATCTCATACTCACCACCCAGATAGTCTAGAGTAGCCTGTGTGATGTGCACTCTCCTGAAACAGAACATTATGTATTATCTTCAATTAACACCTGTCTCCATCACTACAAACATGGAGATTCACTGCATTCACTGCAGTCACCCAAGTTTCAAAGTCACCATATTTATAGTCCGAGTCACTCTACTTTAACATTTGAGTCGTTGAGTTGCAAAACTCGTTTAATCCACTTGTGAATTAGGATCATGTCGTAAAATTATTTATTTTATTATTTTATTTTATTTTACTTTATTTTATTTTGTTTTGAAAAATGAAAATCCACAGCCTGCTTCCAGTCTCCGACCGGGTCAGGAATGGAATGAATGAAGCCCCCATCTAGCGGCGAGGATATGAACTGTGCCGGCTGCCGAGGCCTGACGCACTCCTCTGGGGCAATGATTAAATGAATGACAGATGAAATGAAATGGTAGTGGAGAGTGTTGCTGGAATGAAATGTTGACAGGGAAAACCGGAGTACCCGGAGAAAAACCTGTCTGCCTCCGTTTTGTCCAGCACAGATCTCACATGGAGCGACCGGGATTGGAACCACGGACCCAGCGGTGAGAGGCCGGCGTGCTGCCGTCTAAGCCACGGAGGCTTTTTATTTTGTTCTATTTAATTTAATTTTGTTTTGGTTTTGTTTATTTTGTTTTAAATTGTTTTGTTTTTTGTTTTGTTTAATGTTATTTTGTTTTTGTTTTTATTTTATTTTGTTTATACTATTTTGTTTTATTATGATTTTCCAGAAAACTAACACAAACCCAAAAACAAAAAACATGAAGCAAAAAGCAAAAATAAGCAAAAGCAGAAAACAAACACAAAACCAAGAAAGAAAAGCAAAAAGTAAAATTCAAAAGCAAAAGCACAAAGCAAACACAAAACCAAAAAACCAAAAACGCAAAGCAAAAAGAAAAAAGTAGAAAACAACAAACACAAAAGATACATGAGGCAAAGTCCAGAGAAACGTTTCTCATGAAAATGATTCTTATTCACAAGTGGATTAAACGAGTTTTGCAACTGGACGACTCATTTGTTCTTAAAGGAAGAACATATTTTCCAATGAACCAATTTGTTAGGTTCTGTCCGCCCAGTCAATACTATTTAATTACCCTTATTTTATTTGTTGGACATGTTCCGAGCCTTCTTTTAGCTCATCTTCAGCTATATATCATTCAAACATTAAAATTCTAAATTCCTTATTAAGACAAATCCTAATATCTTCCTTATAAATTAAAAGAATCAAAAAAATCTAAAAGTCACAATCTTCTCAACACATTTCTGGAAGTCTTGAATATTTAAAAAACACGTATGGTTAGCCAGCATGTCTAATTCAATTAAAATGGAATTTAAAATTTAAATTAAAAATATAAAATCCAATTTAAAGAAACAGGAAATTTTAAAAATGAAGCCAAAATAAAGAAATCTATAATACAGTACAATGAAATACACAGTGATGAAAATCCACAGCCTGTTTCCAGTCTCTGACCGGGTCAGGAACAATGAAATACACAGTAAGGTTTACAAATGAAACTAAAATTATACAAAATACCAGTAACCACCTTTAACTTCTCTGGGTTTTAGAGACGCCAGGGTGCCGGAATTTTGCCCCCATAGGGGATCATTAACGTGCTAGTAAATCTACTGACATGGCTCCCTCACATTTGCGCACCCTCAAATGCCAGCTGACTGCGCCAGGATATCAACCTGCAACCTTGGGCCCAGCAAGCGAGAACGTTACCGCTGAGCCACGCAGCCAGACTAATACAAAGGTGTGAGGGGGTTATGATAAACCTCAAATCTAAGCAGTAATGTAATAGTGCAATCTTTATCCCTCTGTTGACATGGCAAGGCCAGGTGCGACTAGGTCGTGGTCACTGCTGTTTGAGAATATTGCGAGGTGAGAAGATCCCTTCCTAATGTGGATATGTCCGAACACTGTTCTAATGCATGTGTCTCAATCAAGCATAATAAGTCAAAAAATATCTATCATTCACTTTCCATGGACAATGGAGTGAGCCCACATGCATCGTCTCCAGCCAGGATTAGGGATGATCAATTCTCTTCACAACTAATTTATGTTTAATGCTGTTTCACTGGTTTGTTCTCAACAAAGGACATACTAACAATGTTTTCTTGCTATAGATTTTATTGTTAATAAGTAATTTATTCCTTTCTTCAAAAGTGAACATGAGCTCATGACTCATACCATCCATCAGCATATCGCATGACATATGAAAGTATGATCGACGTGATAGAAGTTCATGTATCCTAATTGAACTGCATACTGTTTTATGCCAGTTGACTTGCATGGAGCAGCGATAGGGCTTTGGTCTAGTAGGCAAGCTTACATTAAACTGCTGGTTCGAATCTGGCCATTGGCATGGTTGTGTGCGTTGTGTTTAATGGTACGTAAATTTAATTTCCGAGTCAAGGTATCTATGTAGCAATCATTTCCATCCTGATCAACAAATCACACCACATGACTCACACCACATGACGAGGTAACACATGGGGGCGAGACAAACTATTACATCATTTGTGATAGTGCTCCTTCCTGTAGGCTATGCAGATACAGTATGTTTAACTGAGACCTTGGATATCATTCACCTTGCATGACTGCTATTGAACACCATCAAGTTTCTCAGGCCAGAAGGAGAGTCGACTGATCGATTGTCTGTTGTTGCTGTTAAATTTTTTAAAAGCATGGGATGTATTGGTCATCAGCTCTGTGTATTAGGGTGTGTGTTGAATGCAATATTTTGTGTAACTGTAATTATTAAGGTGTAGGATTAGGGTAATTGCTCTGAGATTTGAAATACGCTATCACCCGGGCATTTGCCTGGAGAGAGGGAAGAAATACAATCAGGATGATACAGTCGGTGCACGACTTCCAGCTTCCCCTTGCTGTCGTCGTGCACCACATAACAAGCACAGCTATGCCACAGGGTGGTTGTAGCCTGAAGAACTGCTTTATGTTTAGTGTTGTCATCCTAAATCCACTGGTTTGCTCTCAACAAAGAGCATCATTATCACATACAAGGAGGAACTTGGCTGGAGCGGTGGTAATCAGTATACTCACGGACTAACACGTCAATGGATGGAACTGATAGTCATTTAAAAAAATAACATTTCTCTGTACCGTATAGACATTTGCGTTTCATGATTGTCAGGTCATTAATTATTTGTGCTTCTATCCCAAAACTAAGTGCCTTCTTTGAATTATTTTACAATAAAAGCTATATTTAGCCCAACACCCTTCACAGAAAACAGATTACATTAAGCCATAACCAAAGCTCACCTAGCACAATAAACACTGTGAAACTGCGACATGTGGAAATAAATACTGTACTGCTGTTGACTTGCAGTACCCTCAACAATGAACTCTTGGGAGTGCTTCAAGGCACTTGTGAAGAATTTGTACCACTACAAGCCATTGTCAGCTTGTTATTACACTCACCCAGGCTCCCCACCTGCCTCCATGTTGTTAGCCAGTGTCACATCATTGGACCAGACGTCGTACTGCCACTTGCGAAGCCCCAGCACGCCACACAGCACTCGCCCGGAGTGAATCCCCACGCGCATGTTGAGCTGCACGTCTGTGGCCTCCACCACCGAGCTGTGTCAAACCATTTGATCGTTAATAATGTCAGGACTTAGTTTTCATGCAAAAATAAGTGATCTTTTATTTTCAAGAAGGAGAACTAGCCTACATTTACAGACCTTATGTGATAATTACAAATGTCATTTCTGGAGGGTGGGTGCACAAAAGAAAGGAGACCAAGCAGTTAATTCATTTGAGGGGCTGGGAACATGTTGTACATCATCCCTGTATACTTAAGGGTGTGTTCAGTTTGTCCGATAACCTGCGTTTCTATTCTGAGTGTAATAGCCCAGGATTGGGGATTCCTACTTATGCCTAGAGCTAGTGTGAAAAAAAAAAACTGGGGAAAAATTACACTCAGAATGGCTGCTGTCAGCACCAGATTTTGCACGTTCGATACCCAGATCTCCAGCTCCCCCTTGTAATTGTGCTGGAGAATTACCACACATGGCACTAATGGTTACAAACAATCATAAAACCATCATTCCCATTGAACTACAAAGAAATTATTATGGGCTCTGTGAGAGACATATTCCAGATCAAAGATGACATCATGGGCATTTTATTTAAACAAGTGTTGTTCTTTAGATTTCATGATCCTGAAATACAATAAAATCTCCGAATAAATGAGTGATACTCACGCAATAGCATCTATCATATCCAGTCCCATCTCCACTGTACAATGAGCATGATCAGATCGGGGTTCTGGGAGCCCAGAAACACAATAGTAACAATCTCCAAGGATCTTGATACGCAGACAGTGGTTGTCCTGGAGAAAAGAAAGAAAACTTAACTGAATTTGTGCAAAAAATAATATAACAACAACACGTTTGGGCCACAGAGGACTACAAATACCAAAGAATGATTGCAGCCTTGCTTATAGCCAATGGATTTTAGGGGATATGTGGCCAGCAAGATGATACCCTCAGCCACTTGACCTTTGCTTAGGCCATGGGGTACTACTTCTCATATCAAAAAAGCTTGTAGTTTAACGTGACCGTTAATCTCGCAATCATAAGCCACGGGTCTTCTCATATCAAGTAGCTCCTCAGTTGTCCTCCAAGGCCGAGTGCATCCCATTTCCACCCTCTCTGGCATAGATGGGCTATCAAACCCAGGACCTCCTTGTGCTTCCTCTACACCATGGAGTCAGCTAAGTAATGCACTGAACATGTGTAAAACAAAATGAAGCTAATATTGGAAAATATCACTCGTTTGTTTCATATCAAATTTCAAAGAAAATTTAGCCCAGTCATTGATCTGTTTTTTCAGGTGTACCATTGAGCTTGTCAGTTGATCCGGTTCTTCTCACCAAGACAAATTGTTCAGTGAACAACATGGTAGAAGTGTTTGAAAATTGTTTTATTTTTATTAAAAAAGTATTGAAGCATAATTTTGAATGCAGATTTTATTATTGTCATTTAACATAATCTGTTAAAATAAATGTAGTTATAAAACATTTTCCAATTGAAAATTAAACACATGCTGCATCTCACATGTCCAGTATATATGGCTATCCTATTTCAACGGGGTCGGGGTTGAAATGTGACAAATTCGACATGGTGAGCGATTTCTATGGCTGAATGCCCATTCCTGATGAGAACCACGTGAGAGATTTTTTTTTTTCAAATTAGAACAAAGGCTTTTACTAAGATATTCCTAACAATCACTTCCGTAGATTGCAGGATCGATATATCTATCTATCTAACACTATATCTATCTCTATCCAGCTATCTATTTTATTTGTAGGTTTTCCTCCAAGAAGCATGCCTTCCAAAGTTTTGATTCAAGAATCACATGACTGCACAAATTAATGTTTCTGGCTCATTATCCATCTTCCCATTGTGGAGGACACTTGCAGTACTTGCACTCTTTACAGTTCCCTATTGGTTAAATTCAGTTGACCTATCTGAAAACTGTATTCCCCATTCTGGCACTTTCTCTCTAATCGTACAAGTATCTCATCTGTACAATACTGTAGGTTGATCAACACATGTGCAGTATTTTGTGTAGTCTTAATTCAGTCTTTGTTTCCAAAGAAACTTAGAAATGTTACATTCGAATTGAGCTGAATCAAAAACAATTCAATGTTCAATGAAACAAACTGTCCAGACAATATGCCAGCACACCATTGGGCTCATCAGCTGGTATTCACAGGCTCAATTTCAAAACAAACAAAATTCATTTCTCAGTTATTAATCTATATGTAGCCTCATTCATCACAAATTAAATGAAAAAGTGGTGTTGCATCAAGAAAAGAGGTGCTATGGTTTAAATGTTATTTACCAAAACCACTAATGATGTACAACTGCCTGCAACTATTATCAAACTAGATCAACAGACCACAGTTGAGCTTACTCGTGCAGATGGGACCACGACTGCATGCCTTCTGAATAGCAAAAGTCAGCCATATTAAACTTTCATGACAGAAACTTAATATAGCAACAGAGGAAAGAAATGTGACTGTCCATGTATTTTAAGGGTAGTAGCCCCTCACTCCAGGTCAGGACTCATTAATTTGAAAGTTGCAGTCTAAAGCTCCATTGACACACATGCCTTTGGTGTAGTATTTGAGACTGCTTTCAACTACTGTAAGTATGGAAAGTGCTAAGTCTAGTCTTTACCATAAGGTGTAAGTCTATCACCGTAAGTCAAATATATGCAATTATCTCAATGGAAAGGGAAGTGCTTGAGGAAAGGTTTGTAATTTTTATAGTCAAGGCCATTAATTTGTTTGTCAGTTATAACATCAATATTCAGAATTATTTTTATAAAAGTATAATATTTATTGTGAGCCTCCGTAGCTTAGGTGGCAGCACGCCGGCCTCTCACCGCTGGGTCCGTGGTTCAAATCCCGGTCACTCCATGTGAGATTTGTGCTGGACAAAGCAGAGGCAGATAGGCTTTTCTCCGGGTACTCCGGTTTTCCCTGTCACAATTTCATTCCAGCAACTCTCTTCACTATCATTTCATTTCACCTGTAATTCATTTAATCATCGCCCCAGAGGAGTGTGACAAGCTTCGGCAGCCGGCACAGTTCATATCCTCGCCGCTAGATGGGGGCTTTATTCATTCCATTCCCTGATGCGGTCGCTCAACTGGAAGCAGGCTGTGGATTTTCATTTTTCATAATATTTATTATTAGGAGGTGAGCCCTGTCAATACATAAATTACTGGAGTCTATTTAGAACCTTGGTTGGTTCATGTTTTGAGACTACAAGTATTGCATCCTTTCACCAGCCTAGTAAACATATTAAAAATAGATTCAAAATAGCACACATATTTACGAGAATAACATTGCCAAATAGTCCATCTTTTGGTACCTCTACAGGGAAAGAAAATGCTGAGGGAGCTCTTACTGTAGTTTCCCCTGCAAAGAAGTACTGTGATGTGCTTCACATATGGGACGTAGCGCAAGGATCGCTATCGCTCCAGGGTCCGAACATCTGCTGATGAGCCCAATTTGGCACACCTAAGTGGAACCTCGCAACAGATATGGCATACACCTACAAGATTTTCTGAAGGATAAAATAAATTTTCTTGAGTTAAAACACTGTAACTATAACAAGGTATATCACTTTGTCTTAACACCATGGAATGTTACACTTTAAAAAAATCTTGCATGAGCAATTTAAAAACACACAATGATTGTTGAATACTAAAATTTGTGGTTGGAGTCCTGCTGTGAGTATTGACTAGGATATTATGGAAATTCAAAGTTTTTGGTGTTTGATTTAAATATGGTTTCTATTGGTCATTGAACTGAATTGGTTTTGCTGTCTTGACTATTGTCTAAATGGAATATGCAATGCAAAGGATTCAGGGGTTGCCATTTGATATTTGATCTGAATGTGGAGAAGACGTCAAACATGCTGCTATGATTAAGGGAATGAAAACCCCTATTCCACTATGACCATAAAATGTAGCCTATTTCAGGCACAGAACAACAGCACCTATGACAACACTACTTATTTCTTTTGTGTGATGATGTTCATTGTAAACAATGCAAAAATGAAGCATTATAAAAATAATTTTATATAGCATTGGAGCCATTACCAATCCCACTGATCATTCTGAAGTCCCTGGAGAAAACAACAGCAACAATAATAATAATAATAGTCATCATCTTACAGCTTCGGCTACCTGGTATAGATATATTGAGTTGATGTCACTTAGGCTAAGTGCTCTTTGATTTAGACATTCCGCCTGCACTGCCATCTAGTAGTGAAACTGCAACTCTATTGGGAACCTTATGGCTATCTTGTAATTTCCCTAATATGATACAGGAGATCAGAGTGCCGTGGAATTTTCCTACCCTTCCAACCAGCAATCTTGGGCAGCTCATCCAAATGCAACTGGACATTCAGGTCTTGTTACCATGACTAACGCTGAAGTCAAACATATTGGTCGAGGTTTCCTGGTGCTGTGCTTGGCCTCTACATGGCCAATATACCTTACTTGTGGAGTAACACTGTAGAACCCCCAACTGCTGATGGTCAGGAGGGTGACAATAGACAATGATCCACCGAGGAAGTTAGTCCTTGGGGTGAGTTGGTGTGACTGAAGCCATGGCCTCTTGCGCCAAGTCGGGCTGGGCAGTGAAGTTTTTGGCCTTTACACCTCGGAATTGAACCCACTCTCCTGGGTTTTGAAGGCCAATGCTTTAGTTTGAGCTGGCAGTTTAAGATGATGATGAAAACTTCACAGCACAGTCTCCAGGATTCGAACCCCAGGTGAATGGTCAATAGTTACGCCAGTGCACCATCACACCCCGCCCATTCCCGTTGTTAATTCTGTTCGTAAATATGAAAATTAACAAATACAATTATTCTAGGGGCAGATGACCTCGTAGTTCCGCCCCTTAAAACAACAATAACTAACTAACTAACAATTATTCTGTTCTGGATATGAAGGCACTTGATGTAAGAAGAAGGAATTCTCACATTGGCTAGCTGGTCGAACCTCCCAAACAGCTCGTTAAGCAGGCGGACCAACTCCTGTGCAGTGCATTGAGAGGCAAGGACTGTGAATCCCACGATGTCAGCAAACAGGATGCTGCAACATTAAAAAAAGCATCCATTAGGCTCATTCAATTATTATATTGAGTTGGATGGGACAGCAACAGGGGCGAGACAAGAGAGAATTTTTATTGATTAATTCCAATATGTTTCTTATTCTTAAATTTAAACCATGAATGGCAATCAATAGAATTTATCCACAGGATAATTAACAGTATACGACGGGGCAAGTCTTGCATACTTATAAATCCTATTTTCTAAAACTGTTTCTGTCTATATCACTAAAGGGCGCTGTAAGGGGTGCGGAAGTAATCAGGTCGGGTGCGTGAGCCTCCTTATCATCCCTCAAGTTACCGTATGTGCCTGGGCAGCCAAGAAGCTACTGTAGATTCTCTTTCCAGAAGGCAAAGGAGTGGCTAAGCAACCACATCAAACACTTGTACAGGTTTGTAGGTGATCTGGGCAAGTCTGAAGTTTAAATCAACTATCACCTTTTACAGGTCACTGTATTCACATTTCATGTTTACCTTATCCCATATAAGTTGAGAATCAATGACAACACGTCAGAGCTGCGTAGAAGAGCTCTTACCTATACAAGCACACTACCTTCGATTGAAATACTACAGACACCGTATCAATTGCAAACTGAATAACTTCACGTCAGTAATAAGAGGTAAGAGCTCTTCTTCGCGGCTCTGGCGTGTTGTCATTGACTCTCAACTTATATTGGATAAGGTATACTATATAATATTTATTAATGTTTCATGTAGAGGCTTGGAACATCTTGATCGGCTTCCTGATAGCATTGGAGAGGGAAATTGTCGTGTGGCATAATTACAGCCAACCTCGTGCTTAGGGGTAAACACACTTGCCTGTTATTTAAAAGGCACCGTGTGTGATAAATCGTGCACCACGACTGCGATAGAGGGCTGCAGCAAATCAAATCGTTCGAAACAGGCACCGACACTCCCTTCAAGAAAATGCCCGGATGTTATCAATTACGGCAGGTGATGGCGTTGCACACCGGCGAGATTTTATCAGCGGAAAAGGAAGATTATTTTAAATTAAATATTATGTATTTTAACCTGATGTGCAAACGAATTGACAGTTCTGTCCTTTAATAGCTTAAGAAATTCCAATTTTAATGTGTACTTCTCTGGAAGGAGTGCGTCAGGCCTCGGCAGCCGGCACCGTTCATATCCTCGCCGCTAGATAGGGGCTTCATTCATTCCATTCCTGACCCGGTCGGAGACTGGAAGCAGGCTGTGGATTTTCATTTTTCACTTCTCTGGAAATGCGAAGCGTGCCATCACAGTTTGGGAGCACTCGTCAAGTGGTGTGGGTCCCATGACGTAGCTGTGCTCGTTTGCGCGGACAGCTGCATCAAGTCCGGAGATCGTTGGTTCGAATCCCGGTGCTGACAATGGCTATGTTTACATGAATCTAATCTCCCCCTGGAAGGTGGTGCAACACCCAGGCAAAAAGCCACCAACCTACACTGGATGGTACACCGTACTTTCAAGTCCCGGGGCATCTACCCCCAATCCCCTATCCTAAGAATTAGTTACACTATTACAGTCACCACAAAATCACAAGTATTTAAACAATTCCCGCAAACACTCAAGTACACGGGCCTGATGACCTAGTTGAATTATTAACAACAACAACAACGGATAAATTGCAGACTCCGTCCGAGATTTTTAAGAACTGAACCAGGGTCTGAAACCAAGGTACTGAGGCAGAGTGCATCGCGCTAACCATACGCCCTCATAATCCACAGGCTATGAGATGGGTTACAGTCGTTCTTGGATTCACGAGGGTCCTCTGAAGCCCAATCAACGGGTTGACTACTTTTCTCCACATGCCATCAAGCGTAATTTTCAAAAAACTTCAGAAGACCCTTCAGTCTGTGGTGGCAGTGCCGACGACTGCAGATTTATGACCATGGTACTTCGTGGGCATCGGCCCCGAGTACTTTGTTGTATGTGGAAATTGTACAATAACCAAATTTCAGCTTTATTTAAATAGTTTAGCCCGTTCCACTGAAACTTTCAACAGCTATCATGAGCAAAATAATTGATTCAGTTAAGTTTAAGTAATTTCCTTCATAATTTCTGCCCATTCCAGAATACTGTACTTAAGGAGTAGAAAATATGGAATACAATCTTCCTCCCGAAACGAATATCTCGAATATTAGCAAGAGAGCGAATTGTGAAGATAACATTCCCCCATACCCACTATAGGTTAGAGCGTGCAATTCCGAAAATTATTACAGGATGTTAAGAAATTTAGATGATTTTCTTTGTACAGTATTTCATATTCATTTCGATACTTTTCGTATGGAGGCGACAGGATACAATTAGCCTACATACACGGCAACATTCATTAGCCTTTCAAGATACGACTGCCGCTGAACTTGGCTGCGCTAGGTTTATTGATAATAGTGTTACGTGCCACCCCCCTAGTGACACTTTTGTTAACTGGATTACGGTGGGTTGAAGCACAACACAGATTGTTCCTTTAACGAAATAATTAACTTTATTGCGGCCAGAAAGATACACTACTCATCAGCAAATACAAGCAATTAGAACCTTACTCCAGTTTCCTCAAGTCTCTTCCTTATGGAGAGCTCTTGCCCCCTTTCACTTGTCAACAAACCACAGAAGTTAATCTGTCCTAATGAGTCCGGTGGCCTTGACAGAAACTACCTGCACCTCTTCCTTATGTACACAAACTACAGTTACTTACGATAACCTGCTACACGCTGCTTCGCTGTCCACGAGCTGGGAAACAATGTCACTGGATTTCGAAACTCGCACGGCACTTCGCCACAATACCTCTGTCGCTCAGTGAAATCACACTCGCTCAAAACACAGGCAGTCCCCTGTATGCTTCTCACTCCCTCGCTGTCAAGAGAATCAGCTTCACTAGGAGTTACGCAAGTCACGTCACCACACTTCTGTCGCTCAGGATAAACGCTCGCACTAGCTCGAAAAACACACACACCGCTTGACAGGTCGCTCTTATATAGCAGGCCGGTGACTCAATAAATGCTTCTAGATCCATCCAGGGTTCGCGGCTTCTCGAGGTTTCCATCGCTGGCTGGGTCACGAATATTCTGGACCATCCCTTTGTCCTAGTAGACCTGTTGCATAAGGCGCACGCAATACACTGAGGCAGAGCACAGCCCAGCCCTGGGGCAGTTGTGACTCATGCGGCGAGCGATGAAACAAACTCACAGCCGTAACAATAGCAACTGGTGCCTTGCGCGACGAGCAAGGGGACACAGTGATGACAGAGTGCAGTCCGCACATAAGTCAAGCAGCACTACACGCGCTACTTGTGTTACAAGTTATATTGTGAATGGACATAAATAATAATAATAATAACAATAATAATAAAGAGCGAATTAATAATGGTGCACAGCTAAGCTTTATAGGAGCTCATGTCACCACGGAGAATACTGGTCGCGAGTTATATCCTTCCCACGCGACTGTACCTGTCAACTAAGCAAGCTGAGATGACACAAAGAATAGACTAGTTTCCACCTTGGCCACTGGCAATCGTATCTTGAAAGTAGCCTATAATATGAAAATCCACAGCCTGCTTCCAGTCGACCGACCGGGTCAAGAATGGAATGAATAAAGCCCCCATCTAGCGGCGAGGATATGAACTGTGCCGGCTGACGAAGCCTGTCGCACTCCTCTGGGGCAATGATTAAATAAATGACAGATGAAATGAATAATGATAGTGGAGAGTGTTGCTGGAATTAAATTGTTGACAGCTAAAACCGGAGTACCCGGAGAAAAACCTGTCTGTCTCCGCTTCGTCCAGCACAAGTCTCACAGGGAGTGACCGCGATTTGAACCACGGACCCAGCTGTGAGAGGCCGGCGTGCTGCCGCCTAAGCCACGAAGGGTTCCCTAGAAAGTATAATATAAATGTCATTAATACAATATGAGAAAAATCGCAACTCTTATTGCTAGAAATCATGTGAGTGGTTTTATAAACAGCGATGAACAACATTTTTCCGCAAGAATTTTAATATGTACTTCAGTAGTTTGGTATCCTGCATTTTAATGTGCTCCAAAAATAGTGGATTGATTTGGCATTGTCTTATTTTTCATTGTGGCTTCGTACTGATAACATATTATGAACAATGCGTTCTCTGTGATCAATGCGATCTCTGGGACTCAATTTGTTGCATAAGTAACTTAAATATTTCATTCTTACCAGGGGCGTGGTGGCGCAGCGGTCAAGTTGTTGGCGTCTCACCACGGCGGACCGGGTTCGAATCCCGGTCAATGCATGTGAGATTTTCAAAGTGAAATGCAATTTCCTGTGGTTCGGATTCCACGTAAAAAGGAGGTCCCGTAGCTCATGATCGCAAGATTAACGGTCACGTAAAACTACAAACTTCATTCTTACTTTCTGAAATGCCAAGATCGACCTTTTAATGTTGACCGTCTTTCTGTCTAATGTTGTGCAAGATGTTCTTTATATCCTATTTTATTTAACTGTATCCTCAGATCCAAGAGGCTGTCTTAACGAGAGGGCTACTTTTGCCTAAACAATCTGGATTACTATATTATAATATGCGTTCAACATTATATAACATTATGTTTGTCGTATGAAAACGTGTTTTCTTTTAAATAAGTTGACATTTTGAATAAAAGTTCGTACTTAATTATATATAAATTGAACCTCAATGTTAACACACAGTAGTGTGAATCATGGTACGAGCCCAATAAAGCTAGTGTGGATGCAGGTAATCAATGGAGTGTCATCCACTTTGTCACTGCTGTCGGCAATAACACACAAACAAACACTGTTCGTAATTCATGACACATTTCAATTAATCTACTAGCTATACCATTCACAGTGCGAGTCATAAAAGGATCAATGGGAGGAACTAAATACACCAACCTCCATGCTTTCAGGATCACTCTAATGTGTTAGTTTGGTATTTGCACCAAGTTTGCCTGTGGCGGTGATGGGAAACCGGCTGGACCTCCCATAACATGCCTCGCATCATAGCGTTGAGTGTTCTAACAAGTTGCAAAAGGCAAACATAAGCAATATATTGAATTTCATGTATGGCACTAGAATTCACAGTAAAAGGATTATCTGACTAATGCGATCGAGTGGTCGTTCAGAACGCTCATTGTGTTCACGTGTATTTCGAAAGTTACACCTGAAATTCTCTTAATTCATTAATATTGGACGCGAACTCAACCTGGTGGGGAGATTTCAATGAAACGTAGCAATCTGTTCTAAGTTTAAAACTCAGCAATTCTTCTAGGTTTGTGCCGTGTCTTGTGTGGGGTTTCGCCTAGGACACCCCACACAAGACACGGCACAAACCTAGAAGAATTGCTGAGTTTTAATTCACTGGCCGTGAAAGCCAATATACCATGTTCTAAGTTTGTCAAAATAAATTTATCAATTTAGGCTAGTCCCACGGATCCGTGTAGGCTATAGAGTGAACATTGGTTCTGAATCTGTCTGGCACACTGCGTTCAACAGGTGACGAATGGATCAGGGACAACCCAAGGCTTCACACCAGCAGGGAGCATCTGAATTGCGTTCTTTTAAAATGTACGTTCACTCCCTAATAAATTAAGATGAGATAGATAATTGGTCGAGTGACTAGTCCAAATGCCAAACAAAAATCTATGTAAAAATAACACGAATCCCTTTCATTGGGACATGGGTAACTCACGAAGTTCCCTGGCATTACAGTAGGTGTACAGCATACGAAGAAGAGCCGACATACGGGAACTGTGACCCGCACGTGGATCAGCTTCACTCAATGTCAGTGAGGATCGGCTTTCATTTAATTTGGAGTTGACGATAACCCTTTTAACTGGGCTCAGTCGTTAACAGCATTAAATGCGTCAGCTTCGGCCATCACCAGCGTCGCATTAGAGTGACTGTAGGACGCAGGTGACATACAGACGTACTGTCAACATGCATAGGATGAGAAGTTCTCCAGCAATGACTGTTTGGAACAGTCCTTGGAATGCTAAGCAGTGTACCAATAACAATGCAACACTTCACTGAAGTGACTATCATCTGAACGGGAGGCGGGACGAGACGGCAAGGTATGAGTCATGCTATTAGAGATGCAAGGTTTGAGTCATGCTATTAGAGATGCAAGGTTTGTCTTCGTCCATATCGGAGCCTCGCCATTAGGTGAGCTAAGTTCCACAACTTTCAATGCTTTGCCAAAACTTTCATATTTTTCAATGTTGAATAATCCTAGTTTTCAAATTCTGTTGCGATCAGGATTCTTGGGAAGAAATTTCTCGAATCATTCTCAGTTTTGCCTCACGAGGCTGAGTGTAACCCGTTGCAGCCCTCAGACCAGAATTAAATTTCTTGGCAGATCCGGGAATCGAACCCAGACCCCTGAAAGGTCGTAAGTGCACTCTTACTCAATGAGGAAATCGCTGAAAGTTTGTAACGTGAGCCATTGCAAATATGGTAACTACGAGTATTTCAGAGAACATACACTAACTGACTAACGGATAAGCGGAAAACTCCTCATACAAGTCCCATCTGCGGGAGTACTTACCGTTACTACAAACTTGGCAATACAGTAAGGTGGCTTGAGAGCAAACACCGAACGAAGTACTTTTGAAAGAGAATATGTGTACCATTGCAAAACGCGATTGCTGTGATACTAGCGAGCTCGAGGTCACTCGGACTCGACATGCTTATCACACAAGCATGATTCCCGATCGGATGTTAGGACTGGTCCTCTGTTATAATACCTCCAATCCCTTGGATCACAAACTAAATGATTCCCTTCCATTTGAATGTCGGGATAACTTAATCGTTTGGGTCTAGCAGTGTACATGGAAGTATGCATACAACGGAAATACATTAGGTTCATTCGTTTTGTGTTATGCATAAATCAAATTTATGCCCATTTAACAAAGGAAAAACCCCCGACCTTGGCCTAAACACAACGACCTCCAACTTGACACGAAGCCCGCCTGTAATTTCCGCTCACGTCTCAAGGAGAGGTGCTGGGTATGCAACTAGCACTACGTGAGTGTTCTGGTGATTGCCTACTCTCTCTCTCGTACCTTATACTGTACTGTACTGTACTGTACTCAAGGAGTAATAAGGAGAGGCCCTAACGGCAAGGAAGTGAAGCCAGAAGTTGCTCCTTCACATATGTTCAAAACATTGCGATAGTCCCATAAGGAAAGCATGTAATGGTGTGACGTACGTACTTAAAAGTGGTGATATTTCGCATGTGGGACGAAATGTCGACGTGTGGGGCATATGTTTGCACAAACAGAACTGTCAAAGTAATGTCAATTCAAAAGTAAATGCACATTATTTGCCATTTATTGTGTTAAGTTTTCACCCTTAGAGTAGCCACCTTACGGTACTGTTCTAGTATCATTCGTTAAATGTTCAAATATTGGCATGTGTCCACCAATATAAGTATTTTGATTGCTAGGAATTATTTACGGATATTTTCCTTCGTTTCTTACTGGAAATAGTTTCTGCTAGTCAATTAATGAACGGTATTACTGTAATCTAATTACCCCCAATCTATTTTTAACGTGGCTTGAGCTCAACATTTATTGCTCGTGGGTGTTAGAATATTGATATGCCATTATTTGATCTTTTAGAGTGTTAATCACAAACCTCAGCCTAGACTTTGTTTAGTTTGTTACCGGAACTGGCCTGGCCTATTTAAAGAAAAACATCGTGCAATAAAAACAATAACGCCACCACCCAATTCGTTCACATACGGTACCTTAATATTTTAAATTTATTTAATTTATTTAATACACATTCGTGAATATAAGTTAAGAACAGTGGTGGGTGTCTGGTTGCCTGGAATTCCACAATAATACAGGTTATAAAAACTTCATGCCGGTATAATACATTCATTTCCCAAGTGCTATACTATATTTTAGATAGGTGTATTGCTCTAGTTTATGTTGTAAATTAAACTTTTACGGCAGTTTACATGATTTTCGAGTGCGACGAAAAGTATTGTGACTGCCGTACACTTCACGCTAGCCAGCAAAGATCAACAAATATTCCTTGATTTCCATCGTCATATAGGCCTACCTTACCTACCTGCACACGAATCTTTTACTGGTAAATCATACTTAAATCCCCACTAATAAATAAGTCTACGGTCGTAGGCTCCATTTACCGCTCGAGCCGAGCAAGTATGGAGGCGTGGTCAGTGCTTCAACTCTCCGCATGCTATAGCGCTGGCAGGGCGTCTCCTTATTACTCCTTGACTGTACTATCCAACGAAAACAACAGATTTTCGGCGAAAATAAATTGACTGTCAATTTTGATAGAATCAAAGCATTGAATACAGTACATAATGTTTTCGTCAGTTCGTGCTATATTTGTAGACCATATTTTCCTTTTCTCTGGATTCGGCCTCTACACCACGATCCAACAGCCACACCATTAAAACATTGAGAAAAATCACTAGTGACTACCGTACACGAAGAAATATAACGGGAGAGGCACGTGCCAAGTTGATCACTACCGGGAAAGAAGGGAAAATGCCAATCAGAACTGAATCTTTAGTAATCACACGGTCTCTCTGTAATCCATCACCAAAATATAACTTAATCGAAAATAAATGGGCACTAAAGCTGGAACTCCAATTACCGCGTAGGTACAGTATATCCCACAAAATATTAAACACTGGAGATAATTTAGGTTTTGTACAAGCCGCGCTGCGAAGTCGATATGGGAAGAAACATCAACATTTGAGGATATTTCAGGAATACGGTACTATGAATAATTCTCTGAATTCTTGGAATCCAGACAATTTAGTGATCGCTACTGCGGCTTCAGAGAATATCGCGGTATTTCACGATGTTAAATCAACAATAGTTTTTTTCTTAACTGCATTGAACCAGCGGCAATAATCAAAACCGCTCCCCGCGCTCGATCGCTTCAAAGGCACTGCTTGTTACAATAGAATTCTGAACAAATTCCCCTCTCAAACGTCAATGGATCTTTTGATAATATCTGAAGTGAAAATAAGGCAAATTTTCAAGAAAGTGTGAAAAATAGAACAAACTGGAAGAGTAAAAAATATAAGAAACGATTAAATCGACGTGTTCAATCTAACATCCAAGCATTCAATAATAACTGCATGTTTTGATCTAATGCGGAAAGTTGTGTTCAAGACAACTTGGAATGGAGATGTCTGAAAACTCTTCTACTTTTACAGTATAGGGTATAAAGACTACCCACTTGTCTGATTTTAATCACTTTTACGTCGTACGTAAGCTCTTGCCGAGGGGATTTCAAGAGTCCAAAAGCGGCAGTTTACTTGTAAAACCCACCGGAAAAGTCGAAAATACTATCTTTACTAAGTACGAAGACCAACAAATTTCACGAAACCTATTTGATCAATTTTAAGGTCAGTTAGTTATTGTTGTTTTAAGGGACGGAACTACGAGGTCGTTTACAAGATTTTGCTTTAAAAAAAAAAAAAAAGTTGCAATTTACTATAAAAACCTACAGGTAAAATGATAAAACCTACTTTTACAAGTACAAAGGCCAAGGTTTAAACACGAACGCTTTTCTTTTCTTTTTCTATAGATCTACTCGACAGATTTGAACAATGTTATGCCGTTCATTCTGAGTGAATTTCATACAAATCTCCGAAGTGGCAGTTTACTCTGAAAACCGCCGGAAAAGTAGAAAACTACGAACGCCTTATCTGTCAGGACTATTTTAAAATTCTATATCATTGGAAAAGCTGAATGAACCCCATCCCCCCCCCCCCCAAAAAAAAAAAGTCTAAAAGTGACGGATTGCACGGGAAAACCTACGAACGTGAAAAAACCATGAACTCCTTAACTAACAGGCCAATTTTAACAATTTAAAGTCATACTCAGTATTTAAAGAAATGTCTAACGTAAGTAGTACGTTTGTGTAAACCTTGCATATAGTGAAATAACGAAACAACAAGTTATGGAATAGAAAAATGTTCGAAAGGGGATCAATACCTCTCTCTCTCTCTCTCTCTCTCTCTCTCTCTCTCTATGAAGAAAACCTACAACCACGGAACCACTTGAGCAGAATAATACTGTATAATAGAAATTGTCAATTAAGCATTTTCCTAGAGCCCGTTGTATATTTTTTCTCCATACAGCGGGCTTTGTTGCTTTTAAGTATGTATACAGGATGTTTGGAAATTCCGGTTACAAACGTCTACGACTTGTAAAGGGGAGTGAGTACATAATATTTTGAATAGGAACCCATGTCGAAAACGTACCGTTTCTATTCTTCATCCGTTTACCTCATCAACTTCTTCGGAAAATGAGGTTTGGCAAATGTGTAAGAACATCGGAAACCTCGCTTGTGTCTGAATCTGCAATCATAGCCCTCACAAAAGGAGACTGATTTGTGCGAATATCCAGCTGTGTTGGGGACTTCCTACCAACTTTCAAAGTTTTACTGGAGGATAAGCTTGGACCCATTCGGACTGAATTGGTGTTCTGACATGGGATGAATACTGTAGATACGAAATTAACAATCTGGCTGGGATTCCTCGTTCCCTCAGCAGAAGAGAATGAGTTAAACACCTGAATTGAAACGGGTACAGTTTCCGGACAACGGTTTCTGTTTAAAATACTATGTACTTGCTTCCCTCGGGAATTTCCAAAAACCTGTATTAAACGCTAAGGTGTATCCTTCACAAAACCTAAACCAGACGAAATTCGGAGAAACAGAAGGCGAGATACGGGTTGCACCAAAATCTTAATGTTTGGTTAGTTCAGTGAAAATCATAGCTTGCTTAGAAAGTGGCGGGCCGGGAAAAAAAACGGCGTTCTTTAATGTGGAATAATGACGATAGCCCCTCCCAGAATAGTGAAGAGTCAAGAGTCAAGCTGCCTGGCTAACATCGGGCTTAATCGAATGGAATCTATTCACGTATCTTAATAATATTATGTAGCCAGGGCACGAAGTAGCTTCTATTTTGTGATCATAAATTAGGGGGGTTCAAGGGGTCAAAATGGTTGGCCGGGATTTGGCGTAAAAACTGATGTTCCAAAACTCGTGAAAATTTGGGGATGCGTCTATTATTTTTCCATGTCGCACGAAATGCTATATTATTTTTTCAAAAATATTAGGTGGATTGGTTTACGGCACAGGGGACTGATAATTAACTTGAACAATCATGTATTGAAGGATACGAAAATTAATCATCGTCTGAAAAACATAAACTAGTATTATCCGGAAAAATATAACCTGCTTTCTATGTTTGTCGTTTTGGGGGATTATACTATTTATCCCGAGGTAGGGGAAGGGTGGGCATAGTGGCCACGGCGGGCATAGTTGCCACGGGCTATTTTTCTACTGTACATTGCTGCTACCTGGCTGCAAGCGCCTCAACTACTCCACTAGACCGCCATTAGTGTTGTGTTGAGCATTGAAGCTGATCAGATTACACTTTTAGAAGTTGTCATCAATTTTGTTGTTTTTCAAGTTGCTGATGTAAGGTAAGTGTACTGCATTAACTATCATAACTAGGTATATGATTCTAGTATGTATTGATGACAGTAATACCTGAAACAAGTGTGATTTAAGCTTTAAATTCATCTTTGAAAGTAAGTCCTGGTGTAACTGGTTGGGCCTGCAGAGTCACATTTACATAATGGCGTAAAAAAGGGCAAAGTGGCCACGCCCATGGTCACTTTGCCCAACACTACATATTATATTTTTTATGTAAGTATTTATATGAAGCCTGGACCAAACAAAGTTTGTGCTTTTAAATGGGATACATATTGAACCATTTAAACATCTCCTTGCATGAGCAGGGTGGTAGCACAGTGAGTTAAGCGCCGGCCTTCGGAATTGTGTGGTTCCAGGATCGAGCCCCGCTGGGCTGAGGTGATAAGGAAAGAAGGTATTCAGGAGAAAAGGAAATCAAAAGAGGCAAAACGTGCTTTGTTACTAAAGGTGATAGTAACTCCGATAGTGACGAGAGTGATACAAATTGCCTTTACTGCCAGGACTTATATTCAAAGTCCAAAAGCAATGAAGGGTGGATCAGATGCTCTAGTTGCCTGCAATGGCACACGAGGATTGTGCTGGGTGTGATGAGGAAGACAATGAATTCATATGTGAAATGTGCAATTAAACAAAAATAGGCTAAACACAATATCCATAAAATGTTTTGAAGCATTTCAACTTTTGTATTTTTTATTGTACTGAATAAAAATTCAGAAATTAGTTTTATAAAATGATAAGGACCTTTAAACACGTGTGGAGAATTATAACAATACTTTAATTTGTAAAAAATACCCTCATAAATTTTTGTTAAATGCATTTGCAGTGCTATTTGTAACATCGGGTATAATGGCCACCTAGTGGCCATTTTGCCCTTCGCCATAGGGCAAAGTGGCCATTTGGTAGAGGTTTGAAAAAACATTTCTTGTTCAAAAAGTAACTAAGATAGAGTAAAAATGATCTGTTTAAAGATACATAACTAAATAAGCTAGAGTATGGCCAATTTTCATTTGTTTTTAACAATTTTATCTTATTGAAAACAATGTTTTCCCGTTAGCGTGGCCACTATGCCCACCCTTCCCCTACTATAGCCCATGAAGAACCTTGGCCTACCAAGCGACCCCTGCCCAGTCATTTGGCCTACAGAATCCAGGGTGACGCGCGGTCAACGCGTCAGGTCCTCTCGGCCGTAAATCTTTATTGTCCTTGCCGGGATTACACTATTTATCACAAATTATTTACACGCTCAAACTTTTAAATTATGAATCTTTGTTATACCGAATCAATATACTTCCCGGGAAAAAATGCTTCTGTTTTACACCAAGAATTTCAATAGGAAACTGGAGACGGGGGCTTCGGGAGGTGCAAAATGATTTTGCATAACACAAAATCACATGGTATATCGTTTTAAAGATCATGATCATGATGCTAAAGAATCTAGAGTATCTCTTGAGTGTAGCACCGTGGGTGAAAATATAACGGTAGGTACAGGGCTTTAAAATACCGTGTATCTACAATGGAGTGTTGGGACTTCATTGATTTTGATATTTTATGTAATGCTGTTCTCCAGATTTACATTCCAACCCCGGGATATGTGGTGCTGAAATGCTAGTATAAACATATTTCTGCCATATTCTGTTAACCTTCCAGGGTTATGCCGCTTTCTGTGGATACCCCTGCTTCTACACTCGAGCCCATTCATATCCTATGCAATCTCTGATCATCCATTCACCTCTTATGTCCCCCACTACCTAGTCGCAGTATTTTTCTCTGCGAGTACTCCCCTGCAAATTAGTGCTAGCATCCATTTCCTCTAGTTTATGAATCACATAACCAATGTTTACTCAAACTTTCTCCAATACTGAATAATTAGCCTGAATACTGTATATTTTAGTGTGGGATCCGATTTCCTTCTAGCAGAGCACAATAACATTGCAACGAACAACCAACGGTAATACTGTAGTTTTACCGCACCTTAACTCTACTCTTTTCAATATGCTGCCATCTTGCGGGAATATAGTGCGCTAGTTTCTGGTATGGGCCACCAGTTTCAATTTTCCTTCCCCTATCTAGCATTACATAATTCACGTATCCCCCTACCGATATCATTTTCGTCGCAGAAATGCTAATTTTCACTCCATAGCAGGCATATTTCTGTTCAAAATCTAGTTTGTTAGACAACACACTTTCGACAGAGTACTTCCATTTCATAAGTCATCAACATAATCCAGTGTACACCTAACTGAATCCCTGAATAGCTCTCACAAAAGTGATCCATACACACAATGAACAGTAAGAAGCTACCCTCCACTCCACTCACTACCCTTAAAACTGCCGATCTTCAACACAACTATCTCGGATCACCAATAAGAGTTTTGTCTTGATACCATAGGCCATGTTGAAACACCGGATCCCGCGAGATCTAGGCAGTTAATAAACATTGGGCATGGCCGGAACTTGGATGGGTGACCGGTTCTGGGGGACCACGTGTTGCTGGCCGGGGAAGGGAAGGAGCGGAAAGGAACTGGCCACCCTACCGCAAGTAAACTTCGGCTCAGGCTCTTCGGAGGTGCAAACCAGCCTACGAGCTGAAAACCCTCTTTCGCCTTCTTCATCGCATTCTTCAACTTTCTTCTTGATGCCAATATATCTCTGTTACAAGTAACGTTCTACCCTGAGGAACTCAATCTTACTGAGCACACAGTTAGACTATACCCGAATTATACGAAACAAAGTAAATTTATTGGACATTATGATGATATTAGGGCAAATCATTAAAGGAATAACACACTGTAAGAAAAAAAAACATCAGGGTCAGGGGAACAACTGAAATACTCTTCAAACAAACATACATACCTGACATTCTCGTGCTTCTGGATGTAAATCTTGTGGAACTGGCCTTCAACAGGTGAGATGATGTCGGCCTTCATCTCCATAGCCACATGCTGGGGTAGCACCGAGAGCAGAAGTCGTTCCTGCAACACACGTCAACAGTCAAAACTCATCCCTAAAAAAACCGCCAAACCCCAACACTAAGGTTGAATGTAGCACAATGCACAGCAGAAAACTCTCGCCTTAAATGAAATCCTCTCCCACAATGCTTAGAAAACGAACGTCAATATTCCATACGCACCACAATAAGCCGATTTTTGTTTAAGACTCGACATTTATTAATCGTGATGTATTTTCTGAGAATTCTACGTATGCTTATATCACTTATACAGGCCCCGTCTCCGCTGTCAATATTGTCAAATTCCCCCAACAACTGATCCTCGAGCATGTGACAGTAAGCTGTCCATGGAAGAGACAGCTTTTGGTCTTGCGCCACAAAACGTCCGAGACCACCCTTCAGACATGTTAGTCATCCCAGAACAAAATTTGTATGAATTGAAGCCGTTCAAATTCAGGTATACAGTGTTGATATCGCGCCAGGAGATGGCAGATGGGTTTGAACTGCAGATGCCTTCCCACTCACTGCGTGTCGCGCATTCCAAAAACATTAAGTAGCTTCACTCACTCAGCACATTCCTTCTTTCACTGGCTGCGTGTCGTCTGCTGCGATAACTGCCATTGGCCTGCGGGAAGCCGATATATTTAGGTTTGGAATAGGCGGGCCGCACATGCGTACTGCAAGTCCCCCCGCACCCCGTCGCAGCGTGTTGAACTGCCATCTCTTGGCGCGACGACAATAGTCTAAAGAACCTATTGAAACGTCTTGAATTACCTTAACATCCTGTGAAAAATACATAATAGCATTATCCCAGCACTTACTGCTCCAGTCTAAGCTCTGTGAACTTTAGGGGCGAGGTGACACGGGAGGCGGGAAGAGAAGGGCCTGTCAACAGCCCGCCATGTTATCTGAAATTCCTGTCTATTCCAATACTGCTAACATAGGCCGTTGCCTAAACCACTGTGGTATTGCGAATGAGTGAGTGAGTCATCGATCAATGTATTTGATTCTATTACTACGCACGGACCGGGAATCCCCACGTCTCTCATCGTCGTCCGCGATCCACATCCCTCTCAGGTTCACGCAGCTTGGACTCGAGCAGTAGGTCAGCGAGCTGCCATTCCCGGAACATTCAGTGTTCTGAGTAACATGACGGAGTTACTTGCCAACTCATTAAAATTGTAGCGATGAATGACAGGAGGTATAGGTCCCGATGACAATATTGTGACGTGTTGCGGCAGATTCACCAGCTGACCGAGCACCCTGGCCGCAACCCTAGTTCGCCTCAGGGGGTCGCTGTCGTAACAATAGCCCTGAGTCAGGTAGACCACTGACACGCAGGCTATCAGACTATTGTTTCTCGAGGCCACTAGATGCAACGAGAAACATCGAGAAAATTCGACTAGGAGGGATTCGGCGCTACTGGAAGTGGTGACATCGAGAGTATTCTACGCCAAGTGCTGACTGTGTATATATCAGCGGAGGCGCGACGTGGCAGGCAGCCTGAGTTGAGTCGAGAGAAGAGTGAAGATTGTTAGGGGAGCAGTGCAGCGATTTACTTTCGGACGTCTACTGTAACAGAGTGGAAGCCTATCTGCCAGTGCGTAACATTTTGAATCGGGATAGAGAATGCTTGGGGGTGTCGCGGTGCTTCGTGAAAGACGCGGTCGAGGATTTGAGTTCGACGCGAGACGAGCAGGAGCACACAAGAAGCAACACTGAGGACTCTGATAGTAAATGAAGCGGCAGGTGCCAGGCTGAAGAGGATCTGTGTACACTGTACGTTTAAGTGTAAGCTGTGACATAGTAACGACTCACGGACAGAGTGAAGATACAGTAAATGTTAAGATAAATATAGAGTTCGTGGCAGTTGAGTGAGTGCTCCAGTTCGGCCAGAGCAGTGCCACGACACGGTGCGACGGTGTGGATACAAATGTGTAAATAAATGGCAATGTAAATACTGAGTTACGTAGAGAAGAGACATTTTCTCTCACAGTGTAAATAAATTCAATGACTTGTAATTGTAGGAAGTGGGACTCTGTGTGTGTGTGTGTGTGTGTGTGTGTGTGTGTGTGCGTGTGCGTGACTAGGCCTAATTTGTATTGATGTTCATTAGCGTAAGACAGGCAGAAGAATTTCTGAGAAGCATTAGGAGCTTAGTGTGGAATAAAGATGTCCCACAAAAAAGCAAGGAAGTGTTATACAGAAGCTACTATATCCCGATACTGACCTATGCTTCAGAAACGTGGACAATGAAGAAAAGAGACATAAGCAGAATACAGGCAGGTGAAATGAAGTTCCTGCGAAGTAGGATCGGAGTAACAAGAAGAGACAGGGTGAGGAATGAAAAGGCCAGAGAAATGGTGAAAGAGGAGCCCTTGCAAGGTAGGATTGAGACATCAAGACTGAGGTGGTATGGACACTTAAAGAGAATTGATGAGAAGAAGATTCCCAAGAGGATACATGAGATGCAGATGCAGAAGAAACGACCAAGGGGAAGACCAAGAGATAGATGGCTGAAAGGAGTGGAGGAATGTGTCAAGAAGAGAGGCGAGGACTGGACCTGAGTGACAGCGGAGAGGTGGTGGGAAGAAAGGACTAAGTGGCGAGGCTTATGTTCCAAACAGACCCAGCCTGGGGCTGGAAACTGTACAAGATGATGATGATGATGATTAGTGTAAATAAAGAATCCGTTCACTATAAGCCTGACCAGTTATTTCACGAACCATAAATACGTAACAATATCACAAAAATATGAAACTATTTGCATAAATACAGCAAATAAGTAATCAGATGCTCTAGACTTCTACCTCAAAATAATCGGATAGGCTATACGATAGTTGAATTGAATTTTACGAACCTTGCTCTGAGAAATCTTTGAAATATTGTAACAGTTGATAATTAATATGGGCAAACCCGCTCCACAGAAACCTTAACAAATCAATTGGTTGTCGAACAGAGGTTAATTTGTAACTTTTGTTTTTGAAGTGATAGAAGCCATTTTTCAGTGTTGCCTAGTTCTATTGAACATTAGCGCCTTCGGTGGCGTAGTTGGGAGCATACTGAACTGCTATGCCCAAGATCGCAGGTTCAAACCCCGTCGAAGTCTTCTGATATTTAAGAGCGTTAAAATCCTTCAGTATGTCTTCCTTCGGAGGGGAGGTAAAGCCGGCGGGCCCATGCCATATATTTATGGCATGTAAAAGAACCTACCACTACAATTGGTGTGTGTAGCTAAATTTGTAGTTTATTTTGTTAGAAACGCTCTATCAAGTTCCAAAGTTTGCCGCTAGGTGACAGTGGCATCTCTGGTAGCCAAAGTTGGAACTATTTGAAATTGACATTTTATTCATTTCATCTCTCATTAACTCCTCTCGTGAATTTGACGAAGGGCATCCGGCACCATCAGCCACGTGGAGTTCCATCGCATCTCATGCCCGACCTCGTTGGAAACGGGATTAATAAGGGGTGGACATAGATAGAATAGACATGTAATCTAAACATTCTATATATTTGTGCATAAGTGTAATTCATAAACATCGCACATTGACTAAGTGTAAGTGAGCAGGATCTGAAGATGAATGCTTGACGTTCGAAACATTTCATCCAATTAGGTACCCCATTTTGTAAAAAGAAAGCGTGTTATTTTGTAAAATCTTATTTGTTTCAGGTTAGGGCATATACTGCTCGGTTCCAAGCTCGGTGAACTTGCGGGATGAAGGGCAGAGGCAGGGTAGGAGCAGACGAGAATTGAGAAGCCTGTCGACAGCCCGCCGTGTTACCTGACATTCTCGTCTATTCCAATACTGCTAACATGGGTCTTTTTCTGAAACCAGTGTGGCGTTGGGAATGAGTGACAGTCACCGACTAATGTATTTGCTTCTGTTACTACGCAAGGACCGAGAAACCTCATCACTCGTCACCACCACTATTCATAGTCTGCAATGCACATTCCTCTCAGATCCACGCAGCTTAGACCCGAGCAGTAAATACTTGTTTCCCGCCTAATGTAATTGGGCACAATTTGTGTTGACCGAATGGAAAGCTTTCTTTAATATCTTTTTTTTTTTGTTAATTCGTATTAGGGGATTGGCACATCTTTGGCCATCAGCCCCGTGTACTTGAGTGAGTGATAAATTTGTCTGATAACCCCTGTTTCTCTGGTGACTGTAATAGTGTGTGTCCTCTGTTTCTGTGGTGACTGTAGCAGTGTGTGTAACTCCATGAAGAAGTGATCTTGAAATTTGCGGGAAATTCAGAAAAAGATCACATAGTGTAAACCTACGGTTTCCCATGACGCGTTCTTCAACTGCAGGAACCAAGTCTTCTATAACCGTTCGTTCGTCATCGCTCACTTGATCACCCCCTAGAACTGTCGGACCCATCTCCTGACCATGGAATCACTCATCGCAATTACTCCCTACACCTCGCAAATCTGTCGAACATCGACTGGTTTAGTGTTCTTCACATTCTGAAAACTAATGACTAGGGCTCGAATTCGAGCATATTTGCATATTTTTTTCCTGAATAGTGCACATTGAAAGAAGCCTTTCGGTGGTATTTTCACCTCTCTAGGACCAACAGAATTGAAATTTATCGAGCATATAAATGCTTAAAACAGCGGTTTTCAGAACAGAAGCATATAAATGCATATTATTGTGGTTTTCGTCTAAATAGCTTGTTTTTCTTCGATCCCCCTCCCTCCCCGAATTCGGGTCCTGACCATCCTTAAGGTTCGAAAACAGAAATAATTATTGAATAGCCTATCTGGTGAGAATAATAGAACCGCAGGTTTTTAACCTTTAACTTTTATTGACTCATTTAAAAAAATCATTCAAAACTGAAAACATAGAAAAAATTATTGTTGTACAGACCAATGCAGATCTACTTCATTGACTCGCCTAATTCTGAAAATTTTGTAAATGAACTTTTAAACTGTAACTTTTACAAGAAAACTTCTCTTATACAAGGAGTATCTTAATTATACCGACAAAAAAATCAGGGACACTCTGCGTGTTATGTAGAAGACAATGCCGCAATCGGAGTGGTTGAGAAAATTTTTCCCTTTGAGAAAATGAGGTTACTTTGTTACTTCCGGGCGCGCGATTCAAATTGACAAGCTCGCCGTATACGCTGAGCGAGAGTGCACGCCACTGGCCACTGGTGTGCTTCAGGCAAGGGAAGGGATGAGACAGGCATATGCTAGTGAGCGGACACACTCCCTACTCGGCCACAGAGGACAGTGTTCAGTTTGTTCTGCACACATTGGCTACTACTTTTGCGGCATAAATTGGTGAAAATGGCTCCATTTCGGTACACTAACGAAGAAATGGCTGATATGCACCAAGTTTATGGCGCAGCAAATGGCAACGGGTGAGAAGCCGTGCGGATTTATAGCCTCCGTCACCCTAATCGCCGCCAACCTCATTGTTCAACCTTCATGTCAATTGACAGGCGACTGCGTGAAGGAGGGAGCTTCGTACCTCAGATGCACGACGTTGGCAGGACGTCGACGGTACGGACCCCAGAGTTTGAAGAGACTGCGTTAGAAGAAATAAATGACTATCCTTCAACCAGTACGAGGTCTGTCGCGAGGAATGTTGGCGCTTCCCATATGACGGTGTGGAAGGTTTGGAAGGACCAGCAATTGTACCCTTATCGCTATCAATCGGTGCAAGAACTAACACCTCTGGATTACCCACAACGCCTAACATTTGCAAGGTGGGTCTTAAACAGCCATGGAAATATTCCACACTTCTTGTCATCGCTCCTCTTGACGGATGAAGCTACATTTACGAGAGAAGGCGTGTCAAATTCCAGAAATCGGCATTTTTGGGCAGATGAAAACCCCTATGGGACAGTGGTTCGCTCATTTCAGCATAGGTTTAGTGTTAACATTTGGGCCGGCATTGCTGGTGACTATTTGATTGGGCCGTATGTCCTTCCTCCTCGTCCGAATTGTGAGGAATACTACCGTTTCTTGGCAGAATCACTGTCTGATTTATTGGAAGATGTGCCCCTGGGTATTCGGCAGCGAATGTGGATGTGTCATGATGGTGCTCCACCGCATTTTACTCGCCGTGTAACACAACACTTAAATGCTCATTATCCAGGAAGATGGGAAGGCCATGGTGGGCCAGTTAAATGGCCCCCGCGCTCGGCCGATTTAACTCCCATTGACTTTTTCTTGTGGGGTTATGTGAAGACTTTAGTGTATGTGAACCCCGTAGAAAGACAAGATGAACTTATAACAAGAATCCTGGCAGCTTCCCAAGTCATTCGTAACACACCACATTTCCTGAACAGAGTCCAAATGTCACTAATACACCGCTGCGAAATGTGCATCGAAGTTGGAGGGGGGCATATTGAACATTTACTGTAATCGAACCATTGGGTGTATTGTTTGTTTCGTTCAGTATTCAATTCCATTTACAGTGTTGTACGTAAATGAATGCACGATCATACAGCGGCATCTGTGTCAAATAATAAAGAAAGTTATTGATACGAACAGACGAGAAGAGAAACTATCGGGTACATTTCATGACTGACAGGTGTGTCTTTATTACTGTGTGTCCTTGTACTGTGTGTGCGATTACGGCTGCTTAGTAAACAGATGATGAAGATAATTGTTGTTTTAAGGGGCCTACCATCGAGGTTATCGGCCCCTAATGGTCTGGGTGATAGCGAAAAGGACAATGAAATGGAAACCATAACGAAAACCAAGGTAGATTGAAAACACGTAGGAAATGTAACTTTGACTGAAAGCACTCACAAAAAGCAAGTTAAAGGAAAAAGACAAAGTGGAATTGAGATGGAAAAGACGCACATAATGGAGTTTGGATTCAAAATACTTACAAAATACAAGTTAACTTAGATTCGAAATACCCACAAAATGCAATGCAGATTCAAAAGACTTACAAAATGCAATGTAGATTGACCATACTTACAAAATGCAATTGAGGTTGATAATACTTACATGTTGCAATTGAAATTAATCACAAAATGCAAGTGAAAATCAAAATGCTTACGGAATACAATTTACTGTAGATTGAAAGTACGTGCAAAATACAATTTAGATTGAAAAAAAAAACAGCGAAATTTAGATTGAAAAGACGTACACAACGTAATTGGTAAAGAAAGACGTACAACATGTAGAAGAAAAGGAAGGCGGAACCCCCAAAGAATGAGGCATCCGGAAAGATGAAGGAAGGGCCAATTAAGGCGGGGAAGAAAGAGACTCCCTAGGCCTCGGACAGCCTAATACCGTCGAGGTTGGAAGAGAACATGAGTTGACCAAGGGAGGCCGACAGGGAAGATAACAGAGAGGAGCCCAGCACAAGTAAGTGGAAGTAATGCCGGACTCAGCTGGGGTCCCGTGAACGCCAACCCACGTCTCAGATGTGAGCCCCTGGCGGGGCTTAGTAAACAAATTTGTATTGCCTCAAAGGGACAAGGACAATTCTGCGCGAGGTGAACGAGGACACTTGCGCATTCCAGGCAGCACTGTAACGTTATGTATTGCCCCATGTTGGTAGCGACAAATGTAGCAGTTTGACTGGCCCTAACTGTTGGGAGAAAAATGTAACTGTTTACCTTTGCCTAAGCTATGTTGTTTTAATGGGCGCCAAGACCTCAACGCAATGTTGAAATCTAAATTTGTATTTAATAACGTCTAGCTCTGGCAGAACACATTCAAGACTCTATTCACTCAGATCGTGGTATGATTTGATCATTAACCCAACAAACAATTGTATCAGGAGAAGGAATTGGTCTATATCTAATGCTACCTACTGAAAGCAAAGATTGCATTGTAAAAGAAATGAATTTATTATATAAAACAAGTATAGCAAAATTAATAATAATAATAATAATAATAGGTATAAAATTTAAATTGGGGCGTTGTGATTTAAATATTACCGATAGAAAATTACGTGAAAACGGAGTGTGATAAATTATTGATTTTACTCTTATTCCCAAGCTATGAAGTTACTGAAATATGAAATATAAAACCAAGAGAAATGAGAGATTGCGTATTTCTGCGTCATTCGCGCTTACCACTGGAAATAGCCGAAGCCTTTCCCTCGTACTGGATGATGCTGTGAGCTTCCCACAGTCTCCTGGACGTCGACATCTTCGTCGATATTTGATGAGATTCTGGTAGATTAGATAATTCTATGGTCCGTACCTCGGACCCAAACACTCGTACAACCGCACTGGTTAAGTTTTACAAAAGTTAGTCCAATCCACGGAACATCGGAGCGATTCCCGCGTACAACCGTACTCGTTAAATTCTATCCAGATCGTCCTCGTTCCACGGAACATCGGAGCGACTCCCGCGAATAACCACACTCGGCAAGAACTACACAGATTGTCCTCGTTCCACGGCGCGTCGAACGATATATGCACCTGTCGGCTCCCCCACTCTTCAGCCGACTTCAGCTTACGTGGTCTCCACTGATTGGCTGCACCCCGCTACTTCCCCTCCTCTAGTTCATTACACTCGGCGCGGCGATGATGAAGTCGATTTCCGTTCCAACTATTCGCCTTTCCTGGACGCTGTGACCCAGGATTGCGTCATGCTTTCCGACAAGATTAAGCGTGTACTTGAATTCCCAGTGAGTCACGTCTCTCGATATACCCTAACTGACGAAAACTCCGTAAAATTCCGCAATCACATAAATTTCTATGATATTGTCGTTCGTAATAGTTTGCTTGATAGCGTTTTCTAAGACATAGAAAACCTATCTGAATGCTAATAATTTTTATAAAATGCTCCGAAAATACCTTAATAATAATTATAATAAATTAATAATAATAATAAATTAACATGAAAAATTCTCTTGGCTGAACAATTTGCCGCGTAAATAAATATAGAATGGCTTCCTACTGACTTATGCCAGTTGCATAAAAACCCCTCGAAAAACACGTTACATATTCGCCTCGGATCATCGGATGATTTACCGTGACGACGGTCCATTATCCGATTATCCCAGACACGTTAATAATCCCCATCCAAAATACATATTACATAAATGAAATCACCCTAAATTACAGATATATACACTCATAATTTTTCTTCACGCACTTTGCGTCAAAGTTTGTTGTCACAATGGATTGCACTTTGCAACCAGTCCAATGTTTTACATATAGAATAGTGTTCCACGGATATTTCCGCCTTTCAAATTTCTCTATGTTGGAGAAATAGACATAATTAATGTGTGAGCACTATGTATTTATGATGTCATATCACACGCATTGAAGGTGTTCTGATATATTTATATCACCATAGAACTTCCTAATTTCACTGGAGGTCCCTTCCTTATGGTGAAATTTAATCTCACTTATCACTGAGCACACGATCACACTATTGTGGCAGCGCCTCGTGACCATAATACTTAATCTCTCTTTAAAGTAGATTAAATTAATATTGACTTCTGAAAAAAAAAACAGTAAATGCGCATTACATATAACACCAAATATTTCTGTGCCGTAATCGCCCTGTCTTGTTAAGTTCCCGTAGACCATATTCTACTTAATACTAGTTCTCAACACAGACCATTTCTCCTCACACAAATAATACCTTTGTACAAATTACCTTAAATTACTCACTTACAAATCTTACATGGCGAGGCCGTAAACAGAAATCACGTGTGCTGATATGTATGAGTTTCATGAAGGACTGTCTCGCATTCTGATGGCCCATCTTTTGTCCCGTGGACGCCTTAAGCAAAAATACCCTGTCCAAGCGCTCACCCATCTCTTGGGGACAAATGGGAATTCACCAGCGCTACCAAATTCTGGCCTTGGTGTATCGAGACATTTTAGTGCTCAAGAGCATCCGACAATCCCGTCATATTTCCCTGTACCTTAAAAACTCTCATTTACTTACATACTACCCCCCCCCCTTGTGCGACTTCTGATACGCCTGCCTTGAAGACCAGATCTTCCACGCACCAAATACCACACTTACTCATTTGATAGGCTGGCTCGCCAGCTAAACACACTCACTTTATGACACATATTTTCGTAGACTATGTATATTATACGTCCCGTATAATCTGTTTCCCTTACTATCCTCCAGCACATATGCTGTTTTTCCAATACGTTTGGAAACTATAAATGTTTCTGCGTCACCTGCTTCCAGCCTTGCAAGTAGCTCCCTTAAATGAACGTCATCACGTTGCTCTGCCTACCTATTTCTCAGTGTCTGTAACGATGCCCTGTTGCTACTGTCCACACATGCTAACCCTACCTTCCTATGGTGTCACACCTCTACTCGACACTCTATGACCTAAAAATGTCACTTCTGACTGACAGAATGACGACTTAGACAGCTTCAAAGTGAACCCTGCCTGATCTAACTTCTGAAAAACTATATCTAAATGATGTAGATGCTCCTCAAAACTGCGTGAACTAATTACCATATCATCTATGTAAATGGTTACAAACTCTCCTGTGTCATCCCCTAATGCGATGTTTAAAGCCCTAATTAAAGCTGCTGAACTACTCTTTAACCCATAAGGTGTTCTACAAAATTGATAAAGGTTATATTTATGACTAAAAGCTGTAAATGGTCTATCTTCGTACATAAGTGGCACTTGCCAAAAACTGGAACTCAAATCTACACAAGTGAAATACTTCTTCCCCTCAAATGTTTGCATTAATTCCTCTATTGACATAGATTTCAGCTGATCTGAACTAATTCTACTGTTAACCAAACGAGCGTCTAAACAAATACGAACCGTGCCGTCGGTCTTGGGTACCGTGATCAAAGAATTAACATATGGACTGTTAAGAGTGCTCAATAATCCCATCTTCAAGCATCTGGTTAATTTGTGCCTCAACTGCACTCTGATAAGCGAAAGGTACGGGATATCTATGTCCTGTGAATACTGACCTATCAATAACGTTCAATGAATGTGTATAGCAATTGGCCATACCAATGCGATCCTCAAAAACTCTCTTATTACACAATAACGCATCATAGAGCCGAACACATTGTTCCACCTCTATATTACCCTGAAATGCAGCATCACGTAACGAGTCCTCTAGACTTCCGTTCGTAATCACACTGCCCACAAAACATGGAGAACCCCGCTCTACGGCTGGCGATATCTCATTTAAAGTACAAATCACACCTACAATACTACTCCTCTGAATATGGTCATTGAACGCTACTTCTACTTCAGAATCTCCCCATTTAAATTTCAAACTCCCTACATCATAACATAAGTTACCAGACACTCTACTTAGCCACTCTGAACCCAAGATAACACTGAATACTAAATTTGGAATTACAAGGCAAATCTGCTTCTCTACATGATTATTAATTTTAATGTCTACTAAAACTTGCTTAGAAATTACTTTAGACCTCTTCCCAACAGCTGTGATAACAAAAGTGCTTTTAATTGGCATCTCCTCAAAATTTACTCCAGTTCCTTTCATTTTATCATAAAATGCACTACTTATGCAACTCTTCATACAACCACTATCAATTAAAACATCTATGTACGCCTCGGACACGTTAAATTTAACTATGGGGCTCTTACTAACCACTTCCTGAATAATACCTTCATCATTTAGTTCATGTAATAATTCATTTCTTACATTTAGGTCATAGGGTTCCTGTATAATTGTATGGACAGGGCATGCTACAGACTGAGATTCTGACCTTACTTCGCAGCCTGGTTCGCGTTTAAAGAACCGCTACAGCTGGCCGTAGTACTACTAACTACTAAACTGGTCTGGTTGTTCTGGGCTGTGTTGTCATTGTTTGGCTGTATATTACTACCACTAGGCTGTCCTCTTCCTTGACCCCTATTCTGGTTGTAATTATTGTCATTATAATTTCTCCCTTGATTTCCCCTGAAATCATTGTTTCTCCCTTGATTTCCCCTGTAATCATTGTTCCTCCCTTGATTTCCCCTGAAATCATTGTTCCTCCCTTGATACTGATTACCATAGACATTTCCTCTGTTCTGATTTAGCTGATTATTATTATTTCTATTTTGAGCGTTGGCCCCTTCGCCACCGTTCCCTTGAACTTCCTGATGCCTGGCTTCATTTGGTCTATTATTATTATTATTACCCTGGTTCCTATTGAAATTGTCCTCATAACCCCCTCTCCCTAGTGTATCAAATGTGCTTAACAAATTTTCTACTTGTGATATAGTCTTTACATTCTGGATACAAGCAGCCTCCTTGATCCTATAGGGAAAGTGCCTAAGTAGCAACCTCACCACATCACTTTCCTCCTTCAAGCCATCCAGATATTTACACACTAATACCTGCCCTAAAAAGTATTCGGTCATGGTGGAGCTTCCTTTAGGGTTATATTTACCACACACTACTCCCTCACGATGCTGCGACTGAATAACCTCATTCCAGAACTTTTCACAGAATTTCATTTTAAAGTCATTAATATCAGTAAACTTGTCTCTGTAGACAGCAAACCAATTCCTCGTTTCCCCCACAAACACTTGTTCTAAAATTTCAACTACCTGGCACCACTCAATACTACCATTTTCCAACCTCTCCCCGAATTTATTTTCTATAGTGTCCATGAACTCCATTGGGCACCCCTGTCGATTGCTGAACTTACCCAGTTCTACCTCCCTGTGTGTGCTATTCACAAAAACTGGCCTATTCTGACTATTTTCTTGCCTGATCCTAGCTTTTAATTTTAACTCTAATTCTGCGATTTTCTCCTCAGCCTTCCTCTCAATACTGTTTACTGTTAATTTAATGTTTCCTTCTGATTCTTCTACTTTATCATATAGCTTTGCTTGTTTCTCCTCAATCTTGCTAATGCTCTCTCTATTACTCTCTCTTAAATCATTTACTTCTGCAACTATTTGCGAGTGGACTTTCTCAATTCTACCCCCCAGCTGTTCCTTAACCTCTTTAGTTGCTACCTGAATTTTGTCAATTTCTCCCCCCCCAATTGCTTTTTGACCTGCTGTGTTTCCAGTTGCACTAGTTCTTTTAAATTTTCAGCCTGTGTACTGATTCTAATTTCCAACTCCTCCTGTACTTTTCCTAATTTCTTGTCTACATCTGCAATGATCTCTTTAACCTTCTCTTCCATTACTCCTCTGATTTCTCCTCTAATCTGCTCCATTTTCACACTAATCTCCTTGTTGTTCTTATCTAATTTTGCATTATTCTGTTCTAATTTTTTATTTAAAGCTTCTGTACTTTCTTTATTTTCCCTACTGTTTTGTTCTAATTTTGCATTATTCTGTTCTAATTTTGCATTATTCTGTTCTAATTTTGCATTTAAAGCTTCTGTACTTTCTTTATTTTCCCTACTGTTTTGTTCTAATTTTGCATTATTCTGTTCTAATTTTGCATTATCCTGTTCTAATTTTGCATTTAAAGCTTCTGTACTTTCTTTATTATCCCTACTGTTTTGTTCTAATTTTGCATTATTCTGTTCTAATTTTGCATTTAAGGCATCACTACTAACTTTGTTCTGATACATGAACTCGAGAAGTAAAGTTTTTAATTCTGGTTGGCCGCCTACACTCCCTGTTTCAGTATCGGGATTTACCTCCGCTACCCCGGTACTACCATCACTCGACATACTGCTCGTATCATCACTCTCCAGTTGATGACCACTACGTAACCTCATCTGTCTTTCTTTCTCATCCCCCATAATGATATACACTGATAAAGACAAATAACCCCCAAAATACAGGCACAGAAATATATACCCTTCTCCTTCCACAAATGTTATTAGGTTTTCACCCCCAAGTTGTCGGCGACAATTGTAGCAGTTTGACTGGCCCTAACTGTTGGGTGAGAAATGTAACTGTTTACCTTTGCCTAAGCTATGTTGTTTTAATGGGCGCCAAGACCTCAACACAATGTTGAAATCTAAATTTGTATTTAACAACGTCTAGCTCTGGCAGAACACATTCAAGACTCTATTCACTCAGATCGTGGTATGATTTGATCATTAACCCAACAAACAATTGTATCAGGAGAAGGAATTGGTCTATATCTAATGCTACCTACTGAAAGCAAAGATTGCATTGTAAAAGAAATGAATTTATTATATAAAACAAGTATAGCAAAATTAATAATAATAATAATAATAATAATAATAATAGGTATAAAATTTAAATTGGAGCGTTGTGATTTGAATATTACCGATAGAAAATTACGTGAAAACGGAGTCTGATAAATTATTGATTTTACTCTTATTCCCAAGCTATGAAGTTACTGAAATATGAAATATAAAACCAAGAGAAATGAGAGATTGCGTATTTCTGCGTCATTCGCGCTTACCACTGGAAATAGCCGAAGCCTTTCCCTCGTACTGGATGATGCTTTGAGCTTCCCACAGTCTCCTGGACGTCGACATCTTCGTCGATATTTGATGAGATTCTGGTAGATTAGATAATTCTATGGTCCGTACCTCGGACCCAAACACTCGTACAACCGCACTGGTTAAGTTTTACAAAAGTTAGTCCTCCAATCCACGGAACATCGGAGCGATTCCCGCGTACAACCGTACTCGTTAAATTCTATCCAGATCGTCCTCGTTCCACGGAACATCGGAGCGACTCCCGCGTATAACCACACTCGGCAAGAACTACACAGATTGTCCTCGTTCCACGGCGCGTCGAACGATATATGCACCTGTCGGCTCCCCCACTCTTCAGCCGACTTCAGCTTACGTGGTCTCCACTGATTGGCTGCACCCCGCTACTTCCCCTTCTCTAGTTCATTACACTCGGCGCGGCGATGATGAAGTCTATTTCCGTTCCAACTATTCGCCTTTCCTGGACGCTGCGACCCAGGATTGCGTCATGCTTTCCGACAAGATTAAGCGTGTACTTGAATTCCCAGTGAGTCACGTCTCTCGATATACCCTAACTGACGAAAACTCCGTAAAATTCCGCAATCACATAAATTTCTATGATATTGTCGTTCGTAATAATTTGCTTGATAGCGTTTTCTAAGACATAGAAGACCTATCTGAATGCTAATAATTTTTATAAAATGCTCCGAAAATACCTTAATAATAATTATAATAAATTATTAATAATAATAATAAATTAACATGAAAAATTCTCTTGGCTGAACAATTTGCCGCGTAAATAAATATAGAATGGCTTCCTACTGACTTATGCCAGTTGCATAAAAACCCCTCGAAAAACACGTTACAGCACCTCTCTGTCTCCTATCACACTCCCTTCCCTTGCCTGAAGCACAGCAATGGCCAGCGGCTTGCACTCTCGCTCAGCGTATACGGCGAGCTTGTCAATTTGAATCGCGCGGCCTGAAGTAACAACCTCATTTTCTCAAAGGGAAAAATTTTCTCAACCAATCCGATTGCGGCACTGTCTTCTACATAACACGCAGAGTGTCCCTGATTTTGTTGTCGGTATAATTAAGATACATGATGATGATGATGATAATTGTTGTTTTAAGGGGCCTAACATCTAGGTTATCGGCCCCTGAGATTAAGATACACGCTGTATGTATATACACTTGAAAAATTTGAATGCGAGTACATGCAATTAGAAAATAAAGCTTGTATATAAAGGTATGTTATTGGCTTTCACGTTTCACTTTCCTTTCTATAGTTTTTTACGGTATTTTTCGAGCATATTGTGCATATTTAACCGCATATAATAGGTTTTTCGAGCATATCTATTGAGCATATAATGTTTTTTTCGAGCATACCTATCGAGCATAAAACACATGGTTTTCGAGCATATCGGGAGATTTTATCGAGCATATCGATCCGAGCCCTACTAATGACAAATCTTATCTCGCAAGCGGGGGGATTTCAATCAACTTCGCTTCTAATCAAGCACTGTAAAGCGAAAAAAATAGACAGCGATCTCAAATTAGCGTCATCTAGTACTCCTTGACGCAGGGCAACCACCGCGCATGCGCCGAACTGCAGTTGCCGAGATGTCGGGACAACGTATAAAAACGGGACTTGTTTTCCGGACGTGTCTAGTATATTAGCCCAGGAATTTTAGGTTTTAACCTTGAAAAAATTTTAGTAAAGCTGAAAATTGGTACAGTTGTCCTATTTGCTGTTCTTAACAACATATTAAAAGTCCCCGGTCTTCCCGTGTCGGCTTCCTGGATTTCCAGCCGTTTGAACTCCTGGAATGCTGGAGAAGTACGTGGTGTCGCTGGAATGCGCATTGTAAGCGAACTATTTGGCTTACAGTGCGCTATCATGGCTTAAATTAAAGGAGAGAAAATAAGCTATAAGTTAAATCATGGGTTGGTATGTTAGCGATACTTCCGGTCTAACAGGAAACAAAAAAATGCCGCGAAATTAAAAAAAAAAAGTGCCACATTTTTCTTTTCTTGACGTTTGTTGGCAAACTATCACGAATATCGCAGACAAGTCTTCTATAAAAGTTGTTGGCGACAAAATAAGCTTTCATTTAATGTATTTATAATCGATGTCCGAATAATAGTTGCCGAGCTATAGCGGTGTAAACAAAAGATTGTTACGTCATTCTCTTCTCCGTCTGCGCTACACACACTGCGACCGGGACGGGCTCTGATTTTGCATTGTTACATCCGACAGGAGCTTCCTTTCTCTATGATAAATGAAGTGCTTCCCCTCTTTTCAAAATATATCACGCTTAAACCCACCCCTCTCAAAAAAATCCCCCCCCCAAAATAAAAAATTTTTTTTTTTTTAGTGTTTTAATGAAAAGCACCCTTTTTGTACATCTGCTCCTAATAGTGAAAATAATTCAATTTCGCATTTAGAGTCCACCCCCCCACCCCTCCCCCAATCGACATCACTTCATTCTATAAGGTGTTCTCGGTGCGTTTTTTTACGTGCTTTATTGAGCTAGGAAAACAAAATTAATATTTTAATATGTAAAATATGTAACCATTGAGACTTGGCGATCATAAATTATTATTTTAATGCCATTTTTAGGAGAGCAAATATCTTAAGTAAAAAGTAGTGCGAATATCGGAGTGGATATTTCTGCTTAAAACTAATACAGTTTATAATGTATTATTTATCAAATAATTCAATTAATTGTTGTTAGAAACCAATTTGTAAACAAAAGAGTATGTTAATGTTATCACAGCAAAGTAAAATGGTGTAGCAGCATACTGAAAATAATATATACCTGCAAATATGTACGCAGTGAATACTGCCGGAATGCGTCGGACGTTGGCGGCAAAGTGGCCAAATCGAACGAAGCAGTAACTGTCTGTCTTGCGACAGTCTTTCCATACAGATGCACACGAAGCTCGTTTAGAGAATTGGAGCCCTTTCCGTTGAACAACTCCAGAACAAATTTTTCTCCAGCTATCTTGATATCTTCCTTGGATGCGCCAGGCTGATTGAAAACTTCGACAGTTTTCCGAAGATCTTCGTTGTTTTTGAGAATGCCCCATGGACGCTTCTTTCCTTTGCTAAAATAGCCGAAGTTGTGTCACATCCGCTCACGGCATGTGCAAATAGCACACAACTTTTCATCTCGCCAATATCTTCCTGAATGTTTGTGATAGAGAAAATCTTTCCAAGAGATTTTGAGTTTACAGGACTGTAAAAATAGATGTTGCTGTTCTCTCTTGCTTTTGCCAACAACATGCAGAGGACATCAATGCCTGACGCCATAACAGTAACAGCATGATCTTCGGCATCTAGAGACAACGCTACGTCGACAATTAGTGTATCTGCGTCCCCTGTCGCCTGACGAACAGCAACTCTAGCATTTCTAAGCTCCTTTGTCAACGTAGAGATGAACCGTCCCTTGTTTTTTGATGTTACTTAGAAAGTCTGCCTGAGAAGTGGAAATCATTGTGTTGGAATCGAAGACGATGTCTATGGACGTCCGCTTCCCCGCACGGCGTGCCTGCTCCTGGTTCTTCGTGCTTGGAGTCTGATCGTAGTTGCCAAACACAATGGTAACGTTTGAAGGATAGTGCTTGCTTATGTACAACTTGTAGGACTGGATTATGTCACCAAAAGTTGCAGGTCTTGGCCATACAACGGTATGCAAAAGCAGACCTCCATCAACGACTACTTTGCGTTGTTCTTCAAAATCTTTCGGGGCTTCTGAAGATTTAAAAAGGTGTTGAAGTGCTGACTTGGCTGTTTTTCTCAATAAGCATGAATCGAAGAAAGCTGGAGGCGTCGGTGCAAGCTCGTACCTCAAGAACTCCACGATATCCGCTTCCGATTTCATCACACATATGATTCGCATGAAAAGTCAGTGCGGGTTAACCAGGACGATGTCATCACGAATTTTTAGTTGGCACCCAACAACTGACGAAGGGACTACGTGGCTTTTTCTTGCGAGCTTGAGACCCTCAAAACTTTTCCCCACCATTTGTTGTATTGTTTCTTCACCAACTTCTCAAGCCATGTCGCAGTTGATGCTGTTGTCTGCAACTACGCCAGTGGAAAGCGATTGAAGACTTTCTTTATTTAAATCCCACGGAGAGCGATCTTCTACCCACGAGCGAAACACTTCTGCGTGGCGGTTCTCCAGCTTCCGCCGCGAGTCTATCAACTCAACGTGCTGTTCCGAGGATTTTGTCTCTATACCAGACACATTTTATACAGCTTCACAGATCGGGATGCACAATGGAAACGCCGAGGCAAAGTGAGCCAGCGCGCTATCGTCCACTCCTCGTCCTCTTGTTAAACCTTCACGTGATTTCATAGGCCGCATAAGATCCTGTTCTATGGCCACATCTGACCATATTCCAGCCCAAAAATCATGCGAGCGTCGGATGGAAAAGTACCCGTTCTTCGAGAAGTTGATGTACTCGTCCACGGGCATCTTCTGATCCAACTTAATCATTTGATGCAGGTACAAGTAGGCTGACTTAGCGTAGTGAATATGCCCTGCAGCGTGTGGGTATGGCAACATCTTCGATACGCAGTACAAATGGAGGTTCCAATTTGATGTTCTTTCTGCCCGAATAAACAGCCGAACGATTTCCACTTGCCTGTAGTACTCCGCCCACAGCTTCGCTGTCCGGCTAGCTTCTGACAGAGTCTTCATCTTGTCATCCATGTACTCCATGACCCGAGTTACAACTTGATCTTCGCATACTTCTTGCGGTGTTAGTTTTCCTTCTAAAACCTTTTAAAACACAAACAAACAACGCCCATCGGATCGTCGAGTGGCTTCTTACACAAAATGCAGTCTTCAAAACTAATTTTTATGACAACACAATAAATAACACTTATACGGCATAACACACATCGGCCAACGACCAACTGTTTAAAATAAAACAAGAAGCTCCGCCAATTCGACGCATCAATGCTGCGGGCGAACGCGTCAGTTGTCCGCTGAGAAACAACGCAAAAACGGGCTGATTCAGGTCGCGCGTCATTGTTTAAATCTCTGTAGCTCAGCAACTATTACTTGTACATCAATTATGAATACATCAAATGAAATTTTATTCCATCACCAACAACTTTTATAGAAGACTTGTCTGCGATATTCGTGATAGTTTGCCAACAAACGTCAAGAAAAGAAAAACGTGGCACTTAAAAAAAAACGCGGCAGGTTTTAGTTTCCTGTTAGACCGAAAGTATCGCTAACATGCCAACCCATAAATTAACTTATAGCTTATTTCTTCTCCTTTAATTTAAGCCATGATAGCGCACTGTAAGCCAAATCGTTCGCTTACAATGCGCATTCCAGCGACACCACGTACTTCTCCAGCATTCCAGGAGTTCAAACAGCTGGAAATCCAGGAAGCCGACACGGGAAGACCGGGGCCTTTTAATATGTTGTTAAGAACATCAAATAGGACAACTGTACCAATTTTCAGCTTTACTAAAAAAAAATCAAGGTTTTGACCGTTTTTAGACTAAAATTCCTGGGCTATATCTATTTATCTCGTCGTAGTAGTGTCAAATTCCCTAAATATAAAGAAATATACGAAAGTACTAAATTACTAATAAAATTATTTACTTTTCAAAATAATAAGGCTAGCTCAGGAAACCGAGCAAACACTGCCACTGCCTGGGAGTGTGGTGTCAGTCAAGAGTACACATCTCGTCACTAATGGAACTTGCAATGTTCTCAATAGATAAGCACACTGAATACTTACTGTCCTAATCGACCCATTAGCGTTAATGACCTGGATACGTATTTGCAATCGGAGCGCGCACACTGTGAGACACGACAGGTAGGAAACAAAACTGTTTGCGGGGAGAATAGATTCCCACCACACGTTATTTTGCAGATTATTTGACTATGATCCCCCGTTCGATGAACTCAAAAGACTTTCACTCAGGGTGTCGCAGACCGAAGACAGTTTGTGTTAAGACTTAAAGCTAGCAGTTGAAACTACTTATCGGGAAAGTGGAAAAACGACCGGGAATTTATGACAAAAGTTCCAAAGACTACAGTTAATTATTAATGTTTTAAGGGGCGGAACAACGAGGTCATCTGCCCCTTCCGAAGAATATGCGACCATAAACGTGGAAAAAATTGTGGCAGGAAGTAGGCACCGCGATCATCGACATGTACCAAGCATTGTATGTCTTGTTCGCCTTTTTCCCTTAATCAAACAACGAGGGTACAAAAAGTAGCAGCTTCCGTTAGATTCATTTCCGCTGAATTATTATTAACATTATTACTCGTGAAGCACGCGAACAGAAGATACAACCTACCACTTCGAGCTCCAAACATCAACTTTCTTGTCTGACAGGTGAGCGCAGGTAGCCAGACAATATGTTTGTGTCGTAGTCCGGTCTTGATAACTAGTACACGCAGACACGATTGTGTTGACTCATTGTCTCCCTAAATGTTCGGAATAGATATCGCCAACTCCTGCACAAAGCCGTATCTGGCCATCGATTTCCCAGTGTTCGCATGTGTGCGCTAATAGGTGCTGTGGTTAAAGTCAATCTGTTGATTTGCACTAGGGTCTACCATAGAGGTTTCCCGTTTAAACCCTGCGTGTTTCATCACGTCTCATATTGTCACAAATAGATTTTTCATGCCAACTGACCTTTATTAAGACGCCTTATTAAGGGAAATATTGTGCTGTCATAACAAGCTCTCATACAATAACAAATGCAAAAGTTCCTAATGAGACAAAACAGGTCATGCGAAAATAAATTCTAAACGTACACCAAAGAAATGAGCGCACATTATGTCAGAGGTAAGGAATGGACTAAAAGCAGGTCAGTCCTTTACAGTAGCGTAGCGGTAGCCAAGATCGACCAATGGGAGGGGTTATAGTAACTGAGGGATAACCACAATTTGGGGAATTGCATGACAGTAATATGAAGCAACTCGACTATGTCACACTCATGAAGTAAACAACGACCTCCTAATTAGTGTTAATGTACCCATAGAATTTTCTAGGTCATTATTATATTTTTTTTATAAATTAAAACTAGAGTAATTTATATAAAACTTCCATCCCGCTAAGAAAAGAAAGCTAATTGCTCCACTAGGCAATTATCTGGCAATTATCTGGGGCTACGCTAACTTTGGTTGGTTCCTCAGTTTAGGGGCTGCGACAACGCGGTCATGTAGCCCCGTGTACTTTGGGTGTGTGTAGAATCTGTCTGATAAAAGGTGTTAATTGTGATGGCTGTATTAGTGTGTGTTATCTGTAATTCAGGTATTTCCAAGTAGTTCCTACTTTTGCTAATAAATGCTACCGTCAACGAAACCTAGCTGTAAACTTGGCTACTAGATGCCACCGCAACCAGCACCTGGCGACGAACGTTGGAACTTTAGAACGTTAATCAAATCTAACCTACACAAATTTAGCTTCACACAATTGTAGCTAGTGGAAGGTTCTTTTACATGCAAAATCTATGAGATGGGCCCACCGGCTTTACTCCCCCTCCGAAGGAAGGCATACTGAAGGATTTTAACGCTCTTAAAAAATCCGACGACTTCGGCCGGGTTTAAACCCACAATCTTGGGCATAGAAGCTCAGCATGCTACCGACTACGCCACAGAAGCCACTTAGGCTCATTTTGGAAAACAGCTATAGGCTATTTAACAGGGAAAAAGCAACTCTGGGAGGACGGAGCTACGCGTTGTCATGAGGACATGTGTAGCCTCAATGGAGGGCTGCACCTAAAGACAACAAGCAGCCGCGCGGTGGTGCTGCAGACACAAATCGTAACCATACCGATTCCCCACAAAACACGAGTTATAGAATAATTTGTGCCATTTAATTAAGGAAAGGTTTATTTAACAAATTAAATTATCATCAGTTCCCGGTTTGTTCGGTAAAAATTCAAAAAGAGGGGGGGGGGGGGGGATCTAACCCCAGTAACACCCCCTTGGCTACGCCACTGCTCCTTTCCATGACAAACGTAAAGAGACACAATTTTAACATTTACACCACACGATGTGATGATGATAATAGTTGCTTTAAGAGGCCTAACATCTAGGTTATCAGCCCCTATAGGTCTGGGTGATGGCGAAAAGGACAATGCAATGGAAACCATAACGAAAACCAAGATAGATTGAAAATACTTACAAAAAAGGAACTTAGATTGAAAAGACTCACAAAATGTACAGTGGAAATGCATACAAAAGGTAATTTAGATGGAAAATACTCATAAAAGCAAGTTAGATTGAAGAATACTTACAAAATGAAATGTAAATTGAAAATACTCACAAAAGGAAATTTGAAAATAAAACTTTCAAAATGTAATTTCGAGACACGGGGTGCCAATTCACAAAACAGTGCGGAAATCTTAAAGAGAAAAAGAAAATTTAATGAAATGAAAAAGAAGGCTGATCCCTCGAAGAAGTAAGTGGAAGCAATGCCGGACTCAGCTGGGGTCCCGTGGTCGCCAACCCACGTCCCATAAGTTACCCCACACGATGTGTGTGTATTTGTAATTAAATATGGGAATTGGAAGGAGGCAGCCGTGACAATAACGAACTGATACCGGTGAAGTTCGCCACTAAACACAACTAGAGATGAAATGAGTGTCCCTTCAAGATAAGCCGAGTCTGTTTAGTTGTAATTCTTAATCACTGATTACCTGTTACATTTCGGGAAGGAGAAACTAGACATAAGTGTGTTCATTCTTTGCCATTTACCCCGCCTAGATTCAAATTCTAACACACTGTGCACTGCAGAAAACGATGATGATTGCGTCCATTCAACCTACAGCGGGGCTTCGCACTTCGCACGTGCATAAGAATTGCACCCACTAGCACGCCTTCACTGCGAACCGCGAATCCTACGTGACGGCGCATGGCGGAAACAAACCATGTTATTGTACCTGATGACTGCAATAGTTGAAGAAAAGGTTACTAGAAATTTCTCATTAGGTTTTATCCCCATCCCCATCATCCCTTCCTGTCTTGGTTTTTATAGTTTGCATTCACCATATGTTTGTTACCTTCTTTAATCAGATTTTCAATATTTTGCTGAGCCTCCGTGTATATAATAAAAGTGTACTTCCAATAAAGACTCTGCAAATTAAATATGTTGCGCTCGTGTCTACAGAAACGCCACCTGTCTTCGCTATTTTTGGAGTTAAATGATCTGATCAGCAGCTATCCATTAAGGGAATGTTTTCCTAGCTCCGCATTTTGTGCGGAGCACACTGCGCACTGCGGACCACTTTCCTAGCACAACAATGCGCTGAGTCTCAAGTTTTCATTTGTTTGAGAAGTGAGTGAATATGAGCTCTCGTCCTCTGAGCAAGGAAAAAATAGCGTTATTGATGTTATTAGAAGAGGAAGAAGAGATCGAAGATGAAATTTACTTCACTGTTGGTCGTCTTTATAAAGTGCGGAAATCTGTCAGTTCCATGTACACATCTAGAGAGCAAGAAGGAGTGTTTAAACTTTTAATCCACAGACATTTTCTCGACGACGAAGTGAAGTTCATATCTTACTTCAGAGTTACTAGGTGTCAGTTTGAATACTTGCTTAGTTTGGTAGAAAATGATCTTGCAAGCGAGTCCTGCAACAGGATTAGAAGATATCAGCGGCGGAGAAGCTGGCATTTACATTGAGATAAGTTTGTAGAATTTATTTACTGGAAAATGTAAACAGGCTAATTTATTAGGCCTACGTCTAATCAATTAACTAAATTTGTCTAATTAAATTAAATTAATGTATCTTTCTATGAATAATAGTTAATATAGCGAATCATTCTAGAAAATATTTCCTTATTTAATAAAAATCAATAGTAAAATTTTTAAAAATATAAAATGGGTAAAAAATGTAGTTTCTTTGGACGAAGTTAAGCTGAACTTAACTTAGAATTATTGTACACACTCAATTAGTTCTTTCTGAATTTTGTGGCAAAGAAAGAAATCTACAGTACACAAGAGAAAACTGCCCAAATACTCGTCTGTTGCGTAGCGCAGTCCGCACTCGACTGCTCACAAAGGAGTCGTCCAGTTGCGCAGAGCGCACTGCGCACCGCGGAGGGGTGAAGGAAAACGATGCTGTCTGATTCCGTGTTGTTGAGTAGGCTCCGCTGGGCTCCGCACTGCTGACTGCGCAGTGCGCGGAGTTGCATGGCCACTGCACATGTGCAATTTCTTGAGTCTGTGAAGCTCTGTCATTGAGACTAAGGGAACATGAGTGAAACAACTTGCAAGATCTGAAAAAAGAGAGTACTATACCATTTATAGCAAAATTTAATTTGAAATAGCACCATCAACTCACCAGTTTCTCGTTTTCGTCCTCCATTTCCAGACGGGCCGCTATACAATTCCGCGTATCCAAGAAGGCTTTCCGCTGTGCATGTTCCATTAAATTATGCATGAAAATACCAACGACGTTCACACACACGTAGATGATCACGTTAGCTGTAAGCTGGAACAAAGAGTAAATTGCACTGTTTAAATTTAATTCGCATGCGATCTGCATGTACTAACAAATATTGGATGGCTCTCCACTACAGTAAATAACCATACTTTCAAGAATTTCAAATGAGTATGGCGGATCACCCTCCTGCAAACAACACACATTAATGTACATTAAAAAAAACTGGTATGGACAGGACAAATTAATAATGACTGAATTCATGAATCACATTCTAAAGTGAAAGGAATATTCAAAGCAACCAAAAGAAAAGAAAAGACAAATCAATAGGTGATGGTTTGGTGTGTTAACGCAGTGCTGGAAATACACAATGTACTACTGCCGGGTGTCACTAGTGATCCTTGTTTGTGTTACAAAATACACGCCACTAGCATCATTGAAACTTTTACTCACTCTTGTTTACTCTTTTAAGGGGATATGGACATCATGGTCATTAGACCCGTGTGTTGAATTCGTCCAATAACCTGGTGACAGTAGCAGTAGGTGTAGTGATGATAAATCATCGTTGCTGTCGTGAAAATCCAATTATTTTAATCGTAATAGCCCACAGCGAGCAACAATTGACAGTATGACCCACCGTCATAGTTACATTGGCAATTGAGAATTATAGTGCCCCCCTTTTTCAGCATTAATTCTCCTTATACTTTCCATTGTCCATTCTGCTAAGCTACTACACTGCAATGTTGGTGTGCTCGCCCCCTCCATCATATAATGTAAGTTATGTTTCTCTCCGAATAAACTTATGCAGGATTTTACTGCGTCCGGTAGCTCATTTGCAAAACAGATTAAAAAAAAGAAGTTCCTCTTGACGCAACGTTAATGTCCTCGGAATATTAGGTCCCGCCTTAATCTGCTGTGCTCTGCCTCTATAAGCAAGTCCCTAGCCCACTGTAAGACGCCATTGTCGTACACGCTCGAAGGGCTACATCAAACGCCTTTGAAAAATTAATAACAATAACATGTATTTTGCAACCCATATCATGTGACTGTTAAGCCCTGGTATAGTGAAAACTAGGTCCCGTGCTGCTGAACACTTAACCAACCCTTATCTTTCCAAATCAATCCAAGGTATTATTTCTTCGGGTGGGTTCAGTCACTAGCTGTTTTACCACGTTCACCAGCATCTAAATCTACCCCGGCCTTGTCCTTCACCTCGCCAGTCAATTGGCAAATCCATCTCTCTCATATGACATCTACGGGCAAAAATGAGAACTACTCAAAGTAGGTCAGCCATAAACACACTCTGCATAAGTACATGGGTGCGCTGAAGTAAAATGTGACGAATGAATATTTAGGCGATAAAAGGGTACTCTGCGTAAATCCTAAATGCAGGATGAACAAAAATAAAGTATTTGCTCGCATTAGGGATTGGAAGTTAAGTGCACAATAAGAGCTTTATTCTTACAATCTCGCATCGAGAAAAGCTCCCTGTTCTCCCGGCCAACCAGACGTTCGCGACGAGATTTCAGATTTTTAACGTCTTATTCCCAACAGCAAACAAAGAAACAGAGAACGTAGGTTGAGCGAGCGAGAGACAATTTTCATGGCATAAGATGATGATGATGATGATAATTGTTGTTTTAAGGGGCCTAACATCTAGGTTATCGGCCCCTAATGATCTGGGTGATAGCGAAAATGACAATGAAATGGAAACCAGAACGAAAATTATGTGAGACGGAAAATACGTACAAAGAGAAACTCAGATGGAAACAACTCACAATATTGTCTTACAAAAGGGAATTTAGAACGAAAAAATTCACAAATAGAATAGATTGAAAAAAGACCCACAAAACGTAGGCTGGATTCAAAATACGTACAAAATGCAATGTAGCGTCGAAATACTTACAAAATGCAACTTAAATTCAAAATACTTACAAAATGCAAATGAGATCGAAAATACGTACAAAATGCAATTGAGGTTCAAAATACTTACAAAATGCAATTGAAATTGAAAATACACAATGCAAGTTAGATTGAAAAAAGCCGGTTCAGATTCAAAATACTCACAAAGTGCAATTGGAATTCAAAATACTTACAAAATGCAATTGAAATTGAAAATGCTTACAAAATGTACGGTAGATTCAAACGACTCATGTGGATTGACAATACTTACAAAATGCAATTTAGATTGAAAATACTTGACAAAATGTAATTTAGATTAAAAATACCCACAAAATGCAATTGAGAATCAAAATATGTGCAAAATGCCCACCAAACAAAATGCAATTTAGATTCAAAATTCGTGCGAAATGCGGTTTTGTTGAAAATACTTACAAAATGCAATTGAAATTCAAAATACTCACTAAAAGGCCCGTCTACCTGCATTGAAAGACTTACTAAAAAGCAATTTAGATTGCCAATCTTTACAAAATGCAATTGAGGTTGAAAACAATCGCGAGATGTAATTTAGATCTAAAAAACTTACAAAATGCAACATAGATCAAAAATGCCTTAAAATCGCTAAAAGGGAATTTAGATACACGGTGAACCAAGTAACAAAAACAGTGCGGGGATCTTAAAGAGAAAAGGAAATATAAGGAAAAGAGGAGAGGAGAGGAGAGGGGAGAGAGGAGAGGGTCCGCCCCAAAGTTAAGGGACAAAAGTGGAAAACGGACCCAGCTCAGGAATCCCTCGGGGTCGCCAACTCCCGAACTCACCAGCCGTGAGCCCCTGAGGGTGTAGCATTATCTAGGGTGCACCAGAAGTGGTGGGGCTACATACACCCTGCCTCCTTAAGGGCCTTGAGCACAAGGCAGGAGGTAAAAGGAAAAGAAGGCTGACCCCTCACAGAAGGAGGGTATCAGGAAAGATGAGACAAGGGCCAAGTAAGGCGGGAATGTGAAAGACTCGCTAGGCCTCGGATAACCTAATACCGTCGGGGTGGGAAGAGAACGAGAGTTGACCAAGGGAGGTCGACAGGAAAGAAGACGGAGAGGAGCCCGGCACAAGTAAGTGGAAGCAATGCCGGACTCAGCTGGGGGCCCGTGGTCGCCAACCCACGTCCCACTAGATGTGAGCCCCTGAGGGGCATGGCATAAGAATACATAGAACGAGAACAGTAATCTTTAGACTCATTTAGGCAGCCTTCTGAGGTCTCGAGGTACGTCCTGAGACTCCTGAACCAGAGGTCCTGGGTTCGATTTCAATCTCAGCCAAGAAATTAAATTCTGGTCTGAGGGTCGGAACAGAGTATACTCAGACTCAAGAGGCAAAACTGAGAAAAGAGAGGTTCGACTCCCACCTCAGCTGTCTTCCATGGCATTCCCACTTCTACAGTACCCCAGGTTCCTAACTTGGGGCCACGGCCGCATCCTTCAGAATTCTAGAGGCAGACAGACACGCACTCAAGTATATGAAGCTACATGACCACGACGTCGCAAAGCCCCTAAATTAAACAACAGTTTTTTTTTCTAATAGAAATCAAATATAATTATCCTTTTGACCACTGTACAATGTGCATATCAAGAGTTCTATGGAGTTTTGCAACATCTCTCGCGAGCCGCAAAATGCTCGGAAGGCCGAGTCCGGATACGGGTCTCAGCATCTGAAGGTCCCCGTCCTACGTAGGGTTAAATTTATAATTGATCCTCAATTTCAGGGTAATGCTGGGTTGATACTTTTACAAAGTATAAAAGTATCTGAATGCCAAATACTGAGAACATCGATTCATTGGATCATACGTTACGGATTATAATGCCTGCATGATTCCCACGGCCGCCCCTTGAAATTGTTTGGCTGATGACATTTTAGTCTGAGCTTCAGACACAACCCACATGAAGGTATATTTATTCAAAACGTGCTACAGATCCGCTGATTAGTTTAGTCGTAATTTGATTTAGGCTTTGAACATTTGGGTGGCTGCCATTTTGTTTCCGTTAAGATGGCAGCAATATAAAACATCACACTGAGGTGGCCTATGATAGTGCTGTCTTTGTTCCAAATTTGGTTCATTCAGTTTCGTCGTGTTTGAATTGATATGGAGAGGGGGAGAGAGAGATTGAGACAGACATATACATATATAGACCGACATACATACAGTACATACATACATACATACATACATACATACATACATACATTACATACTGAGCCAGTTTGCTTCGAGACACCGTGGTTAGGTTGGAATCAACCACCGTGAGATCCCATTACAAACAGAACCATATAAAACTTGACATGCACTGGAGCCAATTCCAGCATGAGACTGTCAAATCAAGGGGTTATCAGGCAGGGCAAGGTAGAATTATGAAACCAGATCAAATACATAACTTCAAAGAAAGAAAGAAAGAAAGAAAGAAAGAAAGAAAGAAAGAGAGAAATAAAGAATACAATCTAATATACACAAATAATCAGAGTCCATGATTTAAACAAAAAAAAAAAAAAGTCGTCCGACTTATTAAACGCAAAAGATCCCTATCCTCCTCTCATATTGGGCATCGAAATTAAATACAGGAATCCTAGCTAATAAATCATCTGAAAAAGAAACACACCCAACCTGCAATGTCCTTTAAAATCCTCAGAGAAATCCTAACCAAATCAAAAATCGCAAAAGGTCAAAGTAGGGAAATGGCACGAAATGAAAATCCCTCTCATTACAAATACGTGTGATAAATAAACATAGTCACATTGATCCTAACTGTGCACGAATAAGATAAAACTAAATTACGACGCACGTAGGAGTATTTGCACTCACCAGTCGAAATTATTTTTCGCTTTTTTCCCCCGCAATGTGATGAAATGAAAAACACTTTCTTTTAGCTTAATTAGTTATTTATTCAAAAAATATACAAGCTTGACCCGAACACTATTGCAATATATCATTATTCAATGCCAAACTATTGGTTATCGTCCTCTTAGTCGTCATTTTCTCCCTCCTCTATAATTTTGTCACAACCATTTTCATCTAGAGGAAAAACAATGTGCTTGCAACAAAGAATCTACAAGAGAAAAAGCGAAAAATTGCTGTTGCAAACGTTGAACTAATTTAACATTAAAATTTGAACGAATAAGAAACAAAATGGTGGATGAGGCCGGTCAATGTTGTGTGTTAAACAAATGGCATTAGTGTAAATCTCATGTCTGTGAAAGAAATATAGCTCGACAAGACCAGACTTGTAAATAAAAACATTAATATCTCATAATTTTGAGTTACCAAAAAATACCCATATTTAATCTATCTATAAACCTACAATTTTAACAGTAAGACAATAAAATTATGTTGGAAGATAACGTACATACCTTCCAGTTCCATGTTCAAATAGGTGTTTTGTATCTAAACTTAAGCACAATAGCAAAGGAAAAAAATTCACACAGGAGAGCGCACGAACAAGTAAGTTATATCAGTTTCCTACTATGTCTGGGTTCCGACTGACTGTGCAAGAAGAGACGTGAGCGGAGGGGAACGGTTTGGCTGCCAATAGACGGACCGGTTATCGAGCTGGAAGATTAATACGTTTGAACGGATTTTAACTTAATTTGGCGATTCTGACTTTTGACCGGTTTTAAAGTGCTGTACCGGTAACCGTTTATACATACAGGCACCTATGCCTTAAAGCACGGATTGTGCGATATCTTATTTAATAGGCGTTCCGTCAAGTTATTCATAACTCAACACATGTTCATTATTATTATCTCACATTTGAGTATTATTATTATTATTATTATCATCATCACTGCAACATACTGAAGCTCATATCAAGATATAGGCTATATATCGCATGGAGGAAATTATTATTATTATCGGTTTTCTATAGCATATTGTACATTACTTTTAATTATATATTAATCATATATTAACATCTCATATGGCTCGAGGAATATACGTGGGTTAGAAAAATGTCATTTCGTAACTTGAGGAAAGTAGACTTGGCGACTACGACGACGAGGTATCGCAGCAGGGTGCCACTGAAAATAGCAGTGAGACAACGACGGTTGCTCGACTTCTTAGAATCGGACCAGGGTGAAGGGCACGAAGCTGGGTCAGCGGCCAGTCAACCCCAACGAGGATACAAAGGGCGTGACATATGAGCATCATGAAGCCATTTTGAATCTGGTGACGTCAGGCCAGGCGCGGGAAGATGGAAGAGCCCGCGTGGGATGAACGGGCCAACGGCAGGGAAGAAAGATCAGGAGTGACAGGCAATTTGGGGGAAGTTGCCCCGTGATTGGCTCCAGATCGTAGTATCGCATGGAGAGATATGATAAGTCTGTAGAAACTCTGAGGTAATTCAGTCCCCAATCTTGTATAGAAATGTTGTTTTCAAAGTCTACGGTACGGTGCTCATTCATGAGGCCGATTTTAATATAATATTGGTTAGGGATAATAGGCGAATTCACGTCTCACTCCTAAATGGTGCAAGTTTGATCTGGCTTTTCACCATAAAATGTGATTCAAGGAATTAAATTCCATCACAACCAATAATAAAACAGCAGACATATCTCGTCTGTGTTTGTTTAACTTCATTAAATTTCACATCATCGCTGCGAGGAAGGAAGATGAACGTCTGCAAAGGAAACCAACGCCACATGGCCAAGCCAAACCAGATGGTCCAGAGTTAAGACTACGGTGAGCCAAAAGATCTCGACTTACCCAATATCTCTATTTTCGATTAATTCATCGGCACGTAAATTCAAGCTTTTCCAGTAACTTAATATTTACAATCATCTCCACCTTAGTATCTTCGCCGAGTCTTAGCCGAGTCAGTAAACTCATTATTTTATTAATAGCATTACCTTTTGTCGCAATTTTCCTTTTTTTATATAATTAAATTATATATTTTATCTGATGCTGTCCTTTTCATTCTTTGTAGTTAGAGATAACTTTAAGTCATCCCTAATTCCTAAAGCAAGTACCATCCCGGTTAAAGACGGAGTCTTACCATGACTTGAGAGGCAAAGGTCTCGGGTGCTCTACCAGAGGTGTAAGTGATAATGTTTGGTCATTTGAGGTACCGGTATATCATGACCATGGCGCCCAACACATGACCAATATAATCACATTTCATTCTAATCAGGTAGTAACTTCATCTATAAAGCTTACATTTCATTTGTCACACTAGAGTAGGACTTGTTGTGTTTTTTCCTCACTCCCGTCAGGAAAACACATTACATTTGTCGCCCAACAGTGGGACGATATATTATCAGTTTTTATCACACACCAGCAAACACATAACAGTGCCGATACTCCTACGTGCGACGGTACCATTGCCTACATTTAACGGTACCGTTAAACTCGAGCTAAAGCTTATCTAGACCCTATAATTAAATATAACACAACATAACTACCCTAACTAAACTGTACATGGATATTTACAAAATCTATCACCACGTGATCTGACCTCATCGTAGTATTTCATGAATGGTTCACAACATCATTATCAATAGTCATCAGCCATGCTCACTCTTCCGCTCAAAATATATCTCAAATCAGATTTATTTCACGTTTGATAGTCCTGTCTAATCGTCATGTCGATTATTTATTTCTGAGGATTTATTATCATTATTTAGCCGACAGCTTTTTTAATTTGAGTAAGTTTAATTATATTCATTTTATTTAATTACAGGCCGGACGTTTGTTTTATACGAGTGAAAAATCTTAATGGAAGCCTGGAGGCGAGTTACTGCAGTACCTGTGTTGTTATCAGCTGCCCCAAGCAGTCCGATGATTGACAAAGCTGTTTCACACTACTGCTGAAGTACAGTCATTGGCAAATATAATGACGTTCTGTTCGTAACTACGTAACGTATACTTCCGCGTCACATAATACTTCGACGTGGACTGTACTGTGTGCTCAAGTCTGGAATTCCATTACATCAGATCGGTGGTGACAAGTGTGAAGCGACAGGGTGAGAGAGTGAGTGTGTGTAGGCTCACCCGCAGGCTTCAAGGTCAAGGGCAATCGTCTAAAACAAACGTCCGGCTTGTACTAGCTGTTCCCGGCATGCGTTGCAATGCCAATTAAAGACGGAAAGGAAGATCATAATAATGAACCCCCGGCCTAAAACCGTGACGTGAACTTTGTTGGAATAGACAGTGATACCAGATAACACGGCGGGCTGCTGACAGTCTCCTCATGTCACCTCGCGATGAATCAGCAAGCTATTCTCACACCTTGCATTGCGGTGTGATAAGCATACAGATTATGCGATTGGGCTACTGTGGGATTTAAGGGTTCCTGTTAAGTCCCTCACCCTTTTGTGTTACATAAATAATTTGTAGCCAAAAAACTTCCCTGGAATGCACAAAACAACTCACTCAAATTTCATCGCAATCGGATGAATGGTATATGAACGCATAGGGGACAGAAACAATCCCGTAACATTGATTTATATATATACAGGGCGCCCGAGAATGTTCTCCGCAGTGGGTACGTGCAGCTGCGAGAGGTTGAGTCATAAGTTTAGTTGGCTGCACTGTGTCCTTGAAAGGGAGACTCTCCCGTGTGGGCTGTCAGTGTGTATTGCGATAAGCGAGCAGGCCATTATGTCTTCAGTGTGTATTGCAGTATGCGAGCGTTCAGATAGATTATTGGAAGAGTGCAACAATATACAGGCGGTAATTTTTACTACTGAAGAGAGAGTTTTTTTTTTTTTGGTGGAATACGTTTTCCGCGAAGGCGATCGGTTTACAGAAAATATAAAATTAAGATTTCAGGCGCGGTTTCCTAATTCAAAGTGTCCAAACCGTGATACCGTTCGGGATTTCGTAAGTAAATTTCGTGTGACTGGCTCAGTTCACGATGTACCGGGAACAGGCAGGCCTACGCTTTTAACTGACGAAAAACTTGAGGAAATCTTCGATAGAATGCTGCTTAGTCCAAATAAATCAACACGCAAATTAGCTCAACAAACAGGAATCTCTAAGTCGACAGCACATAAAGCTGCAAGAGACAGGCTACAGTTGTTCCCTTATAAAGTTACCGTGGTTCATGAATTAAATCAAACTGATTACGGAAAAAGAGTGATGTACTGTGAATGGTTCCAGCATCTGTTATGAATGGCTGTGGTGAGTACAACGTTTACTGTTTATTTGTTATGATGCAAGCGGCAGCCGTGCTACCAACGTAACTAGTGTAGCTAGCTCTCGCAGACGCATGTAGGCGCTGCGGAGAACATTGCCGGACTCACTGTATTATAAAGTATAACTTTATTTCACCATAATTTTATTCGAAAATCCTACCATCATGTTTTATTTAGTTGTCTTTTTAATTCATATTATTCCCTACAATAATATTGTATTTCACTTGTTTATAGTTTTCGATTCCAACAACCACCTATGGCAACATAACATCTTCGATACTCTTAACAGCTGTTCGTCCACTTCTACACAAATACCTGGTGCCAATATTCACCAATATTCATAAATGTCTGTGTCCATGGTTAACTTTACCATAACACGACAACATTTCGCATATTCCTTCAACAATAATAGATCACCAATCAGCTTTCAATTCATTTACTCAATATAAGCAATTTGAGTTACGAACTCCTGACCCTCTGTCGTATGTATGCACTTCTCCAATAATAACGATCATTAACTACACAAGTGTCTGATCCAGCAATTTCTCATAGCTCTTTCTCCATTCCCGTTCAAATAAATATTATGTCTAATAACTCAAAATGTCTGCTTCACAATTGTAATATTTATTCCAACTATTCCTTTCTCATATTAAATAAATCAGCTAGCAAAATGAACATTATTCTACTGTAAAATCACTCAGTCTCGTAGTCAATCGTTCAAAAATCGAGTCATGCAAAAATAGTTCTAACAGCAATATATGGCCTAGAGCTAACATGGGTATATCTCTCGAAAAAACATTTATGTGCGAAATGTAAATATTATGTCAGAAAACTGTACTATAATGAGGCTCATTATAGTACAAGTTTTCATTATGGGACAGTTTCTCCCACCAATCAGAGCTCAAGAAACAGTTGTTTGACCAATTAGGTAAGGATAGCATCGCACCTGCGCTGAGTTCCAAGGCCTCCTAATTTAAATTTCACTGCATGGCCGAGTGTCATAGTGGGGTAATCGAGGAGGCCATGGTCAAAGCCAAGGCATTCTCTGCGTCCCATGCGCTCTGTTCAGTACATAAAACTGGCGAAATCTCGAAAGATATTTATGAATATTTATGTTCGAACATAAAATAGTTATAATAATTATCGTCGAACATAAACAGTCGTATGCAAATCGCCTATAATGGTACGGTAATTAAGACATCCGAATGGAAATTATAAAACTCGCATACGCTCGTTTTATAAATATACTCGTCTCGTTGCATAATGTACTATTACAAGATTTGGAAAGGTTGAAGGTAAGATTTCGGAAGAGAGTTCTGTGTGTGTCGAAATATACACCATCTCGTCTAGTCTATGTCCTTGCAAAGGAGACGTATTTTGTGGAAGACTTATGACTAAGACTTCTAGTTCCGGAGACAAGAGCCTACACAGAATTACTGCAGGAACTACACATGAAGAGAGATACGATATGGGATGAATTTTATTCCACAGATGCGTTGATTAACCGGGAATGAACGTGTGGAGGATATGATCTGAGGCATACAGTCACCAGGTTTGCCATGCATGGATTTCACCATAAAATATGCAGAAGTTCGGGATTCCACGAACTAGGTCCAGGATGCGAGTGTGTTCACTGTGCCCAATGGTGTGGTATACAGCCTACCATGCTATCAAATGTGTTCGCCTGACACAATTGTGTCAATAACTGTTGGGAGTGCTTATCCTATTTGAATGTGTACCTTAATGGCCATTGGCTGCAATATAAGTTCATTAAAAATCGAGTCAAGTTCACATCTTTCCTAATTTACATGTGTCATTCTTCCAACTCATTCTGCTATGACGTTATGAATGCAAGCTACTGCTAGCTCTGTCAGCTCCCAAGTTTCCACTACTCGACGCACATCTGTTCCCGAGCTCACTACCTCACTTCTCCGCCGTGACTACATTGTGTAGTCTGCCTCTTGTGCTCACTTTTCACGCTTATGAAAAGCCAGGTGTGATAAAGGAAACACATACTAATTCCTTCCTACGATTATGTAAAGTGATAATGTTTAAGCCTGCTAAAAAACTAAATATGTCAAAATATCATTCTACTTCTACTAGGCCTATGCTGTAAATTTGTTCTACCGTACGTTGTCATACGTGCAGGGCCCTCGATTCGATAGACTACTCTCCTTGGCCATCGCCGTTCCCCATCGGATTATGTTATCCACACACCCACAATCTGTGACTCTCCATCATTCCCATGGTATGTTTAAGCCCCCATGATGACCTCTCATATATTGGATATGATACTCTGATTCACTTCACTTAGCAGCACCATGCTGTTACCAGTATAGTGAATGTAGGAAACGCTATTTATGCGCGAATTGATTTTTGATGTGTAACATCTTTCCACTCGGTTGCTGAATATTTGTGGGAGTGATTTTGAAAAATGGGACGGAAGTGGATCGGACGATCCAGCTGGCAGTGGTGGATCGAACGGACGTGTGTAAGACGCACTGCCAGCTGGATCGCATTGCTGAACACTTTCATTCTGACGGTAAACGCTCATGCGAACTCTGGTGTCAACTGATTGAAACAAAGTACATGGCACATGTTCGAAGTCTTATTATCAGTATTTAAATGATAAAATGCTTTAATATCAAACATTGTAAATAGTCGGTATTGCCGGTATTATGTTTCTGCACAATGGCTATTCAAATATTAACCCACATAACAGTAATGCAGTCATCAATATAATATAATCGTTGTGTTTATACCAGAATTGAGCAAGCCTTCATGAACTATTGCTGAATACAGTCTTTTTTACACACAAGAGGGCCTATTCATAAGGCATTTTAAACTCAATTTCACGCAGGAACATTATCGAAACAAGCAAAATATGAATGAAACTTAATTCCGTGATGCAGTATTATTGGTACGTGAAAATAAGTCACCATCTTGTACCTAATATTCGTGTGGTCGAAATAGCCGTGGGGTGAGCGTCATTGACTGTGAATCAAGAGATCTCGGATTCGAATCCCGGACGGGTTCGATATTTTTGCTACCAGATTATCGTTTTAAACGATATGTATCATATCAATATGACTCATTTTAACAAAATCCATATGAAATTACGTGTTGGTCTGTGAATCAAGAGGTCCGGGAACTGGGCAAGGCTTTCATGATCTACTGTAGTGCACATTGCATTTACTCGCAAGTTGGCCTATTTATAGGGAATTTAAGGTTATGAACGGTGTCGCGTCTATTAATCTTGTTGATCCATATCGTATTCTTTATTTATGCTAGTACTGGTGGAACCTAGAAAACCTCTAATAAAATGAGTTCCGTATTATAAACTACAAAATCTGTAAAACACTCCCTTTACAATAGATTAATATTTGTGCCAAAAATATTATAAAATACTGGTGTATCAACAATTTGCCGTCCTTGAAATGGTTTTCCGTGGTTTCCCCATTTTCAACTCCAGGCAAATGCTGGAACGGTACCTTCTGACAGGCCACGGCCGCTTCCTTCCACAAACTTATCCAGTTTCATCTCCCATTAACTCATCTCGTGAGGTTGGCGTCAGGAAGGGCATCCGGCCGTAAAAAACATCCGCCACAAATACTTCCATCGCATCTCATCCCCGACCCCGTAGGAAAACGGTAATAATAAGGGGTAGACATAAAATACCGGTGTATCAACAATTTCATGTGAGGTTTCTTCTATGTCAGATGTTACACATCATATGCGACTACTGTAAGGCTCGTAAAGTTGTTTTTTATGTCTAGAAACTTAAGCACTTCCGCCGTGTGCCGTTATTTTAATTAATATGCAAATGTCCACTGTCATAACTACTCAAAAGACATTAGAAAGAATCAAGTGGTTTTCTGTTTTCAATCACGTGGCTGCCTTTGCACTCAAATGTCGGTTTTGCTCACGACTTTCAAAATCAACGAATATCTCAATATTATCACGCACACGTTTCGGATTTTCACAATAATACTTTAATGTTATTCTTCAATGTTTCTGTGCAATATCACCTCTTTTTCAAAAAATATACGCACGCGGTCATGTCAAAAGACGGCACAGACCAAACCCGATCAGGTGATCGACACGTTGTGTTAGCTCATCTCCACTTTTAGAGTTTCCTCTCGCATTCAGCCCATCACCGTTCACAGCATTCGTTCACACATGTTCCAGGAAATCCTTACTAATAAAATAAGCACATGCATTTAAGCCTCGACGATACTGTAGCCATGTTACTATTTTTAGTAGTTTCGAAGACATGAATAGTGTTGAATATAAATGTTTGACTCTCATCTGTCACTTTCTAGCAACGTCATCGCTCACTTAATCATAAGCGCGACTCATGATCGGGGACGATAACTAACTAACTAACTAAATAAGTAGTGAGACAGTGGTGGTCCTACTTACCTGTAGCCGTGAGCGTTAAAGCACGCACCGCGACTGCATGTTGCAACTTGGCAACTTGATATCTCGCCAACCAATCATCGGAGAGGGTCGTGTGACGACTCGTTTTAAGGGTTATCTTTTCTCATCTTTATCGCGACGTATATATTTTTTAGATTTTTGTAAAAACAGAAAGGACGTATTTGGAAAGTAAGCTATATTTTGAAAACTAAAAATTCCGGAAAGTCATATACTGACTTAAACAAAAGGTCTCTATGTCTTTTATCGTTAGAACAACAAATTATATCTTTTAATTTTTTTCCAAAAAAGTTGAATTAGGAAAGTACGCTATATTTCCGAAACTAAGAATTTTACAAAGTAGTGTGTTTGACTTAAACCAAAGGTCTTTACCCCCCTATAACCCCTAAAATAAGTCCCATGCCCCTAGGACAAAAACGTAGCAGTAGTAGGATGAAAGGAATCAAAATCCATGGCGTCAGCAAATTGTAATTTGCGTATATGTCGCGAACCAATGATCAAATTTGGACATATGTGGTGTCAAATGACTCGGGGTGACACCCCCTTTTGAATCCACTATTTATTTTTGAAATTTTGACAAAGGGTCGAACTACACATTTTGAAAATTTTGATTGTTCTGACTTTTTAATTTTATTTTAATATTTGTAGTAGAGAGAGACAGTACTGGTTGTATTTAAACGAGCATGTCGCCGGCCACGATGGCCGTGCCCAATCAATTAATCGATATCTTGTGAACCATTGATTGGAGGGGGTCATGCGACGACTCGTTTTAAGGGTATTTTTTCTCATCTTTCCTATGGCACACTCATTTACTCTAAAATCTAAAAAATATATACGTCACGATAAAGATGAGAAAAGATACCCTTAAAACGAGTCGTCACACGACTCTCTCCAATGATTGGTTCGCGAGATATCAAGTTGCCAAGTTGCAACATGCAGTCGCGGTGCGTGCTTTAACGCTCACGGCTACAGGTGAAGTAGGACCGCCACTCTCTCACTACTTAAATAGATAAATACATAAATAAATGAATAACTACATTTGGCTCGTTTTGATTTTACTAGGCTATTTCCATTTTTTACAAAAATCGAAAGTAGGCTAATTAGGGAGACAATGTATGGATAGGCCTCGTAGAAAACATGGTATATCACTGTTGCTATTTAGGTTGAAAATTTGGAGGAAGTAGGAAAAAACACTTAATTCGTACGTTGTAAATTACAGTTCTCAAAAAAGGTTTCGCATATGGCTATTACACATAATACGGCAAACATGTTTATAATATGCTCTGTACGTCAATGGTAGAGTCACACAATGCTTGTAGACCGTACAAATCACATAAATATTTGTCTGCTACGAGGCATGTCTCGTGTCCGTCCGTTTTACATAATCACTTGTACATTTCGTTTCGAGAACATGGTCAGACGAAGGTACTGCAGCCTACTACAAGCATGTCACGAATTCCCATTCGTACGATAGATTGCATTCGAATTGCAATTGCTTCAGGAGGGATTCTGACAAGTGGATGTTGCTGTTCGTGTTAAAGTAAGTCAAAATGATATCTCAAGGGTGTGGATCAAGTTAAGGGAGACCCAAACAGTTGCTGATCGAAAAAGAACTGGACGCCCCAACAAAACCACTATCAGAGAAAGGCACGTCGTAGGCCCATTGGTACTGCCACGTCCTTCCACCAGGATCTTCGAGGACCACTGGAGTGACTGTATCCGGCCAATCATCAGCATGAAGAAGGACTGATGCCAACGGTGCCTGAGCGAAAACCTCCCCTGAATCCACACCATAAGGCAGCTCGTGAAAGGTTGACAACTCATCGGTCATTGCAAGAAGAAAGCTTGAAGCGCACAATCTTTACTGCTGAGGTCTCCTTTGGTTTGCACCCGTACAATAGGAGCATTCGAGAGTGGCGACGAGTGGGTGAGAGATTTATCCAGGAACGCCACCAACAGTAAGGAAGTTCAGTCAAGTTTTGGGGTGTGATAATGTTTGGTCGACATACGCCTCTAATTCCTATCTACAGTAACACGACTGGTCTGGTATGTATGTCTACCCCTTATTATTCCCGTTTTCCGACGGGGTCGGAGATGAGATGCGATGGAAGTCTTTGTGGCGATGGTTTTTACGGCCGGATGCACTTCCTGACGCCAACCTCATGAGAGGAGTTAATGAGAGATGAAATGAATGATGGTGAATGAAACTGGGCAAGGATGTGGAAGGAAGCGGACGTGGCCTGTCAGAAGGTACCGTCCCAGCATTTGCCTGGTGTTGAAAATGGGAAACCACGGAAAACCATTACAAGGACAGCCGACGGTGGGGCTCGAACCCACGCGTCTACCGAGTCAGCAGAGAGCTTGGCCCCATAACCTAATGCTGCGCGTTAGCCAGCGTAGCCACTACTGTCGGTGACTGGTCTGGTATATATAGATAATATCCTCGAACCTGTCGTTACGGGTTTCACTGCCACAATGGGTGTGGGTTTTACACTAGTGGACGATAATGCTCGTGCCCATCAAGGCTAAAGTAGTCTTATCAATTCCTTCAGATGCATGGCATATGGAGAATGGAGTGGCCTGCATATTCTGTGGACATGAACTGTATTGAACATGCATGGAAAGAGCTTATGAGGGCTATTTCGCACCGTCACAATCCTCCAACAAACATTCAGCACCTGATTGTACCTGCTATCCAAGAGTGGGAAAATCTGCCCAAACCAGGTTGGATTCGTTGGTTCTCAGTATGCCTCGTTGTCTGCAAGCGTGCCGTAGGATTCATGGTGGCCTTACGCATGAAAACATGATAAAGAAGTTTGTGCACAAGTCACACATTATCACTTTCGTTATTCTTTTTGTGTTTCTGTCTACTTTTGCACAGCATATTGTGTTGTTTTTCTTTGTATGTACCTTGTGCTGTGTATAGTGTGATGATAATATACACAAAGCAAAATAAACAAGTCAATAAATCGCAATATGCAAAAGTTTTTTTTGTGAACTGTATTAATTTTATTCGCCTTATGTATGCATCCACTGCTTCTGTAATACCGTGTAGTGAATTATTGTGCCTAGTGTTGACATAAGTTGTGATTAGCGATGGGAGAAAACAGAGGGACATTTTAAAGGGTAACGTCAGGTTATTTGCTGTATCAACTGGTCCATTACCTCGCTGCGAGCAAAGACGTTTTCCGATATATTTGCGACACTAAAATGTTGACTGACGTAAATCTTTGAGTGCGGTCTTATGCGGAGGAGAAGAAAATACCACAACTGTCAGCAATGTTAATGTACTTCCTTCCTTTTGCTCCCCTGAAGCTCCCTAATTGATACAAACGGACAAGTTGTCGGTATAACATCTCTCACGGGAGTTAAGAAATAACTACAGTACATTAATTCTTGGATCAAATTCACCTCGCGTTGTGCTCATGTTGGTGTTTTATGCACCAGCTCTCTCGAGTTAAAAGAAGCGCTCTGATATACAACCGTAAAATAAATAATTAGCTTTTTATGATTAGGCATGGTCTGTAAGCCTCCGTGGCATAGGCGGCAGCATGCCGGCCTCTCACCGCTGGATCCGTGGTTCAAATCCCGGTCACTCCATGTGAGATCTGTGCTGAACAAAACGGAGGCAGACAGGTTTTTCTCCGGGTACTCCGGTTTTCCCTGTCAAAATTTCATTCCAGCAACACTCTCCACTATCATTTCATTTCATCTGTCATTCATTTAATCATTGCCTCGGAGGAGTGCGTCAGGCCTCGGCAGCCGGCACAGTTCATATCCTCGCCGCTAGATGGGGGCTTCATTCATTCCATTCCTGACCCGGTCGGAGACTGGAAGCAGGCTGTAGATTTTCATTTTTCATGATTAGGCATGGTCTATACAACTTACAACAACTAAATGAGGTTTATTTATTTATCGTATGATGTTAACACAACACAATCACCTACATAAATACATGTAACGTGCTGTAACAGTCTGCCTACATATTCCGGCTGAAGTAAGTTAAGATTAATCTTTATCTTGTATCAACTTCTTTTCCGCTAGTTTTCCAAAGGAAGAAGTATGAAGGAATATATAGACATAAAAGATCCGTAGGGAGAGTTCCGTGCTTTCGGCCTATTCCAAAGAATGATAGAGGGTAATGGAGGGCGGGGGTGAAACCCGATGTCGTTCCAACAATAATTAATTTTTCAAAGCAACTCACTCCTAAGGTTTCTCATAGAAAGGCCCCAATCAAAAGAAATGCATGAGGTAATTAACTTCACAATTTGTATTATACAACTTCTGTGCTTTCAGGAAAGTTGGGATATCGACATTTCGTTATAAATGGGATTTTTAACATGCCAGCGTCCGCTTCGTTGCATAGTGACTAGCATCCTCGGCCGTCACTGCGGAGGCCAGGGTTCGATTCCCAGCTCTGTCAAGAAATGAAATTCTAGTCTAAGGGCTGGAACGGGGTACACTCAGCCTCGTAAGGCAAAACTGAGAAGAGGCGGGTTCAATTCATACCTCAACAAACATGGAAGTGGTTTTCCGTGGTTCCCCCATTTCTACTCCAGGCAAATGCCGGGATGGCTACGGCCACTTCCTACCCAAAACCTACCTCAATTACAAATACACACTATAGATCATCCAGCGTTTAGAAAAGACTGTGGAGCCTTATGGCGACAGTGTTGCTAACTCTAGGCAGAGGAGCACTGACGTCATACGTTATGTTCACCCGCTTCGAGTACTGCGCTTTCATTAGTTAGCAACTACTTGAAATAGAACACGCACAGGAAGGAGCAATTTTGCAGGCGTTAACGCACTGGACCAGTACGCGAAGAGAACCAATAACGACATTCATAACTTTGTGATATGACGCATTAGTGATTGACATGGAGAGCACAACCCTTCCTTCACTTCCTTCCTTCTCGGATGTACTGTATGTTGACGATGTTAACAATTTTTACGTCAGCAATACTGTTGATCATCACCTTATCTGTTATTAATTAGGCTATAATTTAGTTTCTTTCAATATTATTCTTGTTTTGTTTAGATTAATATTTGTAATATTGTAGTGAGCTATTCGTGCGGTTAGGGGCGCGCAGGTGTGAGCTTGAATTCGGGAGATAGTGGGTTCGAACCCAACTGTCAGCAACCCTGATTCGATCAAACAGTAAATAAAACAGACCCACAACAATAACACCAATGACAGATAGTGCTTCAGAACGTATGTTGCCGACGGAACTGAGCACGTGCTCCACACCGGGCGAGCATGCAGCACTGGACGAGGCTCTTCTTCCCAGCGTGCTAACCTCGAAAATTTACTAAGACGTAATATAAACGATACTTGTATGCAATAACAAAGGTAATCAATTGGCAGATAATTGTAGGAAGCTATTACGACGAAAAATATATATGTTCAGAGTTCCTTCATGATAAAAGGTGAGGTAACAAAACCAGTGTAGGGGGGGGGGGGGGGGGGGGGGCGTTAAAAATAAAAGCCCATAAGACCAACAGTCTTTTCTAAACCCTGGATGCTCTTATGGTACAGACATCACAGTGACATGTTATCAGACGAATTCTACACACACCCAGGTGCACGGGGCCACATGTCCACGATGTCGCAAAGCCCCTAAAAGAATCAACAACAGCAGCAAATCTGATGAAACGAATTTCTCACATGTAAGCACCTTCAAATGATAACCACCTGTAGTGATCATGAGATTCGATAGCACAACCTTCCCAGCTGAACACCGGTCTTAAAACCTTTTGAATTTCCAACCACCCCTACCTCTTATAAACAACGCTGTCCAACGATCAAAGACACGTTCCACGGCACATCGGAGTAGCTGGCGTTCGCAAATACAAGTTCGGTTTCTGGCCATCCTGAGTGTTGTTCGCCCCCGGAATTTTCTCACACTCACTTCGCGCAAATGCTGAGATGGCACCGCCATTGTCCCAATCCTCAGACCCTGATAATTACAGGCACACACGCTGCAAGTCATCAATACAACACAGATTACCAGTAAGCACACTCGAGTACATAGACCTTACGACCACGATGGCCCAAGCATATAGATGAAATAATTACTTTAAACAGTAGATCATCGTTGTTATAATTTCATCATTGACATTATGGTTAGTCTACTATCATCATCGTTGTCGTTCCCCCGAATTCATCAGAATCATTAAAAGAAACGTTAAAGAGAAAATTATCCTATGGTTGTGAGTGCATCCTAATAATTAATAATGTGTAGCCTACTTCCATTGTAGAGATGCTTTTTACTTAAATATGAAGTTTCATGCCATTCATTCCAGTAGTTCTGACGCCAAACCATAACAAACAGACAAGTATTAATCTGAGGACACATTTTGGTCATAATACACCTTGTCCGAGACAAAAACCAAGTATTAGCAGAAAATTCAATATTCTCTATTTATAGAGAAAATGGTATGGGTTTAACGTCCCTTTGAATTGACATGGCTTTAGAGCAAGCGCTCTCAAGCTTTTATAGATTGTGAGCACCACCCTTATGCCATACTTAGTACCCTAGTACCACCGAATATAATATAATAATATAATAATAATAATCATAATCATAATAATAATACTTACTATGTTTTTATTGTTATAATGCAACAAACGTGCGCCTCTCTTTCCTTTTTCTTTCTCTCCCCCTCAGAAGTGCTGAAATAGCTAGGGATTCATCGCTCACCAGGCATGCTGCAACTGCTTGCATGACTCATACCTATAAAATACATTTACGTGCGGACGGTCGAGTCAAATCTGCGTCTTTGGTGTTACTAATGTTTCATTTATGGAGCTCAGACATCGTGGCCATTCAGCCCTTTGTATTTGGGCGAGTGTGGAATTTTTGTATAGTAACCTGTGTTTTATTGGGATGGCTGTATGTGTGTATTTGTAATTCAGGTAAGGATAGGGAAGGAGGCGGTCGTTGCCTTCAGTTAGTAACCATCCCTCTATTCCCCTGGAAAACCACTGCAATGTATGTATTTATGTATCTATTTTTGAGTTGTAACTCTTTTGTGCGTTATCACTAAGGACCAGATTCTTAGGTTTTAAAATTGTCATTTTAGGTTTTCAAAAACATAAACTAGGTTCTTTGAGGTTTTTAACGGGTAGAATAGGGTTTTGAATGGTTCTTTATGTTTAAAGTGTAGCGAAACTTGACATACACTGCACAAAGTTTAAAATTAACGCCTAATTGTTAGTAGAAAATCTGATTGTAACGAGAGTGTAAATATTGTACATAGGCCTAAGAACTTCACACTTTTAGGTAATATTTGCTCTCCTTAAATATGTTAATCATCCAAATTCAATAAAACTAAGGATATCAACGGTGATTTTTACACCCTAGTCCGTGTAATTAACTTTGTTTATTTAGAATATCGGCAACTTGGAAACAATAAGAGATTTATCCCCACTTTCGTGACAGAGAAAACCAAACAATAAGATACAATATAAGCTGAAAAGTGTCGAAAGTATTTGAATTTTCTGGCAGGTAGGATTTCTTTCATCAACTAGAGCTAGGAATAAATGCTGTCTTGTGGTTTACTTTTAAAAATTATGGACTAAAAATTCAAATAAACTACAATAAATGGAACAAAACTGAAATTGGGTATTTTAGGTACTCTCAGACCATTTAGTATTTTTAGGTACTACCCAATTCATGAATACGGTTCTTTTGATTGTGATACGGTAAAGTATTAAAGTATTTTTGTATTTAGAAGTAAGGAATAAAATAGGTAAAAACCTAAGAATCCGGTTCCTAGTTATCCCTCTCGTATACTTAATTTCTTACTGGCATTATACCATTAACCGTTGATTTGTCAGATTACAGAGTGGATAGATAATTTTTCGACCACCTGCGTGGCGCATTTCTTTTAATGTTGGCATTAAACGCCCAAGATAGCGCGGTCGATCGCGGCTCAATCCGATGGCATTGACGGGTGTCTAAATGTGGCAACCTCATGCCAGGAGTTTTATTGGCTCGTTTAAGATAGTCTCCAGAGTAATCTCTCACAGTCTCTAACGCAGGGCCATCCAGTCATTGCGCTCCGGGCCGCGCTCGGGGAGCAATGGGCAGTCAGACTAGCGCTCCTTCTCCTACCACCACTACACTGTGGCAGCGAGGAGACGGACGATGTTCGGACCACGCTGACAAGATACGTACGTAACAGTCGTGAGGCCGACGGCTCTTGTGGGATTGATGACATATTAATAGGGCTGTTTTGCCATAACAAATATACCGCATATACAAATCGAATGGTACTCCGATGTATGGTATGTGCAGGAAACGAACACAAGTGTTAAGTAAAGAATATTGTGATTTATTCCAAACTGAAATGTGAACATATTAGAGAGGAAAAACTACAAATTGTGTTCTTTTTTACACATTACATCTCTGTTACACACTAAACATTTAGCATGTCCTTTATAAGCTGTACAGAAAAATGAAATTTCCCATTCTGCTTTTAAGACTGCTGCTTCACCACTCTATTTTTTATATTGTTCAGTCATGACCACTGCGAAACTGATTTACTTACACACTGTCAACAAAGCGCGTTGGACTAGTCTAGCGACTGATGGATCGGCTGCACACTTCAGCGCGATCAGTCAGCCAAGCTCCTCCCACCACTTCTGAAACTACCTTCCAACAAAGCGCTCGGAGCACTGGCTTAGAGCGCGGCCGGAGCGTTGTCTGGATGGCCCTGCTCTAAAGCAAGCGTTCTCAGCCTGGTGCTCGCGAGCACCATGGTGTTTTTAAAATTAAATTTGGTGCTGTCATCATACGAGCCAAATAGTGGTCGCGAGCACAAGCACCCATGAGATCCATTCTTCAATTCAAATTTTGTTGCACAAACAGGAATAATAGTATTTTCATTGCAAATTTTTACAGTCAGAAATGTCATCATTTTGTGAAATAGTATTTTTAAAATCTAGAATAAATATAATTGGACATCCCTGTTTCATGAGTAATACGCAAGGACCACCTCGTGGTGTAGCAGCTAGCATTCTTGGCTGTCTTGCGTCTTTGGTGTTACTGATGTTTCATTTATGGAGCTCAGACATCGTGGCCATTCAGCCCTTTGTATTTGGGCGAGTGTGGAATTTTTGTATGGTAACCTGTTTTATTGGGATGGCTGTATGTGTGTATTTGTAATTCAGGTAAGGATAGGGAAGGAGGCGGTCGTTGCCTTCAGTTAGTAACCATCCCTCTATTCACCTGGAAAACCACTTGGTTCGGCCACTGTCTTGGCAAACCAGTTTTTGTGTTTCCCCATTTGTTTCCACTCTGTGGTTGTACATATCTGTATTATTTGTCTTCATTGTATTTATTCATTGTCAAGTTAGTTTTGTTTCTGTTGATTAGTTGTCATGATTTATTTGTTTTGATTGCATGTAGTATTCCCACTGCCGTGTTTCCAGTAGGATATTTTGGCTTAGAAGGTAATTTTGGTATTTCTAAGTTGGCCACATTGATTCTTCTTTAACTTGTTTGAACTCTTTACTGTGATTGGCTGCTTTCGGCCTATCAGAGGCCTCTTATTTGGTTTTTAAACTCTCTACTGTGATTGGCTGCTTCCAGCCTATCAGAGGCCTTCTTGCTGCTTGTAGCGACCAATCACGTGTTTCTTCTTCGTTGTTCTGTGTGTAGCCATGACACAATGTTGTGCGTCAACGCTGGTTGTGATATATCAACAAGTATCCAGCTAATCTTTTCTATAATTGGTGCTATCTTCATAGTAACCGTGCTTAGCAATCATGTCCTATGCACATGATTCATATTTTGTTTGGGCAGTGACATTACGGTGATTTTCGATCTCATCATCACCATGCTTGATGGTGCTACGCGCCATATCGACGAATTCTTCAATCCGCGGCGTCGGATAGTTTGTTTATGTGTTTACTTCTATCTTCATCTACTGCCTAACAATTTGTCTTCACGCGTATGAATAATGATGATGCTTCGTGTGATAAGTAATTCATCGTGTCTGGAAGCATGTTACAAGGCTAGGCATCATCACTAATGAAGGTTGACGCTAGGCTAAACTGCTTTACTATTGTGACAATACCGCGCGATTGGCATATCCCGGTATTTGTATGATAGCAACTACTTTGACTTCCTGCAACATCACTGGAATGGAAGTTGACGCTGGGTTTAACTACTTTACTATTGTGACAATACCGTGCGATGGGCATATCCCGGTATTTGTATGACAGCAACTACTTTGACTTCCTGCGTTTCACACATAATTTATTTTATTAACAATTCATTTTGGGCTTACAGTATCGGCGCATCACTGTAAGTCAGTCCTGGTTCGACGACACATTCTCGTTCCATGCGACCTGCTTTTTCATTATTTGTTGCAACTCCACTTGTGTTGCATATTTAAATTATATCATTCTATGGAACCGCCGTGTATTGCATGCCGTTCTATGATGTACTGATCTGCAGCTACGTTCAAGACAATATGTGTGTTTTAGGCTCAAGACGTAACGTGTGTTAATTCTTAATGAGTGTTTCTTCAAGTGTGTAACTTTGTGCTAATGTTTCTCATATGTTTATGTGCCACCTATGTGATAATATATCTTATTATTAGTTAGTGGTGGTGTCGTGTCCTTTATGCCTTCCTGGACTTCCTTATTTAGTGACAATAATATTGTCTGGTCCTCCACATGTTTGCTAAATTGTCAAGCGACCTTTGTAAAGTCAACCCTTTGTATTATCACATCATTATCTAATGCTTTGGCCAACAAATCTTATACATTGTCCACTATTACCAGAATACTCTTGGTGGGTTGTTGACTTCCCGCGTTGGCCATTACACCACTTTCAGTACGGTTGAGTTGGGAATCAATCCCTCTTCTCAGTTTTGCGCCACGAGGTTGAGTATAGCCCGTTCCAGCCCTCAAACCAGAATTAAATTTCTTGGCAGAGCCGGGGATCGAACCCAAACCTCCGGGGCGACAGCCAAGAATGCTAGCTGCTACACCACGAGGTGGTCCTTGCGTGTTACTCATGAAACAGGGATGCCCAATTATATTTATTCTAGATTTTAAAAATACTATTTCACAAAATGATGACATTTCTGACTGTCAAAATTTGCAATGAAAATACTATTATTCCTGTTTTACCTATTCTACCCGTTAAAAACCTCAACCTATTTTATGTTTTTGAAAACCTAAAATGACAATTTTAAAACCTAAGAATCTGGTCCTTAGTGATAACGCACAAAAGAGTTACAACTCAAAAATATATGTATACATTGCTGTTCTTCCAGTCACGCACTGTCGTCACAGTAGTCGTCCACTGTGCCATCAAGCGTATTATTTACAAATGCAATTCAATATCCCATGCAATTTCGTTTCGGCGCAATGAATGCCTGAAGATCTTTCGCCATGATTTTCACTAATTTTGCTGTAATTTTAGAGTTATTTTATTGTGTTCTTCAACACAGTAATGTTTGAAAGTTTCTGGGTTTTCTTGTGCTTTAATTCAACTCAGATGGGGAGACTGGGGTGACCTTTTCAATGCATGGTGGGTATTAAGGAGCACACGCAGTACATTTGGGATTATTATCGTGTTCGATGTAGAAGTTACCAACAATGCTTAACTTTTATATGCTAGTTTCAGACATAACTTAAAATATCCTTATACACCTTTCAATTCATAGTTACAGTGACGGTACAGCATGGATGTTGCCTATTCTAGCCTCCGGTAAAACCACACGGATCCGTTTCAAAACTGACATGTTGTCTGAGGGTATTTTAATGTGGACCTTTGCATACTAGGCTACTTTCTCCAAACAAACAAGTAGTTCCGTGAAGAATCAAATAGCTTATTTTCATATATCCCACTGACCTTTTCCATTAAAATTCTCCTGCCTGTTACAAGGATTTTCCGAGAAACATCTATATAAATATTAAAATTTTGTATCGCCGCCATGTTGGATTTGTGTTCATCGGGTTATTGAAAAGCCCATAGGTGAACTTACGTCAATAGCCTCTATCAAAATACCACATTTCAGTTTGATTGCTGTAATAATGCAGAGATGTTGAGAACCAACGAAATATTTCGGATGAACGCCATGTTGGATCGTTCTATATGTAGGCCATAGAGTTATGTACCGTTAGATGAAGAATATTACATAGGTTTTCAAACGTTCACTTAAATCGCATGATTAGGATACAAGAAATAAAAACAATATTTTAAAACTTCGCACAGCCGCCATCTTGAGGTTATGTAAACAATTGACTAAATTAGGACTTAGAACTTAAAGGCCAATATCCACCAACAAATCAAAACAAAAAAATCACAATAAGATACAATAAAAAAACCTAACAAGTTACCCAAGTTAACAATAAAATTCTCTAACTGAAATACTGTATATGTCGTAGTCAGATGGTGACATCGTCATTTCATAAAGATCCGCTTTCACGAAGTAAAAGAAGACTGCGAGTGCACACTATGTGGTTAGAGATGTGAACGCTATCACATAGAGAAGTGCAAGAAGAGAACAAAGACAGTGGCTGCATACAGCAAAGAAACTTAGCGAAAATATCGAGATAGTAAAATTACTTTCGGTTTAATGTACAATATTTCTTATGTATATTAACGAATGTACAAAGCCTCCGTGGCTTAGGCGGCAGCACGCCCGCCTCTCACCGCTGGGTCCGTGGTTCAAATCCCGGTCACTCCATGTGAGATCTGTGCTGGACAGAACGGAGGCAGACAGGTTTTTCTCCGGGTACTCCGGTTTTCCCTGTCAAAATTTCATTCCAGCAACACTCTCCACTATCATTTCATTTCATCTGTCATTAATTTAATCATTGCCCCAGAGGAGTGCGTCAGGCCTCGGCAGCCGGCACAGTTCATATCCTCGCCGCTAGATGGGGGCTTCATTCATTCCATTCCTGACCCAGTCGGAGGCTGGAAGCAGGCTGTGGCCATTCGGCCACAATAAATTTTCATTCACAAAGATCCTAGGCATATGATGTAAAAAGGGATAGTTACACCATCTGACGCATTTCTTCATGAAGTGACGGACCGATTTAAGCACATACAGTAGTCTAAGAAATTATTTTACATTATCAGGCGCGACACTTAATGAAGATCCGGTGTTGATTTGGCACTTCATGAAATGACTGACGCAATGAAGCCGTACTAATTCTTAAGAAATAAATTAATGATTGTTTATTATGGTTTTCGAATTTAATTTTCACATAACAACCTAAATCTAATCGTGGAATACGGGTACTATTTACTCTCTATCTCTTTTTTTTTGTAGAAGTTTGTATTTTTACTTTTATATTTTTTATTTGTACCGGTACAGTATATTTTTCTAATCTGTAATGCATACATACTTTCATAACTTCTTTTGTAGTTTTTTCTTTTCATCTCTCCTTCCTTCATAGATGCAATTTGTATTTTTGAACTTGATATGTCAAGAAGAAACATAATTGGGCTTATGTATGTGTACCTTAATATTGTTAAATAAATAAATAAATAAATAAATAAATAAATACATTAGAATAGTTCGATTGCATAGTGCACTGTAAAATATTTGTAGAGGGATTTAAAAATGGCAACAGTTTCACTTCTTTGTCTGAAAGGGGATGGGGTGTTGGGATGGGGCGTTAGCAAGCTAGTATTACTGTACGCTGTCACGTAAGAAAAGTTGAACAACCTGTAGGGTGACGTGGCTTGAGGCTGAACTATATTATTTAGAACTTCCTCAAATTAAATAAATATAAAGTTCTTTGGATTATAACGATTGTATTCGCTCCGGAATCTCAATCCACTAAAGAGGAAATAGTTGTGGCCTAAAGGCTGTATTCATATTGGCTAATATTTATTGTGGGAGACAAGTGCAGGAGAGTTCGCATGCAATGGCAATAACAGTAATTATGTGAGTTGGTCATCACCAACAGTGGTAGCTACATTCCCTAACGCGAAGTTCTAGGGCAGGCGTTCTCAACCTGGTGCTCGCGAGCTCCACGTTGCTCTTTAAATTACGTTTGGTGCTCCCGTCATACGAGCAAAAAAGTGCTCGCGAGCACAACCTCCCCTGAGATCCATTCTTTAATTCAAATTATGTTGCACGAACCAGAATAATAGGGTTTTCACTACAAGATTTGACATTGAAAAATTTTATCTTGTGAAATAGTATTTTTTAATCATTAGTAATTATAATAAGACATCCCTGCTTTATGAGTATCGCAACTGTCCATAAGTAAATGATCTTATCCACATGAGTCACGCAAACAGTTACAGCATGCCTGGCGAGCAGTGAATCACTAGATATTTCTGTACTTCAGAGGGAGAGAGACAGGGAAAGAAAAGATAGGCGCATGCTTGTTGCATCATTATTATTATTATTATTATTATTATTATATTATAGTATTATTATTCTTGATTTAATGGTGCTAGGGTACTTGGTATGGCACGATGGTGGTGGTCAGTCTCAAAAAGGTTGAGAACGCCGCTCTAGGCTATGCAACTAAGCTATATACGGACTTGACGAGTGGTTCAAACCCCACTTACAGCGGTCAATAACATTATTTTTCCCATCTTAAACTTTAGGGAAATGCTGGGACGGTACCTTCTAATAGGCCACAGACTGCTTCCTTCCATCTCATGGTCCAGTTTCAACCAATCTCTCATTTACTTGCCATTAGTTTGGCGTCAGGAAGGGCATTTGGCCTTGAAACCACCTGCCACATAGAAATTGATTGTACATCATCCCCAAGCCCGTTGAAACTGGAATGAGTCCCGCGGCGTAGCCTTGCTCGTACAAATCTTGCACCCCAACAACGAAGGTAGCTGCAGCAAGTCGGGAGATCGTAGGTGCAAAACCCGGCGATGACAGCGGCTATCCAGAGTGTGGTTTCTTCCCGTGGCTTTTCGACACTCCCTTCACCCAAATGCCGGGATGGTATCTAACTTCAAATCCCGGGGCGCCTACCCCATCCCTGTCCCAAATGCAGTTTCACCCATCCCTACAGTCATCACATAAATATACCGACAGCAGTGGCTACGCTGGCTAAAGCGCAGCGTTAGGTCATGGGGCCAAGCTATCTGCTGACTCGGTAGACGCGTGGGTTCGAGCCCCACCGTCGCCCGTCCTTGAAATGGTTTTCCCTGGTTTCCCATTTTCAACTCCAGGCAAATGCTGGGACGGTACCTCCTGATAGGTCACGGCCACTTCCTTCCACATCCTTGCCGAATTTCATTCATCTTCATCCATTCCATCTCTCATCCCGACACGCAGGACGCCCACGGGCGTCAACTAGAAAGACCTGCACTCGGCCTCTCAGGAGGCCACACGAAAAAAAAACACATAAATATAAGTTCAATTCACACCCGATCACACGGGACTGATGACCAAGGTGTCCCAAGTCCCCCAAAAGAAATAACAACAAAACTGGAACGATAACGGGAAAGATACACACAATGAAGAATAAAGTAGAATAATTCTTCCAAATATTTCTATCTATAATAAATAGGCTGAAATTCGAGATTTTCTCGAAGGTGAACCCTCTGCTAAATCAACCAAACGTAAAGCTTTAGTGTATGTCCCTCTTACTTCTTGCGACATTAAACGAAGTGTCACGCTGAGAGACTTAACGAGTATATGCTGGGTCGAATCCCGTCGCTGACTGTGGCGTTCTCTCCCAGGTCTTCCCACACACCCTCTCGGCAAATGCCGGGATGGTACTTATTTCAAGTCTCGAGATATCTTCCCAAATTTTTTACCAATTACAGCTACACACACTACTTCAGTCATCACACAAACACAGAAACACAGGTTATCAGAAAACATCCAACCAATACACTTGGCTGATGACCAGGATATCCCTAGCCCTTGAAATAAATATACAAGAAAACAACAACAACAACAACAACAACAACAACAACAACAACAACAACAACAACAACAACAAAACAAGGCACCAACAAAACTATATTAAAATGTGCAGACTGAACAAGAAAATACTGGAATAGTTAGTTGGCAAAACTGGTCTCTCTTAGTGGGGTTCGAACTCACTACGTAGTGAAACGGAGGCCAACACCATACCCCGAGACCACAAATTCACTCGGCGAGTCGACTGCTAAGAAGGGTGGAAGAGGGAAACCAAGACATATTATACTATCGGTTATCTATCTCTCATGCTTTAAAAACAAAATGCGTCAAATCTGAACGACCTTCTTCCGTTCACAGTACGGTACCATAATATTCCTTCTAGGCACAAGGCCAAGATGCTGGAAAGGGAATTTAGGGGATAAATGAGGTCCAGACCGTTAGACATTTGTACCATATGTCACAGTGTTCACTGTCTGAGGAAATAACAGCACTTTAGTGTCCACATTTTTATCCGATTAATTCTTGGAAATCACACTTCCCTCACACGTGATCACCGCAGCCGCTACTTCATGAAGTGACGGGCTGGATTTCCCGTCAGATGATGTACAAAATGAATTACACTATGTGACGGCGAAATTTAATCATTTCATGAAACCACGCGTCAGATAGTGCAACTGAACCTTTTTACATCATATGCCGGCTCTTCATGAAGTGCCTAGGATTTTCATGAAATTACGAATTTCAATATTTGACTAATTTCAATATTTGACTACGACATATATCTCTTCACCCAAATATAATAGCCTGATTGTAAAGGATCTAATGAACACTTGACGATCGAAATTTGTCATCCAAGTGTATTAATTAACCCCATGGCATTTCTTCAGGTTCAGGGAACACCACCCGATACAATTTGGGTGCAATCGTGTTGACCGACTGAAAAGCATTTAGATGTTATTTAATTGATCTCAGCTCTACTGTTTTGAAACTATGAATATATCTTATTATTTTGTCATCGTAGCATTTCTGTATCTTCATCAACCTGTTACTTTGACGGTCCTTCTGTATGGGCTTCCACATTTCCCGCCCCTTCAACAAGAGTAATTTCCCAGGGTCCTGCTCATTCCAGGTCTTAACTTAATGCTCATATTCAGAACCTTCACGAAACGGAGCTTCACTGCACTCGGCCGTATTCTCTGGGAGTATGATGTCACACCATGGTAAACGTAGTAGTGATCGTTTATTTTTGCGCTGCTTTTTCTTACACTTTTTTTGTCGCACGCAGCGCGTTCTTTTATTCCTGCTGCACTCTCTGCTGCTGGCAGCGATTTACCCCCCACTCTTGAGCCCTCGTGCAGCGTCGTATGATTTTGCTACTTTGCTTCGCTGCATTGCTTGAATAAATAAAATGGCTCCAGTTGAATACGTAACTTATCCTACAAGATTTTCTGGAAGGTGTGATTTTCTTTAAAGTGTTGTTGTACATGTGCGTACGACTGAATATCAAGTTTGATAAAGTAGGATCAAGCCTAGGAAGACGTAGTATTGCTTTGAAAGTTATAATCATACAAGTATTCAATTGATGATTACATTTATTTGGTTATGTTCTGTGTTATGTACTATGGAGGAAGACCCATACTCCATAAGAAGTCGCAGATTTGTGAATATATCTTACTTACAGTACGTCGTTACGAAAAAATCATGCATTTTATGTCTTCGGTCTACAAACATTTATTTTGTTGGTGGTGTACATAAGCCCTACCTTAGTATGGTAACACATGTCTGTACTTGGCCGGGTGGTGACAAATTCTATTATGTTTCTCATGAAAAATAATATGGATACTAGCCTATTTTCTTTCTCTAAGGTGCATTTTAACTAGGTATACTAATTGTTTCATTTGTCTTCCATTCCTCCCACTGTGTGTATTCATATTCACTCCAATTATACATATTTATTTTGACCATGTAAGCCTCCGTGGCTTAGGCGGCAGCACGCCGGCCTCTCGCCGCTGGGTCTGTGGTTCAAATCCCGGTCACTCCATGTGAGATCTGTGCTGGACAAAACGGAGGCAGACAGGTTTTTCTCCGGGTACTCCGGTTTTCCCTGTCAACATTTCATTCCAGCAACACTCTTCACTATCATTTCATTTCATCTGTCATTCATTTAATCATTGCCCCAGAGGAGCGCGTCAGGCCTCGGCAGCCGGCACAGTTCATATCCTCGCCGCTAGATGGGGGCTTCATTCATTCCATTCCTGATCCGGTCGGAGACTGGAAGCAGGCTGTGGATTTTCATTTTGACCATATCTTATGTGCTGAAATTCTTGTAATTATGTTATTATGCGATATCAACTAGGATGCCACGACCCACTCAGTATACACTGCCACTAAATTCTGTACTTAACTGTAATAAGAATCGTACCAACCGCTTCTCAGTTGTCCTTATGAGGTTCATTGTATGATATTCCAGAGCTGGGAATCAAACAATCTCAATACATACTTCTAGACCACAACAATGGCAAGAAATTCAAACAGAAGGGACTCGATCTATGTTGGTGAAAATAATTCCTGGATAAACTCTTTGAGTTCCATGGTAGCCCTTTTATGTTCCCGCAGTTTTAAGGCCTAGTGAAGGGGATTTTGATTTTACTGACTACTTTGTACATTTCATTCATGCGTTGAGTGTAAATGTTTGTGAGCAGAGGCGGTTCTAGCCCTGGGCCGCCCCCCCCCCCCCAGTTTTAGTGAAATAATTATTTTAAAGTTCCTTGGTTACTAAATAAATTGATAATTTACAGATATAATTTATCTGATATAAAACAAACTAATGCATTTAATTAAGTTAATTTTTCTTTCAATTTCAAAATTTAATTATTTTATTATATGTAATTTAAACACACAATTGAAATCGTGTATAAATATAATATTTTTAAAATGTGTAGTGCATACACCAAGAGTATTAAACTCTTTTCCCAACTTTATGACATGCAAGTTCAGAAGTTTCCAATGTAGAAAAACCTCCATGCGATACAAGTGCATCGATATCTCCCCAACTCTGTGACTAAAATGTGAGTGCAACTGTTTCTAATATAGACGAACCAGTACCATTTTACATCAGTGCATCGATCTATGATGGTCCATGCCAACCACGTAAATCAGTTTATAAACAAACGTTACTATACAATAAGAACAGAAGTTTTAACAGTAAATGGTTTGATAGGTATACATTTATTGAATACTCTGTGAACAAAGATGCTGTTTTCTGTGTCGTCATTTCGTTCAATCTGATTCAAGCAATGCTGAACATGTTTTCAGTAAATCTGGATTTTGCAATTGGAAAAGAATATGAGAAAAACGTGCAAAGCATGTTGATAGTGAATGTTATAAATCTTCAATAGTAAAGTGAAACAGTTTTCTGGTAAGTGAACATACCAGCACAGTGATTTCGAAGCTAAGCGAGAAACCTCTGGTTATATTGCGTAACCGCTCAGCTGTGGCAACAATGGCCCGAGTCGCATTACTTTGTGCTCGGCAAGACATTGGGCTTAAGAGGTCATCGCCAAACAGTTTCGGATGATGACAGTGTTAATAATAAAGGGAATTTTCATGAAATTTTAAATGTAATTAAACTAGAAAGTGAATGCACAAGTAAACAGTCTACCAAAGAATGCAACTTACTCATCTAAAGATTCTCAAAATGAATTTCTTGATATCTCAGCTAATATAATAGTTGAACATATTGGAGAGACGAAAAAATATAACAATGGTTATGTTTCCTTAACCCTGGATGAAGCTAGAGATGTTAGTAAAGTGGAACAGATGTCCGTATGTGTCAGATATGTAGGACAAAATTCTATAGAGGAGCGTTTCATTGGTTTTATACATTTGTCTCAACTGAATGCTGAAAGTATAGCTAATTCAGCTTTAGAGTACCTTGTTTCAGTGAATTTCGATCCATGTAAGTGCATTGGACAAGCATATGATGGAGCCGCGGTTATGTCAGGGAAGATAAACGGTGTGCAGCGTTTATTGCGACAAAAGGTCAATAACCCGCGTGTTTACGTGCATTGTTATGCACATCGCTTACATTTAGTTTTGGTGGACGTTTCAAAGCCAGTTTGTAGACGTGGTAGGGGACACTTTTGGTTTACTGGAAGCAATTTATGTTTTACAGTCTGTATCTACTGTAAGACACCGAAGCCTCCGTGGCTTAGGCGGCAGCACGCCGGTCTCTCACCGCTGGGTCCGTGGTTCAAATCCCGGTCACTCCATGTGAGATCTGTGCTGGACAAAACGGAGGCAGACAGGTTTTTCTCCGGGTACTCCGGTTTTCCCTGTCAACATTTCATTCCAGCAACACTCTCCACTATCATTTCATTTCATCTGTCATTCATTTAATCATTGCCCCAGAGGAGTGCGTCAGGTCTCGGCAGCCGGCACAGTTCATAAACTCGCCGCTAGTTGGGGGCTTCATTCCTTCCATTCCTGACCCGGTCGGAGACTGGAAGCAGGCTGTGGATTTTCATTTTCATCTACTGTAAGACACCAAAAGTTTGTTGAGATACAGAGTGTTCTTCATCCAGGAGAACGTGTTTTAGAGATACCTCTTCAAAGTGACACGTTATGGGTATGTAAATATAGACGAGTAATGTATTTTCAGAAACGTTTTGCTTCAGTTAAAGCAGCTCTGGAGTATTTTTCAAAGTCAGTTAACAAGAAAGAGGCAGCAGAAGCAAAAGGTTTGTTGGAACAGCTTTGTAAAGTGAAGGTGATGTTTGTGTTACAAATCTTTTCTGATATTCTCGAGCTTGCCAATGGAGCCTCTATGTTCTTACAACAAAAACATGTGGACTTCGGAGGGGCACATAGATTGATCTATGGTCTTGTAAAATCGTTGCATGAAAAACGAAATGATTATTATTTTAAGGAACTATGGGCGGTTACATGTGACTCTGTTCAGTCGTTAGGCGTGAAAGTTTATAAGCAATCTAGAGTCTCAAGTATTCCTAAGAACTTTTCAGACTACGTTTTATTAATGCCAGTCTCTGCGGAGAAAGAAGAGGAAAATGTCACATTATCAGAGACATGTAAAAGAAATCTTTTTGAAATATTAGACAACATGGTAGAAGAGTTAGTGCGTAGATTTACTGAAAATGATTTTGTGTGCAATGCAATGGATGCCTGTAACCCAAGAAGTGAAAACTTTTTAAATTTTGAATATATATGTTCTCACGTTCTGTGAAAAGTATAATCTAATCTTCACAGACCGTAAGGTGCTACAGACTGAAATCAGATTAGCTAAGAATGTATTGAGGCAAATAGCCAAACACTTCCTCATTCTTTTTTTCTGAACTTCTGAAAATGGAAGTTGTTTTCCATATCTACTATTATTTTTCAAGTTGATACATTTATGTGACAGTGAAATATGCTATTTTTTTACCAATGATAGTTTTTAGCCTACTTTTCTCATTTTGCAGAAATGAGGAAAAAGTTGACTAATGAAATCGATCCGGGAAAATGTCCCCCCCCCCGATTTAAGCTTCTAGAACCGCCAATGTTTGTGAGATTGCTAAAAACAAAGCATAGGTATATGTTGTCAGGCCTACTTAGTTTGTAGGGCTCAAGGTTCGCAGAGCCGACGCACAACCAATATACCGTATTACAAGTCTGTAAAATACTCAAGTGCGCTTGCGCACAGGATATGCACTGCGCGGTGCGTCACAGATGCAAAATTTCAGAGAATAGCAACAATATCTGAAAGCGCTCTGCGAACCTTTTCCGCTACGAAGTACTGTACATGAACTACAGTGAGAGCCTTCACTATAGACTGGGGCCTCGCAGTCGCTGTGTGACTGCCGGGGCACTGCGTGTAGCCACCTGTTGAGCAAGGCACTGGCAGCGTAGCGCCCAACTAGTTCAACACATTTCAACTTTTTAACATATTTAATAATCATCATTACATAATTATATGAATTTCAGAGTAGTTGCTGGAAATGTTGTCCTTCATTTTCTAAACACACATTGCACCAACGTAGGACGTTTTGGTACACTTGATGTAATTCATCCTAACTGATATGACTGCAAACAATCTCAATACATACTTCTAGACCACAACAATGGCAAGAAATTCAAACAGAAGGACAGGGAGACATGGAGTGCTGCATCAAACCAGCCAAAAGACTGAAGACTCAAACAACAACGATATGACTGCAGTTATTTCGTTCTCGAGAGTTCGCGGATTGTTTCTGTAGGCCTATACCTTTTGTTTGAGGTTCCCCATACGTAACAATCGCATGGCGCTGAAACGTACGAACACATTTACTGGAAGACTGGAAGTTACGTAAATATGTGACAGTAGACATTATTTATTGTTCATCCAACGACGGCAACTGTCATGGCTTGTCGTTGCTCAACTGCTACTGAAAGAGGCATCTGTTACCAAGACATCATTTCACTGTTGCCAATGTATGGTACACATTATACACAACACAGGCCATGCAAAACGAGCTCAGCGAAAAACTATTGACTTCTGTCTGGCCGATAATTACTGCTTGTACTACAAGCAAGGGGGTCTGGGGCGTTTGCCCCAGGTTAGGCTTGTTTTTGTATATAAAGCCTTCTTAACATATAAACAACAAATCAAACAAATTGAGTGGAGCAAGCGCAGCATAAAACAAAACAAGACACCACATAGTACCGTATGCGTGGCATTGGCAACATGTTATTTATCCTATAAATCACGCCCACAATGCCCGTCATGAGTGAAATTTTACTATATAAGTGTGCTATAAAAAGGGGATGGCGGGTGGGTTATAGACAGCGGAGGAGAAACCATCTATTAGGACATCATTTCAACAATTATTACTTATCCTTACACAAGATATTTCGGCTATTTTAAGCAGTAATAGCTTTGAAGCCAATTTTCGGTGTTGCTTTATTAACAATTAATATTGTAGCTTTCTGTCGGTCAATAAAAAATCATTTCAATCGCTGGAATATGTGGAAAATAACCTGAAATAAATTACATGTGATTAAGATTTTTCTATATTGTTACGTACTATTGACCACTTCAACATAAATCTTAATCACATGCAATTTATTTCAGGTTATTTTTCACGTATTCCAGTAATTGAAATGATTTTTGTATTGGATAACTGAATGCTATAATATTAATTTAGGTAGTTTTGTAGTTGGTTCATCGCTGCCAAACTGTTACCGTCTTAACTCGGAACTAAGGTATCTTGCCAGCTGGGATAGTAATCAATGCTATAAATGCATGTGATTCCCAACCCGCTGTTGTGTAACTGTAGATGCTAGTCAACTTGCGGTGACTAATCACTCTCTGCACGCCACACGGCCCGGCAAAGCTCCATTCTATTGGGAAGGCTCTCACTGTACTAGGCTATGTATGTTGTTAGAGAGAACTGGTTGATTATGACCTACAGAATATGGTTTTACCAGTAACTTGTTTCTTCTAGCCAAATTTCTTCAATTGACACAGTCTATGTTTTAGTCTGCAACCATAAGGGCACAAATTGGTCTACACAATGTCAAACAGTAAATTAGATTCTTATGTTTCCTGCACCACTAGAGAATCAGAAATAATTCATTTAATGAGAGCAGAATAATTGTTCGAATAATCTTGAAATGAAGGAAAATGCATGATGTAGTTGCCTTCTAGATTAATTATGAATGTAAGTGGAACGCGGATTATACACTTGCAGCAGACATGAATGTGACTTTTACTTACCTTGTGTCCTTGTTTCATCTTCTGGGCGATATTACGTATTGAAATTACGAACCATGGTCACTACTGAACCTCATATATGTGCTAAAGTTCGTAAATATGTGTTTTTATTTCTTGCTATTTTAAAAACGGGTGCTATGTTTTGACAGCGCTTTCATCTCGTTCATCTGCCAGCAAGTTGCACTCTAGCGGCACGCACCGAGGCGCACACATTGTTGCCAACATGTGAGATACAAAATCACTGTTGATAAAAAAAAACATCGGGATGCGTTAGGCTGTAACCATTGTCGAAACTCGTTGATCTGGGCACGTTAGGCTGTAACCATTGTCAAAAACCATTGGATTGGACAAAACGAAGGTTAGAAGGTCGGGGGTAAGTGCGGCCTACTTGCAGGGCACGGTTGACACAAAACCATTGATCTGGGCGCGTTAGGCTGTAACCATTGTCAAAACCACAGTTGTGCGGGGGAAAAAAAATATTATAGCGGAGCGATATACTGAATAGGAAAAACAGAGCAGATAAAATTAAAAAACACTAATTTCAGCCCTGGAAAAAACACAGTCATCACAGAAAAGAAAAATATTGGACGCATTTATCATAGAACAGGTAGGCCTGAATAAGTTTCACTATGAAAGAAAAAAAAACTCATTTCAGTCATCGAAAAAAAATCATTACAGAGGAGCGAAATATTGCACACACTAGCCTAATTAGAGCAGTGAACTGAGTGCTGCGCACGAATGATGCGCACTAGAGACTGAACTGGGCGCTTCTTCGCGTTACATAGTACCGTAAGGGCGAGGTTGACAATATTGTTTTGATGACAGACCAGTGGGGCACAGACAGCGGAGGAGGAAATATCTATTAAAACATCGCTCCCTGATTTATTTATCGTTCCATAAGGTATTTTGGCTAATTCATGTATTGTAGAGAATTTTATCGCGCGTTCTATCTTCATTCAGCGCTATCCCTTCTAGTTCGTGAACCATGGGCAACGGCTGAGTGGCCTAGTAAGCTATCCTGACAGACAAGATACCAGTTACAATGGGCATCTTGGACATATTCTGAGTCGTGGCCTTCCACTCAGGCAGCTAGGACTACCCTACTCCCTTGTATGTTCCCTGAGGTGAAACTCGTTGGGCCCTGTGTAATCAAGCCAAGCAACTTCACTTCACTTAGACTTCTTAAAACTGCTGAAAATGTGATGAGCAAGCCTCGGACCTATGGAAGTGATGGAGTCCCAATCCCATCTGACAGATCAGGCACTCCTTGGAAACGAACAGACAATCGAACTGGTATTCGATGAGGTGCAATTAATATTGAGGGTGGTTATGGAAGAAAGAAAGTAGAATAACTGAGTCAGCAAATAGGATGAGATTTGATATTCTAGGGATTAGTGAAGTTCAGATGAAGGGAGTTAGTGAGGAGCAAGTAGGCGATTACAAGGTGTGCCTGTCAGGTGTAAAACAAGACAGGGCAAAGTATGGAGTAGGGCTGTATGTCAAGAAAACCTTGGGGCGTAACATAGTTGCTGCGCGGTACTGAAATGAACGATTAATATGGATAGATTTGGAAATGTCAGGATTGTTTCTGTGTATGCTCCATGTGAAGGGGCAGATCAGGACGAAGTTGACGGATTTTTTGAGGCACTAAGTTATATGGTAGTGAGAATTAACCAATGGGAAATGTTCAATGGACTTCTGTGCTAGCAGGACTGAAATGCTTGCATAGGAAAATCGAATTGGCATGGGTTTCAGGAAGTGTACCATCTGACTGGACAAAAGCAGTAATTACACCAATTTATAAGCATGGTAACAGAAAAGATTGCAATAATTATAGAGGCATTTCTCTGATAAGTGTCCCCTGCAAAGTGTACTCGTGCATTGTAGAAAGGAGGGTTCGATCATTGACAGAGTAAGATGGATGAAAACCAGTGTGGCTTTAGACCACAAGGATGTCTAGAATAAATTTTTAGTATGCACCAAGTTATTTAGAAATGCTACGAGAGGAATAGTTGTGTTTTGTAGATCGAGAGAAGGCGTACGATAGAGCAGATGCTACAGACAATCAAAAGTATTTATGTTGATAATCAGGTTGCAGTGAGAGTTGATGGTAGGATGAGTTCTTGGTTCAAGGTTGTTACAGGAGTGAGGCATGGCTATATCCACTACCGTTTATTTTATATATGGACCATTTGTTGAAGGACATAAACTTGTTGGGTGGATTTCAAGGTAATCAGTCTGGTGGTGTATACTGATGACCTGGTTGTAATGACGGACTCCATCGAAAGCTTGGAAGCCAACGTCTTTGAACTTGAACAGAAATGTAGGAAGTATGGTATGAAGATAAGGATTTCAAAGATTAAGGTTATGTCAGTAGAGAAGAAACACAAGAAAATAGAATGTCAGGTGGCAGGAACAAAATAGGAGCAGATGAAACATTTTAAGTACTTGGGCTATATCTTCTCTCAGGTTGGTAGTATGGTGAAGGAAAGAGAGTCGCGATATAGAAAAGCCAATGCATTGAGCCCTCAGTTGCGATGTACAGCACTCTGTAAGAAAGAAGTTAGTGTAGCGACGAAACTTTCCCAATATCGCTCAGTATTTACACCAACCTTGATGTATGGAAGTGAGAGCTGGGTAGATTCAGGTTAGCTGATACATGACCTAGAGGTAACTGACATGAGGGTAGCACGAATGATTGCTGGGTCAAACAGATGGGAGCAATGGCAGGAAGGTACTCGTAATGAAGAGATAAAGGCAAAGTTAGAAATGAACATTTTACATGAAGCTATTCGTATGAACCGACTCGGATGGTGGGGTCATGTGTAGAAAATGGGGGAGGAGAGATTACCTAAGAGGTTAATGTGTTATCCTGTAGAGGGTAAGAGAAGCAGAGGTAGATCTAGGAGGTGATGGTTAGATTCAGTGTTTAACGATTTCAAAGTGAGAGGAGTAGAATCGGAGGAGGGTGCAGTGTTAACTGGCTAACTGCTAATAGGTGACTTGGTCGCAGTTAGAGGCTCGCAGCCTAGATTGAACACTGAAAGAAGAACGGTCTCAAATGAATTTGTATCAAGGAAAATTGGATAGGAAACATGAAAAAAGAATTCTGGCATAACTAGGCTCAGCTAAGAGCCCCTTGGACATCACCCATGTCTCACTGGTTGTGAGTGGCAAAAGTCTAATAACACTTTGCATCATTTGGACAGATGGTGGTGGGGTTGAATGTTTTAAGGAGTGTAACATCGAGGCCCCCTTTCCTGTTGGCATACAGTTATGCTATAGAAGGAAGAATTTCGACTCCTTAAACAAAATGGGGTAGTGACCGAAGAAAAAGGTCATGACAGACTCCCTGGGCTTCGAAGGTCTGAAGAAATCGAGAGTTGACTAAGGGAGTAGTAGTTATTGTTTAATGGGGTGGAACAGTGAGGTCTTCTGCCCCATTGACCAAGGAACATCGACAGGAAGATGAAAGAGGAGCCTGCCACAAGTAAGTAGATGTACCGTACTGCATAATTCAGAAGAGACTCCATATTTTTTCATACTCTGCCCCACAAGTGAGCACCCTGGGGAGATCATTAGTGACATGCACAGGCTATTGGTGTAGCTTATGAGACTGCACAATGATAGGCCTACATTTCCATTAGCAGCATATCAGTAGGTTAATTAGGAAATATTTGTAAGAAGGCAAAGGAGTCAAGGTTAAGCCTCCGTGGCTTAGGCGGCAGCACGCCGGCCTCTCACCGCTGGGTCCGTGGTTCAAATCCCGGTCACTCCATGTGAGATCTGTGCTGGACAAAACGGAGGCAGACAGGTTTTTCTCCGGGTACTCCGGTTTTCCCTGTCAAAATTTCATTCCAGCAACACTCTCCACTATCATTTCATTTCATCTGTCATTCATTTAATCATTGCCCCAGAGGAGTGCGTCAGGCCTCGGCAGCCCGCACAGTTCATATCCTCGCCGCTAGATGGGGGCTTCATTCATTCCATTCCTGACCCGGTCGGAGACTGGAAGCAGGCTGTGGATTTTCATTTCAAAGGAGTCAAGAGTTTGGTCGTCATATTTTGCAATTTTTAAATCCAAGTTACCTTGCCACATAAAAGCGAGGCTGATTATTTTAGATTGGTAACCTTAAGTTCTGAAATTTTTATCTATACCGTACGCTACTTCATTCGTGAAACGATCATATTAATGGGACTTTAATGGCTAAGCTAAGGGCATTACTTCGTAAAAGGCAACTCTAATGATATGGACTAGGCCTAACCTAAAAATTACAAGCAAGGTGATATCCTAGTGTACGGTAATTGACAAAATTGTTTATTGAGCGACATACTATGCATTCATCATAACTTTCGTCTCCTAGTGGACGCATCGTTATATTATATTAAATTTATTTAAATAATGACAAACACGTTTTAAACGACCGCCAATTCACTCCATCCTTGCAGTTTTTATTTGCAGGTAGTTGTGATGTAGCAATTTACTTCGCTTTGATGCAGCGCTGCAACTCTCCGGTTCAAAAAAACGCACCCAATTTACTTCACAATATATCTGTTTATACAACGGGGCGGTTCGGCAAGTACAGGTATTGGCTTAACTGTGCGCACAAAAAGGCATTTTGATGCAATTATATCGAAGTTTTCCCTCACACCAACTAACAACGGATACTTCTGGGAAACATCCTAGCCACAGGCATGCCACGCATTTTGCATGCACATGAGGTTTAGGTATTGAAGTCCTGCTTGATCCCCCTTCCTTAAACCTAACATTTCTGGGCAAGCTACAGCCCAAACTTACACGACAATTCCAATTCCCGCTTGGTCGTTCCTTGTTCATTCGTACGTGCTCTCTACGAAACAATCGCTCATTACAAAGTAAACATGATGCATCCTCAGACCATGAGTAGGGAAGCTGTTTAACTCAGATGAGGACACATTCTTTCTAGGGAAAAATAGTCAGGGGTAACCGACTTAGAGGGAGGGTGGTTGTTATTACTATTATTATTATTAATAATAATAATAATAATAATAATATTATTTAATTGAAGGACATGCAATAATGTGGTCATAAGCCTAGTGTTTGTGCCTGGTAACCTGCACTAATGTGGGGTCTACACTCGCGTCTGTATTTGTCTTTTGGACAAAGATAGGGAAAGAAGCCACCATGACCTTAAAGTTGGGTTCCATCCATGCATTTGCCCGGAGTATAAGTACAAAATCACGAAAAACCACATCTAGGATGGCTGAGATGGGGATCGAACCCACCTCTTCTAAGTTTCATCTCGATACTGAGTGAACCTCTTTCCAGCAGTAAGACCAGAGTTAAATTTCTGAACAGAGCTGGGTACCGAATCCAGGATTTACGCGATGTCAGCCAATAATACTAACCACTGCACCATGAGGCGGTCATTCGAAGGAGGGACAAAGGACTCAGAAATATGGTCATCATGTGAAAAACGCATAAATTAATAAGACATTATGAAGCTCGGAATGCACGTAGGACGATAGGGGCAAGGACGAAGCATTCAAATATTATTGTCCATTTGTTCCCGATTCAGCCACTGGCAGTGCCGGCCTCCAGGAGAGTTATAGCTCGGGAACATGCACAGCCCTAACAACCTGACGTCATGCCACTGGTAAGAACAACCGTCAACAACTATTCATATGCAAGATTAAAATATTCATCACAATCAAACAGGACAAGATTAGCGGACAATAAATTTACTAGACCCTTTACAAAGGAGAGCTATTTAACGTGGAATCCGAACCATTTCATTCCGAAAATCTCACATTCAACCAGAACCACCTTTGGAGAGGCAAGCAGTTTGACCACTGCACCACCACGCCTCAAACCCTTTACAACCAGGATTCCTGATATTTTATGTCACGACCCAAAATCAACTGGAAGACGTACGTACGCGACCCATTGGTAATTTTCAAGTTAATCTAATGATTTCTTCATTAGTTTAGAAATTATTTATTATTATTATTATTATTATTATTATTATTATTATTAAAGAAGAACTTGATTAGTTCTAACATTTATATTTCGAAATTGTGATTAATTCGAACTTTTCGCGTGGTTCCATAACACTCCTTTTCACGAAAATGAATCTTTGCTGACTCTAAATCTTGAAAAATTAACTATTAATTTTGTATCGGTACGTTAAATTTCAAAATAACCAAGTTCGAATGTAGTATTATGTTATTACTTTGATCAACGTTGCAGTTTGGAAGAGAGGAAAAGCTTATAGTTTTACGTGACTTTGAATCTTGAGATTATGAGCCACGGGATCTCCTATTTTACGTGGAATCCCAACCACGGGACATGGTATTTCACAGCGAAAATCTCACATGCTTTGACCGGGATGTATGGAAGAGAGAGCCGAGTAGATACAGGATATCTAACACAAGACTGCAGGTGACTGATATGAGGGAAGCACGAATGATTGCTAGGACAAATAAATAAGAGCAATGGTAGGACGGTATTTGCAATGAGGAGATAAAGGCTAAGTTAGAAATGAACACGTTAGATGAAGCTGTTCGTATGAGTCGACAAAGATGGTGGGGTCATGTGATGAGAATGGGTGAGTATAATTCTTAGCCACAAAATTTACCCAATAAGCAATGCACCTTTAGTGGTTCGTATGTGTCCTGTAAGACATGGCCGCGGTTATAATAATTTTACCAATTTTTCAAATCGGTACATGTTCATCTTATCTTCGAGACGCAGCAAGAGCTCCAGGTCTGACCAGATTATCATGAGGGCATACACCAGGGCTCTTCTGAGAATTCCATTCACCAAGTTGGCGCCTGGCTACTGGTGAAATGGGATCGCCTAGCCCTTTCTGCCAGGATTTGTGCCTTTGTGTGTCCTGTCACTTATAGGCTTATCGTGATAGACACTTGTAAAGGGAGATAAATCGAGCCTTGTGTCTGCAAACATTGGAAAAGCAACATTTCTTGTCAGTTACATTCGCCAAGCCCTTATTCTAAGAACACCCTTGCAAGAACATGGTGTAACGCCTCAGCTCCTGGAAGGTTTATAGGCAGTAACCTGTGTGGGGAGATATTCTATAGTACCCACTCAAGACCTTGAACTCTGGCTTTGTTTTGGCCGGTTGTGCAACTAGTCGCAGTTGGTACTACTGGAGGGTTGTGGTGGGGGATACGCTGGAATATACAAGGGTGCGATCTGTGACTGCAGAAACAGTACGAGTGGAAGGTTGGTGACGGAGGGACTTAAAGGCGATCGCCTCCGGGGGAACTAAGCCAGCTCCTCCGGAGGGCTGAAATACACCAGGTGGTATCAACTAAATTTGTTAGAAGGGGCAACCGTTCGGTGGAACATTAAACTGTGTCATTTGACTATGAATTTTACATGCCATGTGTCGAATGGCGTTTCTGGACTGATATTTCTAGAATTACGATTGTTAGTTAATAAGTATATTTTGCTAAGTTTTTGGATACCCAGATGCGTTTGACTTGCATTAGATTCAGGGAGGGAGAAAAGGTTTTAACTTTGGTCAGAAAGGCTGCTGAAGACGTTAAATCAAAAGCAGGCTTTCGGACCGGCTTATTCGTATTAAACGGCTCTTAAATTACTTATGTAACTTTGTTTTGGAAATGGCACAGAGTCTAACTTCATGTTATTATTCCTTTAGTTTTGACGTCAGGGGAATCATTCTAGATAAATTCATTTCTATCACAAATGTAGATGTGTGAAACCTTGCCAAGCGGGCAAGTGTCTGGTTTGTTTAAATTAAGTCATTCATTTGTGTTTAATTAGATCATATTTGTCAGTTAGTTAATTAAGTGGTGGAAGGCTGTCTCTTGTAATTGTTTTATTTTACTGCTCAATACATGTTAGCTTATTTCGATTTGTAATATTATTTATTGCATGAAGTCACTAGGAAGATTATTCCCCTTTTCATTCTTCATCTTTGGCAGGGTCAATTTAATACGGGCTGCTGAGGTACGCATCCAGTTTTCCACTCAACAAGCTGGTCTTGACATTGGTTTCGTCCCGCCTGTTCTCTTTTCCTAAATCAAATGAGGGTGTTCTTGAAAACCAAGCAAATCGGAACATTCGCTCCTAGGTTTTTTTTTGCTGTGAACTCAGCTGACCTAGCGAGTAATTAAATTAGGCCTTTCCTGTGTGTTATCATTTATTAATTTCTGATATGGTAATATCATGTTAATAAAGCATTTTTGATATGCTAATTTTATTATCACATCTTGGGTTATCGAATAGGGAAGGGGGGATGAGGCCACTGTTACAATAATCTTCACCAACATTTTCCAATATTACTTCATCATTACACTATAGCTCAATCGTGTTAACTGTGACTTACAGTTCTTTCTTTTGTTGGTGAAGGCGCCTCAACACTGATGAAATTATCATGCCCACGTGTAGTTTTCACTGCACCGTCACAGTCACTATCCCTCTGTCAAGTCTCCATTGTGTTTCAGCATTATGTTAATTCACGAGCTTGTGCATTGGCCATATTCCATTCCAGTTATGTTTTTCCATTAAGGTGTGTATGATCGATGTAACTTATCCTTCAGCAGGATGAATTGGCTTCCACGAACTAATGTCTGGTAATATCTTGTGTACTTCCACACTGAACACAGCACAGGATTAGTTTGTACTGCCAGTACATCACTTGAGCAGAGATATCAGTATGCTGACCTTCAGATGACAGTAGCAGATACACACCGTTTTACATATGAATTGTTGTAAGTGGTGTTTGTACAAGTACATTATTACGTTTTGATATAGTTTTTAGACGATTTCAGTTGTTCGAGCTGGGGTACTTCCCTTGTAAGAATAGTTGGCGCCCCTTCGCCTTGCACACCTGAAGGCATGATAAAGTTGAAGACAGTTTCTGATCTTAGCTTTCATGATGGAGAAAGCCAGTTTGTCTGAAACTAATATAGTGAATCCGTTTGCTTTTGGTAACTGTGACGCTAAGCTTTGTCACTTAGGGTGTAAACTAAATAGCTCTTGCTCTTCGGGCAGTTAATAGTTAATAGTGACCCATCCCGAAAGCCACGCGCGCGACTCATGTTTGGGTCCTTAGATAAAGAAACCCTGATTTAGAGTGATACTATCAGCTTAAGAAACTCTCAATGCAGGAGAAAACGCTGGTCCCGTAGTGTAGGCTATCGGAAGCACATTGCCTCTTACTTAAGAGGTCCCTGGTTCGATTTCATGTTCCGGAAGGAATTTAAGAACTGTCTTGAGGGCTGGAACGAGGTGCTCTCAGCCTCTGACGGCAACTAAGCAGTAGTAGTAGTAGTAGTATTCAAAAACGATTAATCGGCTAACCAAAGAATCGATTAATTGATCAGTACACACGAGTAATAGTACATTATGCAACGAGCCTATAATAGAAATAATTAAGACACGAGTATGTTTATAAAACGAGCTAAGCGAGTTTTATAATTTCCATACGAGTGTCTTGATTACCATTATAGGGGAGTTGCATACGACTGTTTTATGTTCGACGATAATTATAACTTTATTATATGTTTTAACATAAATATTCATAAATATCTGTGGGATTCAGCAACTTCAGTTAGTGAGCAGAGCGCGCTGGGTGGTTTGCTGACTGAACAGAGCGCATGCGTGAGTCAAATAATTTCGAAAGCAGAGACCATTTACTTTGCTTGGCAATGGTATTGTCTAGTGCTGATCAGAACGAGCATTCACTAATATTGTCACCAAAGTCGTTTGAAAGCAATGCGCTGTGTACAAACTGGAGTTGGGGATATTAGGTACAGTGCTATATCTTGTCTCATATTCGCCAGTTTATTTACGCGAACATATGGGACGGTGCACTTTCCATGTCGGTAATTTATATAGAAGGATGCTGTGTTGCTAACTTCTGGACGTAGATTCATAAATTTCTTGCATATGTCATAGTATTGTCTAGTTACCGTAAAGAATCGTGCTCATGTTGTCTTTGTGTTTGGGATTGTAACTACAATGGTTGATCCGATATCCAATTTGAACTTTCAAATCATATAATTCATGTCCGACATGTTGGATTTTGAGCGCATGCGCGAAGCTATCCTTACCTAATTGGTCAAAGAAAGAGCTCTGATTGGCTGGAGAAACTGTTTCATAATGAAGAATAGTACTATAATGACCCTCATTATGATACAGTTTTCTGACATATAATATTTACATTTCGACATCGTCGAACATAAACAAGTTTAAATGAGAGTAAGTTGAGTTACGCTTATTTTCGGAATTATATGTGTTATAGAAATTCATAAAAGTTAGCAAAAGTTTGATGCTTTTCAGTCGGTAAACACGATTGTACCCAAATGAGATGGGTTATTCCCTAATCCTGAAAACAATTACATGAGATTAATAAATGTATTTTTTTCAGGATTAGGGAAAAACCCATCTCATTTGGGTACAATCGTGTTGACCAACTAAAAAGCATCAAACTTTTGTTTACTAAGGCAACACTGAAAATGGCTTCAAACACCATAATTATAAAAATTACTTTTTACCTAAATGTACAAAGTGCTTATGTTAACAATAACCAAATAAGAGTCAGTGACAGTGGAGAGACAAACATCAATGAAATTGGGAAGGGTTTCGAAGAAAGGAAATTAAGAGTTTTCAGTTAAGATTTTGAATTATTGTTAAATGTTTACAATTTAGGACAGGATGATTTTTGTTTTACTGTGTTATCCTAGTTTTCACAAAGATGGTACCGGTACATTAATTAAAAATAATGATACAATATATTTTAATTAATTAAATGTAGACTATCTTCTGCCTCTGTGAGAGCGTAGTGAAAGGAGCTAAGTACATCGATTAATTTACAAAACAAGTAATCGACATTTCACCAAACGATTAATCGATAAACCAGGCCACGCCAACTCAGGTGCTTCGCGAGCACCGGCCGGCACCTGGAAATGCACCGGTGCTCTGCTGTAGGAGAGGAACGTGTAATGGCAGCGCTTAGCGAGGCGAGAGTCGTGTTGTTGTTTGGTGAATGTTGATGGGCAAATCAGCGCGCGTCAGGCGGCGAACCGGTATGTAAACGTATAATAATAATAATAATAATAATAATAATAATAGTGTCAATTTTGGGTACAGACAAAACAAGTAGTTCCGTGAAGAACTAAAGCCTATTTTCGTATATCCTACTTATGTTAATTGCCACTATCAACATACAAAATGTCAGTTTCATTGCTGTAATAGATTCATAGATATTGAGAACCGACTAAATATTTCGGATTGTCGCCATGTTGGACTTTTATATATGTAGGTCTTCGAGTTATGTACTGTTACATGAAGATTACTCTGTACGTGTAGTATTCAAACTTCAATCGCATGATTAGGACAAAAGAAGTAAAAACGAGATTTTAAAATTTCGCACAGCTGCCATCTTGTGGTTATGGAAACAATTGAAATAAATTAGAAGCCAGTGGATTAACATTTGTATAAGCATTTACTGTACCAAGTTTCACTGCCCTCGGATGGTTAAATTGCGAGAAACGTCCATTTAAATATATATATATATATATTTATTTCGCGTCGCCGCCATGTTGGATTTGTGATCAACAGGTTATTGAAAGTTTTATAGGTGAACTTATGTTCATAGCCCCTATGAACATAAAAAGAATCAGTTTGATTACTGTAATAGATTCGTAGATACTGAGAACCGTCTAAATATTTCGGATGGTCGCCATGTTGCATTGTTATATGTATAGGCTATAGAGTTATGTACCATGAAAGGAAAATTATAGCGTAGGTTCATTATTCATACTTTCACTTCGATCGCATGATTATGACACAAGAAATAAAAACTTAATTTAAAAATTCGCACAGTCGCCATCTTGAGGTTATGTAAACAATTGTACTAAATTAGATACCAGTGCATTACAATGTGTATGAACATTTGGTGTACCAAGTTTCATTGCGTTTGGATGATTAAATCACGAGAAAAGTATATTTAAAACTTTCAACTTCGCTTGGCCGCCATGTTCGTTTTGTAGTTAACAGGTTTTTGGAAGTATCATAGATGAACTTCTAGTAGTGCCCTTTATCTCCGTACAAACTTTCAGGGCGATATCAGTAATAGTTTGGGAGATGTAGAATGCCGGTGAAAAGATTTCGCGCAGCCACCATCTTGAGGTTATGTAAACAATTGTAGGAAGTAAGATGTCGATGCATTACAATGTGTATAAACATATACTGTACCAAGATTCATTGCGTTTGGTTGGTTAAATCGCGAGAAACGTCTATTTAAAAGTCGCAAATTTGCTTGGGCGCCATGTTGTTTTTGTAGTTGCCAGGTTTTTAAAAAACACATAGGTGAACTTCTAGTAGTTCCCTTTATCACTGTACAAAATTTCAGGCTGAATTCGGTAATAGTTTCGGAGATATTGAATGCTGGTGAAATATTTCGCACAGCCGCCACGTTGGATAGGTGAGACGCAAAAAAATGTGAAGGGCACGGCTGGGGTTGGCCAAAATGGTGCTATGGCCTTACCGAGTTTCATTGAAATAGCTCCAGAAATAACAAACAAACACAAACACAAACACAAACACACACACACACACACACACACACACACACATTGCTCCTGATTTTGCACTAATTTTCAACATTCTTTGTTAATATTTGTCATCGCTTTGAAGCCACTAATTTTCCGATATTTGGAACAATCGTTTAACCTGTTGCAATCTGAAGTATAGCTTCCAAGGAAGCATCAGACAAACTTGACCTTGTTTTTTTTTTAATATTCACAATTGAAAACAACCGTTCAGAAACGAACGTTGTTCCGAACATAGTAACAAATTTCAGGGCAAGGGCATGAATCCTCGAGAATTCTTGTTCCTCAACGCCTTTATAAAATGAAATCAAATCACCATCGTTGTGGTGATAGTGGTCTGTCAAAATTGAATCGCACTGTCGTTTTATCAGCTCAACTTGGAGACTTGATGGGGCATCCTGTGGGTGCACCGAAAAAGGAGTCATTTAAACTTAAAGTTCCGGATTTACTTGTTTCATTTCTTCAATCTATCTTCAAATTCTTTATGCAATGACTGCGACGCTTTTGTGTACTCGCTGATGTGTTCATAAGTACTTAAATTCAAGGATTTTAGAGGGGGGAAATTGTCCCAATTTCCTTCTTGAAGCTGACGTTTAAAAAGCACAAGCTGCGATTCGAAACTTTCAATACGGCCACACATAGTACCGATTAATTTATTTTTGCCTTGCAACGAGATATTTAAATCATTTAAATACCCCGTGATGTCTTTCATGAAAGCAAGGTCAGCGATCCATTGCTCATCATCCAAGTCTGACTGTGCTACCGCCACTACACGGGGTGGAAAGAGGGGAGGGAGGGAGGGAAAAAGTACCGGTGCCGCTCAGTGTGGCACCGGGGCGAGCAAGCACTAAGTGCTCGCGTTGGCGTGGCCTGGATGCGAGATTGCAATTTCTAGTTCACTTTTAGCACTGGAGAAGGACACGGCTTCCTAATTGGCTATTCTGACAAAACACGACTGCAGCAAGGGCTGTGATTAGTCAGCGCAGCAAGGGCTGTGATTAGTCAGCGAAGTTATAGGGTGGAGCCTATCAGCGATGTCGTTCCAGGTTTGAAAAAAAATATGTAGAACTCCCGCTGTTTTAACTTGGTATTTTTAAGGTATCCGTATAGATTGTAATGCGCCATGAAACAGTTGCATGATCATTGTGCCAAGCCATAACTGTTTCCGTATCTTCTCAAGTCAAGAAGAATCGTTACCAGAATGTTTTTCGTCGACTAGCTCATTTACTCTGTACGAACGCGAAAGCAGCTTTTCATCCCCTCCCGATCAAGAATTGTATGTACAGTGCATGGGAGGTGGCTCAAAATATTTAATTTCCGACGGCCTGAATGGCAACCACGGGGCCGAAAGATGAGCTTGCCATTCACCACACTTCTTGACTTAAGAAGATATGGAAACGCTTATGGCCTAGGACATGGTGTCCACAGAATTTTCAATGTCAATTTTCCTGACCATATTTCAACAAAATTCCTGACTCGCGAAGTCATCGTAACATCGGAAAAAAGGTTTATTGAGCAAATCTGTATATATCTTTTCTCATTTGCAGAATTTGCCCAACGCTCGCCTCTTTATTCATTTAAAATAGAAAATAAAGTAAATTATAATGCAATAATACATAAATCAAAGTACTTAATGAGGGACAGATGACCTTGTAGTTCCGCCTCTTAAAACAACAATAAGTAACATATAACTAAAGTACTTAATAAACTAAACTATAATGATGGGGTCGCCATATCCCTACGCCAACGCCAAAAAAGCGTACAAAAAACTAGGTAAAAGAGGTTTTTACTATGATGTACTGTAAAAATGGAAACGTACCATAATGTCCAGTGAGATATTGCTTTTTATCTTCAGAGATTAGTTGAACTAGTAACATCAAAATATGGCTGTATAACACAAAATACTGTATGGTTAATATAAAATTCCTAACTTTCTAATACTTTTCGCCATTTTTTCCTGACTCACGCCATTTTTTCACACTTTTTCCTGACTTTTCCTGACCAAAAACAAAATTCCTGACTTTTCCTGCCTGTGGACACCATGTAGGAACAATGATCATGCAACTATTGCTAGCCGCATTATTATTTATGAAGGTACCAAGAAAATACGAAGTTAAAACAGTGGGAGTTCTACATATTTAGTTCAAACCTGGAACTCAATAACTACGCTGACTAATCACAGCCATTGCTGCAGTCTTGTTTCGTCGGAACAGCCAATCAAGAAGCCGTATCGCTCTCTAATGCTAAAAGTGAACTAGAAAATGCAATCTCGTGGCCTGTATTAAACGCACAATTGATTGATCGTTATTTGTAGCAACTAATCGATTTTTCTGCTTCGATTAATCGATAACTGAAATTAATCTATGTAAAGTGCCAGCCCTACTAAATAGCTACTTAATTATGAAAAATAGCCGTACCTCTTAAAATGAAGGTAATGCGCCTGAAGGTGTCGTCGTGCTGGCAGTGGTCCTCGGATACGCGCGATCCTGTGAAGCTCAATCGCTGGTGGTTTATTTAATACGAGAAAAAAAGTTTAGAACCTGTACGGAAATTCAGAATGCACCATACTTGGTGGACTGTTTCGAGAAAAGAAACAAACAAATTGGAGGGTTGGTGAAATGTCGGAGCACGCAACAAACTAATAAACACACTGTCACTTAGTCATGAAACTGTATCGGCGTGGAAACTCTGTAATTCCAACGTGTGAATCTGGCGATGCCCGTGGATATAACTACCAATAGTACCAATGGTTAATATCAGTGATCAAATTATAGCCATTTAAACAGCTCATTCCCAGGGGAGTCTTCACCGACGGTAGTGGCTACGCTGGCTAACGAGCAGCATTAGGTCATGGGGCCAAGCTCTCTGCTGACTCGGTAGACGCGTGGGTTCGAGCCCCACCGTCGGCCGTCCTTAAAATGGTTTTCCGTGGTTTCCCATTTTCAACACCAGGCAAATGCTGGGACGGTACCTTCTGACAGACCACGGCCGCTACCTTCCACATCCTTGCCCAGTTTCCTTCGCCATCATTCATTTCATCTCTCATTAACTCCTCTCATGAGGTTGGCGTCAGAAAGGGCATCCGGCCGTAAAAACCATCACCACAAAGACTTCCATCGCATCTCATCCCCGAACCCGTTGGAAAAACGGGAATAATAAGGGGTAGACATACACATTCCCAGCGGAGTCTTCCTCGCTCCCGCAGATACACAGTCTCACAGTTCATGCCAGGGAAGACACTATGATTTAAAAAAAACATAGGCCTACATGCAAATGTAGGAATAACACATCCAAGAGGATTAAATATATCGTTATTGTTTAATTTGACTTGGACATCATGGCCATTTTGCCTCGTCTACTTTGATGTGGGTATATACATAAAGTTTAGCAGTATGTGTAATTCAGGTGAGGAATGGAAGGGAGGCGGCCGTGGTCATAAGTTAAGAACCATCCCGGCATTTTCTTGGAGTAGAAATGGGAACCCATGGGTGTGGTGGGAATCGAACCCACCTCTTCTTAGTTTTGTCTGACGAGGCTAAGTGTATCTCGTTCCAACCCTCAGACCAGAATTAAATATCTTGGCAGAGTGGGGAGTCGAACCCTGACGTCAGGGATGACAGCCAAGATGAAATACATCCTTCATTGAAATAAATCGAGGCACTGTGAAAGATTCGAAGATACTCTTAAGAGCAAAAGAGTTTGGAGGAAAATCATGTGTGGTCTTTAAGATTTATTCACGAGTTAAGCGGGCAACAAGTTTGACGTACGTTTAGCAGTACTAAAAACAACTAAGCCTTGATAAAAGTGTAGCTAGTGGGCAGCCTGCGTTGTTCCTGTCAATCTTGGTAGAACTGCGTCCACCCTTAAGCGATTTTTGAGGGTTGTCCTAAAGTTGATACCACTTCTTACTTGCTGTTTACTCATATCTTGTCTCCGCGCCAGGAGAAGTCAAACACGCTGCAACGGGGAGCTTGAATTCGGCTGTACGCATGCGCGGTATGTCTATTCCTGACCTGAATATATCGACAGCTAGTTACTACCTCCCACATTTGTTGTTCATTCAGCTTTAAGTATATAGTCTGTCCCTGAAGGCCCATTTCCACTTTTCCCATTTGCAGAGCAGAGAGTACAACTAAAGAAAACATAAGGCGTGAATGAGTGGAGTTAGCAGTGACCGACTTGATTTTATGGAATGCGCAGTTTGCAGTATGTGGGACGACATCTGTAGTTCAAACCAGACTTCACTTGGCGCGTAGACAATATAAATGCGATCTAGTTGTTTGACTGAAATATTAACTGGACCCTGTGAACGAAATAAGAGTAGTAGTTGTTTCATATGAAGGGCTTGAACATGTGGTCATTTAGCCCCGTGTAGTTATAGAGAGAATAAATAAAAGAATGTATGATAACATGTGTTATTGTGGTGTCCGTAGTGATGATGATGATGATGATGATGATTGTTGTTTTAAGGGGCCCAACATCTAGGTTATCGGCCCCTAATGATCTGGTTGATAAAGGAAATGACAATGAAATGGATACCACAACGAAAACCAAGGTAGATTCAAAATTCTCACAAAAATGTTCCCTAGACTGAAAAGACTCTCAAAATCCTGAGTGGAAACATTTACAAAAGGCAATTTAGATGGAAAATACTCACAAAAGCAATTTAGATTGAAAAATACGCACAAAATGTACTTTAGGTTCAAAACACTTACAAAATGCAATATAGATTCGAAATACTCACAAACTGCAATTGAAATTGAATATGCTTACCAGATGCAATTGAAATTGAATATACTTACAAAATGCAATTGAAATTGAAAATACTTACAAAATGCAATTGAAATTGAAAATACTTACAAAATGCAATGTAGTTTGAAAATACTCACAAAAGGGAATTTAGATGGAAAAAGACTTACAAAATGTAATTCAGAGACACAGAGAGCGAATTCACAAAACAGTGCAGGAATCTTAAAGAGAAAAGGAAATATAATGAAAAGAAAAAGAAGGCTGATCCCTCGAAGAATGAGGGATCAGGAAAGATGAGAGAAGGCCAATTAAAGGGGGAAAGGAAGAGACTCCCAAGGCCTCGGAAACCCTAATATCGTCGGGGTCGGAAGAGAGCAAGAGTTGACCAAGAGAGATCGACAGGAAAGACGACGGAGATAAGCCCGGCACAAGAAAGTGGAAGCAATGCCGGACTCAGCGGGGATCCCGTGGTCGCCAACCCACGTCCCACAAGTATTGAGCCCCTGGTGGCAGTGTCTGTAGTAAGCCTAGTGTATCTATTTAGCAATTCAGGTGAGGATTGGGAAGGAAACAGCCGTGGCCTTCAGTTAGGAACCATCCCGGCACGCAGGATGGCTGATGTAGGAATCGAACCCACCTCTTCTCAGTTTTATCTCATGAGGCTGAGTGTGCCCCGATCCAGCCCTCAGACCAGATTTAAATTTCTTGGCAGAGCCAGGAATTGAACCCGGGCCTCCGCGGCGACAGCCAAGAATCCTAGCCACTACGCAACGAGGCGAACGAGTACCGTAACGAATTAGAAGGAAATACGTCATAAAAGAGGAACGGTTTAATTGTAAATAAAATTGCTTCAGCATCATCCATGAAGTATTTTCATTTAATAACCCGGCCATGAAACACATCTTTTGCACTAACCATGAAGTTGGAAAGGTATGTTTATCCTACAAGGAATCAAAATTTAGGAAATCTGATCTTTATACTGGATCATGATTTAATTATCTTCGATGTCCCCTGAACTATATTAGATAGTGTAAGGCAGTGTCAGTCAAAATAATTGTTCGCGTGCAAAGGTCTTCCAGCTAGCCGCAACTTGCCCCCTCTACATTCGCCCCGCGGCCATCACCTCTTCACCTCAGGGAATAAATAAACTAGTCAGGAGCCTGCAGCTAGGTCTAGATCTCACAACAGTATGGTGGCAAGCTGCATCGGACATTCTATACAAAGAATGTATACCTCACACGCGAGCAACACACTCCATCCGCGGATATGTGTGTTGTATGGGATAAGGGAGTGGGAGGCGCACTACAATTTCTAACATAAATATTACTGTATCTCCTAGTTATTAACGTCTAAATGCTCAGACCCCTTCTAGGTCCAAGGACGTGCGCTGAAGGATATCTCAACGGGAAATGATCCTGACAAGGCGACAATGAGTTTTGAAGTTGGGACATCTTGGTCCTCATCCCCATGTATTTGGATGTGTGGGAAATTTGCCTGGAAATAAGGTACTACCCCGGCATTTGCCTGGAGGGAGTGTGGAAAAAACAGGGGAAAGCCACACTCAGGTTAGTCGCTGTCAGCGTCGGGATTTGAACTTCCAATATCAGGACTAGCTGCAGCTCCCCATCGCGGTCGTGGTGCACGAATTGATGCGTAAGTATATGCCCCGGGGCATGTGAGTTTTCGAGAGAGATTTCAATGGTAGGCACTGACCAAATATTTTTGACACTTTGTCTTTCTTCCAGTTGTTGTTGTTTGTTATTAGAGTCTTCAGTCTTTAGACTGATTTGATGCATCTCTCCAATCCTCCCTAGCCTGAGCTAATCGTTTCATCTCTACATAGCTACCACACCATCCGAAGCAATCTGTTTAACATATTCTAACCTTGGTCTACCCCTTCAGTTCTTGTCCTCGACCCTTACTTCCATAACTAACATTCCCATTCCTGGGTGTCTTATATGTGTCCTACCAACCTATCTCTTCTCATTATTACCAGTCGACAAAAACATCCCTCCTCTCCCAACCGTCTTAATACCTCTTCATTTGTAACCCTATCTAATCCTCATCATTCTCCTGTAACACCACATTTCAAAAACTTTAATTCTCCTCTTTTCTGCTGCACTGACAGTCCAAGTTTCACTTCCATAGAGTGCCACGCTCCAGACATAGGCTTTCAAAAATGACTTCCTAATACCTACATCTATATTCGATGTCAACAGATTCCTTTTTGTAGAAATGCTTTCCTTGCCTGAGCCAACCTACTTTTTATATCCTCTTGGCTTAGTCCATCCTTCCAGTAGTGGGGAGATGGCATACGTTACGATACAATACGATTGCCAGAAAACAATTACAAAAAAGAAATGCATAATACACTACTACAAGTAAAACTTAGTCATTAGAAAAGTACAGATTACAAGTAGGAAGACAATGAACAAGAAATTGTAATATGTATTTCCGTTACACGGTAATTACCCCCCCCCCCCAAAAAAAAAAAATACATATAGATTTTATTCCTGAAATAGGAAACATGGATCCCGAAGCGTAGCCATTGGCGTGAAATGGCGCATCATCCAGAAATCGAAGGGTCGAATGCTGGCGCCCATAGTGCCCATCCTGAGTATTGTTGGTATCCCTTGGTTTTCCCATACACCCTGCATGCAAAAGTTGTTATAGTACCATATTTCAAGTCCAAGGGCACCCACCCCAATCCCAGACCCTAAAAATTACAGTTACACGCCCGATTACAGTAACCATAGAACACCGGTTAACAATTTCGACACACGCCCAAGTACACGGGGTCGATTACCAAGATGGCCCAAGCCCCTGAAATGAATAAACAACAGGAAACATGGAGAACAGTTTGGAATTTGTCTATTAAAGAAAGTAATTATATGTGGTAAGCCCAAAAGACATCAACAGATCTATCAACGAAGAGATGAAGTGAAGTGTGAACACTATAGATGTTAGGTCAACTGGCAGTAATGTGTTCATAGTGGATTAGAGCAATATCAATACAAGCAATTCCAAGTGGAATGTAAAGCACCATTGTTCCTACACTAATAGGGCATGGAACGCCGAAACGGTCCCGTCATTTTCACTGCGTTAGTGAGGAATATGTGCGAGAGCTTTGGGTGGTAATTAGCCAATTACACTAACATTACCAGCTACAACACATTAGCAACAGATGCATTCGAGATACACGGGCTTCAGTCAGGAGAGGAAGAAATCTGTAATTGTTCGTTTTCATCACATAATACATATTCTGTCTGTACCTCGCAGCGTAGCCGGACTTGTCCTCATACTCAACGACTGCAAGGAAGAGCTGGATGTCCAGAGCCGCGATTCAGAGTGTGGTTTTCCTACGCTCACTCCAGGTACCGTAACTTATTTCAAGTTCTGTGGCACCTCCTCCAATCCTTGACACAAATTATTACTACTACTACAGACACCACAACACACAGGTTATCACATAAATATCTCACGCACCCAAATACATGGGACTTATGACCATGATGTTCCAAGCCCCTAAATGAAGTAACAACAACATTTGATCGTGAGTGTAGAAGATGAACAGCACTCACTATCGCGACAAATTTGCGATTATGCTTAATTTTAGCCTACTTTAGAATTTTGTAAAACATTTAAGTAGACTTATGATATCTACACGGGCCAAATGTCCGTGTGTCTGCCCGTGTGTTTGTATGTGTCTGTCCCCCTATCAAATCCCAAACGATGAAACCGAATTGAACCAAAATCGGTAGAGAGTTAACACTACTAAAGGGCACCTCAGTAATATGTTCTTTATCGTCACCATCTTAGCTAAAACAAAATGGTGGCCACCTAAGTCTTCAATGTTCAAATCGAATTACGACTAGACTAATCATCAGATCTCTCCAAATTTTGCAAAAATAAACCATTATGTGAGACGCATGTATGGCCCAAACTATTAGGTTATCAGCCGAATAATTACAAGACGGCGGGCGTGCGAATCATGCATGCAATATAATCCATTACTTATGATCCAATGAATCAATGCTCACAGTACATGGCATTCAGATAATCCCATATAAGGACCCTCTTTAACCAACGTGATGACTGTCTCGAAGTAAACATTAAGCACAGCCGCCATCTTAAAATTATAAAAATATAAAAGCAATAACTCTTAATATTTACTAGCTACAATAATGAAAATTAGTGATAAGTTTTAGGACCACATACTTAACCTTGTATGGCCGATGTAAAATAACAAACTCTCCATACATTCAAGATGGGCAGCGCGAATTATTAGAACATTAAAATAGACAACTCGGAATGCAATTGCGTAATTAAGACGAATATTCGCAAGAGACGTTGCGTTGGCGCACGGCGGCCATCTTGGAATTTCAAAATAATATAACTCTCAGCATCTTAGAGCAGGGGTTCTCAAACTTTTTCTGTCGCGCCTCCCCTTCTGAAGCATGAAATATCTAGCGCCCCACCCTCGTATTCTCATTTCCTTTCTTAGCACTTCTCATAGGCTACTTCCCACAAAAGAAAGATCACACAAGATCTACTGTGTATGCTACTGCCTAATTAGGATTTCAACTACCAGTTACATTATTATTATTATTATTATTAATACCGACAGTAGTGGCTACGCTGGCAAACGCGCAGCATTAGGTCATGGGGCCAAGCTCTCTGCTGACTCGGTAGACGCGTGGGTTCGAGCCCCACCGTTGGCCGTCCTTGAAATGGTTTTCCGTGGTTTCCCATTTTCAACACCAGGCAAATGCTGGGACGGTACCTTCTGACAGGCCACGGCCGCTTCCTTCCACATCCTTGCCCAGTTTCATTCACCATCATTCATTTCATCTCTCATTACCTCCTCTCATGAGGTTGGCGTCAGGAAGGGCATCCGGCCGTAAAAACCATCGCCACAAAGAATTCCATCGCATCTCAACCCCGACCCCGTTAGAAAAACGGGAATAATAAGGGGTAGACATACATACAATTATTATTATTTTTTTTTAGCTGTGACACGTGTGTTCAGTAATGCTTTTCATATTTGAAAGCTCGTGACTTATAAATGACAATGGAAATTATATATACAATTTTCAACATTTCACTGTGAATTTGAAAAATGTTATGTTAAAACTCTTCACCCACGAAAAAGTAAAACAGGAGAATAAAAGTGTACATTCTCAGACACTTACGGAGTTGGTGTGATGTGTGAGCTTGAATTTGAGATGAAAGTAAATCCAGTCTTGGTTGGATGTTTGAAACAGCAACCCGCAGATCCCCTTTCAGCTGCAGCCGAGACCGATGCTTCGTCTTGACGGATGCCATTGCGGAAAATGTTGACTCACACAAGTTGAAGCGAAGGGTAATAACAGGTCCACTGCTTATCTTGATAAAATGGGATATTCATTACGAATCTGCACCCAAAAATTTTCAAGAGACTTCGACTTAAATTCATTTCGAAGTATTCTGTCACTTGAGAGATCTATTAGCTCCTACTGTTCTGCCGTTGACAGGTGGGCTGTTACGTTCGTTTCAAACGGACTGCGAATCCAGTCATTCTCAGTTGAAGGTTGTGGAAATCTAGCCTCGAATTTTTCACGAAGGTTTTGGAGGTGTTCTACGACAATTCCACTAATTTGACAAATATCTAACTCATTTTCTTCCAGGAATTCATTCAGACAACGAAACATCTCACAGTTACCTTTGTCCATCTGGGCTTTCCAAAGATCAAGATCAAGTTTTCTCTTAAAAGCAAGCACTTTGTCGCTTAGAATGTAAATACTACTATTTCGTCCTTGAAGTGACACGTTAAGTTCAGTCAGTTTTTCAAATACGTCAGCCAAGTAGCACTGTATTAGAAGCCATTTCTCATCCAGAAACAGGGTTGCGAGTGGAGGACTGCTGTCCAATAGGAAAATACGAAGTTCATTCTTCACCTCCACAACGCAACGAAGGACTCAACCACGAGACAACCAACGTACCTCCGTGTGCAATAGAAGCGAATCATGTGTAGATCCCATCTCCTCGCAAAGAATGGAAAATAGCAGACTGTTTAAAGCTCTTGCTTTTACAAAATTTACAACACTAATTACATCGTTCAGCACTTTATTGACTTCCGGTTGTAGTACTTTTGAAGCCAATGCCTCCCTGTGTATCATGCAATGTGTGAATGTTACAGCACTCACTCTTGCTCTGAAACCCTTTTAGTTCCAGTAAATGCCGACGCCCCATCTGTACATATACCAACACAATTTGTCCATGAGAGATTGCTGTCAATAAAAAAGGAATTCACAAGAGAAAAATATCTTCGCCTCTAGTCCGCCCTTCCAGAGCTTTACAAAATAGAAAATCCTCGTGCATTTCATTTTCATGACAGTAGCGTACAAAAACAAGAAGCTGGGCACTGTTTACGATATCAGTACTGTCATCAAGTTGCAGGGAAAATTTTAGGCTATCATGAAGACGTGGTAGCAATTGATTTTTTTATTTCAGAGGCTAATACATCAATACGACGAGTTACTGTATCATTTGAGAGCGGTATCGACTTCAAACACTCGCCGAACGTTTCTCCATGCATGATCGCGCACATTTTCACGGCTGCAGGAAGAAGTAATTTCTCACCAGTAATATGTGGCGATTTGGATTTTGCAATTAAATAGGATACCTCCAAGGATGCTCTTAGCGCTTTCTTAAGAACTGTTGCGTGCTTTTCTCGGAATCTAACATTTCCTTTTAGTTGTTGCTCGTGGCGCTTAAAAAATGTCAAAGGTTTACTTACACAGTCTGGATGTTTAGTCTGCAAGTGTCTCTTTAAGTTTCACAGGCTTCAAACTGTCGTTTGCTAAAATCTCCAAACAAAGAACGCATTGAGGTTGTTCCAGATTATTATTCGAAAGAATGCTGGTAAAGCCTAATGTCAGATAATTGTCTTGATATTTACGCACTTTCACTTTGTGTGTAGAATTAATAATCCTAATGGGAGCAGAAGTAGACGCGGAAGAACAATGGACTTTGTTTAAATTCGAACCTTTTCTTTTTCCGAAGGAGGGCAAGCACTATCACTTTCATGGGGTCTCTTTTTACCACTTATAAAAAGCCACTTATCCATGGGTAATGGCGTCACTCGTATCAGTTTATTGTAAAGTTGGCTAAACACGCACTAGAATTCACCTTTTCACTCACTGCCTTTGAATTGACTGGAAAGGCCTAGCTGAATTCGAATCGGCAACGGCAGAAATAGAAGAATCCATTCTTGGAATCTATTCTTGAAAGGAAGTGGCGATCACATTGTCAAGCGGCTTATTGTCATTAAGTGTTTGGTAAGGAGATGGCACTGCGGGTGGCGAGTGAAAGGGAGCTGTGTGGGAAATGTTACTCGTCAGCTTTTCTCAGAATTCCTGCTGTCAGAATCTACTGGTCAGTTCTTGTGAAATAAGACAGCAAAGGTACGAGTTTATTATTCTTGAATGGTATTGGGAGCTACCTGCCTATGATAGGTTCATGAATATGAGGATAGTAATATTTGTTACAGAATATGAAATATAAATATTTCAATCAAAGCCGGCACCCCCCTTTATCACTCTCTGCGCCCCCCCCCCCCACTTTGAGAACCCCTGTCACAGAGCTATAATAACAAAATTTAGAAATAAGGTAGAACTCGACAAGTAATTTCATATGCCGTAAGCAAAAGAACAGCGTCTTAATACATTCAAGATGGAGGCTAGGCGTTCTATTGATATATACAAATTAGTAACTCAGGATATATTAGCACAATTAAGGCGAACCTTGGTAGGAGATGAATACTATAGAAGAGGTATCATCATTGTTGGTAATAAATTTATCATACTGAATATAGCGTGCAGCTGCTATCACCAAATTTCATAATTTAAAAATAAATAACTCTGTGTTTTAGAGCTACAAAAGCGAAAATTAGTGATAAGGTAGAACCTTATAATTATGTGGTATCGTATGACCAAAGCAAAATAATAGACTCCAAATTTAAAAATGGCAGCTGGGCGTACTATCAAAACGTGATAATAAATAATTCATAACGTAATTGCACAATAAAAACGAAATTTAATAAGAAGGAAGTACGGTTCACGCCACGGTTTTTGGCCGGTCAGCTCCGGTTTCGCAGTCGTACAGAGAACAGTCGGTGAGCCTCAAACATCTGCAATTCATACGAGAGTTGCTTTCCGCACAACTGACAACTCACGTATTGCAGATATCTGAGGCTCAGCGACTGTTCTCTGTACGACTGCGAAACCAGAGCTGACCGGCCCAAAACCGTTGCGTGAACTGTACCCTATAAGGGACCTTCCTGAAATAAACCATAGGAACAACACGCTGTCTATAATACGAAGTGACCTTCTTGAAAATAACGATTAAGATAACTCAAAGTAATTTTATGCTACAGTAAAGAAAATTTGTAGTAAGGTAGAACCATGTAAGTAGCTTCCTACGACCAAGCCACAAGAACAGAGATTCCATACATTCACGATGACGGCTGTGCGTATTCTTAAATCTTGAATAGAATTAACTCTTGATACAGTAGTACAATCAATGCGAAATTTGATGGGGGAGGAGTACCACATACCAGGTGAATCAGCTGCCCCTAATAATATTGTTTTATGCAGCCTAACTAACGCCCGTTGTCAGGAAGGTCGATATTTCTCTGCTTGCATCTCGTATGGTACTAATGCACTCCAAGCATATGCCGATACTGAATACTATTATTTTCCCCTCGTATTTGTCTGTAGTCAAGGAGCCTCCGTCGCTTAGGAGGCAGCATGCCGGCCTCTCACCGCTGTGTCCGTGATTCAAATCCCGGTCACTCCATGTGAGATCTGTGCTGGACACAACGGAGGCAGACAGGTTTTTCTCCGGGTACTCCCGTTTTCCCTGCCAAAAATTTCATTCCAGCAACACTCTCCACTATAATTTCATCTGTCATTCATTTAATCATTGCCCCAGAGGGGAGCGTCAGGCCTCGGCAGTCGGCACAGTTCATATACTCGCCGCTAGATAGGGGCTCCATTCATTCCATTCCTGACCCGGTCGGAGACTGGAAGCAGGCTGTGGATTTTTTTCATTTGTCTGTAGTCACAGTTTTTATAGGATGGCGAGAACTTTTAGCTATGAACTTGCTTACATAAAATAGAACTCCGGATGTTATGATTTTACGACAGGACCTGAGAGAGCTCGGTTCTAAGAGCGTTCATCGAAGACCTTCGCAAGAAGGGATCGTACCGAGGTGCCTTGTGTGAGACAGAGAAACGGAGAAGAAAATATATATTATTGAGACAGAGAACCTAAACCATGCCTACTTTGAGACGTCACTTGATCAATTTGAGATCCAGATATCGCTGATAAAGAAGGAAGACATCGTTGGATTCGTAACAAGATGGGGAATTTATTCGAGCCAGAAGAATCAGTAATACCTTAAAAATACGGAGTTCGGAGTTCGATAGTCTGAGCCAATATAGATTCCTACATCAAGCGATGGGAGAAGAGGACGTCAAGATACGCGCGAAACAAGCTTCCAGTCCAGGAGACCGCAAAACCGGCGGGAAGGCTCTCATAAGAAAGCCACGATCGAATCCGGATAAAAATTATAGATTGCTAATCTGAGGAATGTCTGTGTCAGTTTGAGATGTTTCCCAACTGTCTGGGACGATTTCCATGGAAAATGGAAAAATTTCCTCCCCACCCTGGCGAAAATGCTATAAAACATATAAATACTCCAGCCACGTTAGACAACAAACACAACTTATTCAATCATTGACGGGTCGGGATCGCGAGAGCCCGTGCTGCTCTGCACAATATATTTCAAAACATTTTACAAGTGTCGAACTTCTGGTAAAAGTTATTAGGTAGCCAGAGGGCTATACTTAGGGAATAATCAGTTTGGTAGAGCTACTTTTCAGACTGACAGATGAACATAGTAGCCTGGCTGGTAACTTAGCTTATATTAAAATACATGGTCGTGTAATAATCATATGCAGTGGTCCTGTTTGTGCATACGTCTAAATAACATCATTTCGTAGCCCACCCATTCAACGAGGAAGTGAGGAAGTCGGATTCATGGTATCATCACCCAAGATTCCATGATGCAGCAGTACGATGGGTCCATAGAGATGGAGATGGAATAAGGACTACGAGGGAGTATGCCGGGTAACGGTGACGTGATGAGCAGAAAGGATGAGTACACGATTTGAATTTATTAATTTTGAGGGGTCGGTTTGGCAAAAAGGTAGATATTTAATTTGTGTTTAATTCAGTTACGATTTTAACTGAAGTGCTGACGTGCCACATAACGTGTTGGCGTGACGCACGATCATCAAGTAATTATCAAGTATACGGGGAGTGTAGTATGCAGTGAGGTCAGGGATGTGTGATCATCGGCGCATGTAAGTTGATTTTAAATGTAATGTCATGATAGATTTTGGGAGGTGAACTTTATTTGATATGAAATTGTAATAAACCGGACGAGTTTATTTTATAATGCTCTTTGAAGCACCAGTTTGTGGACGGGAAGCTATCAGCTTCGCCAGTCATTTACTAGTTGAGTTTGAGTTCCAGTTTTGCAGTTCAATTTTCCTTTGAGATAATTTATGTTGTTTGAAGGCTGACAGTGATCTCTCGTGTTTTGAGAGTATGTGGAGCCAGGTAAGTCACTGGTCGTGATAAGTGTGTGTGCCTTGAGCAATGTACATGGAAGGTTTTACCCACGAGTCTTCGATTGGTATTTATGTAAGTGGATGTTTTGCCCAAGAGTCTTCGATTGGTATTATGTAAGTGGATGTTTTGCCCTCGAGTCTTCGATTGGTATGTTATGTTACGTGGCTGGTAAATGACCAATGTGTTTTATAGTTGAGTGATTCGTCAGCTGGGGATTTGACAGAGGTCGAACCCTGGATGCTGCAAATCACAGGGGGTATCTGAGGAACCCCTGTGATATTATGTGTGTCGGTTCTCGAGGAAGCTATGGCAGTTTCTATCGAGGCACTTTTATTATTGGGCACACTGTTTTTGACGAGATCAGTTGTTAAGTGTAGTCAGGTGGCTCACTCTGGAGTACGCGAGGATCACGTGTCATAGCCACAGTTTGTCACAAGGATGACCTAATTTGAAGTTCAGTATTGTTGTTGGATACGTCGAAGCCAGAGTTATTAAAAGATTATTTGTTGTTGGTTTAAGGGAGTGTGTCTTGTTTGCGCCGTGATGACGTCTCCTGAAATAACGCTGTGTTCATATTTTCATTGGTGGCATGCTTTTATGAAAGCGTGGCTTGTATTCTGTGTGATGAGTTTCACCTTGCTTTGTTTGATTGTTTGTGTTATTTAAATTAGCGGCGGCAAGCGGCCGACCGATATGTTGTGTTTGTGTAGGGATGATTATCGTGTGTGCGCATTTGATAGATTTGTACATTAACCCATGTTTCGGGTATTTACAATTAATGAAGTACGCGTGTACTTGGTTATATTTCTGTGGAAGTAATTTCGATTTGTGGTTTTATCATGTAAAGGTACGTCAGATCTTTATAAGTTTGTTCGTAGTTAATGTAGTACAGTTTCGTATATTTTACTTTGTACCAGACTTCGCGTGGGGTCGTGACCTAACGTATGGTCGGAGGGAAACGATCCTGTGCTAATGTACTTTTCTTTTACGCCGATTCAAACCATACAACGAGAACACGATAAGCGGCAATGTTGATTTTATATTTTTGATGATTTGACTTTGTTTGGTGGCATATGTTTTTTAGCCACGTATATTTTGGTGTGTCTTTGTGAAGGCACCAGGTCATTGTAGATTTTGTTTCAGAGGATTTTCTGTTGATTTCCATTTCACTCTTAGTAAGGGGGGGGGGGGATTATTTACATTTTATATTCGCTTGTTTGTAGCAGTTTAGTTTCAGATAATAAATTTTCATTTTGTTCAATTACACTGACATGTGATTTATAGGTTTCGACCCTGTGGTTCCTTATTAGAAACCCTAGGATGAATTTAAATTAATCTGAAGGACTGAGCGCGACCCCAAGAAGAGAGTCCCATCCTAGAAGAATCCAGTTTGATTCTCACATAAGTAAGAGGTGAAGGGCCACATGACTACTTGGTACTGGTGCAACACCATCTACAGCGTCCGTCATAAAGAAACTAACATGCTCTTTCAAAGGCGGCGACTTTGTTGTTTTTCCGGTGAGGTTACATTCCCTCCAGCTAAGTTTGGCCAATTTGTAAAAGTATTTTGGTATTCTAAAGCATTCTTCCATACATTTAAGTCATTTTTTGGAAAATTAAAGATAATTTTCTGCCCTCATGCTGACGATACTTTTAAGGATCTAGGTCAAAGGTTGGGTGAGGAGTCAATGCTATCCCGGGAGTTAAACGTATAAACTACTTTATTTCCATTCTGTATTCCAGTTCGCTCATCTTGTACATTCAAGCAGTGACATACATTTGATACAGAACTACCTACAAGGACTGATACACACTTTCTAAAACTTATGGATACAAAATGAAAGTCACAATATACAGGGTGTATCCAAACATGTGGGAAAGCTCCGGGGATTCAATAGAGGACCTGACAACAAGCAAAACATGTCCTATAAACATCTGGTGTATTTGCTTTCGTTTCCGTGTTACAAGCATTGTTTGTGGTGTACATAACACAGACCACTTCACTATGCAGGTTGGTCATTTGTGTTGAAAAAGCGTACGTTACTACTTACAGTTCTCTACAGAAGGTGGTCGAAATGGCTACCACGAGCTGTAATGCAGGCGTCTACGCGCCGCATCATGGGCCGTCTCAAGCGCTCCTATATTCCCGGCGTCTGTCCTATCTGCTGACATCCTTGCTCTATTCACTGACGCAGCATGTCCACGTTATGAATAGGTGTGGCATACACAATGGCCTTTTAATGACCCTATAACTAGGGTTAAGATCGGGAGAACAAGCAGGCCACGGTGTCTGTCCCTGACGCCATATCAATTTGTTTGGGAATCGCTGACGTAAAATTGCTCTATTAGCAAGAGCAAATTGAGGCGGTGCTCCATCATGCATGAACCACATGCGCTGAATTAAATCCAGTGGAATGTCTCGCAACAAACCAGTTAAATCATTCGTTAAAAAGCCGCAGTGTGACACTCCTGTCAATGTTCTTCGTAAAATGAGAGGACCAATTAATGTGTCACCGATTATTCCAGCCCACACATTAATACTGAACTGTAGTTTATGTCTCGTTTGCACAACTTCTCTGGGATTTGCATCAGCCCAGACATGCGTATTGTGAAAGTTCTGCACTCCATCTCGGGCAAACTTCACTTCATCGGTAAACAGAATAGCAGCGAGTAACTGTTGCTCTTGAACACACGTCGGTCGTAACCAGGTACAAAATGCTGCTCTGGGTGGAAAGTCAGCTGCACTAAGACCTTGGACTCTTTGAAGGTGATATGGATAAAGGAGCTGTCCTAGTAGAATTCTCCACACTCTCGTATGACCCACAACTACAATTGCCGCGATTCCCCTGGTGCTGCTTCTGTAATTTTACTCAGTATGGTTGAGAACTCGTTCCTCCGTTTCAGGTGTTCTTGTGCTCCTAGGTCGTCCATTCTCAGCAACGTGTCTGCTAAACAAGCCTGTTTCGCTAAGACGCGCATGTATTCTTTGGAACGTCTTGGTGTTGGGTAAACGTCGATTAGGAAAGTGTTCCGCATACAAACGCCGTGCTTCCTTTGCGTTACACTGCGCCCGTCCATACAGAAAAGGTATGTCTGCCATTTCCGGATTACAGTACACCCTCCCCGATTGTACCACGACGTGTACTGTCTGTTCACTCAATAACAACTGTCAACAGGTATCACACCACCCCCACACCACTCTACTCGAGCTTATGACCTGTGTGGACGTGTTTGCGTGTTTGCTAAGAACCTGACATCACGTGGCTTTGAATGCAAAACAACTGCACACAGACTTGAATAGCGACGAACGTACTAGTGGCATGTGTGCCCTCTACAAATGACCAACTAGCATCGTGCCGCCGTCTGTGTTATGCACACCACAAACAATGCTTGTAACACGAAGACGAACGCACATACACCATATGTTTACAGGACATGTTTTGCTTGTTGTCAGGTCCTCTATCGAATCCCCGGAGCTTTCCCACATATTTAGTTACACCCTGTATACAACCAATTTCCATAAATTGTGGTGGTTATAATAAAAGGCATGTGAGAAATAAAAATGATAGGTAACTGAATGAAAGACACACAATCAAGACTTAGTAAGAAGTAAACGTAGGTCTAAAATATCATCATGAACAGTCTTAGTACGGACCCAATAGGCCTGTAGGCCTCCTAGAACCGTGTTTCTCAGTTACCAAGTGAACCCGTGTTTACAATGAGCACGCAGCAACTACAATGAAAGGGTGGAATATCACAGGGGATTGGATTGCTATATAAGCACAGAATTCGAAACATAGTACTTTTCACGACCGCTAGAATACCAAATAAGGTTTGTCAGCTATGCTATATGACGTACAAGCTAACAAGATTTTAACAAGAATTAAAATGTCTGGCACGACCCAGTAGATGTAGGTTACCTCTGCTGAGCAGAGAGGAAGTATCTGAACTTGCTTACTCAGTCGGATTCAGCATCGTTCCGAAAATCCTGAAGGTCCATGTTCGGGTCCTGGTCGTTCCAGACACTTAACTCTCGGGTTAAAATCTTGATGGCTTGTACTTCATGTACACTACACGACCTAATATTTGAAAAACCTCATTTGGTATTCTCGGAATTGTGGATTATATTCAGGGCTAAAAATAACGAGTATGACCACGGTGAAGTGGAGATTGATTGGGGCATAATGTATTTATGTAGCCTACGTTATTTCTTAAAGGAGATTCTCGAATCCCACACACCTAAGATATATAGCAATAATAATAATAGCTGTATGGTACTCGCTAGCTGTGCCTTAGGCTGCGGGATCTAATCCCGGCGCAGAGTGGGCTGGGAATTGAGGCGCTTAAATATCAGAGACCTGTGTCAATAGATTAGCGTTGTGCAGTTGTCATAGCAATGTCAGGACGACTTGTCAGCTCACTGGTCCGAGTGATTCTTTAAGCCACACTCTCGTGTGTTACACAATAACGCTTTTGAAAAGTCGGGTGCTAAATAAACTCATCAGAGCGGGGAGTTGCTCCAAGCCAAACATATTTCCGAGGCAAATGAAGAGAATTCTGAATGCAAGGTAAAAAAAAGAATGAATAACGATCTGGCGCTGTGTTATTAATAATGTAGAAACAAACCTCAAATAAAGTCAGTGGTGGTTGTTTCATTGAAGCGGCTTGGATATCGTGGTCATTTAGCCCCGTGCACTTGGGTGAGAGTGAAATGTTTCGTCTGATAATCTGTGTCATTGTGGTGTCTAGTAGTGTGTGTATTTGTAATGCAGTGAGGATTAAAAGCAGGCAGTCGTGGCATTAAGTTAGGAACCATCCCGGCATTTGCCTGGAGTATAACCACTTCCAGGATGGCCGAGATGGTCATTTCAGCACCGTGTAATTGGGTGTGCATATACATAATTTGTCTGATTACTTGTGTTGTTGTGATGTCTTTATTAGTGTGTGTATTTTTAATTCAGGTGAGGATTGGGAAGGAGGCGGCCGTAATCTTAGGTTAGGAGCCATACCAGCATTTGCCTGGAGTAGAAGTGGCAAACCACAGAAAATCACCTCCAAGATGGCTGAGGTGGGAATCAAACCCACCGCTTCTCAGTTTTGCCTCACGAGGCTGAGTGCACCCCGTCCCATTCCTCAGGTCAGAATTAAATTTCTTGGCAGAGCCGGGAATCAAACCCGGACCTCTGAGACGAGTCGGTAAAGCTACTGACATGAGGTTGTCGCAACTGTCGGTTTGAGCAGCTCAGATACGACATTGCGCATGAGGGTGGGATCCCGTTGTTTCAGTCTGATCAACAGCCTATGGCCATCCTGAGCGGAGTTTTGACTCGTGTTTTCTTGCTCTAGGTTGCCGGAATACTATGTTACGTTATGTCCTGGGACACCTTCCTTTGTAGCCCTACAAATGAATACAGCACACCTTCACAACTACCATCCAACACGTAGCCTGCTGAAAAGTAGAGATTCAATAGACGAGTATGTCCTTTACAACTATGATCATCATTGGTAGCAGCATCAACAATTCCTGAGGGCTGCGAAAACCCTAGATATTTATTCGCATTAAGAGATAGGTGCGGCATGTTTAGAAATAGCCTAAGGCGTCTAAACTGTTCCATACGACCCTGACGGGAAATATTCGAGGTCAGTTGTAGCCAACTGCTAACACGCAGCGCCAGTGGGCCATTACAGGGGCAATAGGAGTCCTTTCTTCCCTTTCTCTTGGAATTAATGCGACAAAAGATAACAATTTGTCACTCTAAAAAGCATTTTAAGGTAAGTTATTAGGTGAGACACACGTACGAGCACTGATCAATACATACCATTAATTATGAATTGTGATGCGACGCGAGTCATCTCATTTTTTGCTGCAATAGTGATGTAACTTAACAAGTAGTTCCCTAAAGAACTGTTGTTGGCCCCTCACCACGGCGGACCGGGTTCGATTCCCGGTCAATGCATGTGAGATTTTCAAAGTGAAATGCCATGTCCTGTGGTTCGGATTCCACGTAAAAAGGAGGTCCCGTAGCTTATGACCTCGAGATTAACGGTCAGGTTAAACTACAATCTTCCTTCCTTCCTAAGGAACTAAATAGCCTGTTTTTTATATTTTACTGGTCCCTTACAATTCAAAACTCTTCCGCCCATTAAATGGATTTTTTATGTAATGGACTAAATAGCTTTTCTTCAACTGACCTACATAAAGTATACAGCAACAATTTCAAACTCAATATTCAATATCCGAACGTTATTGCCATTTCAGACAATAAAATTAAAAACATTTGAAGATAGTAAAATGGCACAGTGTCTTAAATCAAAGCTTTCATCGTTACTAGAGATAACTCGCATAACCCACCTCCGGCACTGGAAAATATGTGTCCAAAGGCACAAGATGAGGTTGATGTACAATACATGAATACAACACTAAGGAATTGTGTACCAGAATATTTAGTTCATGGCATTGGTTATCAACTTACCAAGAAACAGGTTCAACAGAACATCAGTGAAATTCACATAGGCTATGTATAATCTATAATTAAGGAGACATACAATTTTAAAATGGGGCAAATGGCCTCAAGTGTTTCACCCCTAAAAACAATCCTTACCACTAACTAGGGATGGGCGCGACTGAAGCCCGGAATCGAGAGTGTCGACTCGATCGACTCCAAACACCGGTCTCGGTTCGCATGAAGCCTCGCGACTCCACGTTAATCTGATGCGTATTGCGGGGCCGCTTCGCATGAAGCCTGGCGACTCCAAGCTTACGTGATGAGTATTGCGGGGCCACACGGTCCCTTCGCATGAAGCCTCCCGACTCCAAGCTAACCTGATGAGAAAGAGCACGCGCACACTGGGGACACTTTGTCGCGGGACTGTTTTGTCGCAAGGTGAAGGGCTATTACACTGTATTGGGATGCGCACACTGGGGACACAACACGGACGAGACAAAAATGTATCCGGGCTGTCGCAACAGCTGGCGCCATATTTGTTGCGGGACTGTCGGTCTCCTGTGTTATAGCATTCAAGTGCGCACACTGGGGACAAAAGTGTCGCATACCTCTCGTTATCCATGGAGTCTCTACACAACAGAGTGAGACATGTAGGCTATATATGTATTCTTTGTCAGACATAAAAATACACACGTGACAATAAATAAATAAATAAATAAATAAATAAAACTACAGTATAGAATTTAAAATTATAAATAAAACAAAAAACATGAGCACGACGATGGAGGACACTTTTAACTACCTACAGTGACACCCACAGACAATCACTGCCCTCCCAAATAACTGTCAGATAAAAAATAACTATTTATTTTAATGTTGTAAAACTTAGAAATGACTATCCTATCAACAAACCTGTCCCCCCTCCCTTCCCGAACCAAATCTTTGAAGGTGTAGTTACCGGTACTATTGCTGTCATACACTTAAGCAATATAAGCCCTAAACTACAGTAGAGTTGTAAACTAATATGAGGAAATGACTTACGAGTACTCGGTTGTGATGATAGTAAAAAATTAGCCTATACTGTGACCACAACATACGAAACAATGTTTGTCTACTGGACTATTAATTTGTTGAAAGATCTAAAATTGTGGAATGTCTACAAACTGCTCAGCAAATCCCTTTTTGATGTAATAAACTGTTACTATGTAATGCACTATTACTCTGAATGCTTTAGATTTGAGTAGCTTTTATAAAAGCAGTTATTTCTTGAGAGGTATTCAGATTATGTGACAATGAAATACTGTATCCATGGTTAAATTCAAACAATAGTGTAAATGAAAGGGAATATAATATAATCACCTATGTTATAGCAAGTATAATAATCAAAGATATTAGAGTTCAAAGAAAGAAGTTCAATTTTGAATTGATTTAAGGGGCAGAATAGCGAGGTCATCTGCCCTTCACCCGAGAAACAAATCCATGTCTATAATACAGTCCTGTTATGCGAAATAATCCAAAACCAGTGTCAATAACCAGGATATGTACGGTACGCTGCGAAAAATACAAATGACATTTTCTTTATATGCTACCGCCCACATTCATTATTCCCAACTGTACCCACTATGCAATTAAGCATAACTTATTGCCGTCATTGTTTCTATTCTATTCTATTCTGAGAATTAAGTTGAACACCCCTGACCTCGTACAATGCATTTTTGATTGGTTGGTGTGTGCGTGTGCGAATGACGAGGGGAGGGTAGTTTGCAACTTGTAACAAGAGATGGCACGGTAATCGCTGCCTTCCGGCACGCGCATACGTTCACGACAGAGTTTCCAGTATTATCTTTGTAAGCTACTCGATCGTACAAGCAAGATAATTTCGTTCTTAGTACGATGTACAATCTATCAGCAAGATCGTACGCACATTGTACGATCCTCGTCACTTAGTACCTTATTTTAATTCTAACCGTTTTGGAACTCGATAGCCGAGGTTTGGGGAACATTGCGTACGGTAGTTCAATTTGATGACAGGGAATTGTCAGCATTACCCGAATTCACTCTCTGAGTATTGACATTGGCAGATTTTTATGCCGACTCCGAGAGGGTATGCAATAAGACGATTCTTGTCGAATTTAAAAATGGGGATAGGCTTGTGACTTCAACAGTGAATGGATGTTTGCATACTATACAAAGCGAGAGCAGCAGAGATTCGTGCTAACATTTCACCCCAACTCAGACGTAGGTCTACTGGCGGCCTTAAACATAAACTCCCTCTGGTTAAAACGACGATGACAACGACTTCCACTTTTAAATTTACAGACAATACCTCGTATTTCTTTATTTTGATTGGTGTAGTGGCTTGTAACAAAACTATCTGGTCTAAATAAAGGGCTATGTAGAATTCCCAGTCAACTAAAATAGCGGATGTCCAAAATAGGCATAATTTATGAATATATGTATGATCCCACTGTAAATTATACTAACGTTTTGAAGTAGTTACACGATCCTATTAATTGTTTAAGTTGGCAACGCCAAAGCTACTGGACTAAAATGCAGAGTCAGGACATGTACGAACATGGACCCAATCCATGTCCTCCTTAATAGATTCACCCTTGCTTTAACCAACTGAATGCTAGATCTTCCCAATCAAAATAAAGGTACTATTTCGTTTAGATTTTTGTTAGTTTTCGTGCACGGCTTTCTAAACTACCGATCTGAATGTGCAATATGTATTTCAGGTAGGGTAGATCTATTGAGAAGGCCATAATCAGGGTCCATATGCCCTTTCTATGCATACGGTGCACAGTAGATACCATAGTGACTCCTGGTGTATTCTTGGAATACACGGTAAGATAGAGTATATTTTTAATACTCTTTGATTGTTCATTTCTTCCTTTTTATCAAACACCAACAGTGATCTTCTAGTTTCTCTTTGGTGGTCATGTCTCTTATGTCATTTGTGAGTCTGTTCTAGATATATATATTCCATGACCCACCTAGCGTCATCTAGCAGTGAATCTCTGAAGTTCCTCAATTCTTCCCTGTACAAGAGGACGTCCTTATCCATCTGGCCACCAGATCTCGTCGCCATCGCCAGCTATCATCTCCGTGATCAAGAGAACTTCGTCTACTTTTTCACCCACCAGGCTGCGATAGCGTCGAATACTATCAACTCTTTGAAGACCATTTCCTCAAGAGAATTTAACTTTTGTATGTTGGTGATGCTTATATGTCTTCCTTTTGTCTCCTACCTCCACTCTTTTCCTCTTTCCTGGTCCCTCTGCGCTTCGCTGAGTGGGTCTCACTTGTACGTCGACCGTCGACTCAGTCAAGGCTCAACTAGAGCCAACCTCCAGAACTCAAGAGGCATTTTCTTCTTCCACGCCATGTTGGAACTCTAATGTAAACCTTCAAAGGGAACTTCACCATCGCTATGCAGCAAAGATAAGTACAGACTTCAGGTTTTTACCTCATTCTCATCGTTTTAATATATCTACATGCTTTTAAGGATAATGTTATAGGCAGTGTGAGATTACTATATTTTGGGGCAATAATCATCCTTCGCGGGATTTACCATGTTGAGCTTTTGTCTGTCTAAGCCAACCTTAATAGAAAGTAGCTTTCCTTAAGCTAATTAAATGAGAAATCTTCTCACAACGTGGGATACCAATGAATACCCACTGTCTATAAAATGTTTTGCTCGTTCCACCGCTGGAATAACTTTGGCCATATTCTTCAGTCAAAATTGCTCTGGAACCTTCCAGAATCTACCAGTCACGCCGTCATGTATTTTCCACTCACATGTGTGAATACTTTCTCAAACTAAAGGATCTTCCTTATTATTTAATGCTCAATAGCCAACTTTTCTTCCTCCGTTGGGATTTTCTCTGGCGTACTTAATGACAATCTATAACTTTCTCAAGCAATAGACTCTCGCCTACCTAGTGCAACCAGTTTTTTTTTCCACAATTGCAATAACTTTTTTTTGCCATAAACTTTTGCGTTACTACAGTGAACTTTTCATCCATTTAACAGACTATAGTGAAAACTAGTGCTTGTTCAACATTTCTACCGCGTCGCGATCGTCCGATTACGATAAATAAGGCCATGAACATTTATCCTCAATCCCATTTGATCTTTCCTAAACCTTTTACTAACAAACCACAATAGTAAAGTTGTTACTTTAAGTCTTTTTTCAATGAGGTGTCACTCTATAGAAGTGCCCTCCCTTTTTTCTTATATAACATTAATTAACTTCTGCATAAATAAGTGTCGAGTACACGTTTCAAACTTACATTGTTTCTCCCTTCTAATTAGGGAATACAATTCTTTCAACTCACGAGTGAGTTATTTCTTGGTCTCACGAAAGGGAAACTTGCCCCATTTGTCTCGTGATTCCTACTTAATCATAGGAAGTCTAGAACCTTCCTTTTGACTTTCTCTTCAGATTTCACAGTAAGTGACCTGTCCTATTTTGTATAATTATTATAAAAGTAATTCAGCGTAAATATAAGAAGTTCTAGGAACTTCTCTTTCATTCTACCTGCTTTCTTTTTTGTTATTTTCGAAGTTGTAACTTTTTTCTAAGATAAGTACTTGGAAATTTCTTAAAGTACACACCTTGTACTCGATTTAATGTCTAACTTTAATCACTTCATTTGTCTTTTTTAAATCTTACAAAGATTTTAGTACATATAAAGGTTTGAAACCTAAAGAATTGTTAATTGCCTGGAGCAAACTTTAAATGTTAGGAGGTCTGCGACCCCAAATTGTTAACAAAAATTGAAACTATATGCTTGTTAAATTTATTAGGCTCTTTTTCATTGTTAAATAAATTCAAACTTTCTTTTTTTGACTCATCATTTCTCTAATACAACGGTTAGGCAAGATCCTGTCTTCCCTGACTCTTCCTAGGTTTATGCCCTCGTTAATGCAAATAAATCTCGTGATAGGGTTTTCACCACTTGTTGCATTTGAGCAAGAACTCTTAGTGGTTATCATGGTAAAGTCTCTCTTAGCTTTAATAGCTAATTCTAACTGGCCAGTAAGGCAAGCATAGCTCGCTATGCCAGCTTCCTGCTTGTGGAGATCCTCTCCAAAAAACTTATGGTTGGTTTTCCAAAAGATAAGTGTTTTTCTTTGCCTAAACTTTTAGTCGGCTCCTGGCTGGGTAAAAGCTTAGCCATTTCCAAATGCAACTATTGGTACACTTACCAAAATCATTCTCAAAGGTATAATTCTTTTATCACTATCCTTCTTGGAAGCACTTGGTCGCTTTTTAGGAACTCTACAACTTTGAAAACTGGAAATATCGAAACCGATTCAAATTATTGGCATTCTTCGAATTACTTGTTCAAAACGAATTCCTTTGAACAGACATACAATAAGTCTGTTACTCTCTGTCTTGCCAGACCATCACCCTTCCCCATAGTAGGCATATGTATGCTTGAGAGGGAATACGCTAAAGCCATTCTCTTGCAAACCGCCCAAGTCCTAGCTGCGTTTCCCGTTAGCTTCGACCAGGTCCTTACCCACTTTAGGTATCTGAGAGCGGATTTGCAGTGGCAACCGCCTTTGAGTGTATTTAAAGTTAAATTTATAACTTTTGTGGGACTCTCCTCCTATTTCTCCATCCTTTTTTTTTCTCCAGTCCGAAACCCACCTCCTTTTCTCAATCATCTACCCTTGGTGGTTAGGTTATTCCCCAGTCAATAATCTACCCAACTCCAGAAAAACAGCTGTTCTGGTGCACTTTTTATTATCAATTTCCCTCGTCATAATGGATGAAAATGTGGAAACATTAATAGAAGAGGTGGAGAAGCGACCTGCAATCTATGATAAGACCCTGACAGAATACGCTAACACAAATATTAAACAACAACTCTGGGAGAAAGTGTGTTCAGCAGTTGTCTCCAACTGGAAGGACTTGGAAGGGAACCTTAAAACCAAAGCAGGTAAGTTAATTTCATCAATTTTATTGTGCTCCACGGCTTTTAAAATAGACACGTTCATCGGGAGTTTATACATTTTCCATTTATTTTGGTGTATTGAAGCACGAAGTCACTTGTACATTTTATTGTACTGCCATGGTAGAGATTCTTCTGGGCTAGTAAATAACTAGATAGATACTGCCGCACGTCAGTGCCTCTGTTTTGAGATGGGTCGAAGGAAACATCGTCCAGCGGAGAAGCATAAACAGTGTCATCAAAACGTATGCCATCTTTAGCGCGTATGAAATTGTGTAAAATAGAGCAGCACTTCAATATCTTATCACAAAAGAATTCGTTAACATCAATAGGACTGTGAAGTATTCGCCACTTGTTGGCCAGTATGCCGAACGTGCATTCCACCACTCTGCGTGCTCGTGTGTGTCTGTAGTTGAATATTCTTTTAGAAACTGACAAATTCTTTTTTGCATACGGGCGTAATATACTCTTTGATAAACCAAAAGCTTCGTCAGCCACCACGAAAAACGGAATTTCTCTACCATTTTCATCACCTGGTAGACGCCTTCCTTCCGGAATGTTCAATGTGTTGTTTTCCAACATTTGTCCCATTTTGGACTCTTTGAAAATAACAGAGTCATTCATAGCCCCTAGTGACCCGACATCTATGAACACAAAATTGTATTCCGCATCCACCCACACCATTAGCACTACAGAGAAATATTTCTTGTAATTCCAGTATCTTGAACCGGAATTGTCCGGTTTAACTACCCTGACATGTTTACCATCGATGGCCCCAATGATGTTTGGAAATTTAGTACGCTCAAAGAATTTATCTGCGATTTTGATCCAATCTTCTTCCAGTTTTGGTGGCATGAAGATTGGTTGCAGTCCTTCCCAAATTTTTGAACAGCAATTTTTCACAATCTTTCGAAGGATGGACGGAGCATTCAAGTACTCGAATGACAAAGCATTGAAGCTTACTCCTGTAGATAAATACCTGCAAAGAAATTGAAACCTTTTTTATATCTTCCATGAAAAGTGCAGTACAGTGCAAGTAATAGTCTATAATGTGCAACAATAAACCCAAGCATACACAAACTAACGAACGAGTGGTGGTTTTCTCCCTGATGAAATGGACTTAGTGTAATAATCTGCATTGTTAATGATGTCATGACAATTATTTGGAGTTTTGTTTTCTGTTTCAGGTATGGAAGTTCAAAGGAAATGGCATAGTCTCAGAAGCTGCTTTGCAAGGGAGCTGAGGTTGCAAAAGCAAGGAAAGTCGGGAGATGGGGCCAAAATGCGAAGAAACTACATATACTTCCAGACGTTGCTGTTCCTCCTTCCTTCTATGGAGAACAGGGACACAAGTAGCAATCTGGATGACCAGGGAACAACAGGCTTGGAAGAAGAGGAACGCAACGAATCTCATGGACCTGCAAGACCTCCCAGGCGAACCAACGCTTCCCGAAAAAAAGCTTTGAACAATCCCTCTTGGAGGTATTAGAAAACAAAAGAAATGACCATACGGACGAAGATGTCAATTTTGCATTATCTCTAGTTCCTACTTTAAAATCACTACCTGATTTTCAGAAGATGGAAGGGAAAAATTCAGATAATGAACGTCCTTAAATCGTTGAAATTGCAAGACGTCCATCAATCCCCTGCTTTCACATCCAACAGGTCTGAAAGAAACAATATACAATACCTACCTAGACCATCGTCAGTGGCTCCATATTTAGAGGGGCCATCTACGTCTCGGAATCACGCGGGACCATCTGAAGCTAGAGCTCAATGTTTGGCGGGATCCACATCCAAGGAAGATTTTACGCGGACTGAAATCCACAGACAATTGCTTACGAAACGACCTGGTTCCGAACTGACTTATGAAAGTGATGAAACAATCGAATCGTACTTAAGCACTTTCATTGGTAATTCTGAACCCGAATTACTGTCAGTGTAATGTGTAATTCATACTTCATACTTGGTAATTTCTTTGACTTGAAACTTTATACTTGTTTCCTTTTGTAAAATACTCATTATACATTGCTGATGAAGGTCATACATAATGTGACCGAAATCAGTTCTTTGGAATAATAACAATATTTACTGAATTAAGTTATGGTATTTTATTACGGTATCTCAAACTTTGTCAATAGGGGTAATTTTCAAGACATAATATTTTTTTTGTCTCGACGTAATTATATTGTTTGTACTTCGTACCTGTAATGGTAATATAATCTTAAATCAAACAATAGTCTTTAGTTTATACTTACCTAATGGTTATTGCTATTCTCTCTTCTGGAGGTATGGATAAGCGAAGGTTTGTGGTTTGATAACATACCTGTGGTCCAAATGTTGTTAACAACTCAACAAAAGTTTGCACACTCACACGAAAGTATGACCAAAATTTTGATGGGTGCTCACGAAGGTCTTTGTATAAAATATAAAACGTTCCTTTTAGTAATCTTGAAATGTAAATTGGATGGACCCAGTACTGTCTCCTTATTTCCTTCTTCCTTCGTGGCCGAATAACAAGTGCACAAACAACAGCAATTTCCACTAAATCCATCTTCTCAAATAAAAAAAAGTCCTCTCGGCACGCCGGAAGGCGGAGGTAGATTTCACCGGACAAACTTGGGGATAGGCGAAAATAGGCAGAATATGCAGATTTTCGTAGAAGGATCAGACCTCATTTAATGCGAGAAGGTATTTTATAATTGGAGCTTAATTAACTTTGTTTTTCGTCATTTTATGCTTATTTTAAACATTTTATTGTCTTATGGGAACGGTAACCTTCTTGTCATTTGGGGTCCATTTTTATACTTGTGGTCACACTGTCCTTATGATAGGTTTCGACACTGATGTGCAACTATGTAACGGTCTGTTACTTCTTCACGCAAAATTATATCTACCGCAGAGATTTTGGTTGGTTCCTCAGTTTAGGGGCTGCGACAACGCGGTCATGTAACCCCGTGTACTTTGGGATGGCTGTATTAGTCTGTAATTCAGGTAAGGACTGCAGACGGTCAATTTCAAGCAGTAGTTACTAATGTTGCTACCAGGTACTACCGTCAACGACACCTAGCTGTGAACTTGGCTACTAGATGCCACCGCAACCAGCAACTCGCAACGAACGTTGGAACTTCCCCTCCAAAGGAAAGCATACTGAGGGATTTTTGGCGCTCTTAGAAAATCCGACGACTTCGGCCGGCTTTGAACTCGCGACCTTGGGCATAAACATTCAGCATGCTACCAGTTACGTCACCGAAGCCGCTTCACACTTAGATGGAAATCTGAATCTGATCTCGTGCAAGTGCGTTATCTTGGCAACGTCTGATGGCTCATCCCTCATCAATTTAGTAGTGTTGCCATGGCAACCACTGATAGGTCTTGGCATTTTCTTATAATTCCAAAATTATTTTTCTCATCCCTTGGCATAATGGTGGGTTATATCAAAAATTCTTTCAGACAAAAGTTTTAGGTAATTATTATGGGAATATTGTCCATTTTGTACGGTTTTGATATTGTGCCTATTAAGAGAGATATGATTAATGTTTCCCGAAAAACCCACTTTTTCCCACCCCTTTGGTCAATGGTTGGTGCTATAAAAAAAACTCTTCAAACATACATTTTTGGGCTTTATCCGACACATAGTATGAATGTTGAACGGATTCGATATTTCACATATTAAGAGAGTTATAGCAATATTTCACTTTTTCGAAAAAAAATGCCCCCCATTTTCACCCCCCAACGACCGATTTAGCCCAGTAACGAACTCGACCGAGATTTTATAGGTATACGTATTCGGTAAAAAATTCAAAGTGATTGGTACAAAATTACGGCAGTTATCGTGTCCACAATAAACTGATATACATATACATACATAAATTATATATAACTTTTGAACTGACGGTGGTTTTGGGGCCTGGGGATGTGAAACGCGAAGATATGTCGAAATTTTCCGGAAGTCGAAACATGGTACCCATTGCAATAGTTAGCTTTCTAACGAAATCTACCTCTGGTTGGTTCCTCAGTTTAGGGGCTGCGACAACGCGGTCATCTAACCCCGTGTACTTTGGGTGAGTGTAGAATCTGTCTGATACACGGTGTGAATTGTAATGGCTGTATTAGTCTTAATTCATGTAAGTACTGCAGACGGTCAATTTCAAGCAGTAGTTCCTAATGTTGCTACCAGGTACAACCGTCAACGACACCTAGCTGTGAACTTGGCTACTAGATGCCACCCCAACCATCAACTCGCAACGAACGTTGGAACTTCCCCTCCAAAGGAAAGCATACTGAGGGATTCTAGTGCTCTTAGAAAATCCGACGACTTCGGCCGGCTTTGAAACCGCGACATTGGGCATAGACATTCAGCATGCTACCAGTTACGTCACCGAAGCCGCTTCCCACTTTATCAGGCGGCTTTGGTGGCGTAGTCGGTAACATGCTGAGCTTCTATGCCCAAGATACCGGGTTCAAACCCGGCCGAAGCCGTCGGATTTTTTAAGAGCGTTAAATATCCCTCAGTATGCCTTCCTTCGGAGGGGAAGTAAAGCCGGCGGTCCCATGTCATAGATTTATGGCATGTTAAAGATCCTTCCACTAATTGCACCTGTGTGAAGCTAAATTGGATAGGTTAAGAATGTATACAACGCTCTTAGGTTTCTATGTTCGTTGCCAAGAGCCGACTGCGGCGGCGTCTAGTAGCTCAGTTCTGAACTTGGCCTCGTAGTCGTTGACAGTGGCGCTTGGCGGCAAAAGTAGGAACTATCTGAAAAATTGTTAGTTGCAGTACTTAAATTAACAAACAGATAACACACACTAATACAGTCATCACAATTAACACCGGTTATCAGACAGATTCTACACACACCCAAAGTACACGGGGCTACATGACCGCGTTGTCGCAGCCCCTAAACTTAAGAACCAACCAACCAACCACTTAATCAGATGGAAATACTGAATCTGATCTCGTGCAAGTGCGTTGTCATGGCAACGTCTGATGGTCCATGCCTCATCAATTTAGTAGTGTTGCCATGGCAACCACTGATAGCTCTTGGCATTTTCTTATAATTCCGAAATCATTTTTCTCGTCCCTTGGCGTAATGGTGGGTCATATCAAAAATTCTTTCAGACAAAAGTTTTAGGTAATTATTAGGGGAATATTGTCCATTTTGTACGGTTTTGATATTGTGCCTATTAAGAGAGATATGATTAATGTTTCCCGAAAAACCCACTTTTTTCCACCCCTTTGGTCAATGGTTGGTGCTATCAAAAATCTTATTTGACATAAATTTTTGGCACTTATCCGACACATATTATGAACTTTGAATGGATTCGATATTGCACGTATTAAGAGAGTTATAGCGAAATTTCACTTTTTCGAAAAAAGCCCCCCATTTTCACCCCCTTCGACCGATTTAGCCCAGTAACGAACTCGACCGAGATTTTATAGGTATACATCTTCGGTAAAAAATTCGAAGTAATTGGTGCAAAATTACGGCAGTTATCGTGTCCACAAGAAACTGATATACATATATATATACATATATATATATATATATATATATATATATATATATATTTTCAGAGAAAATGAAACAAGCAATAAAATTCGGTCAACCTCCGAGAAAGAGAAAACATAGGTGGTGGAACATCACATGCGATCATGCTATTGAATATAGGTTTAAAGCATGGAATAATTTCAATAGCCATAAAACAACAGAAAAATGGCAAGAATTTGTGCAGGTTCGGAAAAACACTTCTAAAATTATTCGCCGAGAAAAGCGCAATTATGATAATAATAGGCTAAATGAAATAAAACAGGACTTCACTAAGAACAACACCAGAAATTTTTACAAGACCTTTAGAGAAAATATAGCAGGCTTTCAACCCCCTAGTTTATGCTTCCAACGACCTGATGGATCTCTGGAAACAAATACGAGCAATAATTGTGAAATTCTAGCTAAATATTTCAGTACACTCCTTAATTGCGAAGCACCTTCTGAACAACTTCAATTTGCAAAACCAGTGCCCAACCTTGATTCACTTCCACCATCACATGAAGAAATAGTGGACATAATCAAGTCATTAAAAAACAATAGAGCCCCTGGTGAAGATGGACTTATTGCAGAAGTTTGGAAATTGGATCATGAACACATAACACCAAAAATTCACAGAATAATATCAGATGTATGGAAAACAGAGAAAATCCCAAAAGAATGGAAGAGTGCTTTGATACACCCACTCCATAAGAAGGGAAGCAAAACTGATCCGAATAATTATAGAGGAATTTCGCTTCTTCCAGTCGCTTATAAAATTCTCTCTAAAGCTTTGCTGAATCGACTCGAGCCACAGGTGGACCACCATATTGGAGAATATCAGGCAGGTTTCAGGAAGGGAAGGTCATGTATTGACCAGATCTGGAACCTCAAGACCATACTGCACATCCGACGATGCAGGAACACTACAGTCACATTTGTGGATTTCAAAAAGGCTTACGATTCGGTTGACAGACAAACCTTGTTTAACAGACTAGAAGAATTAGGAGTTGACAGGAAGACGAGGGCCATCATCCAGGAAACATTATTGGGAACTACCTCAAAGGTGAAATTCATGGGAGAAATCTCTAACTCTTTTGCAATACATACTGGAGTTCGACAAGGGGATGGTTTATCACCACTCTTGTTCAACATCGTACTGGACAAAATCATCACAGAATGGGAAAAGCATGTGAAAGGTATCCAAATTGGAAAGGAGAAAGGGAAAAGAGTCACTGTGAAATGCTTGGCCTTTGCAGATGATCTGGCCATCTTAACAAACAACAAGGATGAAGCCATATTAGCGCTAGAGAAACTACATGAAATCTCCAGTAAAACGGGACTTGATATTTCCTATGAAAAAACACAGTATATGGATACCAAATCAACAGGAAACACCGCCTTGCGAACGCAATATGGAAAAATCTCGCAGGTCACTCACTTCAAATATTTAGGAGAAGCCATCCAACCCACAGGATTGAACACAATTTCTAATGCAGATAGAATAGTAAAATTGCAGAAGGCGTACAAGCTGACATGGAATCATTATAACAAAAGAGCAGTATCTCGCAATGCAAAATTGCGCCATTATAACACAGTTGTCTTGCCTGAAGCCTTGTACGCGGCAGAAACAACCGTCATTAGAGGAATGACAAGAATTCATGATATTGAGAAACAGGAACGAAAAATTCTTAGGAAAATCCATGGCGCTGTTTTCCGTAATGGAATTTGGGTCAGGAGGCCAACAAAGGAACTTTATGAAAATACAGACACCATTGTAGATAAATTTAGGAAGAGACGTCTGCAGTTCTATGGACACATATATAGGATGGATGAGAACAGACTCACTAAGAAGATTTTCAATATCGTGAATGCAAGTAAATTAAAGACCAGTTGGATTAAAGAAGTACATGAAGACATGGAATTACTTAAAATCTCTGAAGACGACATTAAGGACAGAGAACCATTTAGAAATAAAATCAGAAACACGAAAATTGTACAAGTTTCAAGGAAAGATACATCAGGGAAAAAATGGACAGAGGAAAGGAAGAAAAAGCACAGTGAACTAATGAAGAGGTTTTGGGAAGAAAAGAAGAGAGGAAAAGGAAGTGAAGCTGTGATTGGCTCAAGTTCTCACGCTCTCCTGAAGGGGAATAATCGGAAATAATATATATATATACATATATATATATATATACATAAATTATATATAAACTTTTGAACTGACGGTGGTTTTGGGGTCTGGGGGATGTGAAACGCGAAGATATGTCGAAATTTTCCGGAAGTCGAAACATGGGACCCATTGCAATAGTTAGCTTTCTAATGAAATCTACCTAAAACTTGTGAAGTGAGAGTGCTACACAAGATAATCCAAACAAGCACTGCAGTTGTTTACGGTGTGCGCAGGTACTACGATAAAACAGTCTTGTCCCTGAGCTGTCGCGCGCAGGCAGCGGTAGGCAGGGACAAAACTGTCCCGCGACAAAATGTCCCCAGTGTGCGCAGGTACTGCGACAAAACAGTGTTGTCCCTGAGCTGCCGCACACAGCGGTAGACAGCGACAAAACTGTCCCGCGACAAAATGTCCCCAGTGTGCGCGTGCTCTAAGGCCCGGATAGTTATGTGTTTATATATATTTAATTTTACTAAATATTTTCTATTTATATACCTATATTTGCCGTTTTTATAAATAAATACATATTATAGTGAATTTATTCGTAAGTGGTTATTATTATTACCTGTATTTGGTGGCATGTCGCACTCCTTAGATAAATGCTGCCGATATTTTCGACCCTTGGCAATTCCATTAACTTGCCCCTATGTTTCGTGAATGTACCCTTGTCTCTGTATTGTAGTAGTATTTCAAGACAGGAATTCCCTGGCCTTTAAGTATAGCAGGGGGGCTGGAGAAGACTCGTGACTCCAAGCTCCCCTGATGAGTATTGCGGGGTCGCTTCGCATGAAGACTCGCGACTCCAAGCTCACCTGATGAGTATTGCGGGGTCGCTTCGCATGAAGCCTCGCGACTCCAAGCTCCCCTGTTGAGCCTCGCGACTCCAAGCTCCCCTGATGAGTATTGCGGGGTCACTTCGCATGAAGCCTCGTGACTACAAGCTCCCCTGTTGAGTATTGCGGGGTCGCTTCGCATGAAGCCTCGCGACTCCAAGCTCCCCTGTTGAGTATTGCGGGGTCGCTTCGCATGAAGCCTCGCGACTCCAAGCTCCCCTGATGAGTATTGCGGGGTCACTTCGCATGAAGCCTCGCGACTCCAAGCTCCCCTGATGAGTATTGCGGGGTCGCTTCGCATGAAGACTCGCGACTCCAAGCTCCCCTGATGAGTATTGCGGGGTCGCTTCGCATGAAGCCTCGCGACTCCTAGCTCCCCTGTTGAGTATTGCGGGGTCGCTTCGCATGAAGACTCGCGACTCCAAGCTCGCCTGTTGAGTATTGCGGGGTCGCTTCACATGAAGACTCGCGACTCCAAGCTCCCCTTTTGAGTATTGCGGGGTCGCTTCGCATGAAGCCTCGTGACTCCAAGCTCACCTGATGAGTATTGCGGGGTCGCTTCGCATGAAGCCTCGTGACTCCAAGCTCCCCTGTTGAGTATTTCGGGGTCGCTTCGCATGAAGACTCGCGACTCCAAGCTCCCCTGTTGAGTATTGCGGGGTCGCTTCGCACGAGGACTCGCGACTCCAAGCTCCCCTGATGAGTATTGCTGGGCCGCTTCGCATGAAGCCTCGCGACTCCAAGCTCACCTGATGAGCATTGCGGGGTCGCTTCGCATGAAGACTCGCGACTCCAAGCTCCCCTGATGAGTATTGCGGGGTCGCTTCGCATGAAGAATCGCGACTCTAAGCTCCCCTGATGAGTATTGCGGGGTCGCTTCGCATGAAGCCTCGCGACTCCAAGCTCCCCTGATGAGTATTGCTGGGCCGCTTCGCATGAAGCCTCGCGACTCCAAGCTCACCTGATGAGCATTGCGGGGTCGCTTCGCATGAAGCCTCGAGACTCCAAGCTCCCCTGATGAGTATTGCGGGGTCGCTTCGCATGAAGACTCGCGACTCTAAGCTCCCCTGATGAGAATTGCGTGGTCGCTTCGCATGAAGCCTCGCGACTCCAAGCTCCCCTGTTGAGTATTGCGGGGTCGCTTCGCATGAAGCCTCGCGACTCCAAGCTCCCCTGTCGAGTATTGCGGGGTCGCTTCGCATGAAGCCTCGCGACTCCAAGCTCCACTGATGAGTATTGCGGGGTCACTTCGCATGAAGCCTCGCGACTCCAAGCTCCCCTGATGAGTATTGGGGGTCGCTTCACATGAAGACTCGCGACTCCAAGCTCCCCTGATGAGTATTGCGGGGTCGCTTCGCATGAAGCCTCGCGACTCCTAGCTCCCCTGTTGAGTATTGCGGGGTCGCTTCGCATGAAGACTCGCGACTCCAAGCTCACCTGTTGAGTATTGCGGGGTCGCTTCACATGAAGACTCGCGACTCCAAGCTCCCCTTTTGAGTATTGCGGGGTCGCTTCGCATGAAGCCTCGTGACTCCAAGCTCACCTGATGAGTATTTCGGGGTCGCTTCGCATGAAGCCTCGTGACTCCAAGCTCCCCTGTTGAGTATTTCGGGGTCGCTTCGCATGAAGACTCGCGACTCCAAGCTCCCCTGTTGAGTATTGCGGGGTCGCTTCGCATGAAGACTCGCGACTCCAAGCTCCCCTGATGAGTATTGCTGGGCCGCTTCGCATGAAGCCTCGCGACTCCAAGCTCCCCTGTTGAGTATTGCGGGGTCGCTTCGCATGAAGCCTCGCGACTCCAAGCTCCCCTGTTGAGTATTGCGGGGTCGCTTCGCATGAAGCCTCGCGACTCCAAGCTCCCCTGTTGAGTATTGCGGGGTCGCTTCGCATGAAGCCTCGCGACTCCAAGCTCCCCTGATGAGTATTGCGGGGTCACTTCGCATGAAGCCTCGCGTCTCCAAGCTCCCCTGTTGAGTATTGCGGGGTCGCTTCGCATGAAGCCTCGCGACTCCAAGCTCCCCTGTTGAGTATTGCGGGGTCGCTTCGCATGAAGCCTCGCGACTCCAAGCTCCCCTGATGAGTATTGCGGGGTCACTTCGCATGAAGCCTCGCGACTCCAAGTTCCCCTGATGAGTATTGCGGGGTCGCTTCGCATGAAGACTCGCGACTCCAAGCTCCCCTGATGAGTATTGCGGGGTCGCTTCGCATGAAGCCTCGCGACTCCTAGCTCCCCTGTTGAGTATTGCGGGGTCGCTTCGCATGAAGACTCGCGACTCCAAGCTCACCTGTTGAGTATTGCGGGGTCGCTTCACATGAAGACTCGCGACTCCAAGCTCCCCTTTTGAGTATTGCGGGGTCGCTTCGCATGAAGCCTCGTGACTCCAAGCTCACCTGATGAGTATTGCGGGGTCGCTTCGCATGAAGCCTCGTGACTCCAAGCTCCCCTGTTGAGTATTTCGGGGTCGCTTCGCATGAAGACTCGCGACTCCAAGCTCCCCTGTTGAGTATTGCGGGGTCGCTTCGCATGAGGACTCGCGACTCCAAGCTCCCCTGATGAGTATTGCTGGGCCGCTTCGCATGAAGCCTCGCGACTCCAAGCTCACCTGATGAGCATTGCGGGGTCGCTTCGCATGAAGACTCGCGACTCCAAGCTCCCCTGATGAGTATTGCGGGGTCGCTTCGCATGAAGACTCGCGACTCTAAGCTCCCCTGATGAGTATTGTGGGGTCGCTTCGCATGAAGCCTCGCGACTCCAAGCTCCCCTGATGAGTATTGCTGGGCCGCTTCGCATGAAGCCTCGCGACTCCAAGCTCCCCTGATGAGTATTGCGGGGTCACTTCGCATGAAGACTCGCGACTCCAAGCTCCCCTGATGAGTATTGCGGGGTCGCTTCGCATGAAGACTCGCGACTCTAAGCTCCCCTGATGAGTATTGTGGGGTCGCTTCGCATGAAGCCTCGCGACTCCAAGCTCCCCTGATGAGTATTGCTGGGCCGCTTCGCATGAAGCCTCGCGACTCCAAGCTCACCTGATGAGCATTGCGGGGTCGCTTCGCATGAAGCCTCGAGACTCCAAGCTCCCCTGATGAGTATTGCGGGGTCGCTTTGCATGAAGACTCGCGACTCCAAGCTCCCCTGATGAGTATTGCGGGGTCGCTTCGCATGAAGCCTCGCGACTCCTAGCTCCCCTGTTGAGTATTGCGGGGTCGCTTCGCATGAAGACTCGCGACTCCAAGCTCACCTGTTTAGTATTGCGGGGTCGCTTCACATGAAGACTCGCGACTCCAAGCTCCCCTTTTGAGTATTGCGGGGTCGCTTCGCATGAAGCCTCGTGACTCCAAGCTCACCTGATGAGTATTGCGGGGTCGCTTCGCATGAAGCCTCGTGACTCCAAGCTCCCCTGTTGAGTATTTCGGGGTCGCTTCGCATGAAGACTCGCGACTCCAAGCTCCCCTGTTGAGTATTGCGGGGTCGCTTCGCATGAAGACTCGCGACTCCAAGCTCCCCTGATGAGTATTGCTGGGCCGCTTCGCATGAAGCCTCGCGACTCCAAGCTCCCCTGTTGAGTATTGCGGGGTCGCTTCGCATGAAGCCTCACGACTCCAAGCTCCCCTGATGAGTATTGCGGGGTCGCTTCGCATGAAGCCTCGCGACCCCAAGCTCCCCTGTTGAGTATTGCGGGGTCACTTCGCATGAAGACTCGCGACTCCATGCTCCCCTGATGAGTATTGCGGGGTCACTTCGCATGAAGACTCGCGACTCCAAGCTCCCCTGATGAGTATTGCGGGGTCACTTCGCATGAAGCCTCGCGTCTCCAAACTCCCCTGATGAGTATTGCGGGGTCGCTTCACATGAAGACTCGCGACTCCAAGTTCCCCTGATGAGTATTGCGGGGTCGCTTCGCATGAAGACTCGCGACTCCAAGCTCCCCTGATGAGTATTGCGGGGTCACTTCGCATGAAGCCTCGCGACTCCAAGCTCCCCTGATGAGTATTGCGGGGTCACTTCGCATGAAGACTCGCGACTCCAAGCTCCCCTGATGAGTATTGCGGGGTCACTTCGCATGAAGCCTCGCGACTCCAAGCTCCCCTGATGAGTATTGCGGGGTCACTTCGCATGAAGACTCGCGACCCCAAGCTCCCCTGATGAGTATTGCGGGGTCACTTCGCATGAAGCCTCGCGACTCCAAGCTCCCCTGATGAGTATTGCGGGGTCACTTCGCATGAAGACTCGCGACTCCAAGCTCCCCTGATGAGTATTGCGGGGTCACTTCGCATGAAGCTTCGCGACTCCAAGCTCCCCTGATGAGTATTGCGGGGTCACTTCGCATGAAGCCTCGTGACTCCAAGCTCCCCTGATGAGTATTGCGGGGTCACTTCGCATGAAGACTGGCGACCCCAAGCTCCCCTGATGAGTATTGCGGGGTCACTTCGCATGAAGCCTCGCGACTCCAAGCTCCCCTGATGAGTATTGCTGGGTCACTTCGCATGAAGCCTCGCGACTCCAAGCTCCCCTGATGAGTATTGCGGGGTCACTTCGCATGAAGACTCGCGACTCCAAGCTCCCCTGATGAGTATTGCGGGGTCACTTCGCATGAAGCCTCGCGACTCCAAGCTCACCTGATGAGTATTGCGGGGTCACTTCGCATGAAGCCTCGCGACTCCAAGCTCCCCTGATGAGTATTGCGGGGTCACTTCGCATGAAGACTCGCGACTCCAAGCTCCCCTGATGAGTATTGCGGGGTCACTTCGCATGAAGCCTCGCGACTCCAAGCTCCCCTGATGAGTATTGCGGGGTCACTTCGCATGAAGACTGGCGACCCCAAGCTCCCCTGATGAGTATTGCGGGGTCACTTCGCATGAAGCCTCGCGACTCCAAGCTCCCCTGATGAGTATTGCGGGGTCACTTCGCATGAAGCCTCGCGACTCCATGCTCCCCTGATGAGTATTGCGGGGTTGCTTCGCATGAAGGCTCGCGACTCCAAGCTCCCCTGTTGAGTATTGCGGGCTCACTTCGCATGAAGCCTCGCGACTCCACGCTTCCCTGATGAGTATTGCGGGGTCGCTTCACATGAAGACTCGCGACTCCAAGCTCCCCTGATGAGTATTGTGGGGTCGCTTCGCATGAAGACTCGCGACTCCAAGCTCCCCTGATGAGTATTGCAGGGTCACTTCGCATGAAGCCTCGTGACTCCAAGCTCCCCTAATGAGTATTGCGGGGTCACTTCGCATGAAGTCTCGCGACTCCAAGCTCACCTGATGAGTATTGCGGGGTCACTTCGCATGAAGCCTCGCGACTCCAAGCTCCCCTGATGAGTATTGCGGGGTCACTTCGCATGAAGACTCGCGACTCCAAGCTCCTCTGATAAGTATTGCGGGGTCACTTCGCATGAAGCCTCGCGACTCCAAGCTCCCCTGATGAGTACTGCGGGGTCGCTTCGCATGAAGACTCGCGACTCCAAGCTCCCCTGATGAGTATTGCGGGGTCACTTCACATGAAGCCTCGCGACTCCAAGCCCCCTGCTGAGTACTGCGGGGTCGCTTCGCATGAAGACTCGCGACTCCAAGCTCCCCTGATGAGTATTGCGGGGTCACTTCGCATGAAGACTCGCGACTCCATGCTCCCCTGATGAGTATTGCGGGGTCACTTCGCATAAAGCCTCGCGACTCCAAGCTCCCCTGATGAGTATTGCGGGGTCACTTCGCATGAAGCCTCGCGACTCCAAGCTCCCCTGATGAGTATTGCTGGGCCGCTTCGCATGAAGCCTCGCGACTCCAAGCTCCCCTGTTGAGTATTGCGGGGTCGCTTCGCATGAAGCCTCGCGACTCCAAGCTCCCCTGTTGAGTATTGCGGGGTCGCTTCGCTTGAAGCCTCGCGACTCCAAGCTCCCCTGTTGAGTATTGCGGGGTCGCTTCGCATGAAGCCTCGCGACTCCAAGCTCCCCTGTTGAGTATTGCGGGGTCGCTTCGCATGAAGCCTCGCGACTCCAAGCTCCCCTGATGAGTATTGCGGGGTCACTTCGCATGAAGCCTCGCGTCTCCAAGCTCCCCTGTTGAGTATTGCGGGGTCGCTTCGCATGAAGCCTCGCGACTCCAAGCTCCCCTGTTGAGTATTGCGGGGTCGCTTCGCATGAAGCCTCGCGACTCCAAGCTCCCCTGATGAGTATTGCGGGGTCACTTCGCATGAAGCCTCGCGACTCCAAGCTCCCCTGATGAGTATTGCGGGGTCGCTTCGCATGAAGACTCGCGACTCCAAGCTCCCCTGATGAGTATTGCGGGGTCGCTTCGCATGAAGCCTCGCGACTCCTAGCTCCCCTGTTGAGTATTGCGGGGTCGCTTCGCATGAAGACTCGCGACTCCAAGCTCACCTGTTGAGTATTGCGGGGTCGCTTCACATGAAGACTCGCGACTCCAAGCTCCCCTTTTGAGTATTGCGGGGTCGCTTCGCATGAAGCCTCGTGACTCCAAGCTCACCTGATGAGTATTGCGGGGTCGCTTCGCATGAAGCCTCGTGACTCCAAGCTCCCCTGTTGAGTATTTCGGGGTCGCTTCGCATGAAGACTCGCGACTCCAAGCTCCCCTGTTGAGTATTGCGGGGTCGCTTCGCATGAGGACTCGCGACTCCAAGCTCCCCTGATGAGTATTGCTGGGCCGCTTCGCATGAAGCCTCGCGACTCCAAGCTCACCTGATGAGCATTGCGGGGTCGCTTCGCATGAAGACTCGCGACTCCAAGCTCCCCTGATGAGTATTGCGGGGTCGCTTCGCATGAAGACTCGCGACTCTAAGCTCCCCTGATGAGCATTGCGGGGTCGCTTCGCATGAAGCCTCGCGACTCCAAGCTCCCCTGATGAGTATTGCTGGGCCGCTTCGCATGAAGCCTCGCGACTCCAAGCTCACCTGATGAGCATTGCGGGGTCGCTTCGCATGAAGCCTCGAGACTCCAAGCTCCCCTGATGAGTATTGCGGGGTCGCTTTGCATGAAGACTCGCGACTCCAAGCTCCCCTGATGAGTATTGCGGGGTCGCTTCGCATGAAGCCTCGCGACTCCTAGCTCCCCTGTTGAGTATTGCGGGGTCGCTTCGCATGAAGACTCGCGACTCCAAGCTCACCTGTTTAGTATTGCGGGGTCGCTTCACATGAAGACTCGCGACTCCAAGCTCCCCTTTTGAGTATTGCGGGGTCGCTTCGCATGAAGCCTCGTGACTCCAAGCTCACCTGATGAGTATTGCGGGGTCGCTTCGCATGAAGCCTCGTGACTCCAAGCTCCCCTGTTGAGTATTTCGGGGTCGCTTCGCATGAAGACTCGCGACTCCAAGCTCCCCTGTTGAGTATTGCGGGGTCGCTTCGCATGAAGACTCGCGACTCCAAGCTCCCCTGATGAGTATTGCTGGGCCGCTTCGCATGAAGCCTCGCGACTCCAAGCTCCCCTGTTGAGTATTGCGGGGTCGCTTCGCATGAAGCCTCGCGACTCCAAGCTCCCCTGTTGAGTATTGCGGGGTCGCTTCGCATGAAGCCTCACGACTCCAAGCTCCCCTGATGAGTATTGCGGGGTCGCTTCGCATGAAGCCTCGCGACCCCAAGCTCCCCTGTTGAGTATTGCGGGGTCACTTCGCATGAAGACTCGCGACTCCATGCTCCCCTGATGAGTATTGCGGGGTCACTTCGCATGAAGACTCGCGACTCCAAGCTCCCCTGATGAGTATTGCGGGGTCACTTCGCATGAAGCCTCGCGTCTCCAAACTCCCCTGATGAGTATTGCGGGGTCGCTTCACATGAAGACTCGCGACTCCAAGCTCCCCTGATGAGTATTGCGGGGTCGCTTCGCATGAAGACTCGCGACTCCAAGCTCCCCTGATGAGTATTGCGGGGTCACTTCGCATGAAGCCTCGCGACTCCAAGCTCCCCTGATGAGTATTGCGGGGTCACTTCGCATGAAGACTCGCGACTCGAAGCTCCCCTAATGAGTATTGCGGGGTCACTTCGCATGAAGCCTCGCGACTCCAAGCTCCCCTGATGAGTATTGCGGGGTCACTTCGCATGAAGACTCGCGACCCCAAGCTCCCCTGATGAGTATTGCGGGGTCACTTCGCATGAAGCCTCGCGACTCCAAGCTCCCCTGATGAGTATTGCGGGGTCACTTCGCATGAAGACTCGCGACTCCAAGCTCCCCTGATGAGTATTGCGGGGTCACTTCGCATGAAGCCTCGCGACTCCAAGCTCCCCTGATGAGTATTGCGGGGTCACTTCGCATGAAGCCTCGCGACTCCAAGCTCCCCTGATGAGTATTGCGGGGTCACTTCGCATGAAGACTGGCGACCCCAAGCTCCCCTGATGAGTATTGCGGGGTCACTTCGCATGAAGCCTCGCGACTCCAAGCTCCCCTGATGAGTATTGCGGGGTCACTTCGCATGAAGCCTCGCGACTCCAAGCTCCCCTGATGAGTATTGCGGGGTCACTTCGCATGAAGACTCGCGACTCCAAGCTCCCCTGATGAGTATTGCGGGGTCACTTCGCATGAAGCCTCGCGACTCCAAGCTCACCTGATGAGTATTGCGGGGTCACTTCGCATGAAGCCTCGCGACTCCAAGCTCCCCTGATGAGTATTGCGGGGTCACTTCGCATGAAGACTCGCGACTCCAAGCTCCCCTGATGAGTATTGCGGGGTCACTTCGCATGAAGCCTCGCGACTCCAAGCTCCCCTGATGAGTATTGCGGGGTCACTTCGCATGAAGACTGGCGACCCCAAGCTCCCCTGATGAGTATTGCGGGGTCACTTCGCATGAAGCCTCGCGACTCCAAGCTCCCCTGATGAGTATTGCGGGGTCACTTCGCATGAAGCCTCGCGACTCCAAGCTCCCCTGATGAGTATTGCGGGGTTGCTTCGCATGAAGGCTCGCGACTCCAAGCTCCCCTGTTGAGTATTGCGGGCTCACTTCGCATGAAGCCTCGCGACTCCAAGCTTCCCTGATGAGTATTGCGGGGTCGCTTCACATGAAGACTCGCGACTCCAAGCTCCCCTGATGAGTATTGTGGGGTCGCTTCGCATGAAGACTCGCGACTCCAAGCTCCCCTGATGAGTATTGGAGGGTCACTTCGCATGAAGCCTCGTGACTCCAAGCTCCCCTAATGAGTATTGCGGGGTCACTTCGCATGAAGCCTCGCGACTCCAAGCTCACCTGATGAGTATTGCGGGGTCACTTCGCATGAAGCCTCGCGACTCCAAGCTCCCCTGATGAGTATTGCGGGGTCACTTCGCATGAAGACTCGCGACTCCAAGCTCCTCTGATAAGTATTGCGGGGTCACTTCGCATGAAGCCTCGCGACTCCAAGCTCCCCTGATGAGTACTGCGGGGTCGCTTCGCATGAAGACTCGCGACTCCAAGCTCCCCTGATGAGTATTGCGGGGTCACTTCGCATAAAGCCTCGCGACTCCAAGCTCCCCTGATGAGTATTGCGGGGTCACTTCGCATGAAGCCTCGCGACTCCAAGCTCCCCTGATGAGTATTGCTGGGCCGCTTCGCATGAAGCCTCGCGACTCCAAGCTCCCCTGTTGAGTATTGCGGGGTCGCTTCGCATGAAGCCTCGCGACTCCAAGCTCCCCTGTTGAGTATTGCGGGGTCGCTTCGCTTGAAGCCTCGCGACTCCAAGCTCCCCTGTTGAGTATTGCGGGGTCGCTTCGCATGAAGCCTCGCGACTCCAAGCTCCCCTGTTGAGTATTGCGGGGTCGCTTCGCATGAAGCCTCGCGACTCCAAGCTCCCCTGATGAGTATTGCGGGGTCACTTCGCATGAAGCCTCGCGTCTCCAAGCTCCCCTGTTGAGTATTGCGGGGTCGCTTCGCATGAAGCCTCGCGACTCCAAGCTCCCCTGTTGAGTATTGCGGGGTCGCTTCGCATGAAGCCTCGCGACTCCAAGCTCCCCTGATGAGTATTGCGGGGTCACTTCGCATGAAGCCTCGCGACTCCAAGCTCCCCTGATGAGTATTGCGGGGTCGCTTCGCATGAAGACTCGCGACTCCAAGCTCCCCTGATGAGTATTGCGGGGTCGCTTCGCATGAAGCCTCGCGACTCCTAGCTCCCCTGTTGAGTATTGCGGGGTCGCTTCGCATGAAGACTCGCGACTCCAAGCTCACCTGTTGAGTATTGCGGGGTCGCTTCACATGAAGACTCGCGACTCCAAGCTCCCCTTTTGAGTATTGCGGGGTCGCTTCGCATGAAGCCTCGTGACTCCAAGCTCACCTGATGAGTATTGCGGGGTCGCTTCGCATGAAGCCTCGTGACTCCAAGCTCCCCTGTTGAGTATTTCGGGGTCGCTTCGCATGAAGACTCGCGACTCCAAGCTCCCCTGTTGAGTATTGCGGGGTCGCTTCGCATGAGGACTCGCGACTCCAAGCTCCCCTGATGAGTATTGCTGGGCCGCTTCGCATGAAGCCTCGCGACTCCAAGCTCACCTGATGAGCATTGCGGGGTCGCTTCGCATGAAGACTCGCGACTCCAAGCTCCCCTGATGAGTATTGCGGGGTCGCTTCGCATGAAGACTCGCGACTCTAAGCTCCCCTGATGAGCATTGCGGGGTCGCTTCGCATGAAGCCTCGCGACTCCAAGCTCCCCTGATGAGTATTGCTGGGCCGCTTCGCATGAAGCCTCGCGACTCCAAGCTCACCTGATGAGCATTGCGGGGTCGCTTCGCATGAAGCCTCGAGACTCCAAGCTCCCCTGATGAGTATTGCGGGGTCGCTTTGCATGAAGACTCGCGACTCCAAGCTCCCCTGATGAGTATTGCGGGGTCGCTTCGCATGAAGCCTCGCGACTCCTAGCTCCCCTGTTGAGTATTGCGGGGTCGCTTCGCATGAAGACTCGCGACTCCAAGCTCACCTGTTTAGTATTGCGGGGTCGCTTCACATGAAGACTCGCGACTCCAAGCTCCCCTTTTGAGTATTGCGGGGTCGCTTCGCATGAAGCCTCGTGACTCCAAGCTCACCTGATGAGTATTGCGGGGTCGCTTCGCATGAAGCCTCGTGACTCCAAGCTCCCCTGTTGAGTATTTCGGGGTCGCTTCGCATGAAGACTCGCGACTCCAAGCTCCCCTGTTGAGTATTGCGGGGTCGCTTCGCATGAAGACTCGCGACTCCAAGCTCCCCTGATGAGTATTGCTGGGCCGCTTCGCATGAAGCCTCGCGACTCCAAGCTCCCCTGTTGAGTATTGCGGGGTCGCTTCGCATGAAGCCTCGCGACTCCAAGCTCCCCTGTTGAGTATTGCGGGGTCGCTTCGCATGAAGCCTCACGACTCCAAGCTCCCCTGATGAGTATTGCGGGGTCGCTTCGCATGAAGCCTCGCGACCCCAAGCTCCCCTGTTGAGTATTGCGGGGTCACTTCGCATGAAGACTCGCGACTCCATGCTCCCCTGATGAGTATTGCGGGGTCACTTCGCATGAAGACTCGCGACTCCAAGCTCCCCTGATGAGTATTGCGGGGTCACTTCGCATGAAGCCTCGCGTCTCCAAACTCCCCTGATGAGTATTGCGGGGTCGCTTCACATGAAGACTCGCGACTCCAAGCTCCCCTGATGAGTATTGCGGGGTCGCTTCGCATGAAGACTCGCGACTCCAAGCTCCCCTGATGAGTATTGCGGGGTCACTTCGCATGAAGCCTCGCGACTCCAAGCTCCCCTGATGAGTATTGCGGGGTCACTTCGCATGAAGACTCGCGACTCGAAGCTCCCCTAATGAGTATTGCGGGGTCACTTCGCATGAAGCCTCGCGACTCCAAGCTCCCCTGATGAGTATTGCGGGGTCACTTCGCATGAAGACTCGCGACCCCAAGCTCCCCTGATGAGTATTGCGGGGTCACTTCGCATGAAGCCTCGCGACTCCAAGCTCCCCTGATGAGTATTGCGGGGTCACTTCGCATGAAGACTCGCGACTCCAAGCTCCCCTGATGAGTATTGCGGGGTCACTTCGCATGAAGCCTCGCGACTCCAAGCTCCCCTGATGAGTATTGCGGGGTCACTTCGCATGAAGCCTCGCGACTCCAAGCTCCCCTGATGAGTATTGCGGGGTCACTTCGCATGAAGACTGGCGACCCCAAGCTCCCCTGATGAGTATTGCGGGGTCACTTCGCATGAAGCCTCGCGACTCCAAGCTCCCCTGATGAGTATTGCGGGGTCACTTCGCATGAAGCCTCGCGACTCCAAGCTCCCCTGATGAGTATTGCGGGGTCATTTCGCATGAAGACTCGCGACTCCAAGCTCCCCTGATGAGTATTGCGGGGTCACTTCGCATGAAGCCTCGCGACTCCAAGCTCACCTGATGAGTATTGCGGGGTCACTTCGCATGAAGCCTCGCGACTCCAAGCTCCCCTGATGAGTATTGCGGGGTCACTTCGCATGAAGACTCGCGACTCCAAGCTCCCCTGATGAGTATTGCGGGGTCACTTCGCATGAAGCCTCGCGACTCCAAGCTCCCCTGATGAGTATTGCGGGGTCACTTCGCATGAAGACTGGCGACCCCAAGCTCCCCTGATGAGTATTGCGGGGTCACTTCGCATGAAGCCTCGCGACTCCAAGCTCCCCTGATGAGTATTGCGGGGTCACTTCGCATGAAGCCTCGCGACTCCAAGCTCCCCTGATGAGTATTGCGGGGTTGCTTCGCATGAAGGCTCGCGACTCCAAGCTCCCCTGTTGAGTATTGCGGGCTCACTTCGCATGAAGCCTCGCGACTCCAAGCTTCCCTGATGAGTATTGCGGGGTCGCTTCACATGAAGACTCGCGACTCCAAGCTCCCCTGATGAGTATTGTGGGGTCGCTTCGCATGAAGACTCGCGACTCCAAGCTCCCCTGATGAGTATTGGAGGGTCACTTCGCATGAAGCCTCGTGACTCCAAGCTCCCCTAATGAGTATTGCGGGGTCACTTCGCATGAAGCCTCGCGACTCCAAGCTCACCTGATGAGTATTGCGGGGTCACTTCGCATGAAGCCTCGCGACTCCAAGCTCCCCTGATGAGTATTGCGGGGTCACTTCGCATGAAGACTCGCGACTCCAAGCTCCTCTGATAAGTATTGCGGGGTCACTTCGCATGAAGCCTCGCGACTCCAAGCTCCCCTGATGAGTACTGCGGGGTCGCTTCGCATGAAGACTCGCGACTCCAAGCTCCCCTGATGAGTATTGCGGGGTCACTTCACATGAAGCCTCGCGACTCCAAGCCCCCTGCTGAGTACTGCGGGGTCGCTTCGCATGAAGACTCGCGACTCCAAGCTCCCCTGATGAGTATTGCGGGGTCACTTCGCATGAAGACTCGCGACTCCATGCTCCCCTGATGAGTATTGCGGGGTCACTTCGCATAAAGCCTCGCGACTCCAAGCTCCCCTGATGAGTATTGCGGGGTCACTTCGCATGAAGCCTCGCGACTCCAAGCTCACCTGATGAGTATTGCGGGGTCGCTTCACATGAAGACTCGTGACTCCAAGCTCCCCTGATGAGTATTGCGGGGTCGCTTCACATGAAGACTCGCGACTCCAAGCTCCCCTGATGAGTATTGCGGGGTCGCTTCGCATGAAGCCTCGCTACTCCAAGCTCACCTGATGAGTATTGCGGGGCCGCTTCACATGAAGCCTCGCGACTCCAAGCTAATCTGATGAGTATCGCGGGGGTCAAACAGTCGCTTTTTATCCGAATCTCTCATTATTATTATTATTATTATTATTATTATTATTATTATTTACAATCATTGTACCAAATTGTTGTGATATTGCTCTTTTGGCAGGTTGTATTACTATTATTGTTATTAATAATCATCATCATAATAAACACAATAACAATTGCGCCTACAACATTACCGATGATAACCCGAAACAATCATCCATGTTTGCTGGCTAATAATCCTATTGTATGCATCGTAAAACAAGGTATCAAGGGACAAACGTGGACGGATAACAAGGCCGTCACAATATGAGACGCCTGTGCGCTCATCTTATACAAAGCAATTAACAAACCTTAACATAGGCCAAATCTTACATTAATTCAACACCCACATTTTGTTATTGGAGACCCGGAAATGAAACACCCTATAATGAAAGTAAGAATAACACACACAGTGCCAAGAACTTCGTAATTGGTATTCGACATTCCATATAACGATCTTGCCGGCAAAATAAATATCCTATCACTATGCATCAACTAGGCCTATCCAGCATATTCTCATACTGTAGAATCCTACAGTAGATCATAACAAAGAACGACTATGCATATAATCATTTTATTGAATCGTTTTGCAGGTTATAATAGCTTGCCATACAATTCAATACCAAGAAAGTATCACTGGCAAGCTAGCAGCAAGATTTATTCGTATTTTAAACATGCCGCAGCGATAGCGAACAACGTTGCTGCCAGCATACATGTTCAAGCAGTTCCAAAAACAGTTGTTAGATGGCGCTAGTGCATCAGTGGAGTCGACACTGGAGTCGAGAGTATCGGTTCCAGCGGCAGCAGTCTCGACTCTTCGCGACTCCGTTCGCAACCCATCCCTACCACTAACACAATGAAATATTATGTGACAGAATGTATAACTTTCAGTATAGGTTATATATTGCATCTCTCTGTATCGAGTCACAGGAGTTATTGATAAGAAAAATCAAATGCACGGCTTCTTTACGAAAAGTACGCTACAGCACTCAGTGCCATTAGACTTATAATGGTTCATTAAACGAAGCTCGTCTTCGATCGCTTGAATAGGATAAGAGAAATAAACATGTTTTTTTAAATTTCGAACTGGCACCTTCTTGAATTTTATGAAACAACTGAACAGCATTACACACCTATATACAGTAATAAGCACTTACAAAGATTCGCTGTGCTAGGTTTATCTGCTGTCGGATAATTAGATCGCCAAAAAGATCAAATTACATATTTGAAATTTGCGTGGCCGCCTTGTTGCGTTTGTAATTCTAAGGACTTTGAAAGTCACATGTATGTACTTACTCAATAGTCGTCTATCACCACACAAAATTTCAGTTTGATGTAATGTACTTATTGAAAACCGGTGAAATATCTTGCATGCCCGCCATGTTAAGATTCTTTTATATGTAAGCCAAATAATTATGTACCAGTAGGTGAAGATTATTACAGTAGTTTGAAATTTCGCACACCCACTGCCTTTTCAAGAAAACAATTGAAATAAATTTGATACCAGTATATCAAACTTTATATAAGGATTTCACCTGCCAAGTTTCACGTGGTCGGATGATTACATCGCGAGACAATTTCTTTTAAATATTTGAACTTCGCATGGCCACCATGTTGGTTTTGTACTAATTAGGGTTTTGAAAATCACACAGAACCTATCTTAGGCTTCTCTATCACCAACCAAAATTGCAGGCTGATAGCAGTAATATTTTCGTCGATACTGAATGGGGGTGAATTGTTTCGCGTGGCCGCTTTGTTGGAATGGTGACACTTATTAAAATTTAAAAGATCGGACGACGCTGCAGTAAGTTATTACAAAGTTAAATTAAAATCGCTCCAGCCGTTAGATTTCATTAGAGACTCTCACACACAAGGAAAATGTAGTCTCATAAGCCTATATTTCCTAAGATGAAAATAGGCTAAAATTATCCTGATTGCGCCACCGGTGCAGGAAGAATTCTTTCTACAAGTACAGTACATCTAATTTACTTGTGTTGCTGATTCATTTAGGAGAGTTATATCCAGTTAAACTCAGCGGGCTCTGGGAGGGCGTATAGCTTTGTGGGCGTGGGGAGGAGCAAAAATCTAAGAACGACTGTCACACTGACAAGTGACGATCGCGCTATAAGAGCGGAAACCACGGAAAACCACTTCAAGGATGACTGAGGTGGGAATCGAATCCTCCTCTTCTCAGTTGTACCTCACGAGGCGCAGTGTACCCCGTTTCAGGGCTCACGCCAGAATTAAAATTAAAAAATCGACAGCCAAGAACGCTAGCCGCTACACCAGGAGGTGGTCAAAACATATCGATAGTAATGTAGAAGATTACTACTTAAGCAGTGCTTCTTTGCCAGGTTCAGGTAGATCATCTTGGCTACTTGGTCATGCTCTTCAAGTAATGAATAGTTTAAATTGTAAGACTTTTATAATAATAATAATTTATGTTCGACCCTAGCGAAATGTAGATATTATATGTCAGAAAACTGTACTAGAATGAGCCTCATTCTAGTAGAAGTTTTCATTATGATACAGTTTCTCCCACCAATCAGAGCCCGAGAAACAGTTGTGTGACCAATTAGGTGAGGATAGCATCGCACCTGCACTCACTTCCATGGCCTCCTATTTTAAATTTCACTGCGTGGCGAGTGTCATAGTGAGGTATTCCAGGAGGCCATGGCCAAATACAAGGTATTCTCTGCGTCCAATGCGCTCTGTTCAGTACATAAAACTGGTGAAATCTCGACAGATACTTATGAATATTTATGTTCGAACATAAAATAGTTATAATTATCGTCGAACATAAACAGTCGTATGCAACTCGCCTATAATGGTAATTAAGACACTCGAATGGAAATTATAAAACTCGCTACGCTCGTTTTATAAACATACGCGTGTCTTAATTATTGCCATTATAGGCTCGTTGCATAATGTACTGAAAAATGAAAATCCACAGCCTGCTTCCAGTCTCCGACCGGGTCAGGAATGGAATGAATGAAGCCCCCATCTAGCGGCGAGGATATGAACTGTACCGGATGCCGAGGCCTGACGCACTCCTCTGGGGCAATGATTAAATGAATGACAGATGAAATGAAATGATGTGGAGTGTGTTGCTGGAATGAAATTTTGATAGGGAAAACCGGAGTACCCGGAGAAAAACCTGTCTGCCTCCGTTTTGTCCAGCACAGATCTCACATGGAGTGACCGGGATTTGAACCACGGACCCAGCGGCGAGAGGCCGGCGTGCTGCCGCCTAAGCCACGAAGGCTTACGCATAATGTACTATATTATTATTATTATTATTATTACTAGACTATTATTATTATGATATGATTTATGATGCTGATTCAGCGATATGGTGTATCCTTTTCGGTGCAGTAAACTATGCATTCTAGTGTTAGAACTGGAGCTTGTTGCGTTTCCATTTTTTTCACATTAGGGGCTCGGACATCGTGGTCGTTTAGTCCCGTGTACTTGGGTAGAAAGAAAGAAAGAAAGAAAGAAAGAAAGAAAGAAAGAAAGAAAGAAAGAAGACTGATAACCTGTGTCATTGTGGTGTCTGTAGCAGTAAATTTGTAATTCAGGAGGATTGGGAAGGAGACAGCCGTGGCCTTAAGTTGGAAACCATCATGGCATTTGCCTAAAGTAGAAGTTGGAAACCACGGAAAACCACTTTCAAGATGGCTGAGTTGGGAATCGAACCCACCTCTTCTCAGTTTCGCTTCACGAGGCGACAATTAAATTTCTTGGCAGGGCCGTGAATCGAACCCGGACGTCAGGGGTGACAAACAAAGAATGCTAGCCACTGCGACACGAAGCGAACGGTTGTTTTTATTGGCGGTGATCGTAAATAATTGTCACAGTCATTCACACAGATATTCTAGTTCGATGACATACTAACAGGCAACCATGCTACCTGGTTTAGCAAAGAAATTACTACCATAATTGAGTATTTACGCCATTTTCTAACTGAAAAATGTTCCTCCTTTTTACCACGTTACTGATAGAATGGTGCATTCATTCATGATCAACATCATAGCAAATTCTAAGAGAATTAGTAAAATCTTCTTTCCTTGAAATATAGTTGCCTCTGACTCTACGCTCTTTATCTATTGTAAATAATATCGATTCTACTACTATGATGATGACATTTGTTGTTTTACGGGGACTAACATCGAGTTTATCAGCCCCTAATGGCGTGGATCATCATGAAAAAATTGATAGAAAAAAATACAACTAAAATTAAGTAGACTATTAAAGAAAGCTTTCCAGTCGGTCAACACAAATTGTGCCCAATTACATTGGGTGGGAAACAAGTATTTATACAACCTAACCTGAAAGAAAGAGAATATAAGATATTTATCACAAATCTATGTACAAATTGCATGTCCTCCACTTTTGTCACACCGCAAATTTCACGGCCACAGCCCTCTTCCTCAGTGGATTAACGTCATACTTCCGGGAGGTGACGGAGATGGGAAAGTGGTCTACCTAGCCAAAGAGCGAGTCCCACCTTAGTTTTGTAAACGCTACGCGTGACCGGACGTTTTTCTTTTAAAGTTAACCTAGTAGAAACCTCTAGCAATTTCCCTCAATTATGAGACTCGCAAAGAACCAAATGTAAATAGGATTGCCTTATATTAATCACACTCTGGGTTGCAGACTTCAATGAACTTCCGTCAAGTCATCAGTAATAAGAAGGAAGCTTGTAGTTTAACGTGACCGTTAATCTCGCGATCATTAGCCACGGGACCTCCATTTTACGTGGAGTCCGAACCACAAGGCATGGAATTTCACTTCAAAAATCTCATTTGAATTTACCGGGAATGGAACCCGGGCCGCCTTGGTGAGAGACTAAGAGCTTGACTGCAGTCCCCCCCCTAAATCATGCTGTTTTACTATCAGCTTATTAGGAACTGACGTTAAGTGGGTGTTTTCACGTTCAAAACTTGAAGCTGCCTGACACTCTTTCTTAACTCTCGAGTTGTATTTTCCTGGTCATCAGACTGGCAGATATCCACCGTAAGACGACTTTCGATGCTTTCAGAGAGGATCAGAGCAGCGTCTAAGTGGTTGCGCCATTTCCAAGCCTCCGTCGCATACGGTCGATGATCGAAAAATCTCTATTGTTAAGACTACAAATTCCACTGAGATCACACTTCACTGCACATTGCCATGCTGTCCATTAGCAAACACATGCCATAGCCAGAAAATTACACACTTCACAGGAAGCTATCGTAACGCTTCAAAGAATAATGAAGCGAGATGTAGGCGTAACCTTTCAAATATCAAATAGAAAATAATATTATAGAGAAACGTTGGTACTGCGGTTGTTAATTGTCAATTCATCTTGGGGCATCTTGGTCATCAGCTCCTATAGAGAACCAATGTTCTGTTAGTCGCAGATTTCTACAAACAGCTGCTGTTATATTACGGTGCATTTATTTGCATGAATAAACCTGATAACAGATATCTCATTCTGTCGAAAGCAAGGAAACAATTCGATTGACTTCCAGTGCACGTCATCAGGAACTGTACCACGCACTGCTACCAATACGCATCGCAGGAGCAAAAACAAATATTTAATCACAATAAGTAAACGAGGAAAGAGAGCTATTAGGGAAGGAATGCAGACCAGCTGTGATCACCACTGCTTATTTATATTGGCGCGGTTTACAGGTCTGTGAACGTTCCTACTGCTAGCGTTAAGTGCTAGAAAGGCTCACGGGTACATCGATAGGTTACATTGAAAAATATTAGCAGTTGCAAATTACGTAGGCTGTCCATTTCATTTCAATAGGTTAGGCAAGAAGAATTCTTACGAGTGCTATGTTCTTTATCTCACTGCAACGTTACACCAGGCCAGAGTCATTACATTTACAGTGACTATACCGTATTATACAGAGTGTAGCCAAGTATCACCGTATACCTCCCAACCACTCCACCAGCTGATTACATTACTGCAACGTTTGACACAAAAGAAGCGAAGTATGTACCAATAAAGAAAAAAAAAGGTACATTGTGTATGTTTTTTTTAATACTTAGCAAACTGTTCAAAGGAAAATCATGATAGGCAACTAGAAGTCATCCACTTCATAATAATGACCAAGTTTTGCACCGAGTTGATAGCTAAGGTGAGCAACTTGTTTAGACCGACACATTCTTACTTGTACTGTAACATCCGTATAAATTGAGTTTCAGATATGTTCTTGTTATGAAGGAGCACCTTAAACCTTCCTCTCCAAATAACATTTTATAAAACAGTAGGCCTCTTCGAAATGAACTTTCAGAGAAAAAGGTAAAAATGTGGTGTGTGACTGACTGACCTCGGTATGCCATTTTCGTTCGTGGAATCATTCTACTGCATATGATATAAGACAACATTGAAGAAAATATGTCACAGAGTGGCACGAACTGTGGAAAGGTTATTGTGGTGTCTGTATTTGTATCTGAGGTGAGGATTGGAATGGAGGCGGCCATGACCTAATGTTAGGAACCATCCCTGCAATTGCCTGGAGTAGCAGTGGGGAAACCAAGGAAAACCACTTTTAGGATGGCTGAGTTGGAAATCTAACCCAGCTCTTCTCAGTTTTGCCTCACGAGGCTGAGTGTAGGCTACTCTGTTCCAGTCGTCAGACCAGAATTAAAATTCTCGGCAGAGCCGTGAACAAAACCCTGACCTCCGGGTCGACAGCCCAGAAAGCTAGCCGTTACACCACAAGGGATCTGCCTAGTGTATACAGATGATTGTAGTGTAGGCTGTCTGTACACGCGGTATGTGCATAGATCTATATGATTCATGTTTATATGACAGCATTAGTTCAGCGGGTATTCATTAATTGTGGTGTTTGAAGCCATATTTTCAGTGTTGCCTTAGTAAACAAGAGTTTAGTGCTTTTCAGTCGGTCAACACGAATGTACCCAAAAGAGATGGGTTATGCCCTAATCCTGAAATAAATTGGATCTGATGATCGAAACTGGTCATCCTAGTGTTTTATTAATCTCATGTAATTTATTTCAGGATTAGGGCATAACCCATCTCTTTTTGGGTACATTCGGGTATTCATTAACTAACACATACATGTTAATCGATGGCAAATTACGTTGGATGGAAATAAATGTATCTCTTGGACGAGTATAAAACGCCATGCCTGACTTGCTCAATCGTGTGGTTTTGACATACTTCATTCAAAATTATTGAAATAGGTCAGGGATGAGTTAATTTTACTCAGTGGCCAATGCGTACTTGAATACGGAAGAAGCTTACTTTGCTCTCATACGGTTTTATAAATTGTGCATTATGCTTTCTCCGCTCTATCCTTCAATTATTCCTTCCTTTTCCGTATATGTCAGTGTTAGAATGTTTGTGTCGACACTGGGGGGGGGGGGGGCTATTAAAAACATTAATGGTGAAAGGGCCTGAAACGAGTAGTTGCTACTTCATCTAGGAGCTTCAGACATCATGGTAATCTGACCCAGGAAGGAGTTTGAGCTAATAATAATAATAATAATAATAATAATAATAATATACTTCGAACAATAAAAGTAAACAGTATTCTTCTTGAATTCGCGAAGGAAAATAATATGCCAAAACCAAAAGGCTGCGCCTAATTTAGACACCAAATAATTATTTTGACGGTAAGGTACCTACAAAATTTATATAATTTTAGTAAACGACACATTCATGGTCGACAGGCTATGCAGGAACAGGCGAGTGACGACTGCTCGAGGACAGTTTTGTTCCCAAGAAAACTGACATTTCGGAACTATTCTTAAAAATATATATAAACGAACAAATGGCAATTTAAAACAGCAATATTTCCGCCGAACTATTAGTTTTGTCCAAGGTAACCAGTTCAGTTTCACTTCTCAATTAGGCGGTCACCCTTCCATATATTGATCACGCCCAGAACTTCCTAACTTCGGAAGTTTCACGGGACGCGAAATGTCAACACAGTTCATTCATCGGGTGAATATAACGGACAAATCATCTCAACATTTTCCTTGAGTGAGAGCGGCAAATCCCCGAATAAAACCAGTCAGGTTGGCCGATGTCTCTGCACTGGGTTTCAAAACACTGATTTCCGAAGTTTTAGCAACTCGTCCACAGACATGGAGCATGCCTCAGACCACTCTGCCACAGCCACGCTTCGCTGGACAGACCTAATAGTAATAATAATAATAATAATTACTTATTATTGTTATTGAGCCTCCGTGGCTTAGGCGGCAGCACGCCGGCCTCTCACCGCTGGGTCCGTGGTTCAAATCCCGGCCACTCCATGTGAGATCTGTGCTGGACAAAACGGAGGCAGACAGGTTTTTCTCCGGGTACTCCGGTTTTCCCTGTCACAATTTCATTCCAGCAACACTCTCCACTATCATTTCATTTCATCTGTCATTCATTTAATCATTGCCCCAGGGGAGTGCGACAGGCTTCGGCAGCCGGCACAGTTCATATCCTCGCCGCTAGATAGGGGCTTCATTCATTCCATTCCTGACCCGGTCGGAGACTGGAAGCAGGCTGTGGATTTTCATTTCACTTATTATTGTTATTATTATTATTATTATTATTATTATTATTATTATTATTATTATTATTATTGTGTACGGCGTGACGATGAAACAAATTATGATGAAGTCAAACACGCAGTCCCCGAACCAGAGGAATTCGCCAAAAGAAATTAAAAAAAACACGATCCTAATGTGAATAGAACCCGGGACCCATCGGGCAAGTAAATCTAGTAACCCGGGTCTATCGCTCAAATGCCGACCAACTGGGATTTGATTCTGCAATCTTGGGCACAGTGACAACACTGGACCAAATGTATACTTCTGGTGCTTGTACAGTAGTGTTGTCTGTTTTAACTGCTGTGGTTCCAGAAAACCAGATGCTTTTACACCGACAGGTATTTTAAACAAAATTAATTAGTGACGATTAAAATGCCATACTTGGTACTGCAAAAAAACTGTCGACCATATTTTATACTTCCTAAATAAACATAATCCTGTACAAATAATTAAGTGGATATTATAAATGAAACATATTTCGTGGTGTCCTGAAATGGTGGTCCCAGTATTATCAACATTTGCTGAAAGGCACGATTTATTTTTTCTGTTCACTAGAAACAATACGTCAGAATTTGCAGCAATATCATTAAAAGTCACAACCGTTTAACAATGTGTGTATTCAGCATAATTACAACTAACATACTCAGAACGTTATAATGCTGGCACATTTATGAAAATGCCATACCATTATTATGACAGGCCTACGGAAAATGATTGATGTACATTATGTTGGTTTTAATTATGTGTGGTTCATAATGAAGGTAGAAAGTGCCGATAAATAGAGATGAATTCCATAACTTTTTGTATCCTCAATACTTGAAGCGTTGATACAGCGTGTGAAGCCGTACAAGTGGCACGTACTGAACACGTGAGAGAAGCTGTGTTTCCCATTAACACAATAGCAGCAGGCGAACTACAGAGAAAAATCAAGGCTATAACTTCACATTGTTCTAATTTAATGGGCTTGTTGTTTCCCTTTCCATGTGGGTTGCGAGCTCCGAGTGTAAAATTCTTACACCGATAATGACCATCTTTGGTGTGGTCTTTATCCCCAACACACACTCATAATCCAGAAATCATGGGATGGTACCCAACTTATTAAAGTTATTCGATCGTAGACCCTAATAATTACAAACACAGTCAATAATCACAACAATAAGGCTACAGTCAGACTTGCGATTTTGTCGCCGTATCAGAATCGCCTGGTCTTGATTTTTCAGAGAAATCTAATTAGAATTCTCACCGGCCAAGCTAGAGCTGTAGTTGAATTTCTATTTGCGTGATAAGAGAGCATGTTTCGACAAACAGACCAATTTCAGCGCGTGCCAACTTGTGCCAGCAACTTCCGGACCTTCACCCAACTTTGAGCGCTTCCGTATGCAACCTATTCGTATATGACATAATGCATAGCTGCTATTAACTCTATTGTACGAGCAAAGTCGGCGTGACAAAATAGAGCGAAGAGGAATGGTTTGGGGAGTGTCATTACGAGTTGCCTCGCAGAAGCGCAACCACCGTAGTCTACTGTTGGCTCATGTGCTGGCACACTAGTGAAATTCTGATCTAGGGAGGTGTTTGTAAATCGAAATAACCCAATAGATATTCTAAAAGCAGTGTTGACATGTTTCTCTTTGTTTTCATATGGTTACACACCTTTATGATACAACTATCCTCCAGAATGTACTGTTGGCTCATGTGCTGGCACACTAGCCAACCCCTGATCATCTAGAAGTGATTGTGGCTCAAAATAACCCAATAGACATTCTAAAAGCAGTATTGATATGTTCAATACACGCTGTGTAATTGGTTACTAATTTAGTTGGTAAGTTTACTTTTCTTCTGTAGAGAAGTATTTTGTAAACGTTAAGCAGAAAAAGAAAGCTGCAACACACAGGTTTGCTACAGGATTGCTTCCTCAGTAGATCAGTTGTAATATCCGACTTTTGATCCCGATATCGTGGATTTAATCCCAGTCAAGAAAGTTCCATTTTAAAATCCATAGCACTCCCAATTATGTGGTTTTAGCTCACATAACATATCTCTCATCAGTTATCACAATCCGTTGAAATGTCAAAATTAAATTTCAGCCAAGAACATCCATACCTATACACTAGTCCCTATCTTCTTTGTTATATGGCAGTAAAGAATGGAACGTCAAAATTGGTGAATAGATGGCACAAACTGCCATGTATCAGAGTTCATACCTTTTTATTAGTAATAATAATAATAACAATTATTATTATTATTATTATTATTATTATTATTATTAAATCTTATTAATGTATCTTCCTCGAAAATTTATTTTCAGCTCATCACACACCTGCGATACGACTGCATGGCCTAAAAAATAAGATAATCAAAGAAAGAGAATTACACGAAAACAAAACTAGAAACTTCAATTATCAAATCCTCTATAGCAGGTTTTTCTGATTGAGCATTTGGTTCTCCATAAAGTTTCCAATTTTCTTCAGTTTGTTCGCTTGCGTATGACGTGCCACTTTTGCTTCCATATGCGTAACAAACCTTCGGTTGCACAATCAGGTAGGCTAATCGAAGCAATGGGAACTGTAATACAAATTTTCTTCATTGTAATTGAACAATGTCTGCCCTTTTAAGTTAAAAAAAAAACGCAATCTTCAAGGGAACGTTGGTGAGAAAATTAGTTTTATATACCGGTACCTATACATAATGCTCAATTTCTCACGGTCATGCGCACGGAAATAGGACTTTTTCTCTTGTCATATGTTAGTTATATGTGATTTTTTGTTTAAGATGTTATTAGTAGTACAGTTAGTTAGTAATAATAAGCTAAGTTCATATTCAATTTAAACTTGACCATTCACTAACAATCACAGGTATCACACTAATTAAGCAAACCTGCAGGTCAATAACCACCAACAATATCTTAACAAAACTCACATATAACTAATCAATCTTGACAAGTTGCGCAAGTTTATAATAACTGCTGTAACTAAATGTATGTACATATTGTAAAATACCATCACCCACATACTACTGTACAGAGCGAGCCATATGAACCTGAGCAAGAGCAATTTTAATGAGTCAAAAGGGCATAACATTTGAACAAATAATGGGACACATGTGCAACTTTGGGAGGAGATAATACACCATTGGGAGATTGGATACATACATACATACTGAACCCTTGCAAAGAAGCATATGAGACTCAGATTCGGGGCGTAACAGGTCATATTCGTAAGTTGCTGTCAGGGCGCTTCATTAACTTGCAGGGTAACATATAACAAAATAACATGCAGGAAAGAGTGAAGCCAGGGTTAATACAACTGAATTTAATAACAAATCACCATATTTACACATAAACAATTAACAACAAAAACTCCCAACTGACTCCCGCTTAATAAAAATGCCAAAAACTGAGGCGATATCTCTGGAGAGATTAATTACCTGGACCAAGTGTCCTTAAAATAAAAGATACAAAAGTGACCATATAAGTGCGTACGCCGTTCTACATGCACCACGATGTGTACTTTGAATGCGTGATTCGTTATCATTCAGAATGACCCTTCAAACAACGAATCCGCATTTCCTAGAGCTAGACCGACACAAGGGAACACAACTACAATACTTAAGTTAAATCGACACTTCCTAAATCTACTATAAACAAACACAAAATTTCCGTGTGAAATTGGACTTAAATTGCCGTAGCAACATTTACTGCCTAAAAACTTAGGACTTCTCGCACAAATCAACACAAGTACATTAACACGTGACCAATAGAAAAATACTCAAATGACCGCTGTCAAAATTTACAAATACTCTACCACTACACCACACGGGTGTGACAAACAAAATTACATGAAATCGAGTCATCAACAAAGCAATAGGCAAACAGCCAACATTTACGTTAATCACAATATTCTTATCCATACAAGGTACAACAATCCGTTACACACATGGCGAACTCCCCAATTAATTATGGCTTAAAAATTAGCCATCACAATGAACAGGTTTGCTATATGAAAGCTTACAGGGTTCAGTCGGACAAAAGGACTGCCTATCAAAATAAGTCACAGGCAAAACGGGCGGTTTGTGGAACTCTGCATGTCTGTCAACCCACGTGTCAATAACCTCGACCTCCCAGAACATGGGGTCGAACCTCGAAGAAATGTGCCCCAAAGCACAATAATACGTGTGTGTCAGAAAAACAATATGGACAAGAATCAGCAGTCTCCCAAGAGCACTCTGTCTTTCCATCTAAAAAATACAACAGCAGCAAAAATATATAAGGGCGGTAGGACAACTACCCCCTCCTCACGTAGAATCAACACACACTGGATCACACGTATGGGTTGTGACAGACCCTGAAATAAAAGACACAAATAATATCCACATGCTGGCGCCATCGTTCTATGCCGTGACTAGTCACCTGAAAAGGACTCAAGAAAAATCTATCAAAATTAGAACGAAGGTGTTCTATAATTACTTTTAAGTTGGTGCACTCGGCTACCCTAACATGAATAATAACCTGTTCAGCAAAATGTTTTACAATCATTTCCTCCCATTCCTATTTCAAAATATTAACGTTAATAAAGCACCATTTATCGAATGTAACGGGTTCCGCAATTGCAAGGATAAAAATCACGCACGCACGCCGCGTACATTACATATGACTCAAGAAAAAAAATCAAAATATCAACAAACACTTTGGCCACGCGCCAACGGACATTTAAACATATAGTGTCGGTACAAGAAAAACAGCTAAAAACAAGAAAGAAAAACATGACTATTTACAAAGTTCCCCGGCCAAATCTAACTACATAATTGAAATAATCCAATTTTAGTACATCACCGCTTCTGCATGTAGGACTAAGGACATCCTCCTCAACCCATTGCCCTATGGACAATTTAGCACTCCATAGTAGTCGTCTGCGTTGATTTCTTGAAGCTCATCCCAACTTCAAACCACGTGCTGATCATCTTGGTCTCGACTCCTTGGCAGAAAAGTTCAATGTTAAATATTTGCCTATCTATAATCGCTTGCAGGCTACTCAGTTCACCCACAATTGTCCTACTGCGATTAATAGCGAAGACTGGCCCTAATTATATCGCACATACGCACTAGAAAAACACATACAATACACACAATTTATACATAAAATATACATTTCGAGTCCGCGCCACTGGCTCGTTAACAAGTTCAAAATCCTGGCTGCACCAGCAGTCGCTATCTCGTCCGGTATTTCCGTCCCGTCTTGGACTTCGGTTCTGGTAAGCGCTAATTAGGGTGATACGATACTTCCCCCTTAAAGTTGAACTCGTCGTCTTTAAAAGAATGTTACAGTTTATCACGCGCTGGCGTGAAATATTTAGATCACACAATTTAGTAGATTTTAGAACAAAATGTATTATAGCTTTTAAAATTCGATACTGCAAACGCTGCGACTTTAGCTTCCCAGAGCTCATAAAATAAATTAGCTTCACTGATTTTAGAGCGTCAAAATCACACTTCAAACTGGCGTGGAGTATGCCTCTGAAGGCTCCACACAATAAGACTTAGATTGGCGTCAGGGCAGACTATTTATGAGAAACTGACAAGGGCGGCGGAGTGGGGCGGAGTCGGATAAAAACTTCCAGAGTTTTTGTCTCATAAAGATGGGGCTAGTGTCATTCTTCTCCAAATGAATCCAACGTCTCAAATTACTCGAGCGGAGATTAATCCGTTCGGCGGTTCCTTAGATACACACTTCCGCGCGCTTTTTACTACTGACGCCGTCCACCTCGTGGTCACAGCTTGGTCTCTTGCGATTGGCTGATTCAATCGTAAGTTCGTTGAGAGGACCTCGTGATTCTTCCTTTATGTCTCCAATTTTGGTACAGTAGTTGCACAATTTGGCCTTGAACTCGACTAATTCTGGCCGTCCCCAGGAATAGCTACCAACTCAGCTTCTGTTGCAACCATTACGAAATGCTGGCCTCCCTAATATCCAAGTCGACTTCCTTATGTGCTGCCTGGGCCGTAGTAATAATAATAATAAATATGAATACTTATTTATCGAAGATCAATAAGGGTTCAATACATACATACATACATACGAAAAAGTCCGGCAAGGTTAGATCAGGCGATCGGGGGGGGGGGCATTTTTTAAAGATTATTCGGTCACCAAAGAAACTGGCCAATGGGCAGTGGTACTGTAGTAGACATAGATTTAACTGATACGTGTAAAGGATCTGATGATGATCGCTTGACGATCGAAACTGGTCATCCATGTGAATTTATTTATTAATCTCATGTAATCTTTTACAACCGACAGTAGTGGCTACGCTGGCTAAAGCACAGCATTAGGTCATGGGGCCAAGCTCTCTGCTGACTCGGTAGACGCGTGGGTTCGAGCCCCACCGTCGGCCGTCCTTGAAATGGTTTTCCGTGGTTTCCCATTTTCAACACCAGGCAAATGCTGGGACGGTACCTTCTGACAGGCCACGGCCGCTTCCTTCCACATCCTTGCCCAGTTTCATTCACCATCATTCATTTCATCTCTCATTAACTCCTCTCGTGAGGTTGGCGTCAGGAAGGGCATCCGGCCGTAAAAACAATCGCCACAAAGCCTTCCATCGCATCTCATCCCCGACCCCGTAGGAAAACGGGAATAATAAGGGGTAGACATACATACATGTAATCTTTTACAGGTTTAGGGAAACACCCAAAACCAACTGACAGCATTAATTTCGATTATAAGGCAACACTGAAAAATGGCTTCCAACACGATAATAATCTTGAACACAGTTATAAGGACACTGACTGTAACAATACACTCCAATACGTTGTGCTTTACTAGTCAAAGCGCAGTGCCCTCTGTGTCGATACAAAACGGGCGGAGTGACGTCGTTGGACGGTGCTTCAATTTCCTCTGCCCTACTCATTATAAGCACATGGTTCAGTGCCTACGATACGTTCCTTTTGAAACCGGACAGCACAAAGCGCTACATTTTTGTCCCTTTTGTATTGTGAATACAAATATAAATGTATGTGCTGAATATGAAGTAGAAATAGCCTATTTGTTAAGATTTAATTACGTCGATTTCGATGACCGGTGCCTACTTTCAAACGTCGATATTTCACAAAAACAAAATGCAGTACGGATCTGTTAATTACGGCTTCAACAAGTTGAAATACGCTACAGCGTGAGCTGATTTTGTTTTCCTGGAAAGGTATGAAACATACAGATTGTTTTCAACAGCCCAGTGGTGAAAAATAAATATGTTGCATCCCATTTGAGATTTTTTTTCAACAATCAGCAAGTTACGAGAATAAAAACTGTTAGTGCTTTAGCTTACCATGCAACCAGTTTATTCCAGTATAAATTCAATCAGAGTAATGTACATATGAGGGGCTCAGTGGGAGAACTACCCATCCATATAGGAGCACATTTGGAAATACAGTAGGCTACTTAAGTATTTCTTGATCTGTGTACAGCATGAAACTACTAGTGGTATAATGACGATTCTAGTACAAATCATAGTCTTTGTTCCTGCAAATGACGGATCGTGTAACTATGATGATGATGGTGATAATTGGTTATTAATCTTCAGTTGAAGAGAATACAGTGACAAACATTCTGCAGGCTTATTCAAGTCCTCTGCAGCCATGCCACTGAAAGCGCACTTCACATAGGCCTATACACCTTTGTCGTTTGTGATTAGAAATTGAGAGGCCTTTCTTATTTCCACTTTGGTTTCTCCCCCCCCCCCCCCCTCCCCCTCTCTCCTCCCTTCCCCGTGGCACTACAGCCCATAAAGGGCCTAGGCCTACCACGACCACAGTTCGCATTATTAACTTTTTAGTTGTGTGGCATCTCTAAAAACATGTCCTCCACCCATGAACTCTGGAATTATTTCTGCATACGACTCTTCTTTATCAAATCAAGTGTGTAAACCACTTGTGTTTTCCTTATGATATTTTTATTTTAACTTATATATTTTCAGGGGAGGAAAAATAGTATTTTTGTGATTTTGTTTGGAACATCCATCACACACATCGTACAGGATCCGCCCACGTCTGTCATTATGCAGATAATAGCTACTGGAATTCGCTAGAAGATGGTGCTAGGATACTTATTCGGCATAGAACTAACATCAACTGTAGGTTGGGATGGGTAACTTACCGTAGTGTCTTCCACTGAGCAACAGATTTAAGAACCCACTGATGCTACATGACCGGCTCGCAATAAGGGTAGTGGAGATGTTTATTATTATTATTGTTTGATGTAAATTTATTTTAGGAGGTAAGGACATCTTGGTCATCAGTCCCATGTATTTGGGTGTGTGTTGAACTTTACTGATAACCTGTGTTTCTGTGATCAATGTAGTAGTGTGTGTAGCTGTATAGGGAAAGGGTAGGGTAGGTACCCCGGGACTTGAATTAAGGTTCTATCCTGGAATTTCCCTGGAGATAGTGTGGAAAAACCACACTCAAGATAGCCGCGGTCAGTACTGGGATTTGAACCTCCAATCTCCGGACTTGCTGCAGCCTCCCACCGCGGTCATAATGCGCACGGGTATGCCGCGGGCGGGCGGCGGATAACTTTGATTCCGTAACTAGTCACGCAACAACTTGCTAATTGGTGGAGACTACATCGTAGTGCATGGCTAGCGTTATTGGCTGTCATTCTTAGGTCCGGGTTCGATTCTCCCCTCTGCCAAGAAATTTTATTCTGTTCTGCGGGCTTCAACGGGCAACACTAACTCAGCCTCGTGAGGCAAGACTGTGGAGAGATAGGTTCAATTATCCCTCGGCCATTCTCTAGAAGATCGTATCCAAGGTTTCCCATTTCTGTACCAAGCAAACGTCCGTATGGTGATGGAGATGGTATGGAGATGGGTATGCCACTATCTTTCCTCATCCCTTTGCGAAAATCCACCATTTGTCAGTTATGATTCTGTCAGTATCCAACTGTGAGTGTCATTGTGGAAAGGGAATAATGTTGTGTTAAGTAGTAGTCTATTGCTGTTGTAAGTTAAACTTTAGTTGGAAACTATAGTTAATTAATATTCTTACAATGTCGGGGAATAGAAAGGGTCAGATGATTTCGCGAAGAAAACTGGACTTAATTTTCAAGCCAATGCACATTCATAAGTATACAACGTGTCAAATGCTAATAAAATCAAAGACGAAAAAGTAGATAGGAAGCTTTGAAACCTCGGAATCGTATATTTGCTTTCATTGATTATGTCTCATGTCCGAGCACTCACCCCCCTCCTTCCCCCACCCAATGCAATTTTGACTCAGCTCAACCCCTTCCTGAAACAAACCCTAGCTATGCCACTGCACAGGATATTAGACAAATTCTACACAGATACTACAGGCGCAAGCCGGGAGGAATAACATCACTGTATGTTTGCAATACAGTGAGAAATAACAGGAAGAAAGGAGAATGTAGGGTTGTAAGGAATCTTACCTCCCCCGCTGTTTTTAAGGTAGTGTTGTACGCTACTGATATATTACGGCCAGTAATGTTAATAAAACCACCTCACAACATTATGACACCTTGGAGACTTAGACTACTAATACTTCAAAGCACAATAATTTCATATGCGATGAATCAAAGATTGCGAAATAACATTCACTGTATATTTGCAACACAGTGAGAGATAACAGGAAGAACTGAGAACGTAGGGTTTTGAGGTGCCCAGTTTCACATGGAATAGCCCGTAGGGAACAGCAGTCTGCATACGCGGAACCGACTGGTTTGAACGAGCCGGTATGAAGCCTGGACCAATCAACCCGTACGCCTCCAGGCCCGAGGTCCTCAAAGTGGATGGCGCGCCCCCTGGGCGGCTCTGATTGAAATATTTATATTTCATATTCTGTAACAAATATTACTATCATCATATTCATGAACCCATCATAGATGGCCATTCAAGACAAATAAACTCGTACTTTTGCTATCTTATTTCACAAGAACTGACCAGTAGATCCTGCCAAAAGGAATTCTGAGAAAAGATGTAGAGTAACATTACCCACACCGCACCCTTTCACCAGCCACCCAACCACTAATGACAATAAGCCACTTGACAATGTGATCGCCACTTCCTTACAATAATAGATTCTTCTATTTCTGCCATTGGCGACTCCAATTCAGTCAGGCCTTTGCAGTCAGTTCAAAGACAGCGAGTGAACAGGTGAATTCTAGCGCGTGTTCAGTGGAAGTGGTTAGCCCGATTTACAATAAACTGATACAAGTAACGCCCTTACCCATGGATAAGTGGCTTATTGCCAGTGGTTATTATTATTATTATTGTAACTGGTAGTTGCAGTAATTAGACAGAAGCAAATACGGTACTGTAGATCTTGTGATCCATTTTTTGTGCGAAGTAGCTTATGAGAAGTGGTAATTAAGAAAGGAAAGAAGAATATTTCATGTATCAGAAGGGGGACGCGACAGAATAAGTTTCAGAAACCCTGATCTAGGCGATCTGTGTGCCAGAGAAACGAGCAAGGCAACTTACAGGGCTCTGGATGGGAGATAGGGGAGCAAATACAAAAGTTGAATCAACTATGGGGTGGAAGAGTCACGCAGAGGACGTATGGATATTAGGTGATTGGATTAACAAAAAAATAAAAAAATCTCACTAATTTCCAATGTAGCCTACTGTACTTACCAGCAAAAACACTGGCCTATAGCAGATGCACTCAAAAGTGGGAGGAGAGGCTATACTGCTTAAGCAAGCAAAAGCACCTGAGGGAATGAAATCCCTCCCTCTTCCATCAATTGATTAGATCACCTGTGCTCAATATCGTAAACTACTCGATTAAGGTTACGGAAATAAGTAGTAACATAGAACAACGACCAAACGGAGAAGAAGGGACGAAAGCAAGGCTTCATTAGTTCCATATCAAGTACCTCCACGAAATCCCATGAATACTAACAAGAAATTAATGAAGTGATCCAACTTGAACTTATGCAGGGGGAAAGATACAGGACGGTGTGTAGCACATCATTATATCTTACGTGGGAACGTCCCACGCCAAACAGTCTCTAATTAGAAACTCAACATGGTGTGGACGTAAATATCAACCTGTGATTTAGGAACGACACAATTAGGCATAATTTTCTGGAACAATTTTTAACCACACTGCCCGAACAGTAGTGCCTCAGTAACTGATAAACACTAATGAAAATGAAAATCCACAGCCTGCTTCCAGTCTCCGACCGGGTCAGGAATGGAATGAATGAAGCCCCCATCTAGCGGCGAGGATATGCACTGTGCCGGCTGCCGAGGCCTGACGCACTCCTCTGGGGCAATGATTAAATGAATGACAAATGAAATGAAATGATAGTGGAGAGTGTTTCTGGAATGAAATTTTGACAGGGAAAACCGGAGTACCCGGAGAAAAACCTGTCTGCCTCCGTTTTGTCCAGCACAGATCTCACATGGAGTGACGGGGATTTGAACCACGGACCCAGTGGTGAGAGGCCAGCGTGCTGCCGCCTGAGCCACGGAGGCTTGATAAACACTAATGTACAATGAAAAAAAAATCCGCCTGTATGACCTTCAGAAATGCCAATTCTGCCATTCATCCATTACACTCAGCGTATAGGAAAAATTGTCTTTCAATCCCAAATGGCATTATAAAAATATTATTAGCATTGTGTCTTCTCACACAACTGAATATCCTTTCTGCCATAATAGTTAATGGTAGATTAAATTAATGAAATGTACTAAGACACGGGACCAACAGTTTTACGTGTGACTCGAACCTTAGGGTGAGTTTTATTTTGAAAAGGGAGGGGTTTGATGGTGCAGTTGTCAGCTGCTTGTCTCTCACCAAGGCGGACCAGGTTCGAATCCTGGTCAATGAACGTAAGATTTCCGAAGTGTGTGTTGTTGATTCTTTAGGGGCTTTGCGACATCGTGGTCATGTAGCCCCGTATGCCTGGGTGTTTTTAGAAGTTGTCTGATAACCCGTATCAATGTGATGGTTGTACTGCTGTGTGTATTTGTAATCAAGGTAGGATTTGGGTAGAAAGCGACTGTGGTCCTACGTTAGGTACCATTTCGGAATTTTTCTGGAGTTCAAAAGAGAAACCGAAGAAAGCCACTTCCAGTTTGGCTGAGGTAGGAATCGGACTTTCTTCTTCTCAGTTTTGCCTCGCAAGGCTGACAAGGAGAGGTCGCCATGTGGTTTACTTGAAAAGCGTTCAAATTTGGAGGGTTTGCTCTTCATTAAAATTTATTTTGCCCCTGTTCGAGCGTTTTTGCCAATGGGCCTTAGTGTGTTCAAAATTGAACGTTTAAAATCAATCCTCAAACTTTTGTAGTCTTATTCCCGCACACATTCCCGGCTCGTCTCCATGGCGCAGTCGCTAGCGTGTTGGCGTGGGGAATTGATAGGTTTCGAGTTCGAATCAGAACTTGGTCACCACTAGTTTTTTCTTTTACTGATACATATCTTATTGTATATTTTGTTTTCTATTATGTATTTGCTGTGGTCCCTTCGGTTTTGGAGCTGTGTACAATAATTGAACATCATTATTCGTCGTTGAAAAAGCCTCCGTGGCTTAGGCGGCAGCACGCCGGCCTCTCACCGCTGAGTCCGTGGTTCAAATCCCGGCCACTCTATGTGAGATCTGTGCTGGACAAAACGGAGGCAGACAGGTTTTTCTCCGGGTACTCCGGTTTTTCCTGTCAAAATTTCATTCCAGCAACACTCTCCACTATCATTTCATTTGTCATTCATTTAATCCTTGCCCAAGAGGAGTGCGTCAGGCCTCGGCAGCCGGCACAGTTCATATCCTCGCCGCTAGATGGGGGCTTCATTCATTCCATTCCTGACCCGGTCGGAGACTGGAAGCAGGCTGTGGATTTTCATTCATTCGTCGTTGACGCTTGAACGTGTTGTAAGTTTTATTCGTTCGAGTTTAAATGCAGCGTGGCCGGCGACGCTACGTTTATTCGCTCTGCGCAAAGTCTAATACGGAAACGCAAGAGCCCTTCCCTCTGTTCCACTCTGCTCCACCATCAAGCTAAATTTCCGTATGTAAATAATAACGTAAATTTTCATTTATTAATATTGTAAATAGAAAAAGCAACAACAAATAATAAAATACTTGATGTAATCTGCCAACTTAAATATTGTACCACAAACATAAAATAAAATAAAAAATGTCAAAGAAAGATAAAGAAAATAATTTAAAAAGATCAAGGTACGTTTCGCTCATGATAACTTCCATTTCCAACGCCAACACGCTAGCGACTACGCCACGGAGACGAGCCGGGGACGTGTGAGTGAATAGCACTACAAAAGTTTGAGGATTGATTTTAAACGTTCAATTTTGAGCACACTAAGGCCCATTGGCAAAAACGCTCAAACAGGGGTAAAATATTTCTTTTTGAAGAGCAAACCCACCAAATTTGAACACTTTTCCAGTAAACCACATGGCGACCTCTCCTTGTGAGTGTATCCGGTTCCAGCCCACAGACGAGAATTAAATTTATTTGCAGAGCCGGGAATCGAACCCGGGCCTTTGCGGTGACAGCCAAGAATACTAACCACTACGCAACGAGGCGGACGATTTTCGAAGTGAAATATCACGTCCTGTGGTTCGGATTCCACCTTCAAATGGAGGTCCCGTGGCTCATGATTGCGAGATTTAACGATCACGTTAAACTACAAGCTTCCTTCCTTCCTTCATTTCGAAAACTGACCGGCATTGGATCGGTGGCCGCCTTGATGAGAGCAAGCTATACCATTTAAATACCAAGCCCGAGTCCCGCGCCTCACTAGGAATACTAAATAACGACTTACCTGTTGCCATGTTAGGTAGGGGAACTCTCGGGCGAGTATCGCTGCGACAATCAGATGAACGAGTGGTAAGATGATACCGAATACTGCAGCCACCCAAGTCTTGAGCGGCATCATGGCGTAGGCAAGGAACACAACGAAGACGACCTGCCATACGCCCTCAGCAATCACACGTCGAGTTTCCACACGCAACCCAGACGAAGGTTCGTCGCTCGCCACGGGTCCCAATGGTAACGCCACGGCACAGAACGTGGAGCAAAAGAAGAGAATCGCATAGCACACCCATAGCAGATAGGCATCCTGCATGAGACGAGTGTTGAGGAATGCTAGCAGTAGGGCGAAAAGCAGGCAATGCAGACAGTGGTAGATGTTCTGTGCAGTTGGCGCCTGAGCGTAGCAAAGGCTGAGATTAGCCAACACACCAGTTAGCACGACGAACAGCGCTACAACACTCGCCACCGACGAGTGTTGCAGTTTGAATATGTAGCGCTGATATAAGGACTCAAGCTCGTCGTTCTCGAAGCGATGCCTGTTCAGAAGGCGCGACAACGCTAGTTTGCGGTGCGAGTTCATGGCCTTCACACTATGATCCATGTTTCCTGCACTGCTTGACACGTCCAGGTGGAATCGTTGGATTTTCACAATTCCACCATGTTGATCTGAAACAGAGACAAAAAATCATACCCGATTAGGTATTTATCAAAACGAAACATAATTAAGCAACGGCTCCTCAATATAACTTCTCAGTAAGCAACAAATCAACATTGGCATTGTTTTCAAAGCAAACAACAACGTGCATAATGGGTTTCCATAGCTAATGAAAAATTTCCTGGAATACATCGGAAACACAAATTACACTGGGCAGGAGTAAAAATAACGTCCGCTTTAATGACAAGGAAATGCGGAGCCGACGCGACGTGCAGATATCGATTACAAGATATTTCCGAGAAAGGAACTACGGATGACGCGGAAGAAGCCTTATCTGAAGTAGAAAATGGGATCAAATGCGCTTTACTCTGTTGCGACACTTGCCGACAAAACATATGGGTGTATCATTTGTATAGCTACGAAACGTAGGCCTACATGTACAGTTGCGACCTTATAAAATGTGCTGCTGAGTTGAGAGCAGTAGTTCACGTCAAGTACAGCACTAACAAAAATTCTTTCTCGTAATATGTTACCTCAAACAAGGTGTCGAGAAGGCTGTAATTACGAGGGCCCAGATATTTTGAAAATGCATATGCGCATAGGTAAATGCATATTTTGAAAGTTATTATCCTTATTTCATATTCTAAACATAACAGCATATGTGCTTGAAATTAAGGATAATTTATATAACCTCTATCAAATTTGTTTATTTTACTGTGTTTTAGACGTCCCATTCCTGTTGCTATTGTCAAGATGTGAATCCAATCACTGTTATTTTAACTTTCAAAAGCCATTGCGAGTTTAGAATCTTATGGTACACTCCTTTGCGTTTCACTTGGGCTCTTTCAGAAAGCAACATATTAATTGAATTTCGCTCCAGGCAAAATTGGAGAGAAGATTGAACTTAAGTTAGAAAAGGAGTTATATTCGAACCCAGGACTTAAGAAGATTTAGTAAATTAGTCTGTTCTTGAATGGAGTTAAGGTATCTTTGCACCAAAGGAATGTTCCCAACCTTCAACTCCAGTGTATGAATACAGTATTTTGAACCACATCAGTTGATATAGCAAGATCCATTCAGTCTACAAACTCATTTTTGACGAACAATAGACGTAGTTTGTTTACTGAAAACATTGAAAGACTTCAAGTAACATATTGAAATGCCAATTTCTGCAGTGAATGATGCATGTACAGATAATCAATCATACAATGTCGCATCTCTTGAGGCATGCAAAATGCCAAGTGTCACTTCGGCTGCTGTCGGCTGGGTCCAGTTCAGTGGATATGTACTGCAAAATGGTCAGTCCGTAATTCGCACCTCTCTCTCGCTATTGGCCAGCCCCTCGCCCCGCTTCAACACGCACCGTGTCGTGGTAAGACATGATACTGTCACAATTACAATGTGTTGCACTGTAGCGTAGTAGGTTAGCTGTCAGATTGTAAAGTCGTTCATAGCCGAGCAACCACAGTTCGAGCCACGTCGTGAAGATTATTTTTGTGAAGTAACACACCATGATGATGTCATGCTACGAACACAACCGCGTTTGGCCGAGCTAACGTTGATGATAATGCGTCATTACTAGGGCTCGGATTTTTAGGGGCTAAAAACCAGGAAAATATTTATTTTTTGTGTATTAAATATACCTGAAATATGTGACCAAAAAGTAAACATATTTAATTATAATTTAGTATATTAATGACAATACAAACAATATGCAGTAATCACGAATGCAATTTATGCTATGCCTCACTGACTGCTGAAGAATTACAATACACAACGAGATACATCTTCAGGTTGTCCATTACAAATGACCAATAATTATCGCGACACACTTCTTCTGAAGGTGTGAAACTGCGGCAATATATTTCTTGCCCTCGAGGTGTGGTGTAACTTGAGATCGCTGTTCAGCATTGATTGCTTTCCCACAGGGTTGGCAGAATAGAACGCCACAATGAGAATTAAAATTGTCCTTAAATTCTGCAACATACTGCTGCAGACGATAACTTGTAGTTGCTTTTACTTTAGGCATCGTAGAACTGCCTTGCACTTCACAGTGCCAGAAATGAACTGCATGTGAGTGACACTGGTTCCAGGCAGCTCTAGCACGTGGTAAAATATGACTATGGACAAGGAAATCCCCGGCTCCAACAGTGAGTGGGACGGGGCGACAAGGTAAGAAAAACACAGCTGCAAGCTGACATACGCTCTGCATGAAGATTGGATAGCTCACAGGTTCATCCCCGTTGAAGTAACACAGAACAAAAATGCAATAAACTGAAAGACTTTAAAAATGTAAATATTATGTCTTTTTATGTGCTAATAAGTGAAAAGCAGGATTTTTTGTATTTATAGGCAAAATGTTTAAAATATGTATTTACATAAAACAATATTTATTTACCTAAAAATCCGAGCCCTAGTCATTACATTCTGCCATGGCTCACTATACACAAGCATCCAGAGAGCACTTTCTGGCTCTCGACGAACACGGCACGAACACGGCACCAACACGGCAATTACAGTGTGCGTGACGCAGCAATCCGATCTGGTGTTCCGAGATCTGCTCTAAGATGGATAAGCAGGGGCGGGTGTCAGGGAGGATTGGTCGTCTACCGGGCACTGGTTTACAGCGGGTTTCTACTGTAGCAGAAGACCCACCATTTAGTTACAACTTCACAGGAAAATCCGTTCTTAAACTCGGTATATCTCATACAGACGACAAATTTTCCTGGATGTCCATACACGGCCCGTAAACGATTACAAGAAGCAGGAATTGCTTGCAGAAAAACTGCAAAATCAAAAATGTCTATGCGACCAACAGATAGTCGACCGGTGTGCCTTTGCCGAGCTGGAATTAAATCGTAATTGGGATCAGGTCATCGTCTCTGACGAGACATGTTTCAGTTCGGCAGAGGTCAGACCGGTTCGAGTTTACTGGCCACGTGGAACCCGATACGAGAAACGGTATGTGGCTGAGCGCACACGTAGTTGCCAAATATCTGTGTCGCGCTGGGTGTGTATGTCGTCTGATAGGGCTGGAGTGTTTCATCGGATAGATGGACATCTCACATCGGACCAATATTTGCACATCTTGCAGAATATTATGATGCCGAGTGCGAGAGAGCGCTATCCACATGCAGTACTTCAGTTCGTGCAAGACAACTCTCCAATCCACATGAGCAGCAGTGTTCAAGGCTGGTTTTCTGAGCAGAACTCCATTGAACTGCTTAACTGGGTCCCTCGAACTCCAGTGAACCCCATTGAGCATGTGTGGGCAAAGTGGAAACGCCATACCAGGGAAAACTGGCTTCACGTTCCCCCTCGTTCGCAGGATGCATTGTGGGAAATTATGTTGGAAGCATGGGAGGAGATTGCCCTTGATGAACAGTACTTCAGATATCTAGTTCAGCCAATGCCACGTCGGCTACATCAAGTTGTCGAAGCCGGTGGATACTGGACGAGATATTGAAGAAACGTCTACACCAGTCCTTTTTAGGACAACAATAAGCATATCCATTAAGCATGATTTCCCTTTTCCAGTATCGTGTGGTTCCACAAAGGTATAACAGAGGCCATCAAAACAAAAATAATTGCTGAGACCAATATTTGAACCACGGTGGTCGAAGTTACCAATTACACACCTTTCCTCTACGCTAACACAGCTACTCTTTTAAACGCTTCTCATCCATCGTCACTTGGGACGTGTCCCTCACTTCACGAAATTATTTACGAATTTGGGCGGTTTCTCATTAATTGCATATCATTCTTCTCCGTTATTCTGATATCTGCACAGTGTCACTGTGTACTGATAATTGCATTTTGTCACGAACATGTCGTTGAACAAAGATGGAAGTGCATGAATTGTGTTGTAACTATACAGCCACGTCCAAGCACGATGATACCCGAACAGGACTTGGATATTTTTCATGATTGTCTATCTGTACAGGCGAGTCTGAAGAAGGTGGCCTATATAAGTGCATGTTGTTAGTTTTATGTATACATTCCCACTTTATCGTGCATATTTGCATGAACATTTTAAGTGTTTTAGTGCATAATGATCCGGGCATAAGTAATTACAAATAGGTAAATTTTATTCGGCAAAGAATTTTGTGACAGACTTGGAACGTCTGCTCTCAACTCAGCCGCTTATTAATTAAGCTCGCAATTGTAGAAGCGCAGTTTGTTAATTCAATGGGTTTAACGTGCTAGTATACCTACTGAAACAGGACTCTCGCATTCAAGGACGCTCAAATGACAACCTCTTCTAACCAGGATTCGATCTCCCAAACTTGAACGCAATACATGTTAGCCTTACCGACTACGCCACTGAGTAGGCAGATGAGCTATTAGAATCACACAGTTCATCCACAGCATTCGAATTCTGGATAATTTTTGGAAAAATAGAAGTTAAGTGTGAAAAAGTTACCCGTTGCTTGCCAGCGTTCGACGTAATTTTGCTTCTCTTCAGATAATAAAAGAACACGATGCCCAATTCACACGGCAATTTGCTGTCAATGGTTGAGAACAGTTACTTCGATACTAGTACTTACATGCAAAATTTCGACAAAATTCATGGCCCGAAGGATTTAATACTTCCCTCATTAGCAAAAATGTATGATCGCGATACTGTGTGTATATAATCTGACAACCTGTATTATTGTAGTGTGCATACATGTAATTAAGGATTCAGAAGGAGACTGGTTTGATGCAAGTTAGATACAATTACAGAATTTGTCTGAGGGTAACAGAGGGAAATCACGCAAAACCAATTACTGATTGGCTGAAGTGAGATTCGAACCAACCCCTTCATAAACTGTCTACTACAAGGCTGGCCATCAGACCTCAGTAAGCAAAGAAGTGTTAGTCGCTCGCGCTTGTCAAAGCGATATCTTGATGATCGTAATTCAGGCCAGGATTCTCAGTCACACAGACTATTACCCGTCTGACGAGTGTTTGTCACTCTTAAGAGAGTGCGTTGTCAACTCTTGACATCTATAGGCAAGTCAGAGCCAGTGTGGGGCAAGAGTGAAGGCATGCACACTCGGCATCAAGTGTTATCGACACTAGGTGTTTGCGTGTTATTCTGTAACTGGTGCTAATATATAATACGAGTATAATACTAATAATATTGTAATAATACATTAATCTTCAGTTAAGCGCATGAATCCCCAATACTAAACAGTGGAGACTGTACCAATATCTACGGGAAAACAGATTGCATCACACTACTGACAACTCGTAGTTCATACGTTTAATGCCGGCAAGGATTTGTCAGACGTGTAACACTACTATACACTGCAGGTCATTGAACTAGTTTGCTTATCCCATCAAACACAGTGTTCCAAAATTTAATATCTAAACTGAGAAAGGCAATACGAGTAGCAAACTCCATTGATGAACACACGAGTGCTAGCACTAGGCATCGTGAGTGTATGGCACACCATCACACACCTCTTCCACCAGGGTGGTGTCCTTAGATTAAGTAGTAAACGGCGTCGACTGTTCATCATCCCTACACATTCGAGTAGTCTACCGGGTCGTAGAGAAAATGAGATACTCGTCAATCGACAAGAGAGCGGCGCCAATCGCAAATCGTTCAGGCGAATTCGAGTCCACAGGAAAAATGAGATTGTTAATTGACGCAACAGCAGATTCGACTGCACATCGTTCTCGGAACAGAGAGAGTCCAATTTCGCCAATCAGCTCAAGAGCGTGGACATCGTGGTCATTCAGCCCGTGTACTTGGGTGTGCATCCAATTTTGTCCTAACAAGGTTTGTTACTGTGATAGCTGTATTAGTGTATGTATTTGTAATTGAAGTGAGGATTGGGAAGGAGGCAGTCGTGGCCTTAAGTTAGGAACCATGTCGGCATTTGCCTGGAGTAGAAGTGGGAAACCACGGAAACCACTTCAAGGATGACTGAGGTGGGAATCAAACTCCCCTATGCTCAGTTTTGCCTCAAGAGGCTGAGTGAATCACGTTCCATCCCAGACTGTATTGTTGCTTTCTTGCTGTGTTCTTGCTAATGAGCGTTCCTTTCTAAACAGTACATGACGTAAAGGAAGGGAGGAGGAAGCTTGCAGTTTTACGTGACCGTTAATCATCCATTTTACGCGTATCCGAACCACAGAACATGGCATTTCACTACATGACATATAGTCCAGTGAAATTAGTTTTAACCTGGACAAAATTAATAACAAGCTGAAAATTGGTGGAAACGTTAAGAACAATGTCCTAAACGAAATCCTAAAAAATCCGAGCTGGGAAAAAGCCGCCGTCTTGAAAGAACAGCCACCATCTTGGATGTATCCGTTTTTGGCCATATCTTTCAAACAAGTGGTCCTAGCGAGGTCAGACTGGTGTCAAATTGACCGGATTTTACTGCCAAAGTCTCAGGAACATTAATAAACTATGTTAGACGCGTTCTTACAGCTGATTTGTTCATTAAATTCCTATTAACATTGAGTGTTTAAAGTTCGAATTTGACCGTTTCTGTCACAATAGCTAAAACTTGCCAATGAAAATAATGTATTTAAACTTAAAATGATAAATCATATTCTTGAAATTGTGCGTATCACATCTAAAATGCCTAAATTATTGTCAGTATTAAAAACAGAGACACTATGAGAGATGTAAGCTTAGCGGCTTCCGTCGTTTGGTGGTTCCAAGAGATATGTAAAAAAAAAGTGAGAATGTTATCTTTTGGGCAGGTAATGTCTGGCTCTTTCTGGTTCGGGAGTGGCTAAGCTCACGTCTTCCATTACGACGAAAGATGTTCCTGATTTTAGGGGTTACTGGCACGGTGCCACCGGCATGAGCTCTCGAGATGGTAAGTCGATATCTTCCGATGACGGAGGTACAGGAACGCTTGCGTTCACGCTCTTTCCTGGTGTGACGCACTGAATTCCACCCATGGCGTGAAAAGTCCCGTGTCCGTCAAGCGTATGCACATTGTGGTCCGCATTGTCGAAAACGAACTGCACATAGGCGTCGTCTACGACCGGAGGTGCATTTTTAGCCAGCAAATTCTCGAAGTTGAACGTTTCTTTGTACGTAGCACATACTCCACATCCCGATAATACGTCAAGAAGAAGCTTCGAGCCAAACCTCCTGTGAAGATGGACTCCGAGACCAAGCTGCAATGGCGAGACGAACGATCTTGGTCGGGCGGTTGCAATAATTGAATGAGCGATGATGATTGCCTTTCTTTTCGTAATTATATCGTCGAATGGTTTTCTGGTCTTTAAAAAAGTCCGTATCATTGTTTGTCAAGTCTCGGGTACCACATCTTTTCGTCCAGAAGCAATATCTTCAGAAGAAGGATACACAGAGCAGTCGTAAACACGGGATCGAATGTCCTGTCTAATGATGTTGGCTGCAGTCTCAACGATTCTCGTCCTTTCCTCCTCGGGATTGCACTTTCTGGAACTGTACCAATTAGCCGTCAAAATCTTGTTTGCTGTTCCTAGGAAACAAAGAATGTTAGACTTTCCAACTCGTTCCGCTATGACAATTTGTTCTCCGTAATGATATTGCAGTTTCCTTTTCAGATTTTTCTCGCTATAGAGCATTTCTTTTGGGGAAGAAGTCTTCATAAATTCGATCAACTCGGCAAAGGTGTATTGACACTCGTCGTTACTCTATATACACACATCAAAAAAAGTTTTGCATCACCTCGGTTCCCAGATCTCCGGCATATAGACGTTGACTGTGTATATTGTATCAAAGATACAGTCCCTTTGACTGTTCATAGATGTCACTAAAACTGCTCAAAGATGTAAACAACCATGCATGAGCAGGGCCTATTAGACGGAGGGGGTACGACAGCCGATCAGTTCCAGTCATTCCACCAGGACGAAGGTACGCTGCTCATGTTGTCTGTAGTTCTACCATGCCTAGAAGGTCAATACCGCAGTTCGATCGCGTCCGCATTGTTACTTTGTGTCAAGAAGGGCTCTCAACAAGGGAAGTTTCCAGGCGTCTCAGAGTGAACCAAAGCGATGTTGTTCGGACATGGAGGAGGTACAGAGATACAGGAACTGTCGATGACAGGCCTCGCTCAGGCCGCCCAAGGGCTACTACTGTAGTGGATGACCGCTACTTACGGATTGCCGCTCGGAGGAACCCTGACAGCAATGCCACCATGTTGAATAATGCGTTTCGTTCAGCCACAGGACGTCGTGTTTCAACTCAAACTGTGCGCAATAGGCTGCATGATGCGCAACTTCACTCCCGACGTCCATGGCGAGGTCCAGCTTTGCAACCCCGACACCATGCAGCGCGGTACAGATGGGCCCAACAACATGCTGAATGGACCCCACAGAATTGGCATCACGTTCTCTTCACCGATGAGTGTCGCATATGCCTTCAACCAGACAATCGTCGGAGACGTGTTTGGAGGCACCCTGGTCAGGCTGAACGTCTTAGACACACTGTCCAGCGAGTGCAGCAAGGTGGTGGTTCCCTGATGTTTTGGGGTGGCATTATGTGGGGCCGACGTACGCCACTGGTGGTCATGGAAGGCTCCGAAACGGCTTTACGATACCTGAATGACATCCTCCGACCCATAGTGCACCCATATCGGCAGAATATTGGAGAGGCATTTGTCTTCATGGACGACAATTCTCGACCTCATCGTGCACATCTTGTGAATGCGTTCCTTCAAGATAACGACATCGCTCGACTACAGTGGCCAGCATGTTCGCCAGACATGAACCCTATCGAACATGCCTGGGATATGTTGAAAAGGGCTGTTTATGGACGTCTTGACCCACCAACCACTCTGAGAGATTTACGCCGAATTGTCGTTGAGGAGTGGGACAATTTGGACCAACAGTGTCTTGATGAACTTGTGGATAGTATGCCACGACGAATACAGGCATGCATCAATGCAAGAGGACGTGCTACTGGGTATTAGAGGTAGTGGTGTGTACTGCAATCTGGACCACAAATGCTGAAAGTCTAGCTGTATGATGGTACAACATGCAATGTGTGGGTCTCATGAGCAATAAAACGAGCTGAAATGTTGTTTGTGTTGATCTCTATTCCCTTTGTATTTAAAGGTTCCGGAACTCTTGGAACCGAGGTGATGTAAAACTTTTTTTGATGTGTGTATATTCACACAGTTTCTCAAAAGCTATAAGCTTGCTGGGCCTCGGGGCGGCCGGCATTTCCGCAAGAAAGTCCAAATGTTTGCGGAAAGTGACCTGGGCGGTCAAAATACGCGTAGCACTTACGATGATAACGAGCTTCCGCTGCCACTAGGTCGACCTCCGTGTTCAATCTCAACAATACTTTTTCTGCCCAAGCGTAAGAGCGTCCAGAAGCCATAGAGCGCACAGTATTTATAACGTGGACCATCGTAACTACGCTGTAAGGTTCTTGTCGATCTGGGTGTTTATTATTGTCATCACAGCTGATCTCGCATTCGCAAAACATGCACTGGCGTTTAAAATCAAAACCGTCAAACGAAGAACGAGCCTTTCTTTCAACTCGTTCCTCTTGCGTATCATTCGACAGCGTAGGAACACGGCGAGTATATTCTTTCCTACAGTTGACGTGCACTGTAACACTGTTCGAGTCACCGATTAGAGCGACAATGCCGTCATTGCGAGCTTCACTATACCGACGAATGGTGTCAATCCCTCTTTTTACCCTAACCTGCTCACCACCGTTTTCCCCTCGACACAAAATACATACACTGCCCATTTCGAAGAAATAACCGCCACTTCAACCATTAACTTGCAATATTTGAACAGCAACACCCACAGCAATAGGATAGGTGAAGTAAAAATTCCATGCGAACACCACACTTAACACGCACAACACACATCTGCTATCATAGTTTTTCCATAAAACTTCCAACACTTTCCCAATCCGTGTTTTTGCCTTCAACCAAGTAATGGATTATCACTACAGACCACTCAAATTATCATTTAGAACACACACAACATTCATAAAACACGTCGTTATTTTCGGTTTCAACGCCACGAATGGACAAACAACACAGCCGCATTCAAACTCGCCGTACAGAACACGTCAACAATGCCCGCCGCCTTCTCATAAACGTATACAGAGACCAGCGGTACCAACCTCCCTTCGCACCGTGGTATATAAGCACTTTATTCCACTTTAACACTAAAACCACAAATACAAACAAAAACAAGACTTGAAATGTTGTGTTACTATTAGTTTTGAATTATAAAACGTTGCAACCCAACATTTATTTCCGTTTAATACAGGCCATAGACAAGTTATTCTTTGTCTATGCTCAACTTCTCAGTGGTATAGTTTTTGCATTGCTTTTTATTCAGACAAGTAATCTTAGCGTGTATTTTTTCCCTCCATTCTTAGCGTAACCAAACATTGTAGCGAAACCTGACAAAACGTAAAATACTGTTACGTGCCACCCCCTAGTGGCACCTTTGTTAACTGGATTACGGTGGGGGTACAAAGCACAACACCAATTACTTTTTAAAGAAATAATTAACTTTATTGTGGCCAGAAAATTACACTAATCAGCAAATACAAGCAATTAGGAGCCTTACTCCAGTTTCCTCAAGTCTCTTCCTTGAGCGCTCTTGGCCCTTCCACTTGTCAACAGATCACAGAAGTTAATCCGTCCTAATGAGTACGGTGGCCTTGACAGAAACTACCTGCTCCTCTCCATTATGTTCACCGACCACAATTACTTACGATCACTTGCTGCAGGCTATTTCGCTGTCCACAAGCTGGAGAAACAATGTCACTGGATTTCGTAACTCGCACAGCACTTCGTCACCACACTTCTGTCGCACAAGATAATCGCTCGCACTAGCTCGTAAAACACAACCACAACTGCTAGACAGGTCGCACTTATATAGCAGGCAGGTGACTCAATAAATGCTTCTAGATCCATCCAGGGTTCACGGCCTCTCGAGGTTTCCATCGCTGGTCCAGTCACGAATATTCTGGACTATCCCTTTGTCTTAGTAGCCCTGTTGCACAAGGCGCGCGCAATACAGGAGGCAGGACACAGCCCAGCCCTGGGGCAGTTGTGACTCATGCCGCGAGTGATGACACAAACTCACAGCCGTAACACCACCCCCTTCCTAAAAAGGCTGATCGTCCCGATCAATCATTGGTCCGTCTGTGTCCCTCCGTAGGCTGCCAGGCGATCTCGATGCACGATCTTCATCTTCGCCCTCGGGCTCCGCTGGATCCTGTAGACGAAATCGTTGATCCGTTTCACGACTCGGTACGGGCCCTCCCAGGACTTCTGCAGTTTGGGTGACAGGCCTTTCTTCCGTAATGGGTTGAAGAGCCAGACCAGGCCGTCCTCGTGGAATCCGCCGGCATCCGTCTGCTGGTCGTATCGGGTCTTCATTCGGTCGGTCTCGATCCGTAGTTTCCTCCTCGAGAACGCGTGTACGTCCTCCAGTTGGTCGACCAGTTCTTGACAATACTGGCTTACCGGGATCGGATCATTCCCAGGTCGGCCGAAGGCAAGATCGACAGGTAGACGTAGCTCCCTCCCAAACATGGCCCGGGCTGGTGTGCACCCGGTGGCTTCATGCACGGCGGCGCGCTAGGCCAGGAGAAATAGTGGAAGATGTTTGTCCCAATCCCTCTGGTGCTCGCTGACGACTATTCGGAGATGGTTCTCGATGGTGCGATTGAATCGCTCTACCATCCCGTCGGACTGAGGGTGTAGCGGCGTTGTCCTTGTCTTCCGGATTCCCAGCGGCTGGCATAGGTTCTGGAACACCTGCGACTCGAAGTTCCTCCCTTGGTCGGAGTGCAGCTCCAGGGGTACTCCGTACCGGCTGACGAATTCCTTCACCAGGGTCTCTGCAATCGTCGCGGCTTCTTGGTTAGGGAGCGCATACGCCTCCGGCCATTTGGTAAAGTAGTCGCTGACCACTAATATGTAGCGGTTCCCTGCCTCGCTTAACGGGAGTGGCCCAGCAACATCGATGGCCACTCTCTCCATGGGGCCGCCCACGTTGTAGGTCTTCAGTGGACCCCGTCGTCTTCGTCCTGGGCCCTTGCTGGCTGCGCAATCGTGGCACCTCACGCAGTGGTTCTCCACGTCTGTTCGGCATCCGATCCAGTAGAACCGCTCTCTCAGCTTCTCCAGGGTCTTCTTTATCCCAAGGTGTCCACCAGATGATCCTCCATGAACTTCCTTCAGGACTTCCTCCGTCATAGCCTTTGGAACGACGACTTGTTCCCGAGATGTCTTCCCGTCGGTGCTCTCCCAGGCGCGGCAGATGAGGTCATCCCTTACAATCAGCGAGTCCCACTGTGCCCAGTAGGACTTAAACTTTGGGCTGCAGTCACTCACAATGTTCCACCCGGGTCTGGGGACACAGGCCCTCTTCCATTCGGCTATCAGTCCCAGGTCATCATCTTCTGCTTGTGCCCGCGTGAAAGATTCGCGGCTCCAGTTCCCCTGAAGTTCCACAGTAGTCCGTCGGCACTGTATCCCGGTGTTCTCCTCCCTTCGGGCACAGAAGGCAGTCTTCGGGGCACGGTCTTCGTGACAGGGCGTCGGCGTTAGAATGCAGTTGGCCTTTCCTGTGCTGAATCTCGAAGTTGTACTGTTGAAGCCTCTCTAACCACCGCGCGAGTTGACCCTCGGGCTGCTTGAAGTTCAGGAGCCACCGCAGAGATGCATGGTCGGTCCTGATGAGAAATTCTTGCCCGTACAGGTACTTGTGGAAGTGTTCAATGGTCTTCACGATGGCGAGCAGCTCCTTCCTGGTGACGCAGTAGTTCCTTTCTGGCTTTGACAAGGCCTTGCTGAAGTAGGCCACTACTCTCTCCTCGCTGTCCACTACTTGCGACAGGATTCCCCCTATGCCAAAGTCGCTGGCGTCGGTATCGACGATGAACCTTGTTCCAGGTCTGGGGTAGGCCAGAATAGGCGCGGTGCACAGAGCCTGCTTGAGTTGTTCGAAGGCACTGTGGCATTCTGCTGTCCACGGGAAGAGTTGGTCCTTCTCAGTCAGTCGATGCAGTGGTTTGGCGATGTCGGCGAATCCTCTCACGAAGCGACGGTAATAAGTGCAGAGTCCCAGGAAGCTTCGTAGTTGGGACTTTTCCTTCGGAACTGGCCACTCCCTCACAGCTGCGGTCTTCTCTGGGTCGGTGCGCACCCCTTCCTCGGAGACGATATGCCCAAGGTACTGGACCCGCTTCTGGAAGAGCTGACACTTCTTGGGGCTCAACTTCAGCTGGGCAGCCCGTAGCTTCAACAAGATCTCCTTCAGGTTGCTGTAGTGCTCCTCGAAGCTCCCCCCCAGAACGATGATGTCGTCTAGGTAGACCAGGCAGGTCTTCCAGTGTAGTCCCCTCAGAATGGACTCCATTAGCCTTTCGAAGGTCGCAGGGGCGTTGCACAGACCGAATGGCATGACGGTGAACTGCCAGAGCCCGCTGCCCACAGAGAACGCCGTTTTATCGCGGTCCTTCGGGTGGACCTCCACCTGCCAGTAGCCACTCTTCAAATCCAAGGTGGAGAACCATCTTGACCCTGATATGGTGTCCAGCGTGTCTTCGATCCGGGGTAGAGGGTAGCTGTCCTTCTTCGTGACGTCGTTCACCCACCTGTAGTCCACGCAGAACCTGGTGGAACCGTCCTTCTTCTTCACAAGCACGACCGGAGAACTCCAAGGACTATATGATGGCTCGATCACCCCTTGCTCCTTCATCTCTTCTACCATCCGGTCGACTTCGGCTTGCTTGGCGAGCGGGCCACGTCGGAATGGTGCCCTAATCGGTGCGCTGTCCCCAACGTCGATTCTGTGCTGGACCAAGCTTGTCCTGCCGAAGTCTTTGCTCCCCACGGAGAAGACATCCTGGAATTCGCGTAGCAGGTCCTGAAGTTGGCGTGATTGCTCTTCGTCTAAATGGTCCTGGGATCCTTGGTACAGCTTCTGTAGTTCTTCTGGCAGGGCGCGTCTTCTTCGGTTGTCCGTCTGCAGGTGTCCGTCCGTCGTATCTGTGATGCGGCGAATCCAGGTAACGGGCTCGCAGACTCCTAGGTTGGTGTCCCGGTGAACCGTAATGTCGTAGTCGTTCAGGTTGGACAGGCGGACGTACGGCCGAGACGTCGTGTTGATGAGAGTCTTGGCAACTAGCAATCCTTTTGTCTGGATGTCCTCATATTTTGGCTCGATGACAGCCGCCACTCCCTCAGCAGTTCCGTCGACAATTACGGCAGCGCTGACCTCCGTCCTGGCGGGAACGATGACGTCTTCTCTCAGCCTTACTCGTCGTGCGGTGATGGACTCGTGCGCAGGTTGCAAAGCAAGTTCCTCACCTCCGAAGTGCAGAGTGTTGGTACTCAGATCCAAGATAATGTTGTTCTGGTCCAGGAAGTCCAGTCCAATGATCACTTCATTTGATACGTCGGCCACAAGCACTGGATGCTTTATCGCCCGTCGACCAATGACGAACTCCAGTGATGCTTCGCCATGTACCGGTGCGGTCTCTCCGGTCGCGGTTATTAGCTGGAGGTTCCTTTGTGTGGGTTGAACTCTCCACTTCGGGATCACGGTGGGGCTGACGATGGTCCTCGATGCTCCCGTGTCGATTAGCATGGGCCGGCTCTCTCCGTTGACGACTCCGTCGACCATCAGGCTGCTATTGTCCCTCCGTAACTGCGTCACACGAACTTGGACTGCCGGGACTTGATGACTGCCACAAGCCAACCTTTGTCCCCCTAGGCTGGCTGATACTTGCTTTCCTGGGCCGCGCGGTTTCCCTACGACTGACTGTCCCGACTGAAACCCTTGGCGGCGGCGATCACCGCAGTCCTTGCTCAGGTGGCCTCTCTTACGGCAGGTCCAGCAGGTCGGTTGTCCTCATCCGGGCCGCCTCTCCGGATGTCCTTCGGCTACGTATTTGCTGGTGGTACCGCGACTATCGAAGAAACTGCTTAGCGCCTCCATTAATTCGTCGGCCAGGGGCTTGGTCTCGTTGGTTTTTACTGGTTCGTCGACGTCCACTTGACGCACCCGCGCGTGCATTCCGGATGCCTGTTTTGCCGTCTCGAACTCAAGTGCGTGGCTCAGCGCATCTGCCAGGGTCTTATTGCGCGCGAGTCGCAGCGGCTGTTGAGTGTCCGAGTCCCGTAGCCCGTCAGTGAAAGTCTGCGTCGCTATCTGCTCCAGAAAGTCGGCCGGCGCTGTTGGGTAGGCGAGCCTTACGAGGCGTGCGATGTCCATCTCGAACTCCTGCAGGGTTTCCGCGTTCTTCTGTACCCGGGTCCGGAGCTGCATCTGATAGGCCTGCTGAAGATGGCTATCTCCATATCGGGGCTCCATATGGGCGATCAGGGAAGCGTAGTCCTGGGATCCAGTCGGGATGGCCTGAAGGACGTTAAGGGCGTCACCTCTCAGCGCTACAATGAGAGCTGTAGCCTTTTCTGTGTTGTTCCAGATATTTATGGAACAAGCCGCCTCGAACTGACGTAAGTAGGTGCTCCACGGGACCTTTCCGTCGAAGGTTGGGGGCGTCACTCTGCTCTGTCCCGTTCCTGATGTCCCCGGTGTACCTGTGGGCGGGCGTCGGCGCAGCTCGGCAACTGCCTCTTGAAGAGCGTTGAATTTCTCTTCCACCCCCGTGAGTGGGCGTTGGCGCAGTTCGGCAACTTCCTCTTGTAGGGCTTTGACTCTCTCATCCACCCCGGTCGGCGGGCGTTGGCGCAGCTCGGCGACTTCCTCTTGTAGGGCTTTGAATCTATCTTCCATCCCTGTCGGCGGGTGTCGGCGCAGCTCAGCAAATTCCTTTTGTAGAGCGTTGAATCTCTCTTCCACCCCCGTCAGCGGGCGTCGGCGTAGCTCGGCAACTTCTTTTTGTAAGGCGTTGAACTTCTTTTCCACTGCCGTGACTTCCTCATGCAGACCCAGTTCTAATTTCTTCAGGTCCTGTGTCAACTTATTCTGACCGTCTTCCATCTTCTTCTGGCCGTCCTCTATCCGCTTCAGGTCCTCCGCTAGCTTATTTTGACCGTCTTCCATCTTCTTCTGGCCGTCTTCTAGTTTGGCAGTTAGGTCCTCGGCTAACTTCTTCTGGCCGTCTTCTAGTTTGGCAGTTAGGTACTCGGCTAACTTCTTCTGGCCGTCCTCCATCTTCTTCTGGCCGTCCTCCATCTTCTTCTGGCCGTCTTCCATCTTCTTCAGGTCATCCTTCAGGTCCTTGGCTAATTTCTTCTGGCCGTCTTCCATCTTGGTTTCCATGCCATTTAACTTTTCTAGCAATGCTGCGAATTGCTCTTCCATTTTAGATGTTTGTCTTGTAAGGGGCATGCACTCACAGGAAAATTAGAGAAAATGACCTGCTCGGGTTTTCGAAACCAGGACCGTCAGGTGTTGTGCTTGAGTTCGTAATCCGGCTTCTGACACCAGTTGTTACGTGCCACCCCCTAGTGGCACCTTTGTTAACTGAATTACGGTGGGGGTACAAAGCACAACACCAATTATTGCTTAAAGAAATAATTAACTTTATTGTGGCCAGAAAATTACACTAATCAGCAAATACAAGCAATTAGGAGCCTTACTCCAGTTTCCTCAAGTCTCTTCCTTGAGCGCTCTTGGCCCTTCCACTTGTCAACAGATCACAGAAGTTAATCCGTCCTAATGAGTACGGTGGCCTTGACAGAAACTACCTGCTCCTCTCCATTATGTTCACCGACCACAATTACTTACGATCACTTGCTGCAGGCTATTTCGCTGTCCACAAGCTGGAGAAACAATGTCACTGGATTTCGTAACTCGCACAGCACTTCGTCACCACACACTGTCGCACAAGATAATCGCTCGCACTAGCTCGTAAAACACAACCACAACTGCTAGACAGGTCGCACTTATATAGCAGGCAGGTGACTCAATAAATGCTTCTAGATCCATCCAGGGTTCACGGCCTCTCGAGGTTTCCATCGCTGGTCCAGTCACGAATATTCTTGACTATCCCTTTGTCTTAGTAGCCCTGTTGCATAAGGCGCGCGCAATACAGGAGGCAGGACACAGCCCAGCCCTGGGGCAGTTGTGACTCATGCGGCGAGTGATGACACAAACTCACAGCCGTAACAATACATAGTTATTGTTTTGAAAACCGTCGCATGAATACATATTCTAACCGCAGACCGAGCGCTTTGGCGGGCAGCACTTGCGTGTCGCGGGAAATTGAAATTCAGATGCGACATCCGGCTGATTTTTTTTCTTAAAGTAAGGGATGGTTCGGGATATAAATAACATGTTTAGTTTGTATATTCATTTATTCCACCAATTCAGGTAACTTTACTAAGTTAGTGCGTAAAGACAGGTCAAAATCGAACTTTAAACACACTATTTATATTATGAACAGTACTGAAATAAATTTATAAAAGCTGTAAGGATGCGTCTAGCATATCTTATTATTGTTTCCGACTATTCGACAGTAAAACTGGTCAATTTGACACCAGTCTGACCTCGCTAGGATCACTGGTTCGAAAGATATGGCCAAGAACCGAAAAATCCAAAATGGCGGTTTTTCCCCAGTTCGGATTTTTTGGGACTTTTGGAATTTCGTTTAGGATATTGTTCTTAACGTTTCCACCAATTTCCAGCTTGTTATTAATTTTGACCGAGTCAGAGGTCAAATTTGTCTAATTGCACTGGACTAATAAAAAAGTGTAGGTAGCGAATATAAGCCGCACCCAGATTTTTACCCAAATAATTTTAATAAAAAGTTCGGCTTGTTTTCGGGCCAATACGGTACTACCACCGTCATTAAAACAAACAAACAAACAAACAAACAAACAAACAAAAAAATAAATTAATAAATAAATAACCACTGTGTCTCAGACGTTATACGCATATCGCATATCTCTTATGCTTTCCCGCAAATATCAGCTTTATTATTTGCTCTTTCAAAATATGCCTTTGATATAGCCTTGTGATATTTATTCATTTCGAAGTTTGTTTAACTTTTGTCATTCCTTTGTAGCAATGAACCCCACTCTTCAAATTTTATAACGCCTCACCAATCCAACATGGCGGCTGTGCGAAATATTTCACCGACATTCCATATCTGCGAAACTATTACCGATTTCACCCTGAAATTTTATACGGTGATAAAGAGTAATACTAGAAGTTCAGCTATAAGACTTCTAATAACCTGTAAAATTCAAAACCAACGTGGCGGCCAAGCGAAGGTGAAACATTGTAATCGACTTTTCTCTTGATTTTACCATCTGAACGCAGTGAAAAATGGTACAGTAAATGTTTATGCACATTGTAATGCACTGGCATCAAATTTAGTTCAATTGTTCACATAACCTCAAGATGGCGTCTGTGCGCAATTTTAAAATTAAGTTTTTATTTCTTGTATATTAATCATGCGATCGATGTGAACGTTTGAATAATGAACCTACGCAAAAATAGTCATCTAATAGTACATAACTCTACGGCCTATATATATATAAAATCCAACATGGCGACCATCCGAAATATTTAGCCGGTTCACAATATCTACGAATCTATTACATCAATCAAACTGAAATTTTGTATGTTGATAGAGGCAATTATCATAAATAGAATATATGAAAATAGGCTGTATAGTTCTTCACGGAACTACTTGTTCTATCACCTTTTTTTAAGTTGTTCTCTATTTCTCCCCGGAAATAGTATTTCAAGTAAAATAAATGGTGTGAATTTCCACGATGGAATTAAATTATTTTTAGTGAACAAAACATTGTAAGCAGCTGCCTTGTAGCCCTGTATGCGCGGCCAAGAGCACTCACGATCAATAGTAGGCTCTGCCAACATGCTGGGGGCGCGGCCTACTCTCCGCTGGTTTTCCTCATTCTCACCTCTACATAGAAAGTATTTCGGCAAATAACAATATATTACACTCTACGCCACTGTTGGTGTGAAGACGTTCGATCAATATGTCGGCAGTTGGCATCACTGCGCACCGAGAAGCGTGCACAAGCGTACGCCACAGCATTGAGAAGCAATCGTACCAGCGATGACGGAAAGATCGAAAGTGGTTTCTCCCTATCACATTTCAACCCAGGCACATCACAAACATAATCAATAGTAGATATTTCGTAACTCAACGTTATTTTAAACTACTGCGACTTAAGAAATCTTTGGGGTGCTGGAATTTTCCTCTGGGAATGATCTTCAACTTCCCATTAAATGTAGCTTCCCCACAGTTAAGTAGGTTATCCTGTGCCAGAATTCGGTTCTGCAACTGTGGGCATAGTAGGCAAGAGCCTTACCGCCTACGCCACACAGCTGGACCAGACACTTCGTAGAAACACTACTGAACCTAGCACCAACAGCTCAAATTAGGAACTAGCAGGTCTCGTGCACTTCGCTGCGCGTACTGAGATTTTAGAAGTTCGATAAATGTATATTACCAATGGAATGGACCTTGTTACATAACAATGGTAACAAAATTGTAAATCAAGCCCACTCAGCACACTCAGCATGATATACATGATTTCACGGTTGACATATTTTAGATAAATATAAGAGAAATATAAGAGGTGTCTATATTATGCTTGCTTTGTTCGTAAGCACATGGTTTCAATGTACCTCACACCAGTGGTGGTTCTTTAAGTACACTTAGTGAAGCTCCTAGTTACTTGTATACTTGAAATTCAGTGTTAAACGTTCTCCATTACAATATTTTTTAGCACGCGCCTCCCAACGCTGGAAGATAATATTGATCTAGGCGGGCACGTTAACCAATGAGAATCTGGTGGTTAGCAATGAATAGGTGTTAGGTGAAATTATCTGCTCGAACTCTAAGGGACAGCTTCGTTCTTATATCGTGTTGCCACGTTAAGTAAAAGGAACACTTGCATGAATAAGGTCTGCTTTTGAAGATAGCATTATGCTTTCGCCCAAAAATTCCTACCAAGCTCCAACACCCTTGTGACCTCACTCCAACTAAAAACACTGCAAAGGTTATTTACCTACTATGCCATCTGGGAAATCCAAATATCGATCTATTGTCTATGGCCAATGCAGGTAAGTAACACGATCAAATTGCGGCCGATCCGATGAGCGCATATTCAATCGCTCAACTCTGATTTGAGCTAAATAATCCAGATTAAGAAATATAGTTCTTCTCCCCTACGCACTCCGGTGTCAAAGACCCACCGCCACTTCATCTACCTTTTAGGATGCGAGCCGCCACTGTCTTACATCGTTTATATAACTTACACCATTTTAATTAACCCTGGCATATATCGATCTGGACCGCAACGACCCTCAATTTCATCCTGATTAATGTTGTTTTACTGTATACTGCATTTGTAGCAGGACCCTTGGACTACAGTTAATCAGCAGGTTCATTTCAATAGAACAACTCCGTGTCAAGCAAGTTTTCTGTTTTCTAGATGGACCTGAGTAGATGTGGATCACGCGGTGTGCACCCTACATAAAACGACCGTGGGAGAAGCAGAGCGAACTCACGTCAATCCCAGTGATTTTGCTTAATGACTTGGTCAGTTTTACCGGGAACAAATTATTTCTGTAAGTTATGGGGTTGACTTGAAGAAACAATAGGATGCGATGACCATAACGCTTTCTTTGCCACCGGTGGTGTTTGGCCTTATTGTTCCCTCAATCAATCTTGACATCCATATATATTGTGGTTTCTGCATTTCTACATTGTGATAAGTCAGCCCCGTATACTTGGGTATGAGAGAGCATGTGCCTGAGTTATATACCTTGTCCGGTATCAAACCAGAGACCATGTTTCCCTAGAGATTCAATGATGATGATGATGATGATAATTGTTGTTTTAAGGGGCCGAACATCGAGGTTATCGGCCCCCTGATGAAATGAAATGGCGTGAAATGAAAGGATGAAGATAAAAACAGCTCACTGCTATGGATAAAACGAAAATTGTTTAGATAAAATAGACAAGTGAGCCCCAACAATTATGCCTTACTTAGCAGGAAAAATACTTACAAAAAGGAACTCAGATTGAACTACTCACAAAATGGAAAGCGGTAATACGTACATAAGGGAACTTCGAACGAAAATACTCACAAAAGGAATAGATATGAAAAATACGCACAAAATGTAGGTTAAGTCCAAAATACGTACAAAATGCAACGTACAGTCGAAATACTTACAAAATGCAAGCGAAATCAAAATACAGGTACTTACACAATGCAAATGAGATTGAAAATACATACAAAATGTAATTTAGATTCAAAATACCCACAAAATGCAATTGAGAATTAACTACTTGAACAAAGCGGGGTAGGTTGAAAATACAAAATGCAATAGAAATTCAAAATACTCACAAAATGACCCCCCTATATTGAAAGACTTACTAAAAAGCAATTTAGATTGCCAATCCTTACAAAATGCAATTGAGGTTGAAAAACACTCACAAAATGCAATTTAGATCGAAAAAACTTACAAAATGCAACGTAGATTAAAAATACCTACAAATCATTACCTAAAAGGGAATTTAGATACACGGGGAACCAAGTAACAAAACAAGAAGTTCCGTGACGAACTAAAGAGCCTACTTTTCTTAAAATTCATGCCAATCATTAATCTATATGGACCTAGGCTATCTAGAATAATGGCGAAATAAAGTTGGTAATATCGAAATTTCTAATTAGTTCGAAATATACCTGGCATTACGTAGCCTGATAGAGCACTACAGTTGGCAGCCCTGGTGACTGAATATATTCTTAGTTCCATCTCTTAAGGTACAGGATACAAAATTTGGTTGAAGTCCAATGGATAGCATGGACTTTACATGCAGTTAAACATTGGACTTAATGCAGCGTGCGTAAAATGATGTTGGCAACAATGTCATGCATGTGTTGGTCAGAAATAATTTGAAATATATCATCTATTGTTGTGCCAATTTTGGATGAAATCCATTCGTTAGTATAGTAGTTACTGGTATTTTAAAATTGGACCTATCAACAGGCTTAGAATGATGTTGGTAGTACTGACGTACATTAGTTGCTCCAAATTAATCTAGTATGGCAGGTACTATACGTGCGCAAAGTTTAGAGCTGTTGGCTTGCATACTTTCTGATAGCCTATATTGATATTAGGGTAAAAAAATATAAACAGCATTTATTAACAGTTGGCAGCCCTGATTGTTCTTAACAATACGCATGGTCATATATGTTATGGTACACATAGCACATACGAAATTTGGTTGAAATCCAATTGATAGTATAGAAGTAACATATATTTAAAAATTGGTCCTATCAGTAAGCTTAGAATCATGTTGGTAGCACTGACATACATTAGTTGCTCCAAAATTAATCTAGAATGTCAGGCACTATACGTGTGCGAAGGTAAGGCTGCTGGCTCGCATACTTTCTGATATATTGGTATTTGGATAAAAAAAATAGAGCATTTATTGACAGTTGGCAGCCCTGGTGGCTCTTAAGAATACGCTCAGTCATATCAGTTTATGTACACATAGTACATACGAAATTTGGTTGAAATCCAATTGATAGTGTAGGAGTTATATGCATTTAAACATTGGACCTATCAGTAGGCTTACAATCATTTTGGCAACACTGTCTTGCATGGCCTCCTGAAAATTAAACTGAAGTATTATTATCTATAAATGTGCTAATTTTGGAATAGTTCCCGTGTATATATTCCAAGATACCCAACATGGAGCTGAAATTTCAATTATGATTATTCAGCAGTTGGTAGCACTGACATCATTTTCAAGTATGACGTTGAGATGTCCCGGTATAGATCTTTACTCATACCAAATTTGGTTTCGATTGCTGCAGCCGTTTAGGAGTTGATAGGGGGGGGGACACAGACAGACAGAAGGACAGACAGACAGACAGACAGACAGACAGACAGACATACATTTTCCCGGATCGATCTCATAAGACTACTTTTTCCTCATTTTTGCAAAATGTGAAAAGTAGGCTAAACAGTGCGGGTATCTTAAAGAGAAAAGGAAATATAATGAAAAGAGGAGATGAGAGGACAGAGAGGAGAGGAGAGGACAGAGAGGAGAGGGTCCACCCCAAAGGTAAGGGACAAAAGGGGAAAACGGACCCAGCTCAGGAATCCCTCGGGGTCACCAACTCCCGAATTCACCAGCCGTGAGCCCCTGAGGGTGTAGCATTATCTAGGGTACACCAGAAGTGGTGGGGCTACATACACCCTGCCTCCTTAAGGGCCTTGAGCACAAGGCAGGAGGTAAAAGGAAAAGAAAAAGAAGGCTGACCCCTCGCAGAAGGAGTGTATCAGAAAATATGAGACAAGGGCCAATTAAGGCGGGAAAGGAAGAGACTCCCTAGGCCTCGGATACCATAATACCGTCGGGGTCGGAAGAGAACAAGAGTTGACCAAGTGAGGTCGACAGGAAAGAAGACAGAGAGGAGCCCGGCACAAGTAAGTGGAAGCAATGCCGGACTCAGCTGGGGCCCCGTGGTCCTAGAGATTTAACTTGTGAATCTCTTTATTAGTATTATTATTATTCCTTACCACTGTTGAAATGAATACATTGTGGAAATTCAGCACAAGTCGTAAGAATGACTTTAGGAAGGGAGCCATGTATTTGCTATCAATCTTTAGTGAAACACCTTGTAACAATACAAGGTTTCACCGAATCCTTCTCGGAAGAGCCAGGTAGAAGCAATGTTCTTATTTCCTGGTCAGCAAGAAATGACTTTATGTAGTTTGAGTAAAAATGAATGTAATATCATTAAGGTTTCTCAGAATAAGCTGGGCGCAGGCTAACCTTGTAAACAAAGGATAAGACACTCAAGGAACATCTCAAACTCCCACTGGTTTCCGCTTAAAAGCATTATTATTATCCCAGTAGAATACTGGAATCTGATTGGTTGAGCTACGGGCGTTCTCAAGTATATTGAGGTCAAACACGCCCATAGAAAAGTGTTATTTTAAGATCTAGTTTTCAGGAGAAAAGAGCTCTTATTCTGTAAGTTGTCAAGTCACGATGGCGTGACATTAACGCGTGTCACAACTATTATTGTAAATGTTGTCAAGTCACGATGACGTGACATTAATGAGTGTCACAACTATTATTCTAAATGTTGTCGAGTCACGATGACGTGACATTAACGCGTGTCACAACTAATAGTCTAAATGTCACGTTACGATGACGTGACATTAATGAGTGTCACAACTATTATTCTAAATGTTGTCAAGTCACGATGACGTGACATTAACGCGTGTCGCAACTAATATTCTAAATGTCACGTTACGATGACGTGACATTAATGAGTGTCACAACTACTATTCTAAATGTTGTCAAGTCACGATGACGTGACATTAACGAGTGACACAACTATTATTTTAAATGTTGTCAAGTCACGATGACGTGACAATAACGAGTGTCACAAATATTATTCTAAATGTTGTCAAGTCACGATTTCGTAACATTTAACGACTGTCACAACTAAATTTGTCAAGTCACGATGACGTGACATTAACGAGTGTCTCAATTATTATTCTAAATGTTGTCATGTTACGATGGCGTGACATTGTGTGATGGTCCCAATTTGTGACCAGAATGAAATAATTTTATATATTTTATTATTATTATTATTATTATTATTATTATCAATATTTTTTTAATTTTACATTTTTACCTTTAATTAGTTATTATGTTAACTAATATATTTATATCTATTATTATTTGATTTTGATTTGATTTATTTTCACTGCTACACTTAGAGCTTAAGAGCTCCTTTACAGTAGCGTCCTACATAAAATAAGGTTAGGGCTTATAAAAATAAAACATTTCACCTACATTACAATATAAATAATCATAGCCTAACAATTATAGTAACAAAAATATAGTAACAATACAATAATAATAATATTACTAATGATAATGGAAAAATTATATACAAAAGAGTGAGAGTGCATACAGACTATCAGCCCGAAAAACAAACACCATATACTGTACAAGAAGAGCTATTGAAGTAGACAGGTTGTCAGCTGTTGTCTTTGTGTTATAATTGAACTTTAAAAAAGTATTTTAACATAATACAGTAATCAAATGTGAGAGGTATACTGCTCCAAGAAGCGGGATGAAATATGTCCTTTGAAAGCTGCAGTGCTTGCAATGTTGACGAACTTATATAAATCGAAGGTGTTGAAGAGGCGTGAGGCGGTGCAAACAAAAGATTTATTGAACTTCATGGTTCGGTGTATAGGAATCTGGAGTGTTAATTTTGTGTATCTATTTTCTCGATTATGAACAGAATGCATTGGTGTAAAGGCATTGTAGAGATATAACGGGGTCTTGGTATGTAATATTTTATGTGTCAGAATGGCAACTGATAACTGCCTGCGCTCGTGGAGTTTCAGCCATTTCAGCTGCACGTAGTAAGGTGTGGTATGTTCATCTCGCCTTACATCCAGAATGTACGGAACACATGCATTCTGGACTCTTTGTAATTTGATGTTCTGTGTTTCTGGTAAATCATTGTATACAGCAGAGCCATAATCAATGATTGGAAAGATGAGAGTTTGGACGAAGAGCTTACGTATGTTAGGTGGGGTGTAAGAAACAGTTCTTTTCAGGAGATGCATAGTTGATACAACCTTCCTTACCACATTAGACGTATTCTCTGCCCACGATAGTGTTCTATCAAATATCACTCCGAGATTATTGACAGTGTTTCTATATTTAATATTATTACCTAGTATCTTGATGGGTGGTAGTAAATTAAAATCTACTGAATTCAGAAGTTTTGTATATCCAATGGATATAAGTTGTGTTTTAGATATGTTCAAGTTAAGATTATGATTTTGGGCCCATTCACAAAGCCTGTCAATGTCTTCATTAAACAGATTTATACGATCACATGCAGTGTTAGGCGTGAGGTGAAAATAGGCTTTGAGGTCATCAGCGTATATATGAACAGAACTATTTCGGAATTCATTAGAAACATCGTTTATATATAGCGAGAAGCATAGTGGACCTAAGACAGATCCCTGAGGTACTCCACTTTCTACCGATTTCCAGTCTGAGGAGGAGCCATCCGCGAGGACCACTCTCTGTGTACGCATGGAAAGGTAGGATTTGAACCAGGAAAGAGCACTCTGAGAGAAGCCAAAAGATTTCAGCTTTGCAAAAAGTATATTGTGGTCCACACTGTCAAAAGCCTTACTGAAATCGAAAAGACATAGGATTGTAAGCTGACGCTTGTCCATAGCTGAGCGTATATCATCGCTGACCTTTAACAATGCAGTGGTGGTACTATGACCCTTTTTAAACCCAGATTGGTAAGGATTGAAGATATTAAATTTAGTTAGGTATTCACATACTTGTTCATGAACTATTTTCTCAAGCGCTTTACTAAGGGCACAAAGGATATTTATTGGTCTAAAGTCACTACAGCTAGTGGGGTTTTTATTTTTTGGCACTGGACGTATGTTAGCACACTTCCAAAGAGACGGGTATACTCCCACTTTGTAGAGAGAAATTAAATAGATGGATAATTGGGGGTAGAAATACTTCAAGACAGTTAGAAATAAGAGAAATTGGGATGCTATCAGGGCCTCTTGCTTTTGTACGAATTGATTTGATGGCTTTCACAATCTGGTGTGGGTAAACATACATAAAGAAAAATTTTTCATGGGCAGGGGGAGGGATGGATGTGTATTTCGTGACGGTCTCTGATACTCTTAATACATCACCAATTGAGGCAACATTTGAGTAATGTTCATTTAATTGTGATGCAGAGACAGGCATCTCAACATCAGTGACTGAACTGGCACCAACTCCCAATGATTTTGCAGCACGCCATCTGGCGGAGATGGTTTTACAGTCACTGAAGAGGTTGTACATATATTTCACTTTTGTGTTCCTGATGGTTTGTTTTGTCTTATTACGCAGAATTCTGTACTCTTCATAGTCAATGGTAAGTTTAGATTTAATAAATGTTCTACGTGCTTTATCACGTTTCTTTAAAAGCGTTTTGATTTCTTTACTGATCCACGCAGCAGAGTTATGTTTTATATCCACTTTCTTTTGCGGTGCATGCATATCATATAGTTCATTTACACAATCATTGAGTCACTTTCTCATCTATGTCAGTGGATTGGTAGAAATTCTGCCAAGGGAGTAATTCTGCATCCGTTTTAAAATCATTTAAATTAAATTTACTGAATTCACGTACAAAGATTGATTTTGGTCGAAGTTTCGGGGTAGATAGAGAAAACACTGCGTACAGAAGATCATGGGCTGAGAATCCAGCAGCTGGTTCTTGTCCGTAGTCAACAACGAGGTTATTACAGTTTGAAGAGATAATATCGAGAGAGCTGTCACAAGTAGCTGTGTGAAATGTAGTATCGAATGGTAAACATTCAACATTACAGGAACAGAGCACATCACATACATGTTCAGTTTCAAAAGCTCCACTACCAAACCGAGCATTAACGTCCCCAACAATAAAAACATATTTATAATCAAGAATGAACCTGTACATGTCATTCAGAAAAATATCTAGGTAGCCAGCTTTCGGTGGACGATACACACAAGCAAAGAGAATTTTAGTTTCGGTAAGAGAGATGTCAAGTATAATGTATTCAGGCCTCTTATTATATTCACCAGGAGACTGACTTAGCACGCTATACTTTATGTTATCCCTAAGGTAAACTGCAACACCACCTCCACCGACGGTTAATCTGTCATTTCTAATGACTTTATAGCCAGTGAGAGAGACAGCAGCATCTGGAATTGAGGGCTTGCAAAAGGACTCACTTACTGCAATTATGTCAAAAGACGAACCACCAAAGACGTGACAAAATTCAGAATAGTGAGAGGAGTCAACTAATGATTGAGCATTGATATGAGTAATTTTTAGGCAGTTGGTGTTTTTCAGGCTGATAGCGGAAAGTATGTCTGGAAGGAGGGGAGTGGAATTCAGCTGTATGCCTACTAACTACAGACACAGAGTTTCCAGAAATATTAAATATTAAAAGATGGTCCTAAAAAGAAATGTTGCATAATTATTTAAATATGTGAAGTAAATTAAAAATAAAATTTTAAAAACTAAAAGGAGGAAAAAGAGTGAGTAATATGAGCACGCTAGTTATCTTCATTGTACCTGGAACTTAGCAGGGGGTGAGCTTTTTAAGCTCGGCTGCGTTTCTCACACGGTGTTTGATGTCACCTCGCAGTACAATTAACGTACCATCTGACGTCCACACTTGCTTCTCCGTGAAGATGGAGACCGCTTGCTTCAGTAGATGGTGTCTGGTGGAGGTGAGATCCTCTCGAATTGTCACCTTGGTTCCACGCAACGCCCTCTTTGCGCGAAAAATCGCCGACCGTTTCCCACACGAAACAAACTTGCACAGGATAGCTCTAGGCTTTCCACCCCCCGGGGCTCCAACCCTATGCGAACGGTCAATGTCATCCACGGTCAACGGGACGTTAAGCTTTGCAGCAACATTGAGCACTAATTGGTCTGTACTTTCACTTCTCTCTTCAGGCACACCAAAGATTCTTAGATTGTTCCTCCTTAAATATTGTTCTGTTTCCTCAATTTTGTTGTGAAGTGAGGACTTCAGTTCAAGAATTTCATTTTCGCGAGCTTTGAGTTCATGTTTTAATTCTGCAATCAGCTCATTGCTGAAAGCCAGTGATTCTCTTAGTTCCTCGCATACCTTTTGAGCGAGAACTGTCACAAGGGGCTGAAGGAAGTCATTGTTTTGAAATAAGTTCTTTACGATACCTTGCACCAAGTGTCCGATGTTATGATGTGATAAGATGTCATTAGTTGCTTTGTCAGAGGGGCTGTGTGTAGTACCGTTGGTCGCTAAGGGAGAGCGCTGGCTGCTAATTCCCTGTTGAGGGGATGAGACCTCACCGGAAACAGCTGACGAGCTAGCTGTGCGCTTGGCTGTAATCTTTCCTTGTACACTGACATTTGAAGAGCGAGTTGAGTTTCTTTAGTCTTTGTTTCCCGCCATGACTAACCTCAAAGTGACGATTTACAAATTCCAATATGACTATAAATATCGTACTACACTCACGCTCACTTCACTAACACTTTCACAGATCACCTTCACTTCAGTGATCCAATAGCACCTCACAAGACCGTCGTAATACGTATTTGACACCTTCTATATGAAAAAAATTCTGGACTGATGCTCCGAGCGTTAAGGCACCATGGAAGATTGAGAGAGAATGCGGTAATGTAGAATATTATGGCAATTGAAAGGACTTGGAGCGATACAAATTATATTTGAAATAAGTTAGACGCTTGACTGAATATTATTTCTGAAGAAAATACGAACAAGAGAAGAAGAGGGTGTTCACGGAAGGCCGGCTTATCCACGGCTTCTTGGAAATGACATAAATAGACACTTATGTCTTTCACATCAAGTATTCTACCAGTATACAAATCATACTAACAAGGGATTCTATGAAGACTTGCCACTAACAATGCTGGGCCGATGAATGAGTCCTTTGCAACTTTATACAAAAGGTGGGCTGGACCTCCCGAGAAATGTTACAAAGAAGTATTGTCATTATTGATATGTGAAAGACGGGCTGATATTGCCAAGCGACTTCAGAAGAGGGGATAGACACGTGCCTTACCTGGGAACGTTATATATATGACGGCCGCCCAAATGGATTATTATTATTGAATTGCTGAGAGAAGACGGAAAGGTGCTGTGTGGAGCAGAAGAGTGGAACGTGTAGCGAGATGGACTGGGAAATTAACATTCATTTGTAACGCGTGCTAAATAATACAGTTAACTATTTAAGTATGTGAATTTGATAATACATTCTGATGATGATGATAATTGTTGTTTTAAGGGGCCTAACATCGAGGTTATCGGCCCCTAATATAATATATTCTGTCTCATCAAACTGTGACATGGTTGTGTACGAGGCTATTGTCACAGGGATGATTTTTGGAATTTATTCCGTCATCCACATATAAATTCACTACGTTGAGGAAGATCAGGGCCATCAGGAACTCTCTACGCAACAATCCAACTACAATGATCTTCAATGCGGTGAGCGATTTAAACAGTTTTACTCCAGTCAAATCAGAAGGCTCTCATGCTTATTAAATTCAATCTACATTTTATTCAATTAACTCAGTATACTCCAATTTCCAATCAAGACCCATAATACAAGTAAATTCAGTAGATTCTTTAATTTAATTTATTATTATTATTATTATTATTATTATTATTATTATTATCTTTAGTATTTTATTATTTTTGCACTTGCTGTTTTTATATATTAAATTCATTTTTAAATTCAAATGTTTGACTGGTTTCCTTTAGTAGCTAGAAATTACTATAAGGCAACACCATACCCCTGAACTAATTATCGTAAGGTTAGATTACGTAAGTTTCACTACGGCTGGAGATAGGAATTTCGATGCTCTACCTCTGTTTAACCGAGGTTTAATATATTATTTTGATCATGATATATAAATGGTTTGGCGCCCTTGGCTACATATAATACTACACATTATGTACTTTTTTTAGTGAAGCTGACAACAATACAGATACACTATTAGATTAATACACAATTAAATGTTTCATTTTGATCACCCAAAAGTGGGCGACTATTTAAATAATTAGCTTTGCATATTAACATTATTCAATTATCTATAACCCATTACAAATAACGCCCAACTAGTGGGGCAAGATTCAGTTCTATCTAAAACATTACAATTGGCCTCACGGCTTCTGTAAGAAAATGTACAAATGTTCTAACTAAATAAATACCCAGTATTACTCCAAGTTGGACTTCTGGATTTCTATTTTAATACGATACTACTCAGCGAGTAAAGAATCCGAAAGGACCTTAGCTTAACAAACAAAACGAGCTAAGTACACACGTTAAGGCTACGAACTTAACTCCTGTACCAGGGTGAGGACTTGTTACTTGGATAGCCTAGAGTTGATGTGGAAAACCACTAAAAGCGAATTCCAGAATGGTTGAGAGTGAGACTCTCTTCAGTTGTCCTTACGAAACAGAGTGGACCGCACTTCATCCCTCAAACCCGTCTTCAAAGGGAGATATTACACGCACGGCGCAAAGAAGGAAGCAAGCTTCTGGTTTTACGTGACCGTTCATCTCGCGATCATGAGCCACATGATGTCCATTTTTACGTGGAATCCAAAACACAAGACGGGACATTTCACTTGAAATATCTCACATGCATTGGCCGAGAATCGAGCCTTAATGAGACGCAAGCAGCTTGACTACTGTACCACCACGCCCACCGTCACTGTTGAGCTTGCGATAATAAGAAAGGGGACCGTCTTTTCTTTTAGGTGGAATCTGAGCCTCTGAAGGATAATCACACATGCATTGACCAGGAGTCGAACCCGATCCGCCTCATTGAGAGGCAAGCAGCTTAACCTTAGGCAACTACAAGCAGAGAGTGAAACTTAGAGATCTAATTATGGCCCCTATTCATAGTCCGTCTCGAACGTGCTCCTAACGCTCCCCTGCATGTCCGTTTAAGTTTCCCTGGCTAGGTAAAGTCTCGACCTTAGCCAATCCTCATAATTGGATCATATACGGTAATGATAGCCTACAGTATATTATTTCAGTACTATAGATCCCCTTCGGAGTTCGTAAGTAACCGATCTTAACAAATGAGCATTCAGAAGAAAGACAATTCTCCCGTGTAGTGACAAATTGCGCACTCATTCCATAAATATTGACAAGTTTTTATAAACAAATAAACAAGACGATTGCCCTCGCCAGAACTGTGTCGCGTCGAGCCCACTTTATAGGAAAGCCGGGCACACAGCCAGCCCCTGCCAGAACTGTGTCGCGTCGAGTCCACATAACAGGAAAGCTGGGCACACAGCCAGCCTCTGGCAGAACTGTGTCGCGTCGAGCCCACGTAACAGGAAAGCTGGGCACACAGCCATCCTCTGGCAGAACTGCGTCGCGTCGAGCCCACGTAACAGGAAAGCTGGGCACACAGCCATCCTCTGGCAGAACTGTGTCGCGTCGAGCCCACATAACAGGAAAGCTGGGCACACAGCCAGCCTCTGGCAGAACTGTGTCGCGTCGAGCCCACGTAACAGGAAAGCTGGGCACACAGCCAGCCTCTGGCAGAACTGTGTCGCGTCGAGCCCACGTAACAGGAAAGCTGGGCACACAGCCAGCCTCTGGCAGAACTGTGTCGCGTCGAGCCCACATAACAGGAAAGCTGGGCACACAGCCATCCTCTGGCAGAACTGTGTCGCGTCGAGCCCACGTAACAGGAAAGCTGGGCACACAGCCAGCCTCTGGCAGAACTGTGTCGCGTCGAGCCCACGTAACAGGAAAGCTGGGCACACAGCCAGCCTCTGGCAGAACTGTGTCGCGTCGAGCCCACGTAACAGGAAAGCTGGGCACACAGCCATCCTCTGGCAGAACTGTGTCGCGTCGAGCCCACGTAACAGGAAAGCTGGGCACACAGCCAGCCTCTGGCAGAACTGTGTCGCGTCGAGCCCACGTAACAGGAAAGCTGTGCACACAGCCATCCTCTGGCAGAACTCTGTCGCGTCGAGCCCACGTAACAGTAATGCTGGGCACACAGCCAGTCCCCGCCAGAACTGTGTCGCGTCGAGCCCACATAACAGGAAAGCCGGGCACACAGCCAGCCTCTGGCAGAACTGTGTCGCGTCGAGCCCACGTAACATGAAAGCCGGGCACAAAGCCAGCCTCCGTCGAGCCTTAAATAGGCCTCCTGTTGTGAGAGACTAATGCACAATAATGGTGTTGAAATGTGAGATTTCTCGCACTGGTCCCCGAGTTGCATTGCATTTTAATGTTGTTGTTGATTCTCTATGGGATTTGTGACATCGTTGCTATATAGCCCCCGTGTACTTGGGTGTGTGTAGAATTTGTCTGATAACCTGTGTCACTGTGATGTCTTTTTGTGTGTGTATTTGTAATTGAGGTAGGGTTTGGGTAAGAAGCGGCCATGGCCCTAAGTTAGGTATCATCCCAGCATTTGCCTGGAGTAGAAGGGGGAAAAACCACGGAAAACCACATACAGGATGGCTGAGGTAGGAATCAAACCCACCTCATCTCAGCTCTGCCTCATGTGGATGAATGTACTCCGTTCCAACCCTCAGACCAAAATTAAATTTCTTGGCAGAGTCGAGATTCGAACCCGGACCTCCCTTATGACAGCCAAGAATGCTAGCCACTATGCAACGAAGCGGAACGTCGAAGTTCACTAAAATTATGCAGATAATGATGTTATTGGTTTTACGTCCCTTGAAATCACTGAGGATTTTAGAGACGCCGAAGTGCCGGAAGTTTGCCCCGAAGGGAATTTTTCAAGTGCCAGCAAATCTACTGAAACGGCTCCCTCACATTTGCGCACCCTCAAATGCCAACTGACTGCGCCAGGATTCGATCCGGCAACCTTGGGCACAGCAAGCGAGAACGTTACCGCTGAGCCTCGCAGCCAATCAAAATTATGCAGAGATAATGCTGTCATGGATGGCTGGAGATACTGCAAATTAATTTAATATAAATTGCCATTAAGCACTGTAGCTTACATCATAATCCAATAGCGTATCGAGCGCGTTGAGGTACACTCCACTACTGCAATAGGGAACTGAAAGTACGGAGAATCCCCATGATGACAGCGACCATTTTGAGTATTGTTCTTCCACAGGATTAGATCCTGCAACATTGGGCACAGCAGACGAGGACGTTACCGCTACGCCAAGCAGCCAGTCAGTATCTCAACAGAATGAAACCATATCCAAATTTATCTTTCTCTAATGTAACACGGTGATTAATCGATTACGCACATTGGTGAACCTGAGTAGCTGTATTTGAGCCTTCAGCTTCTAACAAATTATAAACATGTCCTCGGTTTATTAAAACCAATTCTGCGCGCATGCGCGAGTTCTAAGAAAAGGTCCTTTTTGAGATGTTAGTGGAGCGCTAGGGGACCCCTTGTTAAGAGAAAGTTAGGTTTGTGTTAAGGGGCTTACATTCAGCAATACTACGCACGTGCTACAGCCAAGACTCTGCTTTGTCTCATTGCTCAGACGCCCACGGAGTTCATTTCCCAAATCTGTGAATTTGCTTTATAACTTTACTCTTTACTCTTCATGTAGTCACTTATTTAGCTCTACAGGGTGAATAAAACCAAGTACACTGGAAAAATAGCGATTACAGCCAGATATGGGTATCTGTCAAAGCTGGCGGCATCGCCAGTGGGTCGACCGACCGCAGTTTGGCCAGGAAAGAGCCATAACATAATATGCAATAATAATCCAGTTTGAAGTTTTCAAAACCTTTCTGCGTCGCGTCGCTAAGAAGTGTGGATATGAATGGTTAACATTTTCAATAGATACTGTAAGGTACATGTAAGACAAAACCTTCTAACTAGGATATTGCTGCATATTATGTTACTGCTTCCCTCGGCCATCCCATCGGTGATGCTGATGCCAGCAGCGTATCTGGAACACTGACCTGGCTGCGGTCTCTAATTTGCCCAGTGCTTTAAATTTTACTCGCCCGTTTTTTTAATGTTTCGTATTAATTATGCGTTTACTTTCAATTAGCACTTTCCCTGCTTTATTAATAGCCTACTTTTCTTATTTTTCAAAAATAATGAAAAAGAAGACTCATGGAACTAACCCTGTGTGTGTCCCTCCTATCAACACCTGAACGGCTGCTGCTATCGAAACCAAATTTTTATAAGTGAATATATACTGTATATCGGACATCTCAAGGGCATATTTGAAAATGATATCATTGCTGTCAACTGCTGAAAAACCACAACTGAAATTTGAACCCAACGTTAGATATCTCAGGAAGTAGGATACATGGAAACTAGTCAAAAATTGGCATATAGTATAGGCCGCACTATCGCAGACTAATTTTGAGCAACCCACGCATTAAAGTGTTGCCAATATGAAAGTATGCGTACTGATAGGTTCGATGTTTAACTGCGTGTAACTTTCATTTTATCTACTGTATTGGTTTTCGACCCAATTTCGTATGTGCAGTGTATGCCTTAAAGAGCATACTTTTAGTCACCGTAGCTACGAACTGTTGATAAATGGTGACCAATATTTTGAAACCCTAGTCTTGATATCTCAGAAGGTATTTTTATTTCTGGTGCGACCACCCTCGTGGTCTAGGGGTGTGAATTGAGACTTCTGTGACAAGGTGGTGGGATCGATTCCTGGCTGTGCTAAGCATTTACATTCTGGAACGGGATGCATTCAGCCTCACGATACAACGTTGGGCTTAATACACCGACGAACGGCAACCACTGTGATTTTGCTTTGGCGATGCTAACAGAAACCCTAAGCATTAACAGAAACAGAACTGGAAGTTTCATTTAGGACTATGGGCAACTTACACTTGTGTAAGAGAGAGAGAGAGAGAGAGAGAGAGAGAGAGAGTGTGTGTGTACAGAATCCGTCGGACAGCATGTTTACTAGGATGAACAATTATTAGATTCAGTGTTTGAGTAGGTGTCCATGGACTAGAAGTAAGGTTCCAACACTGTATTCTCCAGGAGTATATTCCGGATGGCAACTGTTAGTAATTAAGTACACGTTTTTCGGGCTTGTAGGCCGTGGTCCAGACAGGATATCTCCCGACGTTTCTTCACTGCTGACCAAGGAAAGGAGCGGAACCCTTGATAATGCCGGACGCAGTTTCCGGTGAAACGTCGGGAGATATCCTGTCTGGACCACGGCCTACAAGCCCGAAAAACTTGTACTTAATTATGAATGCCGGCCGTAAAAGCCTAAGTAGCAACTGTTAGTATCGGGATTCGAATCTCGTATACCGGAACGATGCAGTACCTCGATCCCCTCGGTTGATATGGCTTAGCCTACTCCGTTCGGCTACCGATGTGAACTCTAGATATTGTCATGTTGACTGATGTGATTTCTCAGGAAACCTAACACTGAAAGGAAGACTCCGAGAAAGCTATTTGAATACCGTCCACAAAGATAACTTCCCACACGCCTTTGAAGAGTAGCGAGGACTCTGTATGTACTGAGTCGATAAATACGATAGCAAACTTTCACAAGGATGGGCTCATACAACCAGTGAATTGAAAAGCTCGGTGGAAAAAGGGCGCATATGAACTCCAGCAAGATTTGAGAAAGAAAGGGAATTTAAAAGATTCTTTATGAAAAATATTTACGTTGTAGCACATTGAATAATAGCCTATTTTCATCATGTGAAATTTAGGCTATTGATATCACCATTTGTCCGTGTGTGTGTGTCGGCCCCTTCCTAATAAAACAAACTGGGAGCTCATTCAATGAGACTAGGTAAGGACTTAATACTATGTACTTCATTCAATCTCCACCGTGCCTTTCGCATTTTAATAAGTTTCACCAATCCAACAACGCGGCCGCGCGAATTATTTCACTGGCATTCAATACCTTCGAAAATACTGCTACCAATCTGAAATTTTGTATGGTGATAGACGATACTGCCGCCCCCGTGGTGCTGGGGTAGCGCGCCTGCCTCTCACCCGGAGGCCCCGGGTTCGATCCCCGGCTCCGTCAGGGATTTTTAAACTGACGTGAGGGTTGGAACGGGGTGCACTCGGCCTCGTGAGGACAATTGAGTAGCTGTCTGACAGTGAGACAGTGCCCCGGTCACGAAAACCAAGATTAACGGCCGAGGGGACCCGACGCACTGACCACGCGTCACCCCAAAATCTGCAGACCAATTGGCTGGGCAGCGGTCGCTTGGTAGGCCTAGGCCCTTCAAGGGCTGTAGTGCCACGGGGTTAGTTAGATAGACGATACTAACAATAATTCACCTATGGGACTTTGTCTGGTAATCACAAAACTAACATGGTGCCCAGGCAAAGTTTAAATCATTTTTTCTCGCTATTTAATCAACCGAGCTCAATGTAACATGGCACGGTAAATCCTTATAAATTTGTATTTTACTGAATTCAATTGTTTTGATGAACTCGAATGGCTGTGCAAAGATTTAAAATTATGTTTATATGTTTATATGTTTTGTTTTCTAATCAAGTGATCAAAGTGAAAGTGTGTATAAAGAACCAATGCAATGGTCTTCTATTGGAACAGGACTATGGCCTACATACGAAACATTTTAAAATGACGACCATGCAAAATATTTCACCAGTTGCTAAACATCTACGAAACTACTGTATTACTGCAATCAAACTGAAATTTTATATTTTGATAGAGGACCATAATATGTAACTTCCAAAAACCTGATATACACAAAAGCAACATGGCGGCATGCGAAATTCAAATATTTTAAATGGCTTTGCTGGTGATCTAATCATTCAATAACTTGGCACAGCGAATCATTATTTAGTGTTCAGCACATTGACACCTACAGTATGTTGTTCAATTGTTTTCAAAAACTCAAGATTTTGACAGTTCGAAATTTGAAGATCTTACTTTTACTTCTCGTATCCTATTCACACGATCCAATAGAAGCTTCGTGTTGTGAACTTTTATATTAATCAGTATGTAATGACATGAAAAGTAAGCTACAGAATTCAGTAAGTTATAGAAGCCACGCATTTAGTTTTTCTAACAGAAATATGCTATCTCACAGAAGCGTAACAATTACCAATTCTGAAAGTTCTTTATTCTAACACGTAATTTTTCATAATAGTGCTGGTGGTGGAGGTAGCTTAAGGGGTGGAACACCGATGTCACCTACCCCAATCTTCTAATCTTAAATTATAGATGTTATGCATGTTCATTTGTAAAAAGGAACATATTTTACTGATATAGTTTTGCAGAGGCTCTGAAACACGTGGAATATGACGCGTGCAAACCGAGGCGCAAAGTTGCATTGGCTCGGCTCGGCTCGGCTCGGCTCGGCTCGGCTCGGCTCGTATGGTGTAGCACGCTGCAGAGAGACTGCTATAAGTTTTTTTTATTATGGATACTCTAGTTTAGGCCTTAATTACAAGCAAACCAACAGACCTATTGAAAAACAAGTTATACCAATATTTTCCTTGTTTAATTCTGCGTTGGACTATATAAGCCAATTATTCTCAAGTTTATTTTTCTTATTTGTGGTTGTATGAAAAATTGTCTGTTTTTTTGACGTCTTTTCTAGGAACCGCTCACTTAACTCTATATACACGGAAAACTAAATCCGTCATCACACTGTACGTGTACAGTGGTCGTAGTTTCCGATAATCACGAATGAGAGCTTCAAAATGAGGCCAGGTTTCCTGCTGTACGTTTATCCTGGGCTGAGAAAACGTTACGTCAGAAAACGAAAAAGAACTTTATATTGGGTAGTTGAAAAACATTCAAACTTGAGATTTGTACTACCAATAGTTGTGCCTATAACATATAAAAATGTCATTACCCTCAGCCAAGTAGTTTTCCATGTATATAGTTTTAAGTGAGCGGTTCCTAGAAAAGACGCCAAAAACCCAGACAATTTTTCATACAACCACAAATAAAAAAAATATTATTAAACTTGAGAATGATTGGCTTATATAGTCTAACGCAGAATTAAACAAGGAAACTATTGGTATAACTAGTTTTTCAATAGGTCTGTTGGTTTGCTTGTAATTAAGGCCTAAACTCAAGTATCCATAATAAAAAATCCGATAGTAAGCGTGCGTTAATAGACGGCTTGTTTATCAGCGAAATAGATAGGAGCAAGACAACTAAATAATAATGAGACAACCTGCTCCGAAGAAAGCTAGGACGCCCGAAAGGCCATTTAAATCGAAGTGGGAATTTTCTTCTTTTTGTTTTTGTCAGTAGTAACGATTAAGCCAAATGCCTAATCTGCGGTACAATACGTAATTACGAGGGTAAGAAAATCGTCTATTTGAAGACACTACAACTGAGTACATTCAGAAAAATACGGAGAAATCATAGGGGACGCCGGAGAGGAAGAATTACGGAAGTTGAAAAGAAAAGCATTCTGTATCCACAAATGAGGTTTGTACTAGTAATTTGGGGAAGAAACAGCGGGGAAGGTGAGGAAGGGGCAGACAGGAGGAGCGAGTAAGAAGCGTAGGGAAAGAGCACTACTGCTCCAACTCCAGGAGTAGAAGTTTGCATTGTGGTCAACCTAACGCAATCGTCTTTTGCACCTTGTGCCGCGCAATGCACTGGCACATGCACCCCGAGAGGCCATGTTCTATTGAACCAGTCTCTCGGCAAGTTGATAAACCAGTATCATGAACTAAATAATCTGGTACACAATCCCGTAGTTTTTTTTTTAGATAAGCCTTATCGTGCAACTGCAAGTTTGGACACAAATTCCCCAGTGTATTGCGTGTGTTGATCTTGAGTAACAACGAAGGCTTTGATTTTAAGACTGGACATGCAATACTACAATAGTAAGGTAATTTTGCTATCTCAATTTTTTTTACGTTTATTACCTGAAATTACTACAACGTTTGGATATTGAGTTTCGAGTTTGAAAATTGTTACTGTAGGCTACACTTTATCACAATGTACGTCATGCACCAAGAGTTATTTAATACATCACACGGAAAATCCTTTAAACAGGCGGATTACAAATCGAAATATATCTAGGTGCAAATGTGCACGGGGTTACATCAATCGTGTCCAATAATATCGATCTGATCATTGTTTGGAATACACCCTTAATCCACTGAGCTCTTCAATTCTAGAGGAGGAATCAGCACCACAACTGTGAGCTTGATACACACTGTAGAAGAATTAAAACAGAATCCCTGGAAATACCAGCTTACACTATAATGATACTAGTGGTAGACCGAACAGACACGGAAGCAACGCGTACTAGTAAGCGATAGCATTGTCATTAATAGGCTACGGACCGTGAGAATGAGAGATTTTTAGTGGGATGATGGAGGGCCTCTGACAGCGCAGCTCAGTGCATTATGCTTTGACATGTCGGCTTGCGAAACGAACGTAGAAAAAGGAAAAAGACAATAAAATACCACGGAGCGAATATACTTTAAATAGTATATGCTATTCATTCTTTAGCTGCAAATCTATTTTTCACAGGAAATTGTTACTACGACTAATAGTACGCCGAGTTAACAAATGTTAAACGACCAACAATGGTGTACCTATACCACCTGTTATCATAGTAATTCCTTAATTAGACATAGATTAGACATAGATTATATAGCCTAAGTGTAATGTATCTGATGATGATCGCTTGACGATCGAAACTGGTCATCCAAGTGCATTTATTAATCTCATGTAATTTTTTTCAGGATTAGGGGATAACCCATCTCATTCGGGTACAATCGTGTTGACTGACTGAAAAGCATCAAACTTGTTTTGGTGTTAATTAGTGGATTGGTAGAGGTTTTCTTGAATAACAACCAGAATTACCAATCCATATCCCAAGGGCATTTTATTTCCTTCGCTCGTCGTGCAATGAAGGTGCTGGATCGGTGTCTGAATCAAAGACTTTTAGACTTACCAAATGAATATCTGAATGTACTGGAGTATCAACAGATCCAAACATAAACAAAGACAAAATAGCTCTACAAAACGCCACCAAACCTACAATGACACCCACTAACAGTCACTACCCTCCAAAAACAAAAATAAACCTGCAAAAACGTAGAAAGTGTGGCACCGATTACTGGTAAAATGCTGAAGCACGAAGAAAGAACTATTTATATACGGTACCTACTATGTTGCAAGATTGAGAAATTACAATCTCATGGAAAAACAGTCTCATCCCACCAATTAATCTATGAAGGTGTAGCAACAATTGCTGTGTTATACTTAAGCAAGAAGCCCTAAACTAATGTAGAATTGTAAATTAATGCAGATATGACCTATGAGTACTCTGCTGTGATTATGGTCAAAAGCTAGAACTGTAATATATAAAAACAATGTTTGTCTACTAATAATGCGTTGAAGGATCCGATATGGTAACTTATCGGAATTTGAGGAATGTTTACAAGCCCCTCTGACAAAGATTTTTCTGATGGAAAGAAAAAGACTGTATGCATAGTCACAAATCACTTATAATTGTAGTTTTCAGAGCTTTTGAAAAATCAGTTGATATTGAAAACTTCTCATTATGTAAGAATGTAAGAATATATAACTTATACTGTATGCATATTTATCACATGTCATTTATTTTCAGGTTATTTTTCGCATGTCCCAGTAATTGGAATGTCATTGTGTTGACCGACTGAAAGTTAATACGATTGGCTCATTTATATTTCTCCTTCCTTTGCCTTGATTATTTATTTTGTTGTTGTTGTTGTTTGTTGTTGATTTATTCAGGGGCTTTGCAACATCGTGGTCATGTAGCCCTATGTACTTGTGTGTGTGTGTGTGTGTGTGTGTGTGTAGAATGTGCCTGATAACCTGTGTCACTGTGATGTCTGTAATTACACGAGGGGCGTACTATATTGTTTTACTTTTGTTTCTACCCAAATGAAGTACATTACACATCAGTTGATACGTCCACCTTGTCAACATAATTTCCTTGTAGCTTTATACACTTTTGCCATCGATATGTCAAGTCTCTCCAGACCTTCCTGAAACCATTCTTTCGGAGTACTGCGTACCCATGCCTTGACAGCGACCACGCAGAGGAGGTGATAATCACTTGGTGCCAAGTCGGGAGAGTATAGTGGGCCTGGCAGCACCGTGAATCCCATTTGATCATTGGCAGCGGTGGTCTCTCGGCTAGTGTGGGGGCGGGCATTATTAAGTTGCAGAAGCACACCTTTAGCCCACTTTTCTGGCCGTTTAGTTTGAATGGCACGACGTAAGCGCTTAAGGGTTGCCACATATGCTGCAGTGTTAATCGTGGCCCCCAATTCCAGCCAGACAATGAGGATGATGCCCTTTGTGTCCCAGAACACTGTCGCCATTCGCTTGCGAACTGATGGCAATGTTCGACATTTCTTTGGCGGTGGACTGCCCATATGCTTCCATTGCATCGATCGTTGTTTCGTTTGTGGCTCATGGTAATGGAGCCATGCCTCATGACCAGTCACAAGCCTAGCCATGAAGTCGGCTGGATTTTGTCTGGAGAGACTGACACCTTGATGGCAAAAGTGCATAAAGTTACAAGGAGATTGTTGAGAAGGTGGACGCAACAACTGATGTGTAATGTACTTCATTTGGGTAGAAAAAAATAAAGTGTAAACCAATATCGTACGCCCCTCGTATGTCTATTAGTAATAGAGGTAGGATTTGGGTAGGAAGCTGAAGTGGCTTTAAGTTAGGTACCATTCTGGCATTCGCCTGGAGTAGAAGTGAGAAAGCATGGGAAACCACTTCCAGGATGGTTGAGGTAGGAATTGAACCAACCTCTTCTCAGTTTTACCTCACGAAGCTGAGTGTACACTGTTCCAGCTCTAAGACGAGAATTAAATATCTCGGCAGAGTCGAGAATCGAACCCAGGCCTCCGCGGTGACAGTAAATAATGCTAGTCACTACGGAATGAGGCGGACTCTAATTTGTACTTACTTCGTCGAGTCTAACGAACATTTCAGTTAAAGAACTGAGGTTTAAACTCAAGAGATTAGTAATTATCAATGAATGTACTTGTGTATACAAATTAGAAAGAAAAAACAGATGAAACGTTCATGATTCGATCCGTCCGGGCCACGAACTCCATCAACGACTATAACTGCATGCCCGGACAGAACTGACTTGCTGCGCGGTGATATCTTTCTCTTCATAGCACAGTAGGTCCATCTTCGTCATGATTACGTCCGTTACAAAGTGTAGTTAAATACATTTTAAGGTGCTCAGTTAATATATCTGGGGAATTACTGAAATAAAGTGATTTAAATGTTCTCCATTGGGTGACCGACGTTTCTGTTCAGTGAATGTGATTTACTGAGCGATATACTGCAATTCTCATACCTTCATTAACACTAAGGCTGTAAGATGAAGCCCGCAAAAAATGCCCATTAACTTGTTTGAAAGGCAATATTCATCTACTAATTATAGAAGAGTGTATGAGGTACGCGACTACAAGATGTTAAATCTCGAAGTTCTCGAAGGTGAAAACAAATGGAACAGGTTATACAACATAACCTCTCGCACGATCAAAGAGAAATGTCAATTTCCAACTCTCACTTCCCCCCTTCAACTCAATGCCACGGATTTTGAAATATTTCAACCCATTTCCTGGAAATTATTGTTGTATTCAGGAGTGCTGCTAAGTGAACTTGCTCGTGGCACATACACGTGACCCTGAAAGGTCTGTTTGAATACACAACTGCGACAACGCCTGTCAGACACACACATTTTAAATTACATGCTCTGATAGCTTTGCTATTAAACAGAGATAAAAAAAACCAGAATCAGAAACTTTTGTAATCTATATTCTGTGGATGTCAAGATCACCCACTTCCATCATCCGAGAAGACGTGACCTGACGTCATCGGACGATTGTTTGTTAAAGCGCACTTGCCCAGCGTGGGGTCCAAACAATAGAACATCATAGAATTGAAAACAAAGGCTTCAACTCATAATCATACACAAATTTGATGTCATAATGAGTCGACAGTGAGTTGTGACATTTCGAAAGAGACCTATAAACACGGGTATTTGGCCAGAAAATTTCCTTAGCACCAACTTTGCTACTGCCAAGGGAAAGGGCAGTGAACACAATCACGGCTCTGATAGCTACCTATAGGAACAAACGATAACTATTTCTAGGATATTACACGTCTGACGAATCCTTGCCGGTGGTAGATGTATGGACTACGAATTTCCAACATTGTGACGCACATCTGTTTTCCTGGAGATAGCAGTACAGTCTGCACTACAGTATAATGTTGATGAGTCATTGTGGCACAAGCTTTGTGTTTGGTCAGTTGGGTATTTCAAGTCTATGCTAAGTTTTGAGGCATTCGTGCGCTTAACTGAAGAGTAGTGTAATATTACAGTAGTATTAGTGAAAATGAAAATCCACAGCCTGCTTCCAGTCGACCAACCGGGTCAAGGAATGGAATGAATGAAGCCCCCATCTAGCGGCGAGGATATGAACTGTGCCGGCTGCCGAAGCCTGTCGCACAGATGAAATGAAATGATAGTGCTGGAATTAAATTTGAGACAGAAAAAACCGGAGTACCCGGAGAAAAACCTGTCTGCCTCCGCTTTGTCCAGCACAAATCTCACATGGAGTGACCGGGATTTGAACCACGGACCCAGCGGTGAGAGGCCAGCGTGCTGCCACCTAAGCCACGGAGGCTCTATAGTGCGTCTCTACCTTAAAGACAGTATGGAATTAAATGTAGTATTTGCCTCTCAATCGCACTCCTATGTCCTGCAATTAGCTTCGTCCTCTTCTATCCCGGCGATGTTGCCATTTCCCAATAATTGAAAGTGACAAATCTAAGAAAATGTTTGCATGGTATTATAGAGAATTTCCCGCTCTTTATGATGGTGTAAAAATAAAAGCCATAAATAATTAACACATGGCCCAATTTTCACAATTACGATATTTTAGCGCGAATCTATATTTTTGCATTTATAAAACTTATCACGCCATAGATAATGAACTAATGATCGCAACAGATCAAGAATTTATTTTTAGATTGCCTGATGTTGGTAGAAGATACCCTACTTCTCAGGGCAGTAATTATTTTCATAATAAGAAAGTTATGATTTTTTTTTCTTAAATGTTACTTGAAAAATCTGGGATGGTGTCACATAAAAGTTAGCTAGCGAGAAAGTTTTTTGCTGTTGACTTTACGTTGGTGACTAAGCGAGAAGAACTGTTCATTAATGTCTGAAATAGTTTTTAAAACAAACCAGAGCTCAATATTAGGTAGCATTCATAAGTTATAGCACTTCGCTTAGTCCTCCCGCTCAGCGCTGACGCACCGGAAGTTTGTTTACTAATGTGGCCCGCAGGCTATCTCCCCCGACTACGTTTGAAGGAGGGTAGGTGATGATGTGAAGTAAAACTATGAAATGAAGTGGATTTTGTGATCTTTATAAATTGTCCGCCTCGTTGCGTTCTTGGCTGTCACTGTGCTGTCACCGTGGAGGCCCGGGTTTGAATCCCGGCTCTGCCAAGAAATGTAATTCTGGTCTGAGGGCTGGAACGGGGTGTACTCAACTTCATGAAACAAAACTGAGAAGAGGCGGGTTTGATTCCTACCTCAGCCATCCTCGAAGTGGTTTCCGTAGTTTGCCTTTGTTCGTCCCGGGAATTAACAAGGGTTCGTTAATGGTTCAGAGTTAACGTTTCTGAGCCAAAAAGAACACGGTAGACACACACGACAGAATGACAGGTGATGTATATGAAAAGTGGTTCGCCGAGCAATATTGTTGCTCAATGTTCCCGAAGGGTCTAGCCTAGTAATAGACAGTGTAGGCTATCACAGCAGAGAAATATGTTCTTGCTTGTCACCTTACCAAACCACAGTGAGCTTAATCCCATCGAAATGGTATGGGCGCAAGTGAAGAACTATATAAAATTGAACAACGTCTCGTTCAAGAAACAAGAAATGAATAATTTAATTTCGGCTGCATACCCCCACTTGACCACACAAAATTGGGTAAATTACGTGGACCACAATATATTATTATTATTATGTCATATTATATTTTATTATAACCTATGATATTCGAGAAAAAGGCCTTATCATATTCGTGAATAATTGAATAATTGAAAATTATAAATTATTATAATGTGTGCATTAAAATCGCGCTCTGAGCTTCGGTGTATCATAATCTAAATATTGTAACGTCTTTCGCTTCAAGGCGTCAGGTACAATTATATACAACCAAGAAATATTTTGGAAATTTCCCGAGTTTTGCGTAAAAGCACGCCTGTATACGAGTTATGTTACATCATGTGCCCGGCCTTGCAGAACTTTGTATATGCAGCAGATCTGGCATCAGCGCGCTCCATTTAATGCGTACTGTCTTTTAAGGTAGAGACGCACTATAGTAGTATTAGAATTATCTTATTATACCAGGTGGCCCGTTTACCCCGTGCAATCTAGTTTTAGGTGTCCCGCATACACTAATGATGTATGGGATGCCTGGTAACTGATTTCCAGAGTGGTCACAGTGCATGCTGGCCTATTACGTCAGAATACGAAGGAACGTGGCCGACGAGAAAGACAGGCCATGGCGAGGATCTGTAACGTCAGAGGAGTGGTGTCGCTCGCTCGCCTCGCCGCATTGATTGCACCGAGGTATTATCTAAACAAGCCTACCAATAGCCGAGTAATTTGTTAGTGTGAATTTAAGGACACTCAAAGATAGAGTTAAATGCTGTGGAAGAAATCCACCCTTATCGCTAGCTCAAAACCTTAGAGCAGTAGAATATTAAGCAGTGTAATATAAACATTGAATGGATGTTCCAGTTTATGCAGATATACAAAACTGTACATATTATCCTCTTATCTTCGTTCATCAATAAGTTGTTTCCATATATACCAGTTTACATGTAAGTTTAACTTTAAAAGCAGCTGGAATTTTTAAAAAAAAGAAGAGACAACCAAGCATTGCATTAGGAGAAAGTATCCAGTGCTTCATTTATGGCAAGGGAAGGGTCATTCATGCCCCAAAATAATAAAAACGAATATAAGAAATTTGAGCCTAAACTCGTAGTTTTTAACATTTTGCTTTTTTGAGTAGGCCTACCATAAGACAATCTTTTTCAACAACAAAAATTTAATGCATAGGACTACTTCAGATACATATATGAATTGCTGAGATTATACTTACCTCCGTTAGCAGAGAGCCTTTTATCTGACACCAATCCCCTACAGTGGCAGGTTTACTTCTTGTGGCAACTACCTTCATGTTAGACATGTTCAACGGTTCTCTCCCGTTCCCAGTTAGGCTTAGGTCAAATTTATGGTTTTATGGGCTCAAGATTTGTATAACGAAGTATATTACTACAAATGAAGGACCTTGGAAACTTATTCATTGTGAGTTAATTCAGTGGATTGAAATGTCGTGGATATCAGCCCCATGCACTTATGTGTGTACTGTACTTGTAATAGAAAAGAATGTGGTAGTGGTTTTCAGTTAGCTTTTATTTACAGTTGAATTGGAAGACACTTCCAGGATGCAAGGAGTGGGATTCAAATCATTCTATCAAGAGCCTTCGTGCGAAGCTTTGAAGACTATTTAAATCCTATATCAGGGTTCAAATACTCCTTCGCAAAGCAGGTTACCTGGACAAGAAGCCACTTTACTTACCCCTACTCCATGTAGGTGGAACTGTTCCATTTTTTAAATTAAAGAAAGACCATACTTGCCATTGTAATTTGGATCTATGCTGGCTACACGGACATGGTATCTTCCTCCCAATAAGATGTCCAAGATCTCCACCAAATGTCAAACGAGACCCTTCAAATTATTCAAATGAAAGCATTCCTCAACTTTTAATTATTTTTTCTGGGGATGAAGAATGTTATAACATACCCAGTCCTCCCCTACCCCTTCCTCCCAGAAAATATCGTATACTCCTCACCACATCCATTCCCCATGAAAAAGAACATGGGCATCATTGCAGGCCACATGGAAAATAAGCAGTTAACAGTACTACACACTGGGTAAATCGGTTTGAAATGGGTAAATCTAGAGCTTTAACAGAGAATTCTGGATGTGGTGATTGGTAGGGCCTTGGAGTACAAAACTATGCCCGTATCTTCAAGAACACTAGCAAATTGCAAGTAATACTCATCCAATGACACAGTAATGTGTACACTTAATTATAATAAGCACACACAAAATGTATTACAGACATGATTTTATTTAGGACATTGGTTATAAATATAAACATCTCAAGCAGATTAACACATTGTCTGGAAGAATCTTAGAATGTAGAAAATGAAGTTTGCAGGTTTCACCAAGTAGGCTATAAAGGTGATATCTTGCTGATCTTGGATATATTACTGGCGATGATTAAGATCTAATATCCTCCAGCTATTAATATTCTCAAAAAATCCTGCACTGCACATAGGGCCTACAGCCATTACACCCTGCTGATGATTCATGATCTCTTCAGGATTTTAAATTTTTCTGACACCATTTCTCAACCTCACTGGAGCTTAGTGGGTTACAAATTCATCGTTGCAAAGATGCATGAACACAATTTGAGGACTGGACATGTCTAACTTGCTTCCAGCTGCCTTGCTACTGTTTCCTTATGCAGTACAAAATCACTATCAATTACAATGGTATCTTGCAGCCTTGGCAACGATACAGTCTTGTATTAACTCTTGTACTATTTTCATCTCTAATTTATCTCAACAAAACAAGTAGGTCAAAAATTACAAACAAAAAAACAAAATCTGGTTTCATGCCCTAGAAGTTACCTCATCACTTGGGGCACTTAAATATACATTTGTTTTTTATGTACGGCCATTTTTAAATACCTTACGGGGGCTTTTAAAGAACACGTGCTTAGGTCTTGAAATGGGCAACGCCCACTTCCTAGAACCAAAAACCCCTCAATTTTGTTGTAATTTCATACTCTTGGCCAAGATCATCATGCCAATCATCTGAATACAAGCATATGCTGCCATCTGTTGGTAAATTGATCAGTTATGAGTAGCCTAGGCAATGTTTGTCAAGTGTGAAACTTTTCTTACCGTACATGTTATTTTCTTATCCCATATAATTTTTAGCTGTATGGCATTCACTAAAAGAATATCATTACTATACACATGCATATATTTAACATCGAACAGAAGTATTTTGGTTTGTAGTAAAGTATAGGCTATTTTGGATACATGGTGGAACCATGCGTCTTTGTTTATGTTGATGGTCAGTGGCTTTAGTGAAGTTTATTCGCTAGAATTATATTTTTATTGGTTTACTGTGAGTGGTGGAACTTGTGTAAGTTAATGGTATTTTAGAGATTTGTGTGCAGTTTATTAGATGTATTCTGTATCTAGTCGATGGCGTAAACCGAAAGTCCGTGAAACAAAGAAATGAAATAGTGCTATTTTGAATGTTGACAAACAGTGGGGTGATATTACATGTGAAGTTAAGTAAAGCAAGTTCAACAGCTGCAACTACTTCTTCCAGTGTCAGAAAACTGGAATAGGCCTATTTTAGTGAGGAGAATACTGTTAGACCTAGTGTTAATGACGAGCACATTCTCATTCATATATGGGTGCCCTCCAAAATTTGTTTACAGACCTGTGTGGTGAATGTGACAGTAAATCTTCGTGTCAACATCAGGGAGAAAGATGGGTTTAGTAATAAGTTACCTCTGAAGTGTGCGAAAAGTGATTTGTAAACTCAGGGAAGTCTTGATGCAGGAAATTCCACTAAAATACTGTTGTTTTTTTTTATGAAGTTAGCTTTTTCTCAATACTATATTTTTCAGCATTTTAAATGTTCCAGTTGCCTGCGTTTTGATCCCATTACCTTCAAACTTGGTTTGCACATACAACTTTGTGGTCTTAATAATATGTGGAATCCATTTTGAAAAATATTAATAACTTTCAGAAATATTTAGGTTTAAATTTTAAAAAATGACATATTTTAACAGAACAACAGGTCATTCTAAGAAAAAAATATTTTAATAATAAACCATTTGCACTGATTTTAAAAGTAATACCAATTTTTATTTGTAGACCATTGATGATCATTCCATAAAAGTTTTAGATTGATAACTTTTAAGTTGACGTACCTGGGACATTTTCAATATTTGCATATTTATTACATAAAATGTTATAATTTCTAAATGACTGAACCAAATAGCTTCAAAGTTTAGAATTCCCTTAATTATGCTCACTTTAAAGAACCTACAAACTTTGGTGAAAATTGGGTGAAAATAGGCTACTGGAAAATTCAAAACTTAATAGGGCAAAAATGTTATGGATATTGTGTGGTTAGATGAAATGTGGGTCAATGCTGGTCACACAGTGTCTAAGGGTTGGAGTGACAACTCAGTTCAGGGGACAAGGAAGGGCCGTCAGGCAGAGGGGGTCGATTTATTATTCTACACGCCGGGCTATCGCACGGCTTTGTTAATAATACACTTTTTGCTCTTTAGGTCGAAAAGAACTGGTGATTACCATGAAGACATGGACTACAACTAGTTTTTAAACTGGTTCCAGGAACAATTGTTACCCAACATCCCTGAACACGGTGTTATTGTAATGGGCAATGCTTCGTACCACACAGTACAGGTAGAATAAGCTAAAACAACATGAAGTACGAAGTCGCGAATGTTGGAATGGCTCGACCGCCATAGTGTAGACCATGCGACAGCTCTCTGGCAAAAGGAATCCTTCTCGGTAGCGCTGAATGAACATAGAACGAGCGATAACATTCTACATAATACATGAATTAGCCAAAATACCTTATAAAAAGATGAGAAATAAATCAGGAAGCAATGTTTTAATAGATGTTTCCTCCTCCGCCGTCTGTGACCCACCCATCCATCCCAAATATAGCGAAAATTACAGCAGTGAGCGCCATTGTTAAAATCAATCTTCAAGAAAGTACCGTAACAGTACTGCCATTACCTTACGGTACTATGTGAAACAAAAAAGTGCCCAATTCTGTCTCTAGTGGGCATCATTCGTTCGCAGCACTCAGTTCACGACTCTAATTATGCTAGTGTGTGCAATATTTCGCATCTCTGTACGGCTGAAATGAGTGTTTTTTGTTATCTGCTCTGTAAAACTATGCAGTATATCGCTCTCCTGTAATAAGTATGTGTATTTTTTATCTGCACAACTGTGGTTTTGACAAAGGTTACAGCCTAACGCGCCCAGATCAATGGTTTTGTGTCAACCATGCCCCGCTAGCTGCGTGCGGCCAAGGCCGCACCTACACACGACCATTCTTACCTTCGTTTTGTCCAATCCAATGGTTTTTGACAATGGTTACAGCCTAACGCGCCCAGATCAATGAGTTTTGGCAATGGTTACTGCCTAACGCGTCCCGATGATTCTTTTTTTTATTAACAGTGATTTTGCATCCCACTTCTTTTTATCAACAGTGATTTTGTATCTCACATGTTGGCAGCAATGTGTGTGCCTCGGTGCGTGCTGCTAGAGTGAGCCGTGATGACGGTTGAACGAGATGCAAGTGCTATCGAAGCATGGCAGCTGTTTTTAAAGTAGCAAAAAATAAAAACACATATTGACGTACTTTAGCACATATATGAGGTTCAGTAGTAATTAGGGTTCCTAATTTCAATACGTAATATCGCCCAAAAGATGAAACAAGGACACAAGGTATGTAAAAGTACATTCATGTCTACTGCAAGTGTATAAGCCGCGTTCCACTTTCATTCAGAATTAATATCCTTCTCAACCTTATACAGCAGCGCAAGCCTAAACCCATGTAGGCTACCACGTGGATGAACTGGCGAGAAAGCATGGCCATGAGATCATCACGCTGCCCCATATCATTGCCACTTCAATCCTATAGAAATGATATGGGGTCAAGTGAAGGGTTATGTAGCACGGCATAATAAGAATTTCACACTCCGTGAGGTTGAGAAGCTTACCGTTTAGGCTATTAGGGAAGTGACTTCATAAAACTGGAAGCGTGTTGTGTTAATAGTGTAACGAGAACTGGATGAGGCTGCGAAACGTGAATATATACTCGATGATGGGGTAGATTGGTTCATCGTTTCCCTGGAAAGCAATTCCAGATCCAATTCAGACACAAGGGACGAAGAGGGGGCTATGAAAGGAATAGACCCATAATTAAGTTAGTAGCAGCTAGAGCGATTAGGCAACTAAAAATTCCCCTAAACTCGCGTGCATCCCTTCACACGAATACGGCGGACACACCACAGATCCCAGTATTTGTGTCTTCCTGGAAGCTTCTTGGAATGTTATGAGTCATGATCTGCCTCAGTGGCAACGCAGCATTTCCTCACGTGTTAGCTTTGACAGCTGTCAGCGCTCATTATTGGTAATACAGAGTATTCTTTACATACAAACACAAACCTAACCCCATACCTCCTTGCTTGTACTACTAACAATAATTTTGGTCCACATAGTCGCCTAACCAAGTAGCGACCAATGGCTTTGTCTCGCCATGGCTTTAGAAGAGTACAGTTCAACTTTTCCATTAAAATGAACTAAAAGTAATTTATGAACATTCATGATCTTTCAAGTAATTATTCTTCTTTAGACTGAGATAGGCTACTCAATACTCCCAATAATGTCAAAAGTACTCAAATCAAACTTACCAAGCAACTTTTGAAGATTTGATGGATGAGGCAGATAAATATGACCACTCCGATGTAACTTCTTGTACACTGATGACAAGTGAACATATTATATGGAACCTGCCAAGAATAACGTGTCTCCACTGTACCTACGATTGTTTGCCTAACATCTAAAAAATAATTTGCTCTATTAAAGATTATAATGGTGTGCAATCATCACTCGAAAAACTTCTCTGTATGTTCACAGGAGCATTCACTGCTGACAACTTTCTTCCATTTTCATCGCACTCAGAATATTCAATGAACTGAAGTAGGCTAGTTCAACAAATTAATTTTTATTAGTAATGCAAAGAAAGTTTTGTGGCACTTAATGTTTGGGAATCTGCAACCCATTGACAGCCAGCTCAATGCTGAGGTTATTTAGAATACACACAGAACCTGTAATTATGGGCACTGCATTACTCACATTCTTCAAGCACTTCACCAACTTGTCTTCTGTCTTGATATATGTCCATTCCTGCTTACATTTATTCCTGTTGGAGGAGAAGTGTTCAGATTTATCCGATAGACAGTGCACAGAATTCTCGTCTTCCTAGTGTCTGAAGTCTTGCAAGCTCGCTTCTATGGCTTTATCCGAGATTTTCTATCTCTGCATCACAGTCTTCTAGAAGAAGGCCCAGGAGTGGATAGCTATCCTGGCAAATTCGAAAATATTGAAGATACGGCATCAGGTTTCAACTTCGGATAACTCCTAGCAAATGTCTTTATTTCCACCATCAACTTGCTCTGTCCTGATAACAGAGCTATCAGGAAAATGTTTTATACAAATTATAGGCTTGCTCACTTTAGAGAAGTCAGTGGGAATTTTTCTAGGCCATATATTTCTTAATTTTTCGTCCTTTGGGAGAGAAAATGCAGAAACATTTTCATGCTGAGATCTGTAATTGTTCTTACAGCCAGCCACATTACAGCATCTCGGCATTTTGATTTCCTGCAAAGGGACACATTCATTAAATATCTAACTTAAACTCAGATAATTAACTTAGCATGCATTCCAATAGTCCTTAACATCCACAATATTAGGCTAACGTAAGAACGTACATAACCTGCACCACACGTGCGTTTGATTAATCTGTAGCATTAATGAGAAATAAAGTATCGCAAGTGTTAACACTTACCATGTAGGCTACGTGATTATTGCAGCTACATGATGCACCACAACACAAGTTGGACGTTACACTTTATAAAACACTAACTATTCTCACACTGCTAGTCACAAGAAATTCACGAACAAGTCTACTCAACCGGAGTCACTACTTTGCCTACGTCACAGACAAGATGGCTGCTCGCACTGGGGCCAGTATCTTTCGTTGGCCACGCCGAAGGAATAACAACCGGACGGCCGCTAGCTGCATGTTCCTCAGCGCTACCCGTCAAATTCACCCCATTGCCTATTGGAGCCTCGCATTTGAGAGCGTAATAGACTCATATGTGGCACAATAACACGCCAGTTGCTGGCAACATATTGACAATGGCTGGTTTATTCAGCATCGATGAGTACACGGACATTATACTAATATATGGAGAAGCTAGTCGTAATGCCATTGAAGCTCGTAGACGGTAAGCACTAGTGTTTCCAGATAGACGTCTGCCGTCTCGACAAGTGTTTCGCCGAACAGAGTTGCAATTACGAACGAATGGAATGTTCCAGGCACATACCAGCAGGATTAGACCAGTCTGCTGTAATGCTGAAGTTGTGCAGAATGTACTAAAGTACTTTGAACGGAATCCTAGACACGGTCAGTTACACTTCACCTTACTGAGCTACTGCTGGTAGCCTAATAATAATAATAATAATAATAATAATAATAATAATAATAATAATAATAACAATAATTTGAATTTTGAATGAGCTTTTATTTATTAATTAGTATGGATATTACATTAAGCATCAAGCCTCCGTGGCTTAGGCGGCAGCACGCCTGCCTCTCACCGCTGGGTCCGTGGTTCAAATCCCGGTCACTCCATGTGAGATCTGTGCTGGACAAAACGGAGGCAGACAGGTTTTTCTCCGGGTACTCCGGTTTTCCCTGTCAAAATTTCATTCCAGCAACACTCTCCACTATCATTTCATTTCATCTGTCATTCATTTAATCATTGCCTCAGAGGAGTGCGTCAGGCCTCGGCAGCCGGCACAGTTCATATCCTCGCCGCTAGATGGGGGCTTCATTCATTCCATTCCTGACCCGGTCGGAGACTGGAAACAGGCTGTGGATTTTCATTTTCATTACATTAAGCCAGCCCCGTGGTGTTGGGGTAGCGCGCCTGCCTCTCACTCGGAGGCCCCGGGTTCGATTCCCGGCTCCGTCAGGGATTTTAAAACTGACGTGAGGGTTGGAACGGGGTGCACTCAGCCTCGTGAGGACAATTGAGTAGCTGTCTGACAGTGAGGCAGCGCCCCGATCACGAAAACCAAGATTAACGGCCGAGGGGACCCGATGCGCTGATCACGCGTCACCCCAATATCTGCAGGCCAAATGGCTGAGCAGCGGTTGCTTGGTCGGCCTAAGCCCTTCATGGGCTGTATAGTGCCAGGGGTTGGTTGGTTGGTTGATGGATATTACATTTGTGATATGTCTCAGGAATCTGACGGCAAAACCAGTACAGATTATCTGTGAGACATTAATTATGTTTTACAGCATCATACAGTTTGTATTTCAATACGAAGAGTGCATGCAATAATAAGTTTATGTTATAAATTAATGCTTATTTAATGATTTTTATGCGACGTATAGCTAGTTGTTTGCAGTTCATATTGGACAATCGAGGTAATAGTTCATTAAGTAGTGCTAGTACAAGACAATTTAGTTTCTTGAAACCATAATAATAATAATAATGATACGAATCATCTATGTTACAATGTGCACATATTTATTGTTGATTAGGGCATAGAGGAGCTGCAAGGAAGCTAGGAGTGCCACGAACTTCAATACAGAGGATCCTGAAGGAGCGAAAATGGCATTCGTATAAGCCGCACCTACACCAACAACTGTATTGAAATGATTTCGATCGCAGGGTAGCATATTGCCGAAGAATGGCCGCTGCATTACAACAAGATCCACATTTTGCCAGGAATATTATATGGAGTGATGAATGCCATTTCGCCAATGATGCCAACGTCAATACTCACAATCTTCATTACTGGGTTCCAGTGAACCACTACTGGGTTTGAGCACAGCACGTTCAGCTCCACTGGGGAGTTAATGTGTGGTGTGGTATTCTGGGATACTATATAATTGGACATGTTTTTATAGTCCCCAGACTCACAGGTAGGAATTATCTTGAATTTCTACAAACCGACTTGTCTCTGGAGAAACCTTCTACACACATCAAAAAAAGTTTTGCATCACCTCGGTTCCAAGAGTTCCGGAACCGTTAAATACAAAGGGAATAGAGATCAACACAAACAACATTTCAGCTCGTTTTATTGCTCATGAGACCCACACATTGCATGTTGTACCATCATACAGCTAGACTTTCAGCATTTGTGGTCCAGATTGCAGTACACACCACTACCTCTAATACCCAGTAGCACGTCCTCTTGCATTGATGCATGCCTGTATTCGCCGTGGCATACTATCCACAAGTTCATCAAGACACTGTTGGTCCAAATTGTCCCACTCCTCAACGACAATTCGGCGTAAATCTCTCAGAGTGGTTGGTGGGTCAAGACGTCCATAAACAGCCCTTTTCAACATATCCCAGGCATGTTCGATAGGGTTCATGTCTGGCGAACATGCTGGCCACTGTAGTCGAGCGATGTCGTTATCTTGAAGGAACGCATTCACAAGATGTGCACGATGAGGTCGAGAATTGTCGTCCATGAAGACAAATGCCTCTCCAATATTCTGCCGATATGGTTGCACTATGGGTCGGAGTATGTCATTCAGGTATCGTAAAGCCGTTTCGGAGCCTTCCATTACCACCAGTGGCGTACGTCGGCCCCACATAATGCCACCCCAAAACATCAGGGAACCACCACCTTGCTGCACTCGCTGGACAGTGTGTCTAAGACGTTCAGCCTGACCAGGGTGCCTCCAAACACGTCTCCGACGATTGTCTGGTTGAAGGCATATGCGACACTCATCGGTGAAGAGAACGTGATGCCAATTCCGTGGGGTCCATTCAGCATGTTGTTGGGCCCATCTGTACCGCGCTGCATGGTGTCGGGGTTGCAAAGCTGGACCTCGCCATGGACGTCGGGAGTGAAGTTGCGCATCATGCAGCCTATTGCGCACAGTTTGAGTTGAAACACGACGTCCTGTGGCTGAACGAAACGCATTATTCAACATGGTGGCATTGCTGTCAGGGTTCCTCCGAGCGGCAATCCGTAAGTAGCGGTCATCCACTACAGTAGTAGCCCTTGGGCGGCCTGAGCGAGGCCTGTCATCGACAGTTCCTGTATCTCTGTACCTCCTCCATGTCCGAACAACATCGATTTGGTTCACTCTGAGACGCCTGGAAACTTCCCTTGTTGAGAGCCCTTCTTGACACAAAGTAACAATGCGGACGCGATCGAACTGCGGTATTGACCTTCTAGGCATGGTAGAACTACAGACAACATGAGCAGCGTACCTTCGTCCTGGTGGAATGACTGGAACTGATCGGCTGTCGTACCCCCTCCGTCTAATAGGCCCTGCTCATGCATGGTTGTTTACATCTTTGAGCAGTTTTAGTGACATCTATGAACAGTCAAAGGGACTGTATCTTGGATACAATATACACAGTCAACGTCTATATGCCGGATATCTGGGAACCGAGGTGATGCAAAACTTTTTTTGATGTGTGTAGAAGATATTCCACTCCAGGTTGTAATGCAACATTGGTACCAGCTTGATGGTGCTCCACCTCTCACCTTCCGAGCCGTTACGGATTATCTAAATGAACGATATCCTGAACGGTGGATAGGTCGTGGAGGACCCTGGCAGTGGTCACCACGATCGCCTGATCTAACCCCTCTGGACTTCTTTCTGTGGAGCTACATAAAATCAAAAGTCCACGAAACGGCGCCAGAAAATGTTGATCAATAAAAACAACGTATTGGTGAGGCCTGTGCTGCAGTGACACCTGAAGTGTTACGACGTGTCCATGCAGACACTGCGAGACGTGTTGAGCATTGCATTCGGCACCAGGGACATGTCTTTGAGCATATTCATTATGAATAGCTGTCCAAGTGTGATATTTTAATTCATTTTATTATCTAAGCTTTGAAGCAATAATATGTAAGATTTGTCCATATAGCAAGCAATACTATTGTAGAGTGGAGTTTCTGTAGCCTACATGTAAAAAGTAATGTGTTATTAAACTTTATTTTCTTCGTCTTTGGCGTATTTACAATTGAACCCTGTTTATTACATAAATCGTTGTGTTACGTGCCACCCCCTAGTGGCACTTTTGTTAACTGGATTACGGTGGGTAGGAAGCACAACACCATTTACTGCTTAAAGAAATAATTAACTTTATTGTGGCCAGAAAATTACACTAATCAGCAAATACAAGCAATTAGGAGCCTTCTCCAGTTTCCTCAAGTCTCTTCCTTATGCGCTCTTGGCCCCTTTCACTTGCAACAGACCACAGAAGTTAATCCGTCCTAATGAGTCCGGTGGCCTTGGCAGAAGCTACCTGCCCCTCTTCCTCAGGTACAACAAATACAGTTACTTACGAGCACTTGATGTACGCTGTTCACAAGCTGGGAGAAACAATGTCACAGGATTTCGTAACTCGCACAGCACTTCGTCACCACACTTCTGTCGCAAACGATAATCGCTCACACTAGCTCGTAAAACACAACAACAACAACTGCTTCACGGGTCACTCTTATATAGCCGGCCGGTGACTCAATAAATGCTTCTAGATCCATCCAGAGTCCACGGCTTCTCGAGGTTTCCAGCGCTGGTCCAGTCACGAATGTTCAGGACTATCCCTTTGTCCTAGTAGCCCTGTTGCATAAGGCGCGCGCAATACAGGAGGCAGGGCACAGCCCAGCCCTGGGGCAGTTGTGACTCACGCGGCGAGTGATGACACAAACTCACAGCCGTAACACCACCCCCTTCCTAAAAAAGGCTGATCGTCCCGATCAATCATTGGTCCGTCTGTGTCCCTCCGTAGGCTGCCAGGCGATCTCGATGCACGATCTTCATCTTCGCCCTCGGGCTCCGCTGGATCCTGTAGACGACATCGTTGATTCGTTTCACGACTCGGTACGGGCCCTCCCAGGACTTCTGCAGTTTGGGTGACAGGCCTTTCTTCCGTAATGGGTTGAAGAGCCAGACCAGGTCGTTCTCGTGGAATCCTCCGGCATCCGTCTGCTGGTCGTATCGGATCTTCATTCGGTCGGTCTCGATCCGCAGTTTCCTCCTCGCGAACGCGTGCACGTCCTCCAGTTGGTCGACCAGTTCTTGACAATACTGGCTTACCGGGATCGGATCATTCCCAGGTCGGCCGAAGGCAAGATCGACAGGTAGACGGAGCTCCCTCCCAAACATGGCCCGGGCTGGTGTGCACCCGGTGGCTTCATGCACGGCGGCGCGGTAGGCCAGGAGAAATAGTGGAAGATGCTTGTCCCAATCCCTCAGGTGCTCGCTGACGACTATTCGGAGATGGTTCTCGACGGTGCGATTGAATCGCTCTACCATCTCGTCGGACTGAGGGTGTAGCGGCGTTGTCCTTGTCTTCCGGATCCCCAGCAGCTGGCATAGGTTCTGGAACACCTGCGACTCGAAGTTCCTCCCTTGGTCGGAGTGCAGCTCCAGGGGTACTCCGTACCGGCTGACGAATTCCTTCACCAGGGTCTCTGCGATCGTCGCGGCTTCTTGGTTAGGGAGCGCATACGCCTCCGGCCATTTGGTAAAGTAGTCGCTGACGACTAATATGTAGCGGTTCCCTGCCTCGCTTAACGGGAATGGCCCAGAAACATCGATGGCCACTCTCTCCATGGGGCCGCCCACGTTGTAGGTCTTCAGTGGACCCCGTCGTCTTCGTCCTGGGCCCTTGCTGGCTGCGCAATCGTGGCACCTCGCGCAGTGGTTCTCCACGTCTGTTCGGCATCCGATCCAGTAGAACCGCTCTCTCAGCTTCTCCAGGGTCTTCTTTATCCCTAGGTGTCCACCAGATGATCCTCCATGAACTTCCTTCAGGACTTCCTCCGTCATAGCCTTTGGAACGACGACTTGTTCCCGAGATGTCTTCCCGTCGGTGCTCTCCCAGGTACCGCAGATGAGGCCATCCCTTACAATCAGCGAGTCCCACTGTGCCCAGTAGGACTTAAACTTTGGGCTGCAGTCACTCACAATGTTCCACCCGGGTCTGGGGACACAGGCCCTCTTCCATTCGGCTATCAGTCCCAGGTCATCATCTTCCGCTTGCGCCCGCGTGAAAGATTCGCGGCTCCAGCTCCTTTGAAGTTCCACGGTAGTCCTTCGGCACTGTATCCCGGTGTTCTCCTCCCTTCGGGCACAGAAGGTGCAGTCTTCGGGTCACGGTCTTCGTGACAGGGCGTCGGCGTTAGAATGCAGTTGGCCTTTCCTGTGCTGAATCTCAAAGTTGTACTGTTGAAGCCTCTCTAACCACCGCGCGAGTTGACCCTCGGGCTGCTTGAAGTTCAGGAGCCACCGCAGGGATGCATGGTCGGTCCTGATGAGAAATTCTTGCCCGTACAGGTACTTGTGGAAGTGTTCAATGGTCTTCACGATGGCGAGCAGCTCCTTCCTGGTGACGCAGTAGTTCCTTTCTGGCTTTGACAAGACCTTGCTGAAGTAGGCCACTACTCTCTCCTCGCCGTCCACTACTTGCGACAGGATTCCCCCTATGCCAAAGTCGCTGGCATCGGTATCGACGATGAACCTTGTTCCAGGTCTGGGGTAGGCCAGAATAGGCGCGGTGCACAGAGCCTGCTTGAGTTGTTCGAAGGCACTGTGGCATTCTGCTGTCCACGTGAAGAGTTGGTCCTTCTCAGTCAGTCGATGTAAAGGTTTGGCGATGTCGGCGAATCCTCTCACGAAGCGACGGTAATAAGTGCAGAGTCCCAGGAAGCTTCGTAGTTGGGACTTGTCCTTCGGAACTGGCCACTCCCTCACAGCTGCGGTCTTCTCTGGGTCGGTGCGCACCCCTTCCTCGGAGACGATATGCCCAAGGTACTGGACCCGCTTCTGGAAGAGCTGACACTTCTTGGGGCTCAACTTCAGCTGGGCAGCCCGTAGCTTCAACAAGATCTCCTTCAGGTTGCTGTAGTGCTCCTTGAAGCTCCTCCCCAGAACGATGACGTCGTCTAGGTATACCAGGCAGGTCTTCCAGTGTAGTCCCCTCAGAATGGACTCCATTAGCCTTTCGAAGGTCGCAGGGGCGTTGCACAGACCGAATGGCATGACGGTGAACTGCCAGAGCCCGCTGCCCACAGAGAACGCCGTTTTATCGCGGTCCTTAGGGTGGACCTCCACCTGCCAGTAGCCACTCTTCAAATCCAAGGTGGAGAACCATCTTGACCCTGATATGGTGTCCAGCGTGTCGTCGATCCGGGGTAGAGGGTAGCTGTCCTTCTTCGTGACGTCGTTCACCCGCCTGTAGTCCACGCAGAACCTGGTGGAACCGTCCTTCTTCTTCACAAGCACGACCGGAGAACTCCAAGGACTATGTGATGGCTCGATCACCCCTTGATCCTTCATCTCTTCTACCATCCGGTCGACTTCGGCTTGCTTGGCGAGCGGGACACGTCGGAATGGGGCCCTAATCGGTGCGCTGTCCCCAACGTCGATTCTGTGCTGGACCAAGCTTGTCCTGCCGAAGTCTTTGCTCCCCACGGAGAAGACATCCTGGAATTCGCGTAGCAGGTCCTGAAGTTGGCGTGATTGCTCCTCGTCTAAATGGTCCTGGGATCCTTGGTACAGCTTCTGTAGTTCTTCTGGCAGTGTGCGTCTTCCTCGGTTGTCCGTCTGCAGGTGTCCGTCTGTCGTATCTGTGATGCGGGCAATCCAGGTAACGGGCTCGCAGACTCCTAGGTTGGTGTCCCGATGAACCGTAATGTCGTGGTCGTTCAGGGTGGACAGGCGGACGTACGGCCGAGACGTCGTGTTGATGAGAGTCTTGGCAACTAGCAATCCTTTTGTCTGGATGTCCTCATATTTTGGCTCGATGACAGCCGCCACTCCCTCAGCAGCTCCGTCGACAATTACGGCAGCGCTGACCTCCGTCCTGGCGGGAACGATGACGTCTTCTCTCAGCCTTACTCGCCGTGCGGTGATGGACTCGTGCGCCGGTTGCAAAGCAAGTTCCTCACCTCCGAAGTGCAGAGTGTTGGTACTCAGATCCAAGATGATGTTCTGGTCCAGGAAGTCCAGTCCGATGATCACTTCATTTGACACGTCAGCCACAAGCACTGGATGCTTTATCGCCCGTCGACCAATGACGAACTCCAGTGATGCTTCGCCATGTACCGGTGCGGTCTCTCCGGTCGCGGTTATTAGCTGGAGGTTCCTTTGTGTGGGTTGCACTCTCCACTTCGGGATCACGGTGGGACTGACGATGGTCCTCGATGCTCCCGTGTCGATTAGCATGGGCCAGCTCTCTCCGTTGACGAGTCCGTCGACCATCAGGCTGCTATTATCCCTCCGTAACTGCGTCACACGAACTTGGACTGCCGGGGCTTGACGACTGTCACAAGCCAACCTTTGCCCCCCTAGGCTGGCTGATACTTGCTTTCCTGGGCCGCGCGGTTTCCCTTCGACTGACTGTCCCGACGGAAACCCTTGGCGGCGGCGATCACCACAGTCCTTGCTCAGGTGGCCTCTCTTACGGCAGGTCCAGCAGGTCGGTAGTCCTCTTCGGGGCCGCCTCTCCGGATGTCCTTCGGCTACGTTTTTGTTGGTGGTACTGCGATTCTTGAAGAAACGGCTTAGCGCCTCCATCAACTCGTCGGCCAGGGGCTTGGTCTCGTTGGTTTTTACTGGTTCGTCGACGTCCACTTGACGCACCCGCGCGCGCATTCTAGACACCTGCTTTGCCGTCTCGAACTCAAGTGCGTGGCTCAGCGCATCTGCCAGGGTCTTATTGCGCGCGAGACGCAGCGCCTGTTGAGTGTCCGAGTCCCGTAGCCCGTCGGTGAAAGTCTGCGTCGCTATCTGCTCCAGAAAGTCGGCCGGCGCTGTTGGGTAGGCGAGCCTTACGAGGCGTGCGATGTCCATCTCGAACTCCTGCAGGGTTTCCGCGTTCTTCTGTACCCGGGTCCGGAGCTGCATCTGATAGGCCTGCTGAAGATGGCTATCTCCATATCGGGACTCCATATGGGCGATCAGGGAAGCGTAGTCCTGGGATCCAGTCGGGATGGCCTGAAGGACGTTAAGGGCGTCACCTCTCAGCGCTACAATGAGAGCTGTAGCCTTTTCTGTGTTGTTCCAGTTATTTATGGAACAGGCCGCCTCGAACTGACGTAAGTAGGTGCTCCACGGGACCTTTCCGTCGAAGGTTGGGGGCGTCACTCTGCTCTGTCCCGTTCCTGATGTCCCCGGTGTACCTGTGGGCGGGCGTCGGCGCAGCTCGGCAACTTCCTCTTGAAGAGCGTTGAATTTCTCTTCCACCCCCATCAGCGGGCGTTGGCGCAGCTCGGCAACTTCCACTTGCAAGGTGTTGAATTTCTCCTCCACTGCTGCGACTTCCTCACGTAGGCCCTGTTCTAATTTCCTTTGGCTCTCCTCTAATTTCGTCAGCAGACACTCTTCCAGATTTTTCTGGCCATCCAGAAATTTGGCGGTTAGGTCCTCTGCTAACTTATTCTGGCCGTCCTTCAGGTCCTCTGCTAACTTCTTCTGGCCGTCCTCCATCTTCTTCTGGCTGTCTTCCATCTTCTTCAGGTCATCCTTCAGGTCCTTGGCTAATTTCTTCTGGCCGTCTTCCATGCCAGTTAACTTTTCTAGCAATGCTGCCAATTTCTCCTCCATTTTAGTTGTTTGTCTTGTAAAGGGCATGCACTCACAGGAAAATTAGAGAAAATGACCTGCTCAGGTTTTGAAACCAGGACCGTCAGGTTTTGTGCTTGAGTTCGTAATCCGGCTTCTGACACCAGTTGTTACGTGCCACCCCCTAGTGGCACTTTTGTTAACTGGATTACGGTGGGTAGGAAGCACAACACCATTTACTGCTTAAAGAAATAATTAACTTTATTGTGGCCAGAAAATTACACTAATCAGCAAATACAAGCAATTAGGAGCCTTCTCCAGTTTCCTCAAGTCTCTTCCTTATGCGCTCTTGGCCCCTTTCACTTGCAACAGACCACAGCAGTTAATCCGTCCTAATGAGTCCGGTGGCCTTGGCAGAAGCTACCTGCCCCTCTTCCTCAGGTACAACAAATACAGTTACTTACGAGCACTGGATGTACGCTGTTCACAAGCTGGGAGAAACAATGTCACAGGATTTCGTAACTCGCACAGCACTTCGTCACCACACTTCTGTCGCAAACGATAATCGCTCACACTAGCTCGTAAAACACAACAACAACAACTGCTTCACGGGTCACTCTTATATAGCCGGCCGGTGACTCAATAAATGCTTCTAGATCCATCCAGAGTCCACGGCTTCTCGAGGTTTCCAGCGCTGGTCCAGTCACGAATGTTCTGGACTATCCCTTTGTCCTAGTAGCCCTGTTGCATAAGGCGCGCGCAATACAGGAGGCAGGGCACAGCCCAGCCCTGGGGCGGTTGTGACTCACGCGGCGAGTGATGACACAAACTCACAGCCGTAACAGTTGTTTGCAAAGAAGCGTTACAACGTGGTATACAATATGTTGGATGTTGTGCAACAATTTAGCAGTAATTTTACTACACCAGTACTGTCATCAAAACTTTAAGTGCCGGTTTTACTTGTAATTTTTCTTCAAACCTATCTTCAAATTCTTTATGCAATGACTGTGACGTTTTTGTGTACCCACTGATGTGTTCATAAGTACTTAAATTCCAGGATTTTAGAGAGGGAAAATTGTCCCAATTTACTTCTTGGAGCTGACTTTTAAAAAGCACAAGCTGCAATTTGAAACTTTCAATACGGTCACACATACTGTACTACTGATTAATTTAGTTTTGCCTTGCAACGAGATATTTAAATCATTAAAATACCCCGCGATGTCTTTCACGAAAGCGAGGTCAGCGATCCATTGCTCATCATCCAAGTCTGACTGCTACCGCCACTACACGGGGAGGAAAGAGGTGAGGGAGGGGAAAAGCACCGGTGCTGCACCGGGGCTGGCAAGCACTAAGTGCTCGCGTTGGCGTGGCCTGCGCTAAAGTGTATGTTCACAAAACTCAAGCTCCTAAACCAGAGGGAGTTAGAAGGTGTGGTTTGTGCCAAAATCTTCCAAATCGTCTCAATAGTACAGGAAAAATCTTGCATTTCTTGAAACGTAAACGGAAATATATTATTTGTTTATAACGTTATTTTAAACAAATAAATAATACTATAGCCCCTGGCATCGCGTACCGCCCGCATAGCACTAAAGCCGAGCGGGTAGTCTGTACACATGGAGCGCACACAACCCATTATGCGAGAGTTCCCGCACGGGTTCGCTAGTATTATATTATTATATCGTATATTAGCACAAGCAGCTGAACGACCCACAATCTCCAAGTATCAAGAACTCTTGATGCGGAATGTACGAATGCCTTCCATCTTGCCTCACCCTGGCTCTGAGGCAGCGATAGACAGATGTGAACAGTCGATAGTGCACTCACTTCAGAACGGCAGAGACTTCTGAGACTTTTTTTTAGCGTATGGCTTTTAGTGCCGGTAGTGTCCGAGGACATGTTCGGCTCGCCCGAGTTTGTAGCTGCTTCTATGCGGACACTCATTGTATGAGCTACAAGTGTCGTAGCGTGTGGAACGTTGTCTGTGGAGGAAAGTGTGAATGTAAGGACGAGGAATTGGAAGGTAACGGCTGTGGCCTGTAGTTAGGGACCAACCCCGGCATTTGCATGGAAGGAAGATGGGAAACCACATAAGACCATCTTCAAGGTTGCCGGCGGGGCGATTCAAACGTCCTCGCCTCCCGAATGTGAGCGACTGCCTGCAGCCACGCCGTACGACCACTGCTGACTCGCGCGGTTCAGAAGGGTAATACAGCGGAACATAGGAAACCGGATGTTCGCTATTATTCTGTCAAAACGATACTTTTATACGATTCTGAAATTTTAAGTCCTTTCAATTTGAAAAGTAGCGGAGAAGGATTGCCGGCATTACAGCGAAGAGCAGCTTTGCGAATCGCATGCTAATATCATACGGTATCCGAACCAGCGATTCTCACAGTAGCAGTAGTAGCCCCTATTGGCTTGCCTTAGAAATACAGGATATCTGGCGTACTCACGGCGAACAACACGACCCTTCACGTTCTGCTCACTCACGGCGAACAACACGACCCTTCACGTTCTGCTCACTCACGGCGAACAACACGACCCTTCACGTTCTGCTCACTCACGGCGAACACAACGACCCTTCACGCTCTACTCACTCACGGCGAACACCACGACCCTCCACGTTCTGCTCACTCACGGCGAACAACAAGACCCTTCACGCTCTGCTCACTCGCGGCGAACAACAAGACCCTTCACGCTCTGCTCACTCGCGGCGAACAACAAGACCCTTCACGCTCTGCTCACTCACGGCGAACACCACGACCCTTCACGCTCTGCTCACTCACGGCGAACACCACGACCCTTCACGCTCTGCTCACTCACGGCGAACACCACGACCCTTCACGCTCTGCTCACTCACGGCGAACACCACGACCCTTCACGCTCTGCTCACTCACGGCGAACACCACGACCCTTCACGCTCTACTCACTCACGGCGAACACCACGACCCTTCACGCTCTACTCACTCACGGCGAACACGACCATTCATGTCCTGCTAACTCACAGTGAACAACACGACCCTTCACGCTCTACTCACTCACGGTGAACAACACGACCCTTCACGCTCTACTCACTCACGGCGAACAACACGACCCTTCATGTCCTGCTAACTCACAGTGAACAACACGACCCTTCACGTTCTGCTCACTCATGGCGAACAACACGACCCTTCACGTTCTGCTCACTCACGGCGAACAACACGACCCTTCATGTTCTGCTCACTCACGGCGAACAACATGACCCTTCAAGCTCTACTCACTTATGGCGAACAAGACGACCCTTCATGTTCTGCTCACTCACAGTGAACAATACGACCCTTCTTGTTCTGGTAACTCACAGTGAACAACATGACCCTTCACGTTCTACTCACTCACGGCGAACAACACGACCCTTCACGTTCTGCTCACTCACGGCGAACAACACGACCCTTCACGTTCTGCTCACTCACGGCGAACAACACGACCCTTCACGTTCTGCTCACTCACGGCGAACAACACGACCCTTCACGTTCTGCTCATTCAGAGCGCAGCGACTGGACTTCAGTCGTTTCACACAAGTTTGTGGTACCACGAAAGGTCACCAGGAAGCAGTAAAATGGCAGAGTGCTTGTTAAATAACTAGAAAACGTTACTGTTGACCCTGTTTGATATTAATTTATCATCAAAAAATAGCTTAGATTTATCCAGATTCAAGGGAAAATACCTTTCCGAAGTCCAACTCACACCGCATGTAGTTGTTGAAACATTTCGGGGAAAGCTTTTGAGTGATTCCTGACTAACATTACCACCATGACTTGTGTTCATGCGGTGGCAGAGAAAGAATCCCTTTCAGCATTCACTATGCGTTACGAGTTTTTGTGGCAAAACAGAAACGACATTCACAGTACCGTTCCTAGATTGATAATGTAAAGAGTTGCACGGGGCGTTACGGTGCAGTGTTCAAGCTGCATGCCTCTCACCATGCCGGACCGAGTTCGATTCTCGGTTAATGCATGCGAGATTTTCAAAGTGAAATGTTACGTCCTGTGGTTTAGATTCCACGTACAAATGTGGTCTGGTGGCTCATGATCAGGAGATTAAGGTCACTTAAGCTTCCTTTCTTTGAGATGCTTTGGGGAGTTCACTGAACTTTAAGCAATAGGGATGTATGAAAACACACTATTATTTCATCAATTCTGTAAAATGCAATTTTTTTAAACGCAGTTTTAAGTATTTCTACTAATTATTTCCATGTTTCAGGCGTCTGGGATGAGGTGAAATGAGTGCTTCTGGCAAACTCCAGGATGGTACGTAACTTGTGGCCACGGTGGCCTCCTTAAAACTAGCTTCAATTACAAGTACAGGCACCACAATAACACACCCAAGTATGCAGGGATGGTGACCTTATGTCCCAAGACGACCCAACTTCAAAATTATGTATTGTCTGCACGCCAGGAGAAGTCTGCTGAGTTTGAACTGCAGATCCCTTCCCGCGTACTACGCATTCCATTAACATCAAGTGGGTTGCTTCATTCAGCCGGAGCTCCCACTCTCTCTTTGTACTCTGTTAAGAAGTTCATCGAGTACGGACGGTAGGCCTATGTGGTGAAGCTTCAAGGTAGCGGCAGAGTACGAGTGGTGGGGAGCCGTGCGCTGGATGACACACTCCTCACGAGGATTTCATGCACAGATTTGGAACATTAACACGCGATGTCGAAAGCACAGTGGACGACGAGTGACTGCTATTGCTGTTCCCCAACCATCAAAACGTGGCTAGAAATCTGTCTGCCCAGAGTGGTCAGCTTGACCATGAATCCTCACCACATACCGTCCGTACTCGACAAAGCTCTGTGAATATATCGGCCTACCTTCCTAAGTCACCTCCAGCCCGCCTAGCTGCTGTTCAGGCTATACATTGCTGTCAGTACGGCTCGACAAAACTGTGACAACCTTGTTTAGGCACTCCTAGCCCGTTTAGTTCTATCCGTGGTGCACAGTGCGGTTACTCTGGGTATTAGGTCTCATCTATGGCGGAAGAAACAGCAGGAATAATAAAATCATATCAATCAGCTATTTTAATTCTCTACCTTCCATCTACATGACTTGCACTACTTGAGCAGTATACGGGCTGATAGCTTAAAGTCTGTTTCTCATCACTGCGATCGTTAAAAAACCCAACCTTGGAATGAACATATGTTGTGACCCTATTTTAGAGACTTAGGACATACTTTGATTCTGAAAATAAAAATGCTACTCTTTACTAACTGAGCTTATCGCGTGGCTAACGAAATCTTCCTAAATTGCTGCACTATTGGACTGGACTGAACTTGTAGTAGGCCTACATTAGAGTCTTAGCAGTTCGAGGTGGATGGGACCGATTCTACTGTAGGCTACCTCGAACTATAGAAAAACTCTGACTTAAGAAATGACACTTTTATCAGCACTCATAGTGAATAAAATCAAAAGGCTGGCTCACTTTTGAAACCTGGCTGGGCGGCCATGTTTACATTCCATGTCTGCGTGGAGACAAAGCTTTCCCAGCTCGATGTACAGCAGGCCACGCCAACTCAGGTGCTTCGCGAGCACCGACCGGCAGCGGCAAAAGCACCAGTGCCCTGCTTTAGCGGCAGACACAGCACTGTTGTGGCAGTGGTAGGAGAGGAACGTGTCGTGGCAGCGCTTAGCGAGGCGAGAGTCGTGTTGTTTGGTGGATGGGGCTGGGCAAATCAGCGCGCGTCAGGTGACGTACCGGTATGAAAACAAATAATAATAATGCCAATTTTGTGTACAGACAGAAATAATAGTTATATTGCGCTCCTGATTTTGCACTAATTTTCAACATTCTTTGTTTAACTTTGGCATCGCTTTGAAGCCACTAATTTTCCGATATTTGGAACAATCGTTTTGGCAGTTGCAACCCGAAGTATAGCTTCCAAGGAAGCATCAGACAAACTTTACCTGTCTTTGTTTTGTTCATACTCATAATTGAAAACATTTGTTCACGAATGAACGTTGTTCCGAACATAGCAACAAATTTCAGGGCAAGGGCATGCATGAATCCTCGGAAAATCATGTTCTTCAACGCCTTTATAAAATGAAATCAAATGACCACTGTAATGGTAATAGTGGTCTGTCAAAATTGAATCGCACTATTGTATTATCAGCTCAACTTGTAGACTTGATGGGGCATGCTCTGGGCGCAATGAAAGAGGCGTAATAAAAACTTCGAGTGCCGGTTTTACTTATTTTATTTCTTCAAACCTATCTTCAAATTCTTTATGCAATGACTGCAACGCTTTTGTGTACTCAAGGATGAGTTCATAAGTATTTACAATCAAGAATTTTAGACAGGGAAAATTGTCCCAATTTCCTTCTTGAAGCTGACTTTTAAAAAGCACAAGCTGCAATTTCTAACTTTCAATAGGGTCACACATAGTACTGATTAACTTATCTTTGAATCGCAAAGAGACATTTAAATCATTTAAATACCCCGTGATGTCTTTCGTGAAAGCGAGGTCAGCGATCCACTGCCCATCATCCAAGCCTGACTGTGGAGAAAGAGGGGAGGGAGGGGAAAAGCAACAGTGCTGCTCGGTGCGGCACCGGGGCGCGCAAGCACTAAGTGCTCGCGTTGGCGTGGCCTGATGTATAGTGTTGTCAACTCTCCACTGTAGCCACTGAGAGAAAGCAGCGAGACTGGACAGAACTGCGAACAACTGTGCTACACTCGAGACCTAACAAGCGAGTCACACTCTAGACTCACGTGGACCGACAGCGTAAGCATGCTGCTAACCGAGTGGGTGAAACTTTATAGGGTGTTTTGGTGCCAACGCTAGCTTGCCTTGTAGTAGTACCTGCTGACAACGTTAAAAACGCTAGCAGTCATCGCGTACGACGATGTAGTTGAGTTGTACTCCTAGAGATGGCAGCAAAATCGGAAAATTGGTGAGTATTCTTGTTAATGTTTTATATTTAATTAATATTTGAATATATATCAATAGTAAATACATATTGCAGTGCTTAGAAAAGAATACAATCGGTTTCGAACAATATGATACGAAGAAATTGAATTATATTGAATCACATCGATTTTATTCGATACACTGCGCTCGAAAACGATATCAGATACTATCGATATAATTCAAAATAAGAGCTGGTTGTTGCAACGCTTCCCGTAATTCAAACGTGATATTTCTTAATTCGATTGATAGGAAGTACCGCATTGACAATTAATAATAATGGTGTGTGATAAGTGCAACTGTAATTTTGTCTTACAATTCATTCTTAATATTGTAGTATAGTAGCCTACTCTTTCTATTTGTACATATCTGTGGGGTAGGCCTATGTCATGCTATGTGCTTTGTGGAAACATGGGCTGATAACCGTGAAACATCCACAACTATTCTGAAAGAGCCTATGTTTTCTTCTCGACCTGATATCACAGGGGGAAGAAATCGCCTATTATTAGACCAATTACTAAAATATGACCATTATAAGGCAGGGGAAAGAAAGAAAGGAAGGAATATAAAGTAGAGGGGGGGGGGGGGTAGAATAGGGGAAAGGGGAGAGTAGGCAAGGGCCGGGAGGGGAGAGGAGCGAGTAGGCCAGGTCGGGGACGGATCGCGCTCGAAAGTGCATCGTCGCGCCATCTCATATCGTCAGTTGGAACTACTTGTGCCGAGCCACGGCCGACTGAATACGAGCTGCGCTCTATACCGGCCTTGACATTCCCAGTCAGAACCCATGTATAACATGTAATTGGAAAGTTTCTACTCGTTGCCGGTAGAGCGCACTCCCCTTCCATTATAGGCGCGATAAGAAATCAGCTGTACAGTACGTATATTAAATGTGTAATCTCAAGAACCACTGGATGGATTTTAATGCTGCTTTCACCATTCTGTAAAGGTGATCTCTAGGAAGATTTGTGTAGAAAATAATTTATTTATGACCAAAGGGAGCCAAGCAGTAACGATTTCAGTGAAAAGGTCGAAAAAATAGCCTGGCGTCCGTGCGCTTTTTAAGCTTACGCTGGGCGAACCGTTAAAAATATCATTATATTATGAGTGTAAGAATTGTTCAGCGTGAGAAATTCTACAAAAAAGTCCGCGAGAGCATATCTCTATCTTCGATACATCGTCCACTATAAGTGTTTTTAGTTTGGACGGGATGGGAACAAGTAGCAGCTAATCGTGTGTTGTGTTTTGTGCTAAGAGATCTTTCGACAAATTATCAGATACCGTGTGCCTTCTTTTTCACGAAGCAGCTGTCAGGACGGGACTTACATAAACTCCTGCTGGACGTTATTCTCGAGGTTGAACAATGCGGTTTCATAATTATAATAACTGTCTCTGATAATCACAAAACTAACACTACAATGATGAGGCATTTAGGGGGAGGGAATTTGCAACCAATGGTCAATCACCCATACGACGAGTCTAGGAATGTATTCCCTAGTTTTGATAATTGTCACATTATAAAAAAAAAAAACACACATTAGAACGCAGTTTCTGTAACGAGAGATGACTGATGGTACTGGAATAATTTCAGGGAAATACTTGTCATTACTATACACAATGCAAAAGGGTGAGATCGTCAAACCGGTCAGACACCTCACTAAAAAACACATCGAACCCACTAAATTTGAAAAAATGAATGTTCGGCGTGCCAAGGAAGTGTTCTCGTCAGAAGTTATTGGTGCCATTAGTACACTGAAAGAAAATATAGGCATGCACCCGGAAGCGTACACATTCATGGACGCAGAAGCAACCATTTAAAAAACAACGTTAATAAATGGTTCGCTATGCATGACGTAAGCATCACATATCATCATATTCAGTCTAGAAATCCAGATACAGGGCATTTTTTCTCATTAAATGTCAGTCGCCTAAACTGGCTAGAGGAATATTTTCTTTCTTACCTTGAAACTTTGAAAGCTGCTAGTAACGCTGCTAGAAAGGACTTCCTGAGTTCTGAGACTTACGAAGCTACCTATACAATTAATCACGGATTCAGCTGTCCAGTGCATAAGGTATCTTCTAAAAATGGGTAGAGGAAAGTCGCCAAATATGGGGAGTTTTTTTTTATAGGGCTCACATTAGACATAAGAAGGAACGGAATAATTTTGGTTTTCTCACCAATGTAAACCTCAGGCGATATACTATGTATATTACAAATATGGGCACGTTTGATGTTGTAATACCCTCAGATATTTTTGTTAACTTTAAAAGTGCACTTTCCCCGTATTAGGCAACCGGGTTTCGTAATATGGGGAGGTGAGAAACCTCACGGTTTTTATTTATAATAGGTACACTGAATAGTATACCCTACTAATTAAAGCATTAATTCTGACATATTTTTTTTCGTGTGGCCTCCTGAGAGGCCGAGTGCAGGTCTTTCTAGTCGACGCCCGTGGGCGACCTGCGCGTCAGGATGAGAGATGGAATGGATGAAGGTGAATGAAACTGGGCAAGGATGTGGAAGGAAGCGGCCGTGGCCTGTTAGAAGGTACCGTCCCAGCATTTGCCTGGTGTTGAAAAATGGGAAACCACGGAAAATCATTTCAAGGACGGCCGACGGTGGGGCTCGAACATACGCGTCTACCGAGTCAGCAGAGATCTTGGCCCCATGGCCTAACGCTGCGCTTTAGCCTGCGTAGCCACTACTGTCGGTAATTCTGACAATGTAATGAAATCACGAACACAAATAGTACAAAAATACAAAAATGAATATTTTAAGTAAATAACAGTCCTAGTTTCCTGTTGCCGAACTTCCAAACCTTTCAGCAGAAAAATGCATAATCTTTAATGAAAACCGAGTGATTCTGATCGAATTCAACTGTAACGAGGTGCAAGGTATGTCTAATTTCTCTTAGATTTATTAGCACGCTATTTTATTTTGTGATATAATTTGCATTTTGATATTGTGGGAATTATAATGATAATATAATAGTGTCACTAGCAAACCGCCCCGGCTTCGCCCGGGAACAGTTATGAATATGCAAGGAATTCCTGTCAGACGTAATTTAAGAATGGCGAGATGCAAGCCAAATCTCCCTCCCTTCCAAACTAAAAACACTTATAGTGGGCGATGTATCGAAGATAGAGATATGCTCACGCGGACTTTTTTGTACAATTTTTCATGCTGAACAATTCTTACACTCATAGTATATTGATATTTTTAACGGTTTGTCCAGCGTAAGCTTAAAAAGCGCACGGACGTCAAGTTCTTTCTTCGATCTATTCACTGAAATCTAAAATCGTTACTGCTTGACTCCCTTTGATCATAAATAAATTATTTTCTACAGAAATCTTCCTCGATATTACCTGTACAGAATGGTGAAAGCCGCATCAAAATCCATCCAGTGGTTCTCGAGATTACCCGTGATATCCAAGAATCGGGGACTTCGTTTTACACTAAGTAGAGATAAGTCTTAGTCGTGCAATGCTTGGTGAACAGCGCTGTGTGAGCAGTTGAGTAACTAACAAGATTTCATGAAAAAGGTCTCATTGTCTAGGCCGGTATGAGCGCATTCAGTCGGCCGTGGCCGAGCAATAGGTTGGTGTCAAAATTTTGCATTAAGTTGCAGCTCTACCCATATATCCTCCTTGCTGCTAACATTCATGGTTATTGCGTAACGTTTGTATCACCGGTCGTTAACGAGGTGAAGGTGAGAAGGAGGGAGTGGCACAGTGCGGTAGGTTCGGGGAACTGCCGGACGGAGTTCAAGGTCAGTGTCCAGAGAGTCATCAAGCACGTAACGTCGCCCGTGTTCAGCTTTCGTGCACTGAAACTGACATTTTGTTATTTTTGTACATTCAAATTTTTCAACTGGGATTTATGGGAATATTGAACTATCGAGACTCGAAGTATTGAAACTCTATTGTAGTAGCGGCTAGTATGACTGTTCCCTGAGTGCAGCTCCTCCGCAAACACTCCACTGCACGACCATTGTTCGTTTATATCACGACACATTGAATTAGCGTTCATTTTTAGAATTAAAAGGCTTGTATTGACAACATAGCAAAATTCCTTGTGGGATATGATTAGATGAAGTATGCACGTGATGAAACATACCTGTGGTTGTGGACAAGAGCGGCTTCGTCACTGGTCAGCCTGTGTGAAGTGTTATTGAATCTGCCTGCATTCCATTTTTATTAACGTAATACAAAAGCCAGTCATTGTACACTGAACATGAACGTGTTCTCTTTGACGCCATTGCCCTACCAATCTATACTTCAAGGCTTTTAACCGATGTCATTGTGCCCTACCGCAGGTAGGTATGAATGTATATATGTTTGTAAGCCCTACAAAATACAATTCACACAACGCATTGCACATTTACTACAGTAACCTCCCAATAGTACCACCGAGTTATGTGGCACTAGCCAGTATGGGTTGGTAAGTCAGCCTCCCTTTTCTGGCGTACCGGTATTGCCCAATAGGGTACAAGGAGGCTAAAACTCAAGATATTCGTTGGCTACCAATTCGGACTGCACCGCTGTTCATCGACCAGCCCATTCCTTTAGAGGGAATAAGCCAATGGAGTCGTTACGCATTTTCAAAACCGACTGAGTCAACCACAAACCACATGGAAGATGGACATTTCTAAAACGCCTGCCACTACTAAGAATCAAACCCAGTCTTTCCAGCAGGGAAGCAGTTCTAAAATATCAGTCTCTACAAAGAATTGAACCACGTCTAACAGCTGGGAAGCTGTTCAAAATCCCTGTCACTACGAAGAATCGAACCTCGTCTTTCAGGTGGGAAGCTGTTCAAAAATCCCAGCCTCAATCAAGAATCGAACCACATCTTTCCAACTGGGGAGCAGTTCTAAAATCCCAGCCTCTACCAAGATTTGAACCCCATCTTTCCAACTGGGGAGCAGCTCTAAAATCCCAGCCTCTACCAAGAATTGAACCCCGTCTTTCCAACTGGGGAGCAGTTCAAAAATCCCAGCCTCTTCCATGAATTAAACCCCATCTTTCCAGCTGAGAAACTGTTCAAAAATCGCTGTCGCTACCATGAATCGAACCCCGTATTTCCAGCCGAAAAGCTGTTCAAAAATCCCTGTTGCTACCAAGAATCGAACCCCGATTTTGCAACTCGGAAGCAGTTCAAAATCCCAGCTTCTAACATGAATTGAATTTTGTCTTTGCAAATGGGTAGCAGTTTTACTATCCCAGCCTCTACCAAGAATTGAACCCCGTCTTTCCAACTGAGAAACAGTTCCAAAATCCCTGCCACTATAACGAATCGAATCACGTCCTTCTTCAAGCTGGACATCCACACCAGGAACATTGACTGACTACTAAAAAGCATGCATGACGTTTTTAAGCCTCACAAACTGCCTGGTGCATATGTAGTCAATTGGAGGAAATGAATCTTCGCACTTCTCGAAGCACTTACCCTCCCCACAGATTTATATAGTGAAACCACACTTGGGACAGCCCTTCGTGGCCTCAATAGATCTAACTTACTCCTCTAGCGGTAAATGTCCTATCACACACTGTTATGGAGGTAGGCTAACGCATTATTTGTTTGTAATTCGATTGACACCGACCGTGGCATCGCTAAAATTAATTTATCGCTAGCCAGGAACCTTGCGGGATGAGGAGGGGGCCACAGCGAGGACGGAGCACAATGTCACACTAATGGTAGACAGAAAACTGATTATCGTGAACACAAAAGAAATGGGCGAATTAAGACTGGATCGTTTCTTATTATTTCATTTCGCAACACTCTGTTAATAATAAGACGAGCATGTATGCCACCACGGGGTGTAGAACGGGCACCGAGACTACTGTAGCCGGGTCATATTCTTCCTAAATCATTGTATTAAGCAGGGACTCGGAACAGTACGTAACGCGGAATGGAACTCTTGTCAATGTGGAACGGAGAAATTCCGTTATCTTCATGGTTATTTCCTACTTGTAACGTTACCGCTGTCTGCACCAATGCGTAACGTTACCCGTCCTGGAACGGAACGGAGTCTGAAACGATACCCGGTAATGGAACTGTGGCCGAGCCTGTACCGGTACAGCAGATTGGAGCCGGGTGGAACGTTGAGCCGTCCCGTACCGAAATAAACAAGAGGGATGTCCGATACGTTACAGTTCGGAACATTCCGCTTATAAAAACGGAACAAAACAGACGGTACGTAACGGAACAAATTTCACGGGATTTGTATTGTTACAAGGCTGCATTATGACGTCTCAAGGTCAAGTAGGAGAATATGGAGCGGTACAATACAGTTCTTATTCTTATTGGGACGACAGTGTTAACGGCCAAATCACATCCAAAAACAGCGTTCATATATTCTGCCAACCACACAATCCCCTCCTCCCACTCACCTCACCAGGCACCGGCCATGTGTTTCAGCTACAATAGAAATCCTGTACCCCAAATATACATACGCGAATTCCGTCCTCTCGCTATTATCGGTTGATCAAAATTTCTTTGCTCATGATGAATTTCAGACAGATTAGAGTTGTTGTTGATTCCTTTGGGGATTTGTGACATCGTGGTCATGTAACTCCGTGTACTTGGGTGTGTGTACAAGCTGGCTGATAACCTGTGCCAATGTGATGTCTGTACTTGTGGGTGTACTTGTAATCGAGGTAGGATTTGGATGAGAAGTGGCCGTGGCTTTAAGTTAGTTACCATCCCGGCATTTGCCTGAAGTGAAAAGAAGAAAACACGAAAGACCACTTCCAGGACGATCTAGTCATCCGCTTTAGAAGTGAGAGTGGATTAAGGTTTGTATTTGTACGGGGAAATAAGACATGGTTCACCAGCTAGCCGCTCCGGGGAAAGCTGTACAGCGTTGCCGAGATGGAGCTCATCACGCGTCATGACGCACGTCGCTCGGAAGGAAAATAAGTGAATTAATTTACGTATTTCACAGTCATACATCATAACGTTTTGATGTATAAGGATTACAACGCGACCAAGAACTACATTTTCCAACCACCCCGAGCCGAGAAAAAGTTACCTTGCCAAAATGACAACTTTGTTTCTTGGACTCACAAAATGTTGACATTAATAAACCAGTTATACAACATTCCAATGCATATTGTGTTAACATTTGTATTCGATCTGATGACGGGTTTGTGAGATAATAATTCTTAAATGTGACGCATGGTTGAAACATGCTTAAAAACTGGCACTTTGTGTGTTTCAACTGCGATAAAAATATTAAAATATAAATTAAAAATTCCTAACCTACATGAACTAACTTAAAATAGAACGACGCAAATTATGATGCTATTGGATTTTATGTAGGTCTATTGGTTACTTCACAAACAACCTTCAAACTCGAGTGCACATAATATTTTGGTCGACAGTAAGTAAACGTCTATGGGTTAATCCATGGCACGCACACGTGACAAAAAAAAAACTATGCGAGTAAAATCTTGGTGAACGGGCTGCAGTACGAGGACTTGAAATATTACATTAATATTTCATTATTAATAATTATGATGAAATGAATGATGACGACGTTCCAAACAACCACTGCCAGAGCAAGGAAAATTGAAACATATGAAGTAAAAAAGTGAGCAATACGTGGGGTTCGATCCGTGGTCCTTTCGTACAACAGTCGAGCGCTCAACACATTCCGCCAGATGGACTCTTGATTAGCCTACTATATTTGGTTACTTATTTTACCTACCGGTTAAGATAAAAGTTCCTATTTACACTCTCTCGTAATAAGTGAAATAGACGAATTCTAATTCAAAAATATTATTACATAATATACACTACCGTTCACGGCAAGATTGCTGCAATAGTTTCAGAGATATTGAGAACTGGTATAATATTTCGGGTGGGAATCCATATTGGATTGGTTAAAATGCAGGCTACAGGGTTTTGTACCAGTAAATAAATATCATTATGGTGGTTCAATATGCGAACTTTCAAATTCGACCGCTTGAATAAGACACTGGAAATAAAAAAATGTTTTTAAAATTTCAAACTGCAAAAAACTTAAATGTTTCAAAACAAATGAACAAAATGTAGCTATCAAAAAAGATTCAAGTTTCACTGGGTCTCAATGATCAGTTCGCCAGGGAGGTTATTTTAAATATTTGACATTCTCGTGCCCACCATGCCTTTTTTTTATCAGGTGTTGAAAGGAATATATACAAGGTTATTCACCTAAGACGTTACGCCCGAATAACGTTCTGTCTATTGAAGAAATCGATGTTTTGTTTACGGATTCTCAAATGATATTAAGGTGCTTCAGAAACAACGAGCTAGATTATACCAGGAATTTTTAATAATATATTTATTGGAGCCTAATGGCCATCTCAATTATATACATAAATTTACACTTTCTGTTTTGCGTATGGACTTATTGATTGTGTCCTTTTGTTCTATATGGTAGCGTTCACATTTTTTGTTGCACGATGATCACTCACACGATTCATTTGGTTCGTGGTATGCTGTGTTTTTGAGGATAAGATGGTGAAACCCAAGAACTGCCAGTCTAGTTTTCATATGTCGTAGTTCGAAAGTCTCCTTTGTCCATTCTCGATCTATCATGGTTCCTGTTCCGTAAACCTGTTTTATTTTAGTAACGGAGATATCGATACCAACGTTGTATTTTTAAATAGAACTCGACTATTTTCTGTCATTAGCAGAAGGGTTCAAATTATTACAATTCCAGACAAATAATTTATTCAAACGTAGGATAATTACTTCTTGAAATATTAATAATAATAATCAGCGTAGTGATTATAGTCTGAGCGCGTAATTAGGCTATTATGTGACAGTTTGTAATAACCCGCGTAATAAACGCTGTAGTACAATTGCTGCGGTAACGTAATAGACTGTATAATTGGAGTAATAGTCTACGTCCAAAATTCGGTGTAATAGGCCGTGAAGGTTGTAATAGCCAGTAATAACTTTGTAATAGTCTGTACACACATTTTGGGAAATGCTGCTGTAGTGTTCCAGCTCTGTACCCGTCGACGTTTCGTTGGAACATGTCTTTATCTGAGAGCCTGGAACGGTACGCATAGAAACCGGATGACTGGTTGGTAGGATCTGGAACGGTACACAGTGTATTTTTACTTATTTATTGACTATCCGAACAGTTTGAACCCTATTGTACATGAGTATATTAGGGTTATAGTTTGGTCGGTTAATTATTATTGGTCCTTAACACAAAATTAAGAAACTAGATTATTGTAGATGTGGTGAAAGAACTTAAGGAACTGTTTGTAACAGCAGGATTTCTTAAACAGGTGGAATAATGGTTTTGAAAGATCCAGGTGACACTCAAGATCGAATCTTGTCCTGCCAAACATGGCACAGTCGAACAGTAAATGGTCCACTGTTTGAGAAGAGCCACACAAGCACAAGTAATCACCTGCAATATTAATTTTATAACGTTTGAAGTAGCACTTAAACTTTCCATGACCAGAGAGAAACTGCGTAAGGATGAATTCGGACACTAATGTTTTGCTCTGGAGTCGGTTATGTATGTTGGGGGAAAATAATTCTCTTATGACAGAACCTTTGGTGTAACCGGCTGAATGGTGGAAACGTTTTACCATTTCGAGAACCAAAAACGGTACGCAGAGTATCTTGCCAACTGGTAACGTTGAGGAATCGTTCCAGTGATGTACCGTTTCAGACGGAACGTTCCACTAACACGTACCTTGATGTTCGGTACAGTTGGGAGTCAAGATCCTGCTGTACCGTTCCAGCGCTGTAACGTTCCACATTCTCGTAGCGAGCTCGAAGTTACAGTGGGACGGAACGATACCGCAAGTCAGCTCGGGCCGCGGTATGGTATACATAACGTAACGTGGAACACAGTGGTACGTAACGCATTTCAGTTCTGTTCCGGGTCCCTGGTATTAAGTCTTTGAGAAACGAGTGTCGCTGGCCTTGGTTGCACTAGCCTTTGTTTATCGTAGAAACTGGAGTCTTGCGGGACATGAAAGGGGCGCAGGCGGGGGGAATAGCGGTGACAAGTCCACTGCTAAGCGTAACGGGAGCACAAGTCACCACGAAAAGGACAGCCATAACTGATGCAAGGATCATGTAAACTAACTGCATGTCCTGGTCATGTATACAGGGTCATCGAAAAATAATGTCAACATTTCAAAAAATTATAGCACCGAAACCCTTTATGTTAAACGTGTAATTCTTTCACTGAACGCCAGCTGGTTAAAGTAAGTTTTGTTTTGGAGGGGACGTGACTTTGCTATGCGCACACGTGCACCAATGACTGCACCGCCGGACAAACTGCACCTGATTACAAAGCTGTAATTCGATGGTTTAATCAGTTTAAGGAAACAAGGACTGTAGAGAAAAAATCTAGGCCAGGCCGACCACCAACATCAGCATTGAACGCACGCTTTCCCAATGGCTAGATTGGTACGTGCAATCATTTTAGGAGTAACTGTCAAGATGGCGGCAGAAATTCGCTCCCGCAGGTGCTCCAAATCCTGAATTTTTTCTTCATACACCATGTTTTTAATGTACCCCCAGAAAAAAAAACCAAAGGGGTGAGGTCGGGACTTCATAGCGCGCACAGTACAGTGTTGGCCAGAATAGTTTCAGGCATGGCGTCCCTCTAAGCAACCATATATACAGTGTACACGGTGTAACAAAAATGTACGGCACAAATTGTAGGACACATTCCTCACACGTAGACGAAAAAAATATGTTATATGAACATGGGTCCGGAAACTCCTTGTTTCCATGTTATACCTCATTGTTTCCAACTCATTTATCATGGGAAACATACAAGAACAGAACGTACCAGCATACCACATGCAACCCTTTCTCACAGGAAATGTTCTATCTGCCCATCGTGCGCATTGATACATTCATCAACCCACCGTCTTAGTGAATCTCGGATGCGCTGATGTATCCCTGGAGTACTGCGTATGGTTTCGTAGCCTTCCATAATACGGACACGGAGACTCTCAACATCTTGTACTGGTGTTCGATACACAAGAACTTTCAAATGCCCTCACAAAAAAGTTCAGTGATTTTAGGTCCGGAGAGCGTGGAGGCCAGGCAATAGGTCCTCATCTACCTGTCTATTTGTCACCAAATCTGTTATTTAGAAGCCGACGGACATTAGCACTAAAATGAGGAGGTGCTCCATCGTGCATGAAGTACATGTTTTGTCGCACAGCTAAAGGCACATATGCTAAGTCGCATGGCAATGGGGGCCATGTAAAACAAACCACTGGCGGTGCACCTACGGTAATGACAACGTAACCAGACGTAACCAAGAGTGCATGCTCCCCACGATTCTAACGTTCTGTTCTTGTGTGATTCCCATGCGTAATGAGTTGGAGACAATGAGGTCTAACATGGAAACAAGAGTTTCCGGACCCATGTTCATATAACATAATTTCTGTCTACATGTGAGGAATGTGTCCTGCAATTTGTGCCGCACATTTTTGTTACACCCGTGTACACTGTATATAAGGTTGCTTAGAGGGACGCCATGCCTGAAGCTATTCTGGCCAACACCGTACTGCCAATATAAAATACATATCGTGGGGGTGTCTACTGTCTTACGCGTTAACCAACTACAGTACAGTATATATTTTCGATAAATGACAACTAATGAGGAATATAAGGGACATTATCACACCTCGAACGAGATCACACTCCATACATCGTTGCAATTTAAAAGGAAAAATTAACATTTCAGAATTGCAATGTTGGCAACAGATGTATTATAAAAAGCTATAGGCGGCTTCGGTGGCGTAGTTGGTATCATGCTGAGCTATGCCAAAGATCAAGGGTTCAAACCCAGCCGAAGTCGTCGGATTTCTTAAGAGCGTTAAAAATCCCTCAGTATGCCTTCCTTCGGAGGGGAAGTAAAGCCGGCGAGCCCATGTCATAGATTTGTGGCATGTAGAAGAACCTTCCTCTAACTACAATTGTGTGAAGCTAAATTTGTAGGTTAGATTTGATTAACGCTATTTAAGTTCCGACGTTCACCGCCAGGTGCCAGTTACGGCAGCATCTAGTAGCCAAGTTCACAGCTAGGTGTCGTTGATGGAAGCATTTGGTAGAAAAAGTAAGAACTACTTGAAATTGATTGTCTGCAGTCCTTACCTGAATTACAGGTAACATACATTAATACAGCCATCGCAATAATTTACTCCGGTTATTAGACAGACTCTACATACACACACACACACATATATATACACACACACAACATAATAATAATGTTATTGGTTTTACGTCCCTTTTAACTACACTGGCTTTTAGAGACGCCGGGGTGCCGGAATTTTGCCCCGAAGGGGATCTTTAACGTGCCAGTAAATCTACTGACACGGCTCCCTCGCATTTGCGCACCCTCAAATGCCAGCTGACTGCGCCAGGTTTCGAACCTGCAACCTTGGGCTCAGCAAGCGAGAACGTTACCCCTGAGCCACGCAGCCAGACTCACACACACACACACACACACACACACAACACACAAGGGGCTAAATGACCGCGTTGTCACTGCCCCGAAACTGAGGAACCAACCAACCAACACACCCACCAACCATAAAAAGGTTTCTCTCATATCTCCAGTCCCTAATAAGTTTGGTCCGCCTCGTTGCGTAGTGGCTAGCATTCTTGCCTGTCACCACAGACGCCTGGGTTCGATTCCCGGCTATGCCACGAAATTTAATTCTGGTCCGAGGGCTGGAACTGGGTTCGATTCCCAACTCAGCAGTTCCATACTGTTTGGTTTATACCTTCGTACTGAGCCCTAATTCACCCAAGCTCAAGATATGGACAGAGCCGAGGATCGAACCGACCTGTCAATTTTTCGATTTATAATGTGAAAATTGGAACTAATAATTTATTCCACTCAAGGATATGTTATGGGAAGTGAATTGAATTATTTAGAAATGTTTTGGGAGAATTTTGGACTATTTTGAAATATTTGGATTTGGAAATTTTGTGGTGAATGAAGATTAACCAAGGGAGAGTCTGATCATTTGAAGCAGGAAATTGTCAAAAGTTTCATGTTAGCGCTCTCAAGACAGGTTTTGGTTAGCCGAGTCGGCAACAACAAATTATGCATACGACCCAACTAAGAGGCTAGGACAGGTAGAGGTTTTGACAATAAACCTACAGCCAATCAGAACAGATCGCAAAATTTGTGTGAGAACTGCTATTAAACCATATTTGCTTTAATAAAGAGAAATTAGCATTTCCACAGATCAAGAACAGTATATGATATTTATTCGGAAGTATGGAATTATATAATATTGGCTAGGAGAAGAGAAAATAGCATAATTCTATTATAAATGGACCGGACGCGAGGCTAGAACTGGATCTAGGGTGCCACGCGCGTGAACCGCGGTCACAGCGAGGTGACTCCTACTGAAACAATTGAAGAGAGCGGACCTGTGTTGTAAGGTGCTCCGCAAATTACCATATAGCAACGAGAAGTGCGAGCAGGAGACTTCACTGACCTGCAGGAGACGCATCGATAGCCGAGGAAGAGGTGAAGAGTCCGGCAAAGCAACGAAAAGTAATATTCAGCATTGAAAGAAGCAACTTTTATAACCACAGCGCACGAAGAGAAAGATTGCATTATTACGAACTGTATTCTACAATCGAGCAAGTAGCTTCACTTATAACAAGCTACTACATTATTGAAGCACTATTACTGCCACGTTATACAAGCAGATTTGTTCTTACAATTCATCATGCTTACAACTTCCAGTCAGGGGGGACAAATATACTCTGCATTCACTAAGAAGAGTACTATGATTCACTAAATCATGAAAGGAGGATAATCTACACTATGGAGCGGGAAGTTCAGAGTTGATCATGAGGTCCTTGGATCGACGTTACCACGACTGCTTAACCATCATGCAGTTTGCTGAATTTCAACAATTCTACTCAAATATCCAGTAAGAACTTGGAGAGATATAAACCATGGACGCTCATAGCTACTTTAACGACGAGGTGAAGAAGAAAGAAGCAGATGGAATGCAGTGTTCATTGTTCCGGGTTCCTGCGACCAGACTATCAAGATTCGAGAAAATAGAAGATCGCTGTGCGGGGAGACAGAGACCAGGTGGTCACCAGCCCAGCAGGAACGAGTTGATCAGCTGCGAGCCACGTTGCTTGCATGGCTCGATCCAGAAACGCGACCAGCACGAGCCAACTAGGGAGCGGAACATTGAAGCCATTGAGCGAGGTATTTCCATAGCAGACCGTCGGCAAGGTACAGAAATGACTGCTCTACTATCTCAGTAGTTTTGGTTGTAGTATTTGTTGGAATTAGCAGGGTGACCAATTCATATTTTAGATATTCTTTCGTATAACTCATGCTGTCTATTTAGAGATTTTTATTTAACTTTTATACACGTCAACGTGTGTCGTCTTAGACGTGATTTCATTAGATTTGAACGTAGAATGCCGTTTAAGTTTTTTTTATTCAGTAACGTTTTTAATATTCTCACTTTAAGCGGAAACTGTTCTATATAAGGGAATGCTCCGATTGATACACTTACGCTATAAGCAATGTAAATGCGTTAAGATCGCTAGAATACATCGTTATTCAAATCAAGATCTATTGTAAAAGACTATAATGCTGTTATTAACAATTTATAATGTATAAACATTTTTTCAACAATCTTAAATGTTATTAACAATAACATTGACCGAGTATAATTCCAATTAAGGAATATAAATACTATGTGACGTTAATCAAGTCATGGATAATTTCTGTAACTATATTTATGTCAGATAGGATCACTATTGTGACAATGGAAGTCGGGTGATGCCTATAAATAGCAACAATTACTTAGCAACAATTTTGCTGATACGAAATGAAGACCAGAAGAATTTTAGGTCTGTCTGAAGTCAAGTATGTGTAAAACAAGCTCTTAAATGAATATTTTATTCATTAATGTTTATAAGAAACGGAATGACGGAAGATATTGTTATTAACTTTAGAAAGATGAGCGGACTACTAGTATTTTGAAACTTACACTCATGTATTACGTGGAAGTACAATACAATGATATGGTCTATTATTGAAATGCATTATTTAAAGTTACGTGGAATGTTAAATAAAGTATACAGTTGTGAACAAAAGTATTGTGGAAAAATTGAGCACGATGATTTTAAAATTAGAGAAGGAGAAGGTTAGGAGTGTTTCATGAACCGTATACACAGCAGTGTTACGTAGTAAGATCACAAATTCTTCTACACGTATGTAGCAAGATGGGTTTTTGTTGATTTTGAAGGAATGCCGTGCAGAATTTTATGAAGGTTATTGTGGTAAAGAGAAGAAAGGAATTGTGTCGTATTTGGAAGCGCAGTTGACGCTATGAAAAGGTATTGTTCACGTATTTGAAATGAAATGAGTATTGCCGTGAGAGCAAACTACCACTACAGTGTGTTGAGAAAGTAATTGATATTTAGGAGTGTATTTATGTGTTGTTCATGTCAGTAAGCGTCAATATTATATCCACAACGTCGTATATGTAACTGTGTAGTTCCGTCTCGATCTTTAATGTAACTATTATATTTATTGATGGATTTGCATTCTTAGAACTATAACTAGCTTCACTGTTCGTTAAATATAGTTCATTGTTTGTGAAAAATAACCTAAAGAAACAAGAACTTATCGTTTATGTGAACCAGTGTTTTTTAAGTAGGAATGTTTTGTAACGAGAGCGCTAATAGACTGACACATCACGTCAAATCTAGTTCTGATTGGAATACCGCCATGGACGTAGGTATTTCAACAATCTAAATAAGTTATTAACGTAATTATTATTATCATTAGATTTTTATCCACGTGTGTTAACATATATGTATATTGTATGGTTTTCCATTATTGTAATACGTCATTGAGTCGAACAGCTGATCTCAGATCAAGCTATATTTTTAACAAGTCACTGTATGACTAATAATTTTACCATTCGATGTCTATATTCGAAATTTCTTGTTTTAGCAACGCAATTTTTACAGAATATGCTAATTTAAGGAGTAGACATTTTATCTACCATCATAATAATTTTCATTATTACTCTTAACAAATATATTTTATTGGCAATAGGGATTACCTTGTTGTATATTTTTTGGGGAATAAATCCCAGGCACTTGTTTTAGTTTGCCTGTTTGTTTTTATAAAAAAACAAACTGATAATCTTCTCATTTCGCAATCGCCATGCGATAATACTATCAGTTAGTTACTAGAACTCACTTAGTCTCAACTTTCACCGTTCACGTCCGAGATCCGAGATTCTCGTACTACCATCTTATTATGGAATTAGATTTGCTAATAAATGTGTAACTAATTAGTAGTGTTATTGTACGTCCGTATGCGTCAAGGGTTTCCTAGTCATTCGCCCAGTAGGGAAATGTTGATGTGTCTAGCTGGGTATCGACGTCCCTACAATCCTTTACCATCTCAGCGGATATGGGTGGTGGTTAATGCGAGATTCAGGCGCAGTACCAACAAACTCCTGCTAAACGTATTCGGCTGAAGAGAAATGCACTCATTTGTTGGCCAGACTAAGCCAATCAGGCACTCCCCGTAAACTTGGACTGAGGCAAATGAAGTTACGTCATATTCTACCCACGCGACTGTACCTGTGATCAGTGCAAGCTGACAGCGTTCTGTATGTCAACAAAGAATAATTCCCAATTTGGCCGTCGGCAATCGTATTTCAAACAAGTCATATCAAGAACATGACTTGTTTGAAATACGATTGCATGTCTTCCAGCCCTTCCTGTACACACGTCATATGTAACATTGGTTTGTCAGAGCCTGTCATAGAAAATTTTAAAGGGTTTAAAACAGAACCCCATTTCTATTTAGTTCTATAAAATTAAATATTTAAACCTCTAGATGCAGTGCCAGCCATGGGATTTACATGCTCTCTACATTGCCAAATATGCACTCATTTCATAAAGCACATATATTTATACACATCTGTAGACATTTTGCGGAACAAAAATACCATTCAGGAAAAAAATACTGAATTTGGGTTGCAATCGAAAGGTTTAGCCTACTCAAAGTATTCCTATCACACCATGCCTTGTGAAACATATCGATCTGTCAACGTCCACTTTTATTAGAAATTTCACACAGGAAAGTAATATCATTGTTTACAAAAACTGTCAGAACATGAAAAGTAAATACAAATGTCAGAAAGTATGCAAAAAAATAAAAGTAACAACGTATGTGCTTACATCAATGTACGGGGTGCGAATATATGCAATACAAAACTCCGGAATTCAATTGATTACAACATTGCATGAGCTTCCTGAGCGACGTCGTATCATTGCATTTCGGAAACCTAAACATATATTCGCTGTGCTGCGCAGCAACAAGGCAATGCAACCGTTCCGAAGAGAACAAGCAGCCTAGTTCGCAAACTAGTATCCACTTTCGTCGATTCAGAGTTTAGTTCAGGAACTCTCCAAGTCCGCCTCTTTGTAAGTGGCTGTCACTGCGGAGGGCCGGGTTCGTATCCTGACTGCCAAGAAATGTTATTCTAGTCTGAGGTTGCAATGGTGTACACCAGTGCCGGATTAAGGTAAAATGAGGCCCAAGTCCCTCAGATTTTTGGGGCCCCTTTATTTTTTTCAAATAATTTAATTTTTTAGCACCTGTACATTTAATAAAGTATACAGGGTGTATCTTAATTATACCGACAAAAGAATCAGGGACGCTCTGTGTGTTTTGTAAAAGACTATGCCGCAATCGGATTGACGGAGAAAATTTTTCCCTCCGAGAAAATGAGGTTACTTTGTTACTTCCGGGCGCGCGATTCAAATCTACGGCGAGTTCATAGATTTGAATCGCGCGCCCGGAAGTAACAAAGTAACCTCATTTTCTCGGAGGGAAAAATTTTCTCCGCCAATCCGATTGCGGCATCGTCTTTTACATAACACGCAGAGCGTCCCTGATTTCTTTGTCGGTATAATTAAGGTACACCCTGTATACAAGAATTTTTTCTCAAGATGAATAATACACTTTTTATTAAATCATACATACATACATATATACACACATTTCAATTGAAACGATCATCGTTATTTGAAAACATTTCAGATGATTTGATGAACAATTTAACAAATAATCATACTATTTTTTAGTTCTGTAAAATGTAATCAACATTTTTTTCTGTTTTTTTTTTTCGATCAATGAAATCTTCTACAATGTCATCAAAATCAATTTCCCGCAGAACATCTGACTCGATATACATTAAACTTAGCATGTCTAATCGTTCTTGTGACATGATAATTCTTTGCGCACTTTTGATCCGTTTAAATTTTGAAAACTAGCGCTCCGCAGAACAATTCGTTATCATGAGGGTCAGGAAAATGTGAAAAGCAATTTCAACGTTCGGAAAAACAGACTCAAGCTCTTTGGGGGGGGGGGGGCATATAATTGGGGGCCCTAGGCCTGGGCCTAGTCGGGCCTAATGGGCAATGCAGCACTGGTGTACACTCAGCCTCATGAAAAAAAAACTGAGAAGAGACGGGTTTGATTGCTACTTCAGCCATCCTGTAAGTGGTTTTCTCACTTCTACTCCCGACAAATGACGGGATGGTATCTAACTTAAGGCCACGGCCGATTCCTACCTAAATCGTACCTTGATTACAAATACACACTCACTAGTACATACATCGCAGTGACACAGGATATCAGAAAACTTATACACACACCCAAGTATACGGGGCTGCATGACTCAAAGCCCCTATAGAATCAACAACAACAGGAACACTCCAGTAATATGTGTTGGATCAAGCATGTTAATTCTAAAACCAGCAAAGCGCCATATAACACACACACACACCAATGTCTTAGAGCCAAATTATAAAGGTACTAACAACCCGTCTCGGTTTCGCCCTGGAACAGTTATGAATGCATTACGTGATAAGCGCTTTTCTTTTGGATGTCAATGAACTACGACCTATATCCATTTTACGTCTCGGCATGATGGGCTAAAATCACTGACTGGACTATTAATTATATTATCATGGAGATGGATGTGCAACGAATTCTTGTCAGACGTAATTTAAGAATGGCGAGGTGAATGAAACACAAATCCCCCATCCGTCCAATCTTAACTTGACTGTGTCTTTTGCGGAACGCAAAGTTCACAGGCGAAATTAACAAAAGCCGAGTTGCACTTCAAGGGAAACTCCAAACACAACCACTCTTCTCTGAAGTCTTAACTCGACACGACTCGACAGTTTTCTGCTGGTTGTATCTGGGGGTAATAGGCTCGCCCGCTAGCTAGGCTGTAACTGGGGTGATGAGCTCGCCCCTAGCTAGTTCGTCAACTGTCGCCTCAGTAATTGAATGGTGATTGTTGCAAGAAATGAAAACGTAAAATCACTTATAGTGGACGATGTATTGAAGATAAGAGATATGCCGTCCGGGACTCTTTTGTAGAACGTTTCATGCTGAACAATTCTTACACTCATAGTATATGGATATTTTTAACGGTTTGCCCAGCGTAAGCTTAAAAAGCGCACGGGCGCCAGGTTTATTTTTCGACGTTTTCACTGAAAGCGTTAATGCTTGGCTTCCTTTGATCATGAATACATTATTTTCTATAGAAACCTTCCTCGAGATGTCATTTACAGAATGGTGAAAACCGCATCAAAATCCATCCAGTGGTTCTCGAAATTACCTGTGACATCCAAGAATCGGGGACTTTGTTTTATACAAGTAGATATGTAATATTCTGTAAGTCAATGCGCATTCCCCAGTAAGGAAATAATCGTTCAACCAAAGGTATCTTGTAATAGATATTTAATTCACTACCATAACCTAATTCCTTTCCCTTCTTGTTTATCCCGAAAATAAATCAAATGAACTACTGTATTCCTCCATAACGAACTGTGGCCTGTCAGATATTGTGCTTGTTTCACTTACGGGCTTTGCGACATCGAAGTCATTTAGGCACGCGCACTTGGGTGTGTGTAGAACTTGTCCGATCAAAGGAACTACGGTATTCCTCCATAACGAAATATGGACTATCAGCTATTATTGTTTCAGATGGGGCTTTGCGACATCATGGCCATTTTCCCCGTTTAGTTGAGTGTGTATGTTTTGGATATGTGTGATAGTCTGTGTTATTGCGATTTCTTTGGCGGTTCAGTGGTAAAGTGTCCACCTCATGATCCCAAGATCGCGGGTTTGATTCCCGGCCGAGGAAGTTATTCTTTAGAGAGTGACAAAATTGACGGCAGTCTGAATTTTAAAAATCTGGCGATTGCAAGACAAAATTAATTAAATATGATTTAGGTGGGAGGCGGCCGTGGCCTTAATTTAGGAACCATTCCAGCATTTGTCTGAAAAGTGGGATACCACGGAAAACCAATTCTAGAATAGCTGATGGGGAAATCGAACCCACCTCATCTCCCTCACGCCACTTAGCGTACCTCGTTCAAGTCCTCAGACCAGAATTAAATTTCTTGGCAAAGCCAGGAATCAATCCCGGACCTCCGGGGCGATAGCCAAGAATGCTAGCCGCTATACCACGAGGTGGCCTTACGTGATATGGATGGATGAGTAGAGATAACAAGGCAAAATAATCACACAGTGATTAGATCAGACTTATGATTGGCCAATAAGAACTCAAAATGTGACGCAAATCCACCTAACTTATAAAACTGCCAATAACCTAGATGTTAGGCCCCTTAAAACAACAAGCTTATAAAACTTATCAGAAGTCTGTGCATCCCCTTTAAGCGTGGATTTCAGTCCTTAAAGCTTATTTGAGAGCTACGACGCTTAAGAGGGAGGCACTAAAATAAATTTTCATGACATCATCACGCTTATGATCTGCATGTTTTTCAGAGCAGAGCTGGGAATAGAAATTCATCGATTTTGTACTAGTTTAACAGGGTGGGAGCAATAATCCGATTTGTAGCCCTTGGATATTGGTTACCATCGCGAAAATTGATATGACTACTTGTCTTATCGTCCAGTTAGTAACTTTTCGGATGTATTTCTAGGTCTAACCTTTATTTTTGCAGTTTCTTTTTCACAAGATGGGAGTGAGGTGGTTCTCTAAGTGGCGAATGGTTCTTACGGCCGTATGCCTTACATGACCTCATCAGGGGAGCTAATGAGAGATGAAATTATGATGAATGTAACCATGTATGGAGCTGGGAGGAAGCAGTCTAGTCTGAAGTCAGCCTGGCCTCAAGGCCTACCACGGTGACGGTCAATTCTGGATGCTAATACTGAATTCCACTAACACAATTGCCGTCTACGTGGAACCCTGCAAAATTTGAAAAATTTATCTTGTCTATATGAAAAGCGGACGTGTATTTTTAACTCAACTTCTAAACCAAAGGAAGTTAGGAGGAGTGGTTTGCGCCAAACGTTTTACATTGTTATGTAGCTAATGCTTGAAATGTGGGGGCGGGAAAGGGCACAGGGGGTCCTGTAATATAAAATAAAGAGCAGCCAGAACTGTATCACGTCAAGCCCGCAGACTTAGGACATCGGTTTTAAAAAAACTATCAACAAATCCTGTCGAGACAGGCTTGGCTTTTGGGGATTGGGACATCTTGATCATCACCTCCGTATATTTTGTGTGTGGATCTTGTGTGATAACCTGTATTTATGTGATGACTGTAGGAGTGTGTGTAACAGTACTAGGGACAGGCATGAGGTAGGTGCACCGGGACTTTAAATAAGGTACTATCCCAGCATTTGCCTGGAAGAAGTGTGGGGGGGAAAAAAAGGGGGGGGGGAAACCACACTCATGATAACTGCTGCCAACGCGGGGGATTCAAACCTCCGATCTCCGGACTTGCTGCAGTTGCCCTCGCGACCGTGGTGCACGATTTAACGAGCCTGACTACGCCGCGGGACTGGCCCAAGAGCAAACAGTACTTAAGCTGCCGTATGGCCAGTATCGTCCTCCACCTAGTGCACTGAAGGTCAGGTCTCTCCAATGAATGGGAATCTCGTCTCGATAATACCGGAACTCTTTTAAGTCGCGGCACTGTCGACAGTGTCGATTAAAGGAAAAATCAGACTCACTTTGGCCACCCCACGTGTCAAGTCAAAGTCCTCGGTAACCCCGGGGTGTAAACCATTCCTTCTCCTCACGTTCGACAAATATAAAACAGTATTAACTGATCCACTTATGAGGAATACCGTCGTATTGAGTCAAGACTTCAGAGAAGAGTGGTTGTGTTTGGAGTTTCCCTGGAAGTGCAACTCTGCTTTTCTTCATTTCGCCTGTGAAATTTTCGTTCCGCAAAATACACAGTCAAGTTAAGATTGGACGGAAGGGGGATTTGTGTTTCATGCACCTCGCCATTGTTAAATTATGTCTGACAAGAATTAGTTGCACATACATTTGTTAAATTATGTCTGACAAGAATTAGTTGCACATACATCTCCATGATAATATAATTAATAGTCCAGTCAGTGAGTTTAACCCATCATGCCGAGACATAAAACGGATATAGGTCGTAGTTCATTGACAACAACAAAAAAGCGCGTATTACCTAATGCATTCATAACTGTTCCCCGGGGCGGGTTTCTAGCGTTTATGCATCAAACGCGTCATGCGTTAATTTAAATTAAAATGTTGAAGCACACTGAGATATTCATGTATTTAACGTCGAATATCGGGCCACCTTCTGTGGTCTCGGCGATGCGTATTGACATTCCGGAAAATGTAAATTTAACCCGAGGGTTTGAACGAGGTACATTCAGCCTCGTGACGCAAAAACTGACAAGAAGAGGGCTCGATTCCCATCCAAGTCATCCTGGAAATGGTTTCCCATGGAATCCCACATAGCCTATATATTTCAGATGAATGCCGAGATGGTTCGTAATTAAAGAAATGAAAGTCTCACGAGCATTGGCCAATATCTCAAACTTTTAGTCCTACTGATTCCGAATTTGACTTGAAGAAAACTTTGAACCTGCTTCTCCACCTTGTAACTAGTTGTTCTTTGAGGTAATTATATTGTGAAAAATAGGCTTCGATGGTGAACATTTACTTGCGAAAGACTTCACTGAATAACTTCCAGCCAATTTTAGCTACTTAAAATTCTGATGATGATAATAATAATAATGTTATTGGTTTTACGTCCCTTTTAACCACTCTGACTTTTAGAGACGCCGGGATGCCGGAATTTGGCCCCCAAGGAGATCTTTAACGTGCCAGTAAATCTACTGACACGGCTTCCTCGCATTTGCGTAACCTCAAATGCAAGCTGAATGCGCCAGAATTCAATCCTGCAACCTTGTGCATAGCAAACTTAAAATTCTGATTTTGCGCTTGAAAGAAACACCAATTTATGGATGAGGATATACTAGTGCAAACACCTCACAGAATCGCCTATAAATGCCGAAGAAATGACGCTTGAGTGTGTAAGAGTTCGAACGCAGTAGCACGATAACAGCTCATAACCGTGAGAATATCACTATGTCCTATATTCCTCAGTCTTGTTTGATATTCCTCATCCTCGTAGTTCCATAAGGTAATGATCCCGCTACCCATGATGCACCGGATGCACACGTGGCTTGGGGATGCAATCGAGCTGGCGGTGATTATAAAAACCGCTGCACATTACAAAGCCAACCCAACAAAAGAGAGCAATTAGTTCCTTGAAAAAATAAATAGCCTATTTTCAGCTTGGTCATCAACTCCGAGTTGTTGGGTGTGTGTTGAGCTTGTCTGATAACCAGTGTCTCTGTGATGACTGTAGTAGTGTGTGTTTCTGTATTCGGGGAAGGGATGGAGTAGGTGCCCCGGGACTTGAAATAAGGCACTATCCCGGCATTTTCCTGGAGGGAGTGTGGAAAATCCCGGGGGAAATCCAAACTTAGGATAGCCGCTGTCAGCGCCGGAATTCGAACCTACGATCTGCGGACTTGCTGCAGCTGCCCGCGTGGACGTGGTGCACGATTTAACGAGCTAGGCTACGCCGCGGAGTGGACAGAGAGAAAGTTGAGATTAATTGACGCTTTTCACGAAGAATATTGAACACCGACTAGGGTGGCTACGAGCACTTAGGTGCAAGGCCATAAGTGCAGGCAATCCCCGGAATCTGAAGACGAGTGGATTCGAATTCCGCCGTCGGCTGTCCTCCAAATGGTTTTTCATTTACCTCGCAAGGCAAATGTTTGGACGGGTACCTTATAATTGGCCGCGGCTGTCTCCTTCAGAATCCTTGACTGACTTCAACCCCCCCCCAATAAAAAAAACACATCTGCCACATCTCACCTCATCCCCGACCCCGTAGAAATGGGAATAATAAGGGTAGAAATAGACTATGTGCATTCCGTGAATATTGAGCATTCACACATTTACAACAACACATTTAACCTCGGTGTAGTGATTTTATTTTCTATAACATAGGGAATAAATTCAGAATTAACAGGGCAGCAAGGCAGAACAAATTGCTCAGTGAGGCAGCACCCATGTTCGAATCGAATCTCTCGGGACATTCAACGGACTGTGTAAATTTAGTAATGGAAGCCAACAGTCCGAGCAATTCACTGAACCCCTGCCACTCACTGGTTTCCACTCAAAGCCAATCGAGCTGCTGCTGCTGCATGCACACTGTATGGCACGGAGAAAAATCCCAAGGAATACATACATACATACATACATACATACATACATACATACATAAGTTGTGTACTACGCCTCTTTGCGTAGTGGCTAGCATTCTTGGCTGTCACCGTGGAGGGCCGGGTTCGATTCTCGGTTCTGCCAAGACATTTAATTCTGGTCCGTGCCTCGTGAGGCAAAACCGAGAAGAGGCGGGTTCGATTCCTACCTCCGCCATCCTGGAAGTGGTCTTCCGTGGTTTCCCATTTCTACTCCAGGCAAATGCCGGTATTGTACCTAATGTAAGGCCACGGCCCCGTCCCACTCAATTCTACCTTAATTACAAGTACACACATCACAGACATCACAGTCACACAGGTTATCAGACAAATTCTACACATACGTAGGTACACGGGGCTACATGACCACGATGTCGCAAAGCCCCTAAAAGAAACAACAACAACAACTAGAACAGACGGAACATTTCTGGTTCTGTTGCTGTGAAAAAATCAAGAAAGGAGGGAATACAATATTTCATTCCTAAGAAGCAAATTATTAATTGTAAGAGCCTAATTTATACAAGCCGGACGTTTGTTTTAGACAATTACCCTTGACCTTGAAGCTTGCGGGTGAGCCTATACACAGTCACTCTCTAGCCCTGTCGCTTCACATTTTCCCCCACCGCTTTGATGTAATGGAATTCCAGACTTGAGCACGTGACGACACCGCCTTGTAGACAGTACAGTCTACGCCAAAGTGTTGTGTGACGCGAAAGTACACGTTACATAGTTACGAACCGAACGCCATGATATTTGCCAATGACTGTACTTCAGCAGTAGTGTGAGACAGCTATGTCAATAATCGGACCGCATGGGGCAGCTGACAACAACACAGGTACTGTAGTAACTCGCCTCCAGGCTTCCATTAAGATGTTTCACTCGTCTAAAACAAACGTCCGGGCTGTATATCCACTGCTTCTGTAGTGTCAGCAAGTGAACTATTGTGTCTAGTGTTGTGAGAGAAGAGACGAGATGAAGAGTGACTGTGTGAATACGTCAGATGGTCGATTATCTCGCAGCGAGTTGAGGTGGTGGTGGTTGAATTTTTAGGGGCTTTGCGACATCGTGGCCATGTATCGCCGTGTACCTACGTATGTGTAGAATTTGTCTGATAACCTGTGTGACTGTCACGTCTGTGATGTGTGTATTTCTTATTAAGGCGGTAAATAGTAGGAAGTGGCCGTGGCTTTAAGTTAGGCACTGCCCCCGTAAAATGAATTATAAGGGATGAAAATGGGAATATTACATTTTTTTCGAAGCCCATGATAAAATTTAACCAAGGAATATGATGGCTGGAACTTGGCAGAAACCAGTCGTGAGGCGACGTCGAGCAAGGAGGGAAATTCCGTCACGTGATTGTATTGCGCAATGGAAGTTTCTAGAAGCTTGGAATCGACCTAGCAACAGCGAATATTCCCAGGATTTGTTTAAATATTGTTATAAATTATCCCATTGGATATGAGCTTACAGCCAATAGGAAGAAGTTTTAGAGAAGACGGGAGTTCCAGCAACTAAATTTATATGGATATTTAATTCATTTAAGCCCTTAGAGAGTGAATTTATATTTTGGAAAAGAGAAGAATATGATAATAAAATATTGGAAATATTTTTTAAGTCAATAGCCGGTCGCTATTGGAAGAAATAAGCGATTTGCTAGAGCCTGCGCGAATTCGAGAGGGAACTCGAAGGCGGTTAAAATCAGTAGACTTGGAGGGGAGACGCCAAGCACCGGGGCTCTTGTGTATCTGAACGTCGAAGAGGTCAGACGTGTGCGATTGGAAGAGAAAGGAGTTACGAGTGTTTCACCGAGCTAGTAGAAGGTGACTCGTGGAGACGAGGCTTAAGCAAGGGAGGAATTAGGAGACGACCGCGCCTTGAATCTAGGTGAAGTTACGAGGATCACATATACCGCAATCACTTCGGTCTGATCGGCTTCAGAGAATTTATTTCAACAACATATTGTAGCTGACTAGCAGATATTGTATATTACGAACTTTCAGAAGTTTGAGAGAAGTATTTCAGCAATTATAAGCAGTTTTGTGAAGCGCGAGAAAAGTGTTTCTTTCTAGCGCGATACGACACTTTGTCCGAGAGACTGCAGCTCAGGCAACAGCCACAAGTGAGTACGAGTGTATATTAATATTGCTTGTGTGGAACTGTATTACAACACTTAGGATGGAGATGTATTCCATAGCGAAGAACAATATTCAGTCTAGTATTATGAATATTATTATGGACTAAATTATTATGTGCGCCAGGAGTATAAGCAGATAGAAGCAATATAGTCAACGATGGAGCTTCGTTAGAGGGGATTGTTCGTGAATGTCTACTTAGTGAGCCATCATGAGACTTGATGCACAACTCTATTCTAGTGCATTCTTGTCAAACATGAGCTCAACATTAACATCAGAGACTACAGAACGATGTTCAGATTCCATCTACATGAATGCTCGTTATACGAGTGAGGTCCAAGACTTTCTCTTCAAATGCCTTTTGAAGTGGAAAGCAGAACTTTCGACGCTACTCACTGTTATGATGAGACTGTGCTGTGACGGAGATAGAAGAAACATCAAGATTATCAAGAGGTCCAGGGTTATCCCGGTCACAAGGAAGATGATTATTGGAGGCCCGCAGTTCGATTCCGGTCGGAGCTTGCTGTTTCCAGTGGGGGAATTCGTTCCTTTCCTGAGGTCACGAGTTCGTGGAGACGAGCTAGGATCCAGCCCAGATCTTTGGGAGATGTAACATCAGAGTATTTTGTTATACTCTATCTTGATCTTCTAGACTTCGAGACCAGGTAGCAGTGTTCACGAACTTTGTAGTTAGAGCTTGTAGTGACATTTTCTGAGCAAATCCTTTATCTATTTTTCTACACTGTATTTATGTACTCCATGTATAGCATTTTCATTCTTCGAAATTTATTATAGTGATCGTCTTGCGACGCTATTAACTTCGTTTGTTAGGAATCCAGTTTCTGAACTGAGATTATTTACTTGTTCGAGGAACAAGATTTTGTCGTTTCCTTTGAGGAACAGTAATTTATTTTCGACGTTTTTGTATTAATTCTGAATGAAGGTGATAGACATTTTCGTCTATGTTACCCATTAAATTAATTTTTATTAGTTTAATTTGGGCATTTTAATCGTCGAGAAGGAACGTCAAGAAAGAAGATCTTGGTAGTGATATATTGTGAAATATCATGTCACATTGTGGAAAAGAAACATTTAACGTGGACACGATTATTATCGTCAGAACTCATAGACATTCGTTCTGAATGAAGAGAATACGAATATGACTAACTGTATGTTTTTATTGAAGAAAGCTATGAACTTTCAGTCATTTAAATTTATTGGAAGCTAGAATCTTCTTGGAAGATTAATTATCATCCGACGTTAGTGTAGTTATCGTTTGATATCCTCGTCGTGATAGATTCTTGTTGGACACAAACACATAGATATGATGTTGTGATTAAATATTTACGAGGAGTAATATCATGTCACGTTGTAGACATAATATTCCTTCCTCGATTAAAGTCGAACCCAGATGTGTGAAGATGAGATGTAGTATTTTTATTAAATGTATGCAAGACAGTTTATACTTATCAGAGTAGAGTATTAAGTGAGGAGGTCATTATCGTAAATTCCAGAGGTCGTTAAGATGTATAAATTAATAATTTAACAATTGTTGTTATTGTTCATGAGACCAGCGATTGTGGTGACAACGCTGAGAAATTATGCCCTATTATAAGGAATGCCAGGTTGAAAGAAGTGGAGTTGATAACCCTTTGATAGTGTTTTTTATGTATTTCCGTATGTAGTTGGCATACGAGGTTATTGCGAAGGTGTGTTCCGCATTTTATAGTACAGTCATTGCGTGGGCATGCCTAGTTTTGGCAAAGGCATTAAAGTGTGAGTAGAGAGTACTCCTTATTTTGTTATACACGACCTGGGATTTAGAGAGGACAGGAAGGGTCACGGTTGAAATTGGAACGGAAATTGATGATGACAGCTGTTATGCTATACTTTTATCGAGATTATTAAGCCCAAACTTGTAACGGTATATGTTTCACCTTAAGCGGTCGAGTGTATTTAAACTATTTTGACACCAGATCAGAGAGGAGAGAGTGGTGGTGGTTATTTCTGGTGATGTAGAAGATTTTAAGGATCACAGTTCACTGTATTTGACATAACTGCTAGATCAGAGCACAGGCTCGAGTGTTTTTAGACGCTATTACTTTGAAAGGACTATAGCTGGTGCTATAAGCGTCATTATAAGTTCATTTAGTGTTAACCTTTATTATTTACCAATCGAGTGTATCTCATGTTAGGAATAGGAAGTTTATAGTTTGTTTAACGTAGAGGTTAGAGTATGAATGAGTATGTGACTGTATGTGGTTTGTTTCTTGTTCAGTGCGAATGAAATGAACTCCATTGGGACGTAAGAATGCGAGAGTATGAATGAGAGTGTGTGTAGAAGTTTTATGCCAATAGCATGTAGGATTTGCGTACAGTTCACGTATTTTTCTGACGTGAATCTGATTCAATGTAACACAGCTGTTATTGTTATGGAGAGCACATTTGTGGACCAGGCGGGAACAGCGAGGGCTTCTTTAAAACTCGTTTCTAGCCAAGGCCATAGCTCGGCCAGGCCGCACAAATGGGGAGAGTTGTTGCGAACCGCACGGCTCGCTTTTTCTTTTTTTTAAAACCAGCTAGACTAGGAATGTAGCGGTGAATGTTATGTCATCGGGCATGTGGCAAGGGTCGCGTGCGCCGAGCGCCCATATGTGCTTGGGAGCGTGCCAGAAGAATGTAAATACACAGAGGTGTGTAATTGTTGTACAGCTTGATGTATGGACACAAGCTACACCAAATTTTGTCATAATGTTCATAGAACGCAGTTCTTTCAGTGGCGTGAGTGTAGAGATGAGCGAATGGGAGTGTGTATTTTATTTGTGTGAATGTATAGCCCTAGTTTACATTTTGTTATTAAATCGTTTAGTTTTATTAGAAGCCGTGTCGTCATGATTTATTTTAGATATAAGGAGATGCAACTGTGAAACCCATTATAGGTCCAGAGAGGCTGACCACGAGATCCCCGAGAATAAAGTAGGTGTTTTACTGCGAGCTAAGTGTATTTTTCATGTAATTCGCAGTTGTATTGTAATTTCCGCCACGTATATTCGCGAGGGTCTAGTTGGACGTAGATCCTTGATTAGTATTTTGCGCCGGAGCAGTCAGGGTCTACGAATCCAGCTGTTGCATCGGATATCCAACAGGCCGCCTCTAGAATATACGGGGACAGTACAATACCGGCATTTGCCTGGAGTAGACGTGGGAAACCAAGGATAACCACTTCCAGGTTGGCTGAAGTAGGAATCGAACCCACCTCTTCTCAGTTTTGCCTCACGAGGTGAGTGTACTCTGATCCAGCTCACAAACCAGAATTGGATTTCTAGACAGAGCCAGGAATTGAACCCGGGTCTCCGCGGTGACGGCCAAGAATGCTAGCCACTACGCAACGAGGCGGACGACAATTTGACGTATTTGAGACACTGAAATGTTGACTATATCACGACACAAGTCTTTTAATAGTGTGGTATGAGGAAAAGAAAAGAACAACGCAACTAGGACAGCATAGCCTATTAAATAAGTCAAAAAGTTGACCGTTTCTTTTACGAAAAACTACCGAACCGAATGAGTTGAAATTTTTCATGGATGTAGTTTTTATGTTCGACTTGACACAGGTCTATTGAGGTTTTGATCTAGTCGACCATGTTTACGAAATCTGCCCATATATTATCTACCAAAAAGAATGGGTAAGCGACAAAATGAAGCTCGCCATGCGAACTTAAAATTACTGTTATCCGTAAACTTTCGAATGTTTTACCTGTTCAAAGCCAAGATAATAAGTCAATTGTCAATCCTGTCATGGAATGGAGCCCACCATGTGTCCATATAATTTAATTTTCTCTAACATAAGAGGAAGTCTTGAGCATTTTCTTCGTATCTCGAATAGTTTTTTCTAAAAGTCGAACGGCGTACATAATTCGAAATCTTCCACGGCAGTTCCTTTCAAAAAAAGATTACTTTACCAATTATTGAACTGAAGTTTTTCTAGGTATAGTTTCTATGGTCGACTAACACATAGGCCTATTCAGATTTTAATATAGCCAACCAACAAAAGCCATATACTGTATATATAGTTTCTTATTGATCTTGCTTGTTTCATACTGTACTTATCAAATTCCAAAATATGGGTAAACCATTCGTATCAAAAAATTAATCCCACCATATGCTCTTGTAATTTAATTTTTAAGCCTCTTCGAGCGCTCTACACTAGGGGTCTCCAAACGATTTAGCTTAAGGGCCACACTGACTCCTCCATCAAGTCCCAAGGGCCAAGACCTTGCTAGCTCATCATATCAATATAATTTAGTAATTTTGTTTGAATTTGAATTATGCGCACATTTTTGTTTCGGGACTAGCCAAAGAGTGAGATATCTATGGCATAGGACACGAGGGTGGGCTTCATTCAAAATATAGGCCTACTATGGCGGGCCAGGTAGGTGGTGATAGCGGGCCGGTGTTGGCTCGCGGGCCGTTGTTTGGATACCCCTGCTCTACACAACTAAAACTAATCTTGCATTGTGATTCCTTTCAATTCATGGGCATGGGAAAAGATTGAATCTATATAAAAATGTATTCCTAGCAGATGAAAACTAGTGGATGAAAAAATTGCTTTATCCGAAACCGATAGAGTTGCAAACATTAAACTTGACAGGAGCGCTCTTTGATAAAATGAAGAGTCAGTCAGTTTTTGAAACTTACCCACGTCACGCTTCACTCTCCTCAATACCGTACGTGGGGGTGGAGCATCACATGCAGCCAACCTATCATGTAGAGTACAGCAATAACATCGCCACGTGGGGATGAAGCACGAGAACTCTCAGCCAGGAACTACTTGAACCCGCTCAATTTCGTGTTGATTCGAGAACGATCCAATATAATCCACAGACAAGCGCCACTCCAAACCATTCAGAACAAATCTATGAAAATGCCAGCCGTACATGCTGGAGAAACGTCAGATATCAAGCGTTTAACATTGCCCTGCTACCCGAAAAGCCATTCCGAAGATTATTCACTCGGCTCTAAAGCCTACTGTATAGTATATTACGAGATGAGCCTTGCTCGAGATTTTCTTAATACCTCCAGCGAGACTATTTGACGTAAACGTGTCACAGTGGTTGAACAAACCGACAACCATATACCGGCAAGCATATACTGTACCTGCACAAAGAATCCTCTCGCCAAGCTGACTCACGACTCCTGCCTAAACTGAACGTATTTGGTGCTGCAATCGCGAAGAGAGAAAAAGGGAACGTGGGGAGATACAGTATTGGCTGTGCCATGCAACGTTCTTCACACACAATACCAACTTGTACTGACGAGGGGAGGATACGATGCATGGATCACCGATTCGAACCATCTTTAGTACACGTGTAGGGCATGACCAGGCATATACCAGGTGCAAGTAGTAAGGTGCGCTTCTCAGCCGATTCCGAGCAATAAATTATTAATTATTCGTAATTGCTTTACGGCGTTCATGTGCGCTGTACGTTAACATGAAGCCAAGGAGCGCATGGTGCAGCGGTAAGAGCCATGCTTCGTAAGCTCGGGATCACTGGATCGTATCCCACCGTGAGGGAGTTTTTGTTTTTATATAGGGGGCTTGGTGGCTCAGCGGTCAAGCTGTATGCCTCTCACCAAGGCGGTCCGGGTTCGATTCCCGGTCAATGCATGTGAGATTTTTGAAGTGAAATGCCGTGTCCTGTGGTTCGGATTCCACGTAAAACGGAGGTCCCGTGGCTTATGATCTACAGATTAACGGTCACGTTAAACTACAAGCTTCCTTCCTTTTTTCTTTTTTATTTTTTTTATTTTTTGTAAACATAGGAAATTCGTACAACTGTAGGTGTCGTGAATAATGTTCATTTTGCAGTCAATTGTAATAACGTGTTATGTGAGCGGGAAAAGGGAGTCTGAATAAATCGTACAGGAGACTGATAAAAGTATTTGCTATTAGTACAACTGCCCACCGTTATCGTTAGTTTGTGTGCAGGTGACGTCACCAGGTCCGAACACTTTCCAACCAATACCCGTAGCATGAGACACTACTTGCGGGTTACGGGGAGGTCTGATGGTTCACTGACGTGCAATGAACGGAACAGACTGGGCCTTCAGTGTATAAACGTATACATATAATAGAATACATCTGACCATGTATAATACCAATGTATTTGCAATGCCCCGACTGTACATTATGTAATGTCACAAACGTTCACCCCCATACGATTTCAGAATCCCTTTTCCCGCTCACAAAACACGTTATTACAATTGACTGCAAAATGAACATTATTCACGACACCTACAGTTGTACGAATTGCCTATGTTTACAAAAAAAAAAAAATCACCGGTGGGATTCGCTCCAGCGATCCCGCGCTTACGAAGCAGTGCTCTTACCGCTGCACCACGCGCTCCTTGGTTTCATGTTAACGTACAGCGCACATGAACGCCGTACAGCAATTACGAATAATTAATAATTAATTTCTCGGAATCGGCTGAGAAGCGAACCTTACTACTTGCACCTGATATACGCCTGGTCATGCCTCACACGTGTACTAAAGATGGTTCGAATCGGTGACCCATGCATCGTATCCTCCCCTTGTGAGCACTTCCGCCCAACGAGCGCTATTTGTACTGGGACAGTCACAGAGCTTTAATGGGCAAATTATTCATCCCCTATCTGGTTTTTCTACTATCTATCGAACAGCACGTCGAAGGCAGTAGTCTCTGTGTTGGCCGTCAAACGGGGGAGTACAGTACAACCGACAGGATAACTAAATCCTGTACACAACCGTCCGCTCTATAACTAGGTTTAGTCCAGTATTCACCAGTAGCAAAAGCCGATAGTTGGCCGAGAGCACGTCTCACAGTCTGGCTCCTAAATTTGAAAGCACGGTAATAAGCTCGGTACAACGGATATAGGAGTGTTGGAATGCGACAACCACGTGTCATTATTTACTGGCACGTTAAGATACCCTTCCAGGATAAAACACCGACACCCCAATTCTCTAAACCCATAGCAGTTAAAAGGAATGTTAAACCCGCTATTATCATTATTATTATTATTATTATTATTATTATTATTATTATTATTATTATTTCTATCATATCATCATGGCAATAATGAGTACAATTTATGACACTAATTTCGTTGTTAGCATCGGTATTTCAAATTGTTTCGCTCGGAAACTTCGAATAACTTGATACCTGTGAGTACCGAATTTTAGTTCCATAGTTTCTTGCCGAATACCAATCGTCAGAATAGGTGAGCGCCAGTACGTGGTTTCCCCAGTGCTGAAGGTTGCGGGATCAAATCCAGGATCTGATGGTCCTTAAAATGTGTGACTCGTGTCAGTTGATTTGCTGGCATGTTGAATGCCCCTTTTAGGTAAGCTTGCCTACCACCAAGATGGACTGGGTTCGATTCCCGGTGAATAATAATTTAATGGGTTGTACGTCCTTTTCGACTCCTGGCTGTGCCAGAAATTTACCCTGAACGGATTTTTTTAACTTGCCAGTTTATTTTTTTAAATTTATCTCTACTTTGTATAAAACTAAGTCCCCGATTCTTGGATGTTATGGGTAAACTCGAGAACCACTGGATGGATTTTGATGCGGTTTTCACCATTCTGTAAAGGATGTCTCGAGGATGATTTCTGTAGAAAATAATTTATTTATGATCAAAGGAAGCCGAGCAGTAACGATTTCAGTGGATAAGTAAAAAAAACTGACGTCCGAGCGTTCTGTAAGCTTACGCTGGGCAAACCGTTAAAAATATATCAATACTATGAGTGTAAGAATTGTTCAGCACGAAAAGTTCTACAAAAAAGTCCGCGAGAGCATATGTCTATCTTCAATACATCGCCCGCTATAAGTGTTTTTACGTTTTAATTTCTTCCAACCATGTCCATTCAACTACTGAGGCGACAGTTTACGAGCTAGCTAAGGGCGAGTCTATCATCCCTGTTATAGCCTTGCTGGCGGGCGAACCTATTGCCCCAGATACAGTCAGCAGCAAACCGTTGAGTCGTGTTGAGTCAAGACTTTTGAGAATGGTGGTTGTGTTTGGAGATTCCCTGGAAGTGCAAGTCGGGTTTTCTTCATTTTGCCTGTGAAACACAGTCAAGTTAAGATTGGACGTAAGGGGGATTATAATATATTAAATTATACTGATTGGCGTATATTTACTACTTAGCATAAAACGAAGTCCCCGATTCTTGGATGTCACGGGTAATCTCGAGAACCACTGCATGGATTTTGATGCGGTTTTCACCATTCTGTAAAGGATACCTCGAGGATGGTTTCTGTAGAAATAATTTATTTATAATCAATGGAAGCCAAGCAGTAACGATTTCAGAGAAAAAGTCGAAAAAAAATCCTGGCTTCCATGCGCATTTTAAGCTTACGCTGGGCAAACCGTCAAAAATATTAATATACAATGAGTGTAAGAATTGTTCAGCATGAAATGTTCTACAAAAACGTACGCGAGAGCACATCTCTATATTCAATATATCGTCCACTTTAAGTGTTTTTAGATTGGAGGGAAGGGGGATTTGTGTTTCATGCACCTCGCCATTCTTAAATTAAGTCTGACAAGAATTTGTTGCACATGCATCTCCATGATAATATAGTTAATAGTCCAGTCAGTGATTTTAACCCATCATGCCGAGACGTAAAACGGATATATATATAGATCGTAGTTCATTGACATAGTAAAGAAGCGCTTATCACGTAATGCATTCACAGCTGTTCCCGGGAGAAGTCGGGCCGGGTTGCTAGTTTATTTATAAATGCCACCTGCAGGTTAGAGAGTTTCTGCTGCGCCATGGTTATTACTGTGGGAATTTCGTGGTTAAATATCACCTCCAGTGGTTCGGATATCTTGTAAAATGGAGTCCTCGTGGCTTATGATCGCAGGATTAACGGTCACGTAAGGTTACAAAGTTCCTTTCTTCAGGTGTCACTAAAACTGTAGTAGCAGGGACATGTAACTTTTATTATTATTATTATTATTATTATTATTATTATTATTATTATTATTATTATTATTGTTAAATAATATTGAGCCATTTAGGTCATCAACTCCCTAATTTCAACGTTCTGTTTAACTCTGCCCTATGGCAGCAAAACTAGGTTAGGATTGGAACGGGAGCGGTCGTGGCCGTAACTTTGGAACCATCCCGCTATTTACCTGGAATAGAAGTGGGAAACCAAGAAAACCCACTTCTAGGATGGCTGAGGTGGAAAATGAACCCACCTCTTCTCAATTCTGCCTCACAAGTCGGAGTGAATCCCGTTGTAGCCCTCAGACCAGAATTCAATTCCTTGGCAGAGTCGGGAATCGAACCCGGTGCTCAGATGTGAAATTAACAAGAATTATGCCGATCTGAAGCCTTGAAAAAGCCTATTCCGAACGCCGTATTTATTGATTAAGCAGAACTCTCAATTCCTGGATAGCTGGAGGATACAGTGATCCACTTAACGTGGCACAGCTGTCGGATTCGAATGATACTATTATAGCTTTAAATTGCCGTTCCCAGTTGTTATTCGGTGCGCGCTTGTATTCTGTTCAGTGGCACAACAGAAGAATCGCCAGTTAACATACGGCACAATACTTCTGTAACAATGTAGGAGTGTGTCGAAAATTTGCTTAAAATCACTTTATAAGCATTTATCGGCACGCATATATCAGTTGCACACCTCCACTGAATTTTACCTTCGCCTGGAAGAAGAATAACACCATGACTCTTAGATCAGACAGGTTCAAAGCAAATCTCTGGCAGAGGGGTGTTCTCTAAGCAGTAAAGTTGAATGGAATATTTTGATATACGTTAACGAATGCAGCTACACCGGTCGTAGTAATACTGATCGTCCTTATGTCGTTTTATATTTAATTTTAACACATGGGAATAACAAACACAAATAATAGTTCCTTGTAAATGGTGTAAATAAGTGAAGACTGTACAAATAGCCATTCCCCTTCTTGTCCTGAATTGAATGGGCTTGGCCGTGTAAACAAGCATCAGTCTGCCATTACGTAGCTCATCAGATAATAGTCCCACCGATTGAGAGTCTATTCTATTCTATTCTATCTCTTTAAAATGTATAATATACTATAAATCAATATAAAACAACGTGAAGGAACGGCACGGCGAACACATTAGACAGGAATATACTTCAGTAACATTCGCTTATAGGGATGGATAACAACAAAGAACAAAGGCCACCGAGTGGCAGGCAGACTTCTTTGTGACACGTCCTCCCTGAATCCAGTGCAGTTAGTGTAATGTTCCAAGTTGAACACCTACGGGTCATTCAAAGAAAGTACGGACCAATGTCACGAGTCTGATAATGTTTTATGAAACTTCGTCGTCTATACCTTGATCATCAGCCCCGATTATTTGGGTGTATGGTGTTGTGGCGACTGTAAGAGTTTGTCTAATTGTAATGGTTTGAATTAAGGATCAAGGATTGGGACATGTGCCCCGGGACTTCAAGTAAGGTACTAACGCGAAATTTCCCTAGAGAAAGCCTGTAAAATCTAGAAGATAAAAAAAACACAGTCAGAATGGCCGCTATCAACGCCGAGATTCAAACCTTGGATTTCCGGAGTTGCTGCAGCTTGCCGACCACAGTCGTGGTGTGCTTCGCCGCGGAGTGAGAATACAGTCCAACTCCACGCATTATTTAAAATGATGTTGAATCATCTTATCACATAGCCTAGGCCTACTCCCCTTACGGCACTTCCTCTGGATAATTGCCTGCTACTTGCACGTAGCGAGGCGTACGTGAGACCGGAGCCTGACATCCTTGACACACAGACACTAAGCCTAGTAGCGAAGTAAGAAAATCTGCAAGCTCTTATATCTCAACAAACTAGCGCCAATAAAAAGAGGGGATTGCAAGGTGGCATTCTTAACATTGATTGAAACACCTACTGCCTGAACCAATGATGGTGGCGGGACAAGAAGCAAGTTCAACTGAAGCCCTGAATGGGGCGCTGTTGTCGCGGGCGAGCACGGGGAAGCCTACTGTAGACCAAAATATTATGTGCACTCGAGTTTGAAGGTAGTTTGTGAAGTAACCAATAGACCTACATAAAATCCAATAACGTCATTTTCATCGTTCTATTTTACGTTAGTTCATGTAGGTTTGTAATTTGTAATTTATATTTTAATATTCTTTTATCACAGTTGAAACACAAAAGGTGCCCGTTTTTAAGCGTGTTTCAACCATGCGTCACATATAAGAATTATTATCTCACAAACCCGTCATCGGATCAAATCCAAATTTTAACACAATATACATTGGAATGTTGTATAACTGGTTTATTAATTTCAAAATTTTGTGTGTCCAAGAAACAAAGTTTTATCATTTTTGTAAGGTAACTTTTTCCCGGCTCGGGGTCGTTGGAAAATGTAGTTCTTGGTTGCGTTGTAATCCTTAAACATCAAAAGGTGACAGTGAAATACGTAAATTAATTCACTTATTTTATATCGGTTTGTATTTGTACGGGGAATTAAGACATGGTTCACCAGCTAGCCACTCCGGGAAATGCTGTACAGCGTTGCTGATATGGAGCACATCACTTCCGAGCGAGGCGCGCCATGACGCGTGATGGAGGCCATCTTGGCAACGTTGTACAGCTTTCACCGGAGCGGCTAACTGGTGAACCATGTCTTAATTCCCCGTACAAATACAAACCTATATAAAATAAGTGAATTAATTTACGTATTTCACATTCATACAGCATACCTTTTTGATGTATAAGGATTACAACGCAACCAAGAACTACATTTTCCAACCACCCCGGGCCGAGAAAAAGTTACCTTACAAAAATGATAAAACTGTTTCTTGGACACACAAAATTTTGAAATTAATAAACCAGTTATACAACATTCCAATGTATATTGTGTTAAAATTGGGATTCGATCTGATGACGGGTTTGTGAGACAATAATTCTTAAATGTGACGCATGGTTGAAACACGATTTAAAACGGGCACTTTTTGTGTTAAAAACTGCGATAAAAATATTAAAATATAAATTTAAAATTCCAAATCTACATGAACTAACGTAAAATAGAACGACGAAAATGATGATTTTATTGGATTTTATGTAGGCCTTTTGGTTACTTCACAAACAACCTTCAAACTCGAGTACACATAATATTTTGGTCGACAGTAGTAGTTCACATATTTTCCGGGGCTTCAGATAAACTTGTCACACTATTAGAGCCCTGCGCGGATAAACAAAACGTTATCCGCATCCGCCACGCATCAGCACGACTGTTATCCGCATCCGCCACGCATCAGCACGACTGTTATCCGCATCCGCCCCGCATCCGCACAACTCTTATCCGCATCCACGCGTTTGTTATCCGAATCTACTGGCATTACAATAATATTTTTAATTAGATAAAGCTTAAATTACTAAAGAGACATATTTAGACGTTTAAGGAATAAGTCGTTCCCTTAGGCTATGGATGCCATGTGCTATGTTTAAAATGAATGTTATACAGTCAGAATTGCAACCCTTTCACGTTGGGAATGTTAATTATGCTGAATGACATAATTTGAATGAGATTAGCTTAAATCATCATCTTACATTTGTCATGAAAAAAAAAAACATAACGGAAAAATATGATATGTCATACAGCCTACATCAGGGTCCTAATAATGATATTAAACAAGTTTGGATTGTATTCTAAAAAGTATCCACAAATCTTTTCCCAACATTATCCGCAGCTTATCCACAATCCGCACTGTCATGCAAACTATATCCTCATGGCGAAACATTTTGCGGATATGCGCGGGTGTATCAGCGGATATCCGCATCCGCGCAGGGTTTTAGCTATAACGCACACCGACCTTCAACCCATGTTTGTCCACCCAGTTTTAGAATGGGATGTTCGATGTATTGTACACAGGAATTATCATCCTATTACAGACCACATTCTCCAACCATAACGCTGATCCTTACTCAGTTATTCTGATTGTGCGAGGTTACACGACAGGCCCACTTCTTGATGAGAGAGGTGCCAATTACAAGAGGGCACGCAGTTCCAGCTGGCATTACAAATGGACCTTTTCGCACAATTCTGATGAAAATGAAAATAATATCTACAGTTGTTATGTGGGTAGGATTGGCATTTGTCCATTCAAAGAACAACTGGCCCGCATCGTCAGTGTTGAGACTGGCCCAGGTAAGGTAACCGGTTAGATCCTACTCTTACCAATCCTCTTCTTGGAATTCGTGAATTTTGATACTCGTGAGTTTTAAGACTGGTGAGTTCTGAGACGACACGCTCACGAGCACCACGTTGCTCTTCAAATGAAACTTGGTGCTTTCGTCACACAAACAGAAGAGTGCTCGCGAGCTCAAGCTCCGCTGAGATCTATTCTTCAATTCAATTTCTGTTGCAAGAGCCGGAATAATAGTGTCTACACTACAAATTTTGTCAGTCAGATTTTTTTTCAATTTGTGAAATAATACTTTTTAAGCTACAGTAAAAATAGTTGACATCCCTGTTCAAGGATCATATTAGCCTGGTGAGTGTTTAACTTATGTTAAACTTATGCCCCTTCGGAGGCCACACTTTATAATTAGTATTCTATTATTATTTTCTATTTAATGGTGTCCGGGTACTTGTTTCGGCTTGAGGGTGGTGTTCAGTCACAAAAGGTTGAGAACGCCTGTATGTATCATCTGAAAATTGTTGGATATTTATCTGTTAATATTCAGTCTGTCTCTCAAGGAAATAATGTAGGCCTACGCCACCAAATGACACAGCATTTGTTCACCACTCTTTGATTTCCAAACAGAGATGTAGTCCACTCATCAGCTGACCAAACCTGAGATAAATGGCGTGCACCGCTTGCCCGAACTAGTGTTGTTTGAGTCTTCAGTCTTTTGACTGGTTTGATGCAGCTATCCATGCCTCCCTGGCCTAAGCTAATCGTTTCATCTTTACATAGCTACCATACTATCCGAAGCAATCTGTTTAACATATTCTAACCTTGGTCTACCCCTACAGTTCTTGTCCTTGACCCTTACTTCCATAACTAACTTTCCCATTCCTGGGTGTCTTATATGTGTCCTTCTCGTTATTAGCAGTCGCCAGAAACATCTCTTCTCTCCCACTCGTCTTAATACCTCTTCTTTCGTAACCCCATCTACCCATCTGATCTTCATCATTCTCCTGTAACACCACATTTCAAACGTGCCAATTCTCCTCCTTCCTGCTGCACCAATAGTCAAAGTTTCACTTCCATAGAGTGCCACGTTCCAGACAAAGGCTTTCAAAAATGACTTCCTATTACCTAAATCTGTATTCGATGTCAACAGATTCCTTTTTTGTATAAATGCTTTCCTTGCCTGCGCCAACCTACTTTTTATAATCTCTTTGCTTCGTCCATCATTGGTTATTTTGCTTCATAAGTAACAGAAGTCTCCTAATTCCTTTAGCTTTTCACAGATTTATTGAGTCAGAATGACTTATCCAACAGTGTCTGCAGAAAGCCTATCTATTTTCCATACTTTGTTCGTCCCACGCGGTGGAGTCGTGCGCGTTAAATCGCTCGCCAATACTGCGATAGGTTGCAGTAAGTCCAGGGATCGACAGCGGGCACCGTGAGTGTTGTTTCCACACCACCTTCCGGAAAATGCTGGGATGGTTCCTTATTTCAAGCCTCGAGTCAACTACCCCAATCCATGTACTTAGCCAACTGTTACACACACTACTACGTTCACCACAGTAACATAGGTTATCAAATGCATATTGAAGTATACGGGGCTGATGACCAAGATGTTCCAAACCCCGCAAATGAATTAACAACAAGAAAAACAAGACAACCAAACAACAATATTAAAAACACTGCTCTTCACGTTACTAAAACAAACGATACATGCTAACTAAATAATAATATTGTTATTGGTTTTATGTCCCATTTAACTGCTGCGGCTTTTAGAGACGTAGGAGTGCCAGCATTTTGCCCCGAAGAGGATCTTTAACGTGCCAGTATATGTACTGGCACGGCTCCCTCGCATTGCGCACCCTCAAAAGCCAACTGACTGCGCCTGGATTCAATCCTGCAACATTGGGTACAGCAGGCGAGAACGTTTTCGCTGAGCCACGCAGCCAGTATATACATATTAAAGTAGAATGTTTGGTATAATAGTACATTATGCAACGAGCCTATAATGGCAATAATTAAGACACGAGTATGTTTATAAAACGAGCGTAGCGAGTTTTTATAATTTCCATACGAGTGTCTTAATTACCATTATAGGCGAGTTGCATACGACTGTTTATATTCGACGATAATTATGACTATTTTATGTTCGAACATAAATATTCATAAATCTCTGTCAAGATTTCACCAGTTTTATGTACTGAACAGAGCGCATGGGACGCAGAGAATACCTTGTATTTGACCATGGCCTCCTGGAATACCTCACTATGACACTCGCAACGCAGTGACATTTAAAATAGGGGCCATGGAAGTGAGCGCAGGTGCGATGCTATCCTCACCTAATTGGTCCCACAACTGTTTCTTGACCTCTGATTGGTGGGAGAAACTGTATCATAATGAAAACTTGTAATATGAGCCTCATTATAGTACAGTTTTCTGACATATAATATTTACATTTCGCCAGGGTCCAACATAAAACATGATTATCTATTTCATTTTGACAAACAATTCTATTTATTAGAACTGAACATCACACGTCCATTCAAGGGTTTTCAAGATAGCCTAGTTGTTGATTTTTAAGGGCTTTGCGACATCGTGCACATTTAGCCCCGTGTATTCGGGTGTGTGTGTCAGAAAAATTACCACAGGGATAACTGGCTTGTTTGATAACCTGTGTTATTGTGATGGCTGTATTAGTGTATGTATTTGTAATTCATATGAGCATTTGCCTGGAGTGGTAGGAAGCTATGTAAAACCATTTCCAGGATGGCTGAGGAAGGAAACGAACCCACCTCTCCTCAGTTTTGCCTCACGAGGCTGAGTGTACCCCGTTACAGCCCTCCGACCACAATTGAATTTCTTGGCAGAGCCGGGAATCGAACCCAGGCCTCCGCGGTGACAGCATAGAATGCTAGCCACTATGCAACGAGGTGGACGTTTTAAAGATAAAACTGTAGTGAATTTATCGGGTTTACTGACGAATGTTTCTAAATTACATTTACGGTAGACCGTTTACTATGAGAAGAAATGCCTATTGAGGAAACATTCCAGCGTTAAATAAACCTACCACATCATCACGGAGAATTCTATGTACCCTACTCGTAAAAGTGGCGTGGGCTGAGTGGCAATAAACAGAGAGATTAATATGCACAGAGAAGTTTCTAAGGACTACAAATCAGAGATGTTATTTGTGTAAAAAATGTGAAGCAAATCAAATTTAAGCTATCTCGGGGAACTTGAGGCTAAGGCTTGCTGGGTTTCTACAGTAAATAAGAAGTGTCAGGATTTACATGAAATTCCCTTAAATATTGGCAATATTTACAAATACAATATGTAGAAATGCACTGAGAATTCGCATTGCACCGAATGGATGTGCAGCCTGCTGAGTGTTGTAATACGGTAGATATCCTGTAGCCTAGGTTACATGTCAGATTCCTAAAAATAATACCGACTATTGGTTTGAGGAAATGTTATCACCAATAATAACAATAATGCTGGATATGGAGCAAGAATCGATCCCACAACCTTCCAGCTACAATCCGGATCGCTACCACCTGCGCTATCCCGCCAATTGGACGACCTTATCACGCCATTGTTAAGACCCACAACAAATTTTTCAGCGCCTTCTTTCTCGCAACTGACGTAATATTTGGTTGTAATACTTTAGAAAATTTACAGGGCGGGGGGTAAATGGCCTCCTCTTGGGGATATTGTGTACCCCAATGTAAAAAAAATACCCACGTCTGGTGGGCCCCTCGTTAGACTTTCCAGTTACAGCCCTTAAAATAATTCTGGTTTGTGACGTTTCCTCACGACTGACTTGAACCAGAACCTTGAAACCAGACGTCAAGGTTCAACCGGCGGAAGTTCGCGGAATCCTTCTAAAACAAGACCTACAATGTATAAACAGGCAAAGATCCGCAAGATCCCTTAGCTTATCTTAATAGCACAGTGTTTCAGCTGCTAAACGTTTGCCAGAACGAATAATGCGAAATAGAAGAGGGACATAGTTGTCAGTTTACGAATTGAAAACTGTTTCAAAACAAAGCTACGGACTAGTTTGTGAATGCACAAAGCAAATCTCCCGCTGTATCTTTTGGAAGGGTAGGGCCGAAATTTCATTAGTTATTAGGGTCGGATAAAGCTGGGATAGGTAGCGGTGAGAACCAAACTGCACTAAAGCAAAAGTGGGTTCGAATCTCAAGACATATTCTATGACTTGCACTGTGTGTGCTTACACGAGCCATTTGCAAAAATCTTCATTTGTCACATTGTGGTCGTGAAAGCTCAAAGCTCGTTTCATCGCATAATTAATCATTAAATATAATTTTAAAGTTAAGTTCGGTTTTTTTAATTTCCTGAAGCAGGATTTGTACACGTTGAAAATAAAAATGAGCTAAAGCGTACAGGAAATCCATCATCCTCCAATTTAGACTGAAACAGCATCACTCTCATCATTGCTCAACGGTTTACAAATGTATCAATCAATAATGGCGTCGGTTGTGGCTTCCTTCGTTTAATTCATTGCCTTCAGCCAGCGTGACACTGGGGGTTATGAATGATTGAGTTGCCTCCAGACTTTGCAGAAAATGCCCAGACGCAACTTAATAAAATGCCACACTCACATGATCTATGTAGGTTACTTTTACAACTAACTTAGTGGCGGCTCGTCCAAATGGGACTGGGGACTCAGAGCTGCAGTTGTTAACAATGATTCTGTACAGGCAAGGAATTGCCGGAACGCAGCACTACAAAACCAAGGCCGATATCACAACGTCAACATTACACATTGTAACATCCAGACGTTGAAACTGCAGTCTCATTTGGACGAGACGACACAGTGCTTAACAGTGCTAAGTTATAGAGTAGTTCCACGAGAGTGGAGAAGTGAGCCTAACATAATTTGGTAGAACGTCAAGTTTTTCACTTGATGTCCCGATCTTTTCATTTTTGGCATGTTTTTAGAAAAATGTTTCGAAGCCATTTCTTTTGTGCTGCCAATACAGATAGTAAGTTGTAACTCTTCAGTCGGTCAACACGAATTTTCCCAATGACTGAGCGAGGGTACAATGTATATTTAAAATAATAAATACTGGTGACAAAAATTGCATGTAATAGTTATGGTCATAAATTGCCCCCAATATTAATAGTGATCATAATTAAAACATGTAATTTTAATCAGTAGTGTTTATTTATTAATTTATATATTTATTTATATATTATATAGGCCTACATTGATCCCCCGCCCAGTCAGTGAGCACGTCAGTGTTAACCGACTGAATAGTTACAGCTAACAGTTTTTAGAAAAAGTAAATGGCGGCCGCATGGAAGTATAGAAGTTACGAATTTCCATTTTAAAAATGACCCAAAAACATAATGTCAAATGTCTAGTACACAATTTTGTACATTAGATTTTGCTAATTAAGAAAGCGTTCATGCAATATTGCTCAATCTAAATAAAACTAGTCATGGAATGAGCCTATCTCTAAAAGAACATGGTATAGTGAACGTACCTATATTATTAGTCTTCAGGGTATTATGTAATGTTCTAGTTTGACGACCATAAATACAGGAGATGTCTAATAAGTAATGCCGTATTTTAGAGAAAATAAAATTTGGTAAGTTTTCTGACAACAAATTTAACTATTCTTCAAAGTAGAGACCATCAGATTCTCTGGTCTTGGGCCATCTTTCAGCGAGGTTTCTTATCACGCAACGGTACCAGTCTCTGGGTTTTGATTAGGGCTGTTACTTTTAATCGATTAATTTCATATTTCGATCAATCGAAACCGGATAATCGATTAATTATAGTAAATAATGATTAATCGATTAATCAAATAGTCGATTAATTGGTTTTCAGAAAATCGATTAATCGATTCATCGGTTATTCGAATAATTGATTAATCGATTAATCGGGTTTTTAATTGTTTTGTCGATTAATAAATGTATTTCGCATTTTTAACTACGCTCTCACAGAATCAACAAACTATGACACAACTTGGTTTCTTAATGCAATCATTCGACATGTTTAGCAGGGGCAGTCCCATGATGGAAGATGTTTTCGATTCTTTTAGGGGCTTTGCAACATCGTGATCACGTATCCCCGTGTACTGGGGTGTGTTTAAGACTTGTCTGACAACATGTGTCACTGCGATGTCTGTACCAGTGTGTGTATTTGTAATTCAGGTAGAATAAGGGTAGGAACCGACCGTGGCCTTAAATTAGGTACCATCCCGGCATTTGCCTGGAGAAGAAATGTGAAACCATGCAAGAACACTTCCAGGATGACTGAGGTATGAATCAAACCCGCCTCTTATCAGTTTTGCCTCACGAGGCTGAGTGTACCACGTTCCAGCCCCCACACCAGAATTAAATTTCTTGGCAGAGCCGGGAATCCAACCCAAACCTCTGTGGTGACAGCTAAGAATGCTAGTCACTGCTCAACGCCCGCTTTGAGGTTTCATTTAACTTCACTCCAAGGATTACCGTGTTAGAAGCCCTTTTTCAGGTTTGCCTTAGAAATCGAAATTTGTTCGCTCATACTGAAAAAATACTACATGATGTTAATAAATACACTTGTATGACTAGTTTCGATCGTCAAGTGATCATCATCAGATCATTTACACGTAGGCTATTAAATCTACTGTATATGGAGAAGTATGGAATGATAATTACAAAATATAAACTTATTTATTTGCAGTAGCAATTAAACTTGCAAACTAGTCAAGATATGTGCTTTTTGTTGAGATACTGATATTTAGTAAATGTTGCACTTAGCAGTTTGAGCGATGTGTGGTCAGTTTTTGTGCACAGAGTGAGGACGATTATGCTGACACAATAACCTGACAATTTAATAACAATCACATAATGGCACTAAGCAAGCAAACTTTAAGATCAATCACAACTATCAGTATCTCAACAACAAAATAACATATCTTTACTATTTGTGCTAGATGAATTACTACTGCAACTAAATAAGTTTATGTATTGTAAATATCATCACCCATGCTTGTCGACACAGATTAATGGACGAAGTGTAAAGATCTGATGATCGCTTTTGACGATCGAAACTGGTCATCCAATAGTATTTATTAATCTCATGTAAAAAGTATTTTTCAGGATTAGGGAATCACCCATTTGACAATTGGGTATAGACCGTCCGTAAAACATTAAATTTCGACTCCAAAGATACAAATGTGACGTCATACGAACGAAGGTATGTCTAAAGTCAACACTTAGGCATGTTCGATAAAAACTAAATGATCTCATGGTAGGGCAGTTATAAAAAGCGCGGTAAAATAGGAAATCTTGTAGATGTAGCGTGAATATTGCAATCATTGCAAAAGAAGAGCTGGACGTCTATCTTGGGAATTCACCGCCTGACTTGCATACTCACCCTTTTTCTCAGGTGGAAAATGAATAAACAATATATCCAAGGCCCGCTAAACTAGCGACAAAATACTTGATATTCCCGGCGACCACCTACAGCGCTGAAGGAGTATTTTCAATTGCTGGAAACATTGTGACTGCAAAACGGAGCTGCCTCGCCCCAGAAAATGAGTACTTGCAGTATTTTTGCACCAAAACAGACTGTCTATTGAAATATATTGTCACATTTATTTTTAAATAATGCATCTTGTTTGTGAACTGTTGAAGCCATTCTTTCAGTGTTGCCTATACAAAGACTGTCAGTTGTAACTCTTCAGTCGGTCAACATGAATTTGTCCAATGACTGTGTGGGGTGCATTATCATCATCATCGGCTTTAACTCGAATCCGAGTATAAATCTTCTTCCTTCAGTCCAGTTTGTGGATGTGTTTACGGTGACTAAAGAGTCCAATCCTGGCATGGAACAAGCGTCCACACAAGTCACATAGTATTGCTGGAGGAGGACGTGGTTGGGCTGCTCGAAGTTTCCTAGCTTGACGCTTGGCCTCTTCATGTATGCGTCGATCCCTTTCAAACGTTTTTACAGTATCCGAGATGGTACGGCGCCAAGTTGAGCGGTCTTCAGCCAGCATATCCCAGGTTTGTGAATCAAGACCTGTCAATTTCAGGGTCTGCTTAAATTGGTCCTTGTAGCGCCTCTTGGGACCACCATGAGGTCTGGTGCCACAGCATAACTCACCATATAGCATTTGACGAGGTAATCTCACATCATCCATCCGATGGACATGACCAATCCATCTAAATTGGTGACCTATTATGGATGATTCTATGCTGTTGATTTGAGCCTTCTCCAGAACAGCAATATTGGTAATGTGGTCTTCCCATTTAATCCTCAGGATTGATCGAAGTTTTTGTAGGTGGAAGCGCTCAAGCTTCCTAAGATCGCGTGGGTAAAGGGTCCACGTTTCACAGCCATACAACAATGTAGAAATGACTACTGCTTTGTACACCATAAGCTTTGTACTCATGGGCAGATCTTTATTCATGAAGACCCGGTGCGCTAATCGTCCATATGCTGCATGGGCTGCGCCAATTCTCTTAATCACATCCTGCTCACAGGTACAGCTCACAGAAATGGTACTGCCCAGGAGCAATGTATAAATAATATGAGTAATAAGTAAATAAACTCCTTAAAAAATTACACGTATTAGTTATGATCACAATGACCCCGGCGGGAGTAGGCAGGCTAAAGTGTAACAACTGTACGACCAAGGCTCCGCTGAGACATGTATCCTAATGCATAACAGAATTCTAGTGCATGCTCTAATTTTATTTTTTAATTTTTTTATAATATTGTGTTATTCTTATTGGTATACACGATCATAATACTCATAAGTAATTCACAAACCCTTATTAAACAAACTAAACTTATACAATGCTCAAAAAACGTTTCGCATATTGTGATTTAGTAACTTGATGATTTTGCTATGTGTATGTTATCATATTATACACAATATAGGGTACATACAAAAAAACACACAATCTGCTTTGCAAAAGAGACAGAAACACACAACGAATAACAAAAGTGATAATGTGGGACTGAGCACACACACTTCCTTTTCATATTGGGACGTATCAATACCGTGTATGGCCACCACGAGCTCTAATCCATGCTTGCAGACGACGAGGCATGCTGGCCACCAACGAATCCAACGTGGTTTGGGGAAGATTCCCGCACTCTTGGACAACACCTTCAATCAGTTGCTCTTTGTTCGTTGGAGGATTGGGACGGCGCGAAATTGCCCTCTTGAGCTCTTTCCATGCATGTTCAATACAGTTCATGTCCACAGAATAGGCAGGCCACTCCATTCTCTGTAAGACATGTATCTGAAGGAACTGATTGACCACCCTAGCTCGATGGGCACGAGCATTATCGTCTACTAGTGTAAAGTCCTCACCCATTGTGGCAGAAAATCCTGTAACGACAGGTTCAAGGATGTTGTCTCTATACACCAGACCAGTCATGTTACCGTGGATAGGAATTAGAGGCGTACGTCGACCGAACATGGTTCCACCCCAAAACATGACAACCTCCTTGCTGTTGGTGGCTTTCCTGGATGAAGGGCTCGTGAAATCTCTTACCCACTCGGAGCATTCGAGTGTGGCGACGTAATAGTGATAGTGATTGTAATAGTGATCATAACTAACACATGTTACGTTCCCAGGAGTGTTATTTACTTATAATTCATATATTTTATACATTGGACTCCGTCCAGTCTTTGGGCAAATTCAAGTTGACCGCCTGAAGAGTTACAACCTACAGGTCTTTGTGGAAATTAGGCTAAACCCGAATAAAACAAAAATGTTCTTGTCCTAAATTGTAAGCAGCCTTCCCAACGAAAATTGAACAAGATTCAAAAGCATTGCTGAAAAATCCTCGTTTTCTTTTCCTGAAACCCTTCCCAATTTTATTGATGTTTGTCCTTCCACTGTCACTGACTGTTATTTGGTTATTGTTAACATAAACAAGGAAGGACACGTATCTTTACGCAAAATTTAACTTTTATAGATTTCTATACATCATTCCGAAAATAAGCCTAACTCAACTTAAGCGATGACTTCTCATTTAAACCATTTTCAAAACTTATTTTCTTATCTCGTGTCTACTAATCAGTTAATAGATTTTTCGGTTAATCGATCAATCGATTATTCGGTTAATCGATTAATTGATTATTCGGTTAATCGATTAATCGGCTTTAAGAATGTTCAATTAATCGATTAATCGTTTCCGATTAATTTCAAATTAATCGATTAATCGATTAATTGAAAATCGATTATTACCAGCTCTAGTTTTGATGCGAAGAATTCGGCGAGAGCCACTTCCACAGCTTCAATGTTTTTGAAATTTCCTCCACGCAAGAAGTGGGCGATGGATCGAGAAAAATGGCAATCTGAAGGCGCAAGATCAGGGCTGTATGCTAGGTATAGTAGCAGTTGAGACTCCTCCCAATTCCTGAATTTTCGTCATGCTTGTTCGTGCAGTATGAGGTCTCGCATTGTCCTGCTGCAAGAAAACTCTATTTCGGTTAAATAATGCTGCGTATCTCAGTCTCAAAATTTCATAAACTTGTTCTAGTTGTTGAGAATAAAGATCCGCATTGACTTAACGCCCGTTTGGAACAAGCTCCCAGTGAATCACCCCTTCAAAATCCCACCAGACACACATCACTTTGGGGCCGAACCGATGCTTTTTAACAATGGATTTGGCAGGTTGACGGGGATTGAGCCACTGTTTCGAGGCGTCAGCGTTGCGGTAATAGACCCATTTTTCATCACATGTGACAATTCTCCTGATAAATCTACCATCTATGGGGTTACCAATCAGCTGACGACAGATATCCACTCGACGTTGAGCCTGTGTAGGAATCAATTCATGAGGTCTGTTTGTTTTTCCAAGTTTCTTAATCTGGCGATGTATGGTATCTTTTGATGCACCCAAGTTCTTCTGACAGCCTACGAGTATTTCTTTGCGGATTATCTTAAAAAAAATCGTGTATTCTCAATATCCCCCAGTTTAGGTCTTCCAGAACGCGGTAAATCTGTAGTGTTTCCTTCTCCAGTGTTGAAACGTTGGAACCATCGTTGTGCCACACGCTCACTAACGACACCTTCTCCTTCCACTTCGCATATTGTTCGAGCCGCGGCAGCAGCTTTGTAACCTTGTTTCCAGTAGTGCTTTAGAAGGACCCGAACCTCCAACGTTGTAAGTTCCATTTGTGATTGTGTATCAACAACTGACGACTGGTACATTCTCGCAATATACGCAATTCTATCCATTGCCTCCTGTAAATAGCATTGGCAAACCAAAGAAAACCAATTCTATCTTATAAAACACCAAACTTAAAGAACGATATTACTTATGAGATATCCAATTAATAAATCACGTACATGTTAAATATCGAGTGTTTCACCTATGCCAGTCGTCAGATGCTCCTTCTCCAGTGTTTCTGAAAGTGTCAATAGAATTTCCTTTAATGTGTAAATAATTTTTACATCAGCTTTATTATTGAATAAACCACCACAGTGATAATCATTTAGACTGTACTGTACATCTCCCCTCTCCACTATTGTTGATACGAAATCCTACGTAAACGCATTGGCAACGCACAGTTTTATTGACATTTTCACAATTGCACAGACATGAAAGTTGCTGATGATTTATATTCAAGTCAATTTCCTTATTCCAAATCCACCGGCCATTTTGAGACATTATCAATAGTATTCCCATAGTTGTCTAATAGGAAGAGGAACACTATTTTTAAATACAGTAGTATGCAAAGTAAGTCGCCTATTTAATAATATTGAAAAGGCTCCATGATCTTCCGCTGAGATGGAGTTTTGGGAGTGAATCTCCATGATATAAAACAAGTAAATGTACGTCTTTTGGTAACTGCTATCTGTTAAAATCTGAATAGTTAATCCTGAATCGGTTATTTCTACTCAAACAATGCTCCAAGCTAACAAGAATGACTGGCAACAGGGGTATAACTGCGACGAATTAGAGCTCACAAAGACAAACTTCTTGGTCTCTTCCGAAAATTATTAGGAGGGGGTGGTGGTAATGCGGATCCGTCCCCTCCCCCTATTGTTACGCTCATGCTATAGAGAACTACAAGACGCATTACGTAATAGTTTTCATGGTCATCCTAAAATCTTTAGACGTAGTTATGTATCGTATCTTTTAGAGCAGGGCCATCCAGACACCGCTCCCCGAGCGCTAGCGCTCCGGCCGCGCTCTAAGCCGGTGCTCCGAGCGCTTTGTTGGAAGGTAGTTTCAGAAGTGGTGGGAGGAGCTTGGCTGGATGAGCGCGCTGAAGTGTGCAGCCGATCCATCAGTCACTAGTCTAGTCCAATACGCTTTGTTGACAGTGTGTAAGTAAATCAGTTTCGCAGTGGTCATGACTGAACAGCATACAAAAAAGGAGTGGTGGAGCAGCAGTCTTTAAAGCAGAATGGGAAATTTCATTTTTCTGTACAGCTTATAAAGGGCATGCCAAATGTTTAGTGTGCAACAGAGATGTAATGTGTTAAAAAGAACACAATTTGTTGTTGAATTTTCCTCTCTAATATGTTCACATTTCAGTTTGTAATAAATCACAATATTCATTTCCTGCACATGCCATACATCGGAGTACTATTCAATTTGTATATGCGGTATATTTGTTATGGCAAAACAGCCCTATTAATATGTCAACAATCCCACAAGAGCCGCCGGCCACACGACTGTACGTACGTATATAGTACTGTACGTGGTCCGAACATCGTCCGTCTCCTCGCTGCCACAGTGTAGTGGTGGTAGGGGAAGGAGCGCTAGTCTGACTGCCCAAGTGCTCCCCCGCGCTCCCGGAGCGCAATGACTGGATGGCCCTGTTGTAGAGGTATGTGTCTGTACAGATAAGCAATAGACTCATTAAAATGGCATACAAGAAAGGCTCCTCTTCGATCTGATATCTAAAGTATGGCTTGAAATGAGACCACTGTCGGGATTCAAACCTGAATCTCACGCACTCCAAACCAGGGGCGCTTTCCGCCTACGCCGGAAGAAAGCTCACTTCCAAGTTTGTAGAACAAAGGGGCGGGGGGAGCGATCTGATGGACATCTGGACAACAGCAGCATTTCGATAAGTGCATAAGGCCATGAATCATGGGTAATATGTAATTTCAAACAGCCACCTAAGGAACCATTGATAGTCGAGTGATTGGTCGCAGTCAGCTCGGCGCACGTGTTCACGTGCGCCGCTCTAAATTATGTCTAATGTGCGTATTCAAACTTGTTCAATTGCGCCGCCTACACGGACAGACCAAGTTATTTTGTGGACGAACTATTAACACACACGTTTTACTTGTGGAATGACCAATATGTATGCAAGGTTTCAGCAAACTCAGAGAATTCACGTTCTTGAGGTTAACTTGTAAGCCAGGATCGAACTCGCAAACTTTAGTTCTGTTGGCAGCGCCTGATCAACTGTGCTACTTAGTTTGACATTACACCAATCAATCATATAATTAAATAATTAATTAAATTAATAAAATGAATGAAATACTTATGAATAAGTTAATTATTTGTTTGAATTGTGGTGAATAGTCAGTTTTCATATGAATGGTATGAATTTGTACCTTTACAAAAGGTAAATTCTGTACTCACTTAAGGACTGCTTTGATTATGAAACAAAATACGGGGAAAATCACACAACGAATGGCTACCGTTAACACCGGGGTGAAATAAGCGATTTTCCAAAGTATGCAGAGACACAAGCTTCTTCGTGGATTGTGTATTAGTGCTCTCATCTACAGAGGTTGGTCCGAAAATGAAAACCGAGACATTGTAAATGACAGGTCAGTATCATTGCTCCTGCATACAGTACATGTTAGGCGTCAGAATAGTTCTCACTGCGCTGGTTCCTTTGTTCTCGCCACAGTCCCAGCCAATTAAACTCACTTTTTTTACATTGAATAGTTTTAGCAAACAAAGCTATTAAATGTTCTCAGGTTTGTTTTACCACTATACCTGGTAGAGTTTCAATCGTATGGAATGTTTTACATTGGTTGCAACCGGATTTCAACACAATATGCAGTTAAAAGGTTTGTTTCCATATCTACTGTATGTGAATGCATAATGGACAAACTCTTCGTCGATAAGTGGAATCAAAAGCTAGAGCTTCGAACAGGATTTTATTGATCATCGCAAGTTATAGATCCAACAGATGATGTCTCATGTGAGGGTCTTAGACATCGTGTACTTGGGTATATACATACATACATACATACGAGGGAAGTTCCGAAAGTAAGTTTCGTCACTTTATGGCAAGAGCAGATGAACAGGTGACACAAACAATCGCCATAAAAATCCACACTCGTGGTTGGTTCAACGACGGAAGGAGAGTCAGCGGAGGAGGAATGATGCATGCGCAGAGCGCCAACGAAGAGAGAGGAGCAGCAGACCGGTGTGCCCAGTATCATTCGAGTACAACGCACGATGATAGATGTGCACTGACTACGTGGTCGCCAATCGATGTGCGTGCTGTTATTCGGTATGAATGGGCACGTGGGACTTGTGCGTCAGAGATTCACGAACGGCTACAGACCGTGTATACTGAAGTGATCATGTCTCGTCAAATGATCAAATGACTCCCTTTGTCTTTGTGAATTCTTTATCTCTCTTGTGACAATCGAGAAATTAGTTGTTGCTCAGTTTCATTGATACGTGATACGCGTATTTTTTTCGATTTCAATGAACTACGACCTATATCCTTTGTCCGTCTCGGCATGATGGACTATTAATTATATTATCATGGAGATAGCATGTGCAACGAATTCTTGTCAGACGTAATTTAAGAACGGAGAGGTGCATGAATCACAAATCCCCCTTCCATCCGATCTAAACTTGACTGTGTATCCTGCATTCCTGCGGAATGAAAAGTGTCGGTAGATTTACTGGCACGTTAAAGAACCCCTTCGGGGCTAAATTCCGGCACCTTGGCGTCTCTAAAAGCCGCAGTAGTTAACCGGGACGTAAAACCAATAACATTATCATGAATGAAAAGTTCACAGGCGAAGTAAAGAAAAGCAGAGTTGCACTTCCAGGTTAACTCCAAACACATCCACTCTTCTGTGAAGTCTTGACTCAACACTAGAGCTGTGAAAAGGAGAGATTCAACCGCTGATTGCACTCGGTAGTAGCGAGTGAAACACCGAAGCGGAGATCACCGGTACTACCGACGAAGGGGGACATGCCGTTCATTGAAGTTTGTCGCTTAGCAAGCGTAGTTTCGTGAATATATAGACTCTAATATATTCATTCTAAATGTTACAACCTATCCGGCATATTTAATCAATTACAGACGCTTTTAGAAGTGGGGAATTGTACCTAGGTACTAGAATATAGATGAACTTTAAAATAAGAAAAGGTCAATCTCATTTCAGTCATTGACAAATTTCTTCACATTAGTAATAATAATGCTATTGGTTTAACGTCCCTTGAACTGACGTGGCTTTAGAGGAGACGGGGTATCGGACTTTCGCCCAAGAGAGGATTCTTAACATGCCAGTAAATCCACTCACACGAAGCTGTCACATTTAAGCACGCGTAGTGCTGTCAGACAGTTCGAAACTGCTATCTTGGGGTTTGAAGGCCAGCGTTTAACAGACTACGTCACTCAGACCGTCTAATAATAATAATAATAATAATAATATATCATATGATAATGATTACGGTATAATATAATTACTGTATAATTATATACTAGTACATAATTATAGTCTATTACATACAAATCACGATAATAAAACAATAATATTGTTATTAAGAGCTAGAAAATAGATACAGCTGAAGGTGAAAACTCCAGGTTTAAGAAAATGTCGACTATTCAAAAAGAGCGGCGAGGAGAGGGAGGCGGAGAAAAGGAAGGCCTATTAAAGGCAGAAAAACATAAGACTCCCTTAAGCTCAGATTCCCAATGTCGTCGAGGTCGGAAGAGAAAAAGGATTAAAAAGCATTGTAGAAAAAAAACTAAAATTCACGTCCCTTCCGAGATTCAAACCCTGAACTTAAGATTAGGAAACATGCGCGTTGCCCATTGAGCCACTGAGACGCTTGTTATTTATTTATCGTATGACTTTTAGTGCCGGGAGTGCCCGAGGACATGTTCGGCTCGCCCGAGTCTGTAGCTGCTTCCAGCGGACACCCTTAGGGTGAGCTACATGTTCCGTTCAATTTCAAGTAGTTCCAACTTTCGCTACCAGACATCAACGATACCTAGTGGTGAACGTTGGAACTTTCATAGAGCGTTCCGACGAAATCTAACCTAACAATTTTGCTTCACACAAGTTTAGTCTATGGAAGGATCTTTTACATGCCATAAATCTATGACATGGGACCACCTGCTTGTTATATCACACGTGTAGAAAGCGATATAGGCTACATATTGAAAATGATTTCGTTCTCATCACACGAAACCCCACTATTGACGCTTATATTGCAATATTTGTATTATTGAAAAGATAAATATTAGGTGTATGATTGAGAGCAACGCACATGCCCTGCAAGCTGTGATATTCCACTGTTAAGCTAGCTACATAGTTCTGTGATACGGAGAAATTCAATAGCCGATTGCACTAGGTAGCAGTGATGGAAACACGGGTTCTCCTTTACTACCGTCGAAGGGATAATTGTTTCACGCTATACCGACGCATTTGCATGAACTGTTCGAGACTGTTATCATACTAAAACAAGATCTTGTACAGGAACATACTTAACAAACCGTGTCTTTTTTAAAATCTTATACTAAACGCTCGAATACCGTACACAATTAGAGTAATGATGATGATGATGATAATTGTTGTTTTAAGGGGACTAACATCTAGGTTATCGGCCCCTAATGGTTTGGGTGATCGTGAAGATGATAATGAAATGTAAACTATAACTAAAACTAACTACCAACTTATATACTAGATGAAGAAATGGAAATCAAATGGAGAATAAGGCAAATAAAGGACAGGAGGAAAAGAAATGCCCTCAACCCTCGAAGAATGCGGATTGAGGGACTTGGAAGGAAGGAGAGCCATGAAAGGCATATAGGAAAGTGAAAGAGGAGCGGGTCCGCCCCAGAGGTAGTGGAAAAAAGGGGGAAAACCGGACCCAGCTCAGGAATCCCTCGGGGACGCCAACTCCCGAACGCACCAGTCGTGAGCCCCTGAGGGTGAAGCAACATCCAGGGTGTACCAGAAGTGGTGGGGCTACATACACCCGGTCTCCTTGAGGGCCTTGAGCAGAAGGAAGGAGATAACATGAAAAGAAAAAGAAGGCTGACCCCTCGCAGAAGGAGGGTATCAGAAATTATAAGACAAGGGCCAATTAAGGCGGGAAAGGAAGCGACTCCCTAGGCCTCGGATACCCTAATACCGTCGGGGTCGGAAGAGAACAAGAGTTGACCAAGTGAGGTAGATAGGAAAGAAGACAGAGGAGTCCGGCACAAGTAAGTGGAACCAATGCCAGACTCAGCTAGGGCCCCGTGGTCACCAACCCACATCCCACTAGATGTGAGCCCCTTGGGGGCACAATTAGAGTTACAATACGCTGGAAAACGTTTTATTTATTAACGCAGCCACCACAAACATTACATACGGCATCCTGTTTTAACCGACGAGGGCGAAGTGTTGTACAGGTACTTAAAATGGATTGATTTAACAGAATATTACACTCGGTAGTAGTGATTGAAACATGGAGGTCATAAAATTAGAATGTGTGTGTAATGGGTGACTTCGCGGAGGAAGCGGAGGCTAAGCTTTTTCAGAACACGGCAAATTTAAACACATTCTTTAGAAGGCCGTGGCCAAAGGCAAAGAGTGGGGCATGTGTGGACAGATTTAAAATAGTATTTTCTGATGTTCCACGCAGGGTCCTAACGAGGGGATATGTTGTAGTTCTTAGTCTAGCTGCTAGTGTGGTTTGGAATAGTGCTTCCGTGCTGTTAAATTATACCACGGGACACAGAGATAAGGAGAAGACATTTTCCAATTTCTTCTTTGTGCCCTTGAGTAGAAATGTCGTCTACGTCTAAGAATATACTTTTAGTTTAGAGTACAAATTTAATAATTGTTTCAGCCCACTAATTTCCTTTCCAATACACTACCGTGTTGAGGCGGTAAGAGCTGCACCGTTCAAGGATCTGCGAGTAATTCCTGCCGGCGATTATCTTAGAATGCTTTTGCTTTTGTCACTGAATACGACAGTTTTGTACGAGAGTAAGTCTCAGATTTACCCCAAGGACAGCGGACTCTAAATTTTGTTTCCGGACAAATTAACTGTCATGTTTCAAATAAGATTTTAAAAGGCGATTCGGATTTCGTCTTTTACGGACTAAAATATATCACGTTCAATAGTTGGTATTTAGAGTCTAGACTGGAAGATATACATGACCTGGTCACAACATATTTCCATTTTTCTTGAACGCCCATCGTGGCGACCAACGGACGAATGCGTTGGTGAAGTGGTAAACTATAAAATGTATTTTATTGACATATAGAACTTCTAAAAATTATAGCGTTACTATGGATCGAACCGGGTCCAACACGAATAGCAATCCAACGCCTTACTACTGATTCAGCCACCGTGCGACGCTTGCTAAGACTGCTAAGCAGGTACTAAAACAAAACAAAACAAAAACAAACAAAAAAAAGACAAAAAATAGGAAGATGAAGCATGACAGACTGCCACTGGACGCTATAATGTTGTTTTGTTGGAAAAAAGATGAAAAAAACACGTGTGGATGAGAGTATTAGATTAAATACGTGCTAGAAGTGATTTGTACTACGTTCCCACACTCTACCAATCTGGAGCAGCTTCAGCCAATGGGAAGCGAGGCACTACGAAATAGGCTAGTAGGGGTTGGTGGCGAGACTACTCTGAGGCAATCGGAGGTCACCGATTGAAAGCGCGCAAAACCAACCTCCAGAGAACACCTAATAATTTCATAGCTCTACTCGACAGTACCGAGTAGAGCTGTGCATCAGTCGACTGAAAGTAGTCGAACTATTCGATTGTGAAAACTATAGACTTATTCGACTACTTAAACAGCAGTCGACTAAACTCAACGACTACTCACCGTATCACAAACAAGTCGTTTGTAAACGACTGATTCCAAACCGATCGTTTGAAACATTCGAATTAAATAAGTCGTGTGCAAACGACTAATTCCAAACCAATCGTTGGAATCATTCCAATTGAAGTGGTCGTTCCAATTAATCGACTACTTTAGGCCATAATCTTTTTAGGCTAACTACAATTGTTTAGTGAAGCCTCCGTGGCTTAGGCGGCAGCACGCCGGCCTCTCACCACTGAGTCCGTGGTTCAAATCCCGGTCACTCCATGTGAGATCTGTGCTGGACAGAACGGAGGCAGACAGGTTTTTCTCCGGGTACTCCGGTTTTCCCTGTCAAAATTTCATTCCAGCAACACTCTCCACTAACATTTCATTTCATCTGTCATTCATTTAATCATTGCCCCAGAGGAGTGCGTCAGGCCTCGGCAGCCGGCACAGTTCATATCCTCGTCGCTAGATAGGGGCTTCATTCATTCCATTCCTGACCCGGTCGGAGACTGGAAGCAGGCTGTGGATTTTCATTTTCACAATTGTTTAGTATTTATTGTAGAGCTTTAATTCGTAAGTTGATGTAGGTGGCGAATATTTCATAATATCGTATAATTTCTTGTTAGTAGATTCGTTTAATGGAATACATATAGTTATCGTCCGAACATATATCGGCCATGTTATTGGAAACTTCTAGTACAATAGCTTATTCAATATCGAGGTTACGTTTGAAGTCCTTTTATTATCGTACAACAATGCTTTAATTTTGAATTGAGAGCATTCCTAAATCATTCCAAAGCTTGAACAATGACTTATTATTAGGTCTGCGAGTTCAATTTATTTATGACTGAACTTCATTCAATTACTCTGCCACCAAATATATTACTAGAATCCTGGTAATGATCGTTGCTAATATCGAATAAAATAGACCTCACAGTGAAATTAAATCAGGTATTTTATATTTTTTTTTATGCAAAAGACTAGCATTGTGAAAAAGTTGGAGGGCGCGTACACTCAAATTGATTAGCATCGTCCCATTACTAGAGACCACTGATAGTCAACTATCTAGTTCCGAGTTGGCTATGCTATTTAAAATTGCACTGAAATTATTTATATCAAACACACAATACATATTGCGGTACCGTACTGTTGGCCTATATTATCCTTTAACATTGTGGGGTTTGAAGCCATTTTTTTCAGTGTTGCCTTAGTAAACAAGAGTTTAGTGCTCATCAGTTGGTCAACACGAATGTACCCAAAAGAGCTGGGTTATGCCCTAATCCTGAAATAAATTACATGACAATATTTTCACCTGTATTTTCAAACATAGATTTTATAGCCTAAGTGTAATGGATCTGATGATGATCTCTTGACGATTGAAACTGGTCATCCTAGTGTATTTATTAATCTTTTGTAATTTATTTCAGGATTAGGGCATAACCCAGCTCTTTTGGGTACATTCGTGTTGACCGACTGAAAAGCACCAAACTCTTATTATCTTTTAATTAGTGACTGATTTTAAACCTTGAATAGTTCTGTGTTCTGGTAGTCAATTGTTTCAACATGTAGATAGCGTTCGTGCTGAAGAAGCCGTGTGTTGACAGGACCGCTAACATCTCTGACTTGAAGTTCGCTCTCTTTGTTCTACTAAGATGCTGGATTTTCTTGGTGTTTATTCGTATATTTATAAGCCTATGTTTATTATATGTTTTAGTAAATAATGTAGATAGGCGATCATTTGGATATTCCATGCTTGATGCACCTGAATAGTGTCCAATGCGTATTTATTATTTGACTTACAATAAATCAGAGATATAACAATATGCTCAATAACATTTTAATACCTAATATTTTATAAATATTTAATATGTAAGGCCTACCAATGCCTCCAAAATAAATTCTGTTAAATAGAAATGTGTTATTCATCTCATGCTACGAGTGAACTCCGCGGCTTACAATGCTTTTCACGCCTCCTGGAAGCGAGCAATGGACTACTTTCAGTCGAATACATCAAACAGCACGTTTAGCGGCTAAAGAGAATACAATACATTTTTCGACTGAAAGTAGTCGACTAACTAGTCGATAGTTTCTTCCGACGAATGACTAGTCAGTCGATGGGTAAAAGTAGTCGATAGTCCAATCTCTACGGCTCGACAGTGTCTGGGGTGATAGGCCCGCTAGCCAGCCAGCTAGCTCGTAAACTGTCTTGAAGCTAGTAATTGAATGGAGATTGTTGGAAGAAATGAAAACGTAAAAACACATAGTGGGCGATGTATTGAAGATAGAGATATGCTGTCACGGACTTTTTTGTAGAACTTTACATACTGAACAATTCTTATACCGATAGTAACTTATAGATATTTTTAACGGTATGCCCAGCGTAAGCTTAAAAAGCGCGCGGACGCCAGGCTTTCTTACGACCTTTTCAATTAAATCGTTACTGCTTGAATTCCTTTCGCCATAAATAATTTATTTTCTACACAAACGTTCCTTGGAATATCCTTTACAGAATGGTGAAAATCGCATCAAAATCCATCTAGTGGTTCTCGAGATTACCCGTAACATCCAAGAATCGGGGACTTAGTTTTATACTACGTAGAGAGTATGGCTTGTAGGTCTACCTGAGCTTCCTTCCATCAGCAGTTACCCCCACCAATAAACAGTCATAAAGCGCTTCGCCTCATGAAGTCTACAAATAGCTGTCGCCCCAGTGAAACTTTTTCTTGAACCACAAGAAGACTTCTAGGCGCATGCGCCCACAGCACGCGCGGCAAGGAAAGTTCGCGGGGATGAGGAATGATTAACAAAAAAGAGATGAGAAATGAAGACCAAAGGAAGGAAACTCTCTCTTAATGTTTTAGCGACTTGGGACATCTTGGTCAACAGCCCCGTGTAATTGAGTGTGTTGAACTCGCCTGATAACCTGTATTTATGTGATAACTGTACGAGTGTGTGAAATTGCATTAGTGACAGGTATGGGGTACAGCAGGTGTCCCGCGACTTAAATAATTAGGTACTATCCCGGCATCTGCCTGGAGGGAGTGTGGAAACACCCCACTCAAGACGGTCGCTGTCAGCGCCGTGATTCGAACCTCCTATCTTGCTGCAGCTTCCCTCGGGACGTGTGCATGATTTAACGAGCACGGCTACGCCACGGAACGAGACGATATCTAGTTGTGTCTATATGACGCTCAGAGAGAAGTGCATCCCGTGTCCAGATTCTCATAGCGAGTTCAACATTCATTGCTATCTGTTGTTTCATTTGAAGGGCTTGGACATCGTGGTCATTTAGCCACGTCTACTTGGGTGTGTGTAGAATTAATCTGATAAACTTGCGTTACGATGGTGTCTGTAATAGCGTGTAGAGGCATCGGTGGCGTAGTTTGTAGCATGCTGAGCTGCTATACCCAAGATCGCGGGTTCAAACCCGGCTGATGTCGTCGGATTTTTAAGAGCGTAAAAATCCCTCAGTATGCCTTCCATCGGAGGTGAAGTAAAGCCGGCGGGCCCATGTCATATATATGTATGGCATGTAAAAGAACCTTCCACTAACTACAATCGTGTGAAGCTAAATTTGAAGGTTAGATTTGATTAACGGTCTTTACGTTCAAACGTTCGCCGCCAGATGCCAGTTGCGGTGGCATCTAGTAGCCAAGTTCGCGGCTAGGTGTTATTGACGGAAGCATTTGGTAGCAAAAGTAGGAACTGCTTGAAATTGATCGTCTGCAGTTATTACCTGATAACAGATAACATACACTAATACAGCCATCACAATTAACTCCGGTTATCAGATTCTACACACACCCAAAGTACATGGGGCTACATGACCGCTTTGTCACAGCCCCTAAACTGAGAAATCAACCAACCAACTAATAGTGTGTGTATTTATAATCAGACGAGGATTGGCCGTGGCCTTAAGATAGGAACCATCCCAGCATTTGCCTGGAGTAAGTGGGGAACAATGGAAAAGAAAACGAAATAAATATAAAAAGGAGGTAAATTAGATGGTTTTAACATACAAAAGTCTGGAATGAAATTATATGTGAGGAGGAATAAAAGTATTTTAATTGGAACAGTATTGAAAGGAACGCGATTCGTAGAACTGTATTAAAGAGAAAATGGTTTAGTGAATGAAATTTGAAGAGGAATTAAATTAGGAATAGAATGTGAGGAATGAAATGAAAGTAGTGAAATGTAAGGAGCGAAATGTGTAAACGAAACCATTTCGTGAATTAAAAGGAATGAAATTCGGAATTAAATTATATCTGGAAATAAATATTTTCATGAAACTCGGAGTGGAATTAAATTGAGACTGAAATTAAGGAATAAAATGTGAGGAGTGAAATGTGAATAATAAAAACTCCATTCATAAAAAAGAACGAAATGCACAGAGTGAAACCTTAAGTGAATTAAATCAGGAATGAAAATAATTCTTGAACCCGGGATGAAATTATATGTGGAATTAAATTAAATATTGAACAAGGAATTAATTTAAATGCGAAATTAAATTAAACAACGAGTTTGGAATTAAATTAAATTAAATAGGGAATAAAATTAAATCTTGGGGTCGGAGTGAAATTAAATGTGGAATGAAATTAAATTCGCAGGTTGAATGAAATTAAAGGAATGAAACTAAATTTTGGGGTCGGAATATAATTAAATGTGGGATGAAACTAAATCCTCAGATTAGAATGAAATTAAATGTGGAATAAAATTAAACCTTGGAATCGGAATGAAAGTAAATCGTCAAGGCAGAATGATATTAATGAGGAATAAAATTAAATCTTGGTGTCAGAATGAAATTAAATCCCAGACTCGGAGTGAAACTAAATGTGGAATTAAATTAAATCCTCAGGACGGAATGAAATTAAAAGTGGAGTGAAATTAAATCTTGCAATAGGAATAAAATCAAATCGTCGACTGGGAGTGAAATTAAATTTGGAGTGATATCACTTCTTGAGCTCGGAGAGAAATGAAATGTGGAACTCAATTGAATCGAGAGATCGGAGTTAAATGAAATCTGGAACTAAATTAAATATTGAGGTCTGAGTGAAATTAAATTCATACAATTTAATTCTATTCCTGTTGGAATGAAACTGTGAACGAACATTTAATTTTATTCCGGACGGAGTAAAATTAACCCATACAATTTAATTATATTCCGGCCGGAGTTAAATTAAATTTACACAATTCTATTCCGGCCGGAGTTAAATTAATTTCATACAATTTAATTCTATTCCGGCCGGAGTGAAATTAAATACATGTAACATAATTCTATTCTTGTCCGAATGAAACTGTGATTGAACATTTAGTTATATTCCGGCCGGAGTGAAATTAAATTCATACACTTTCATTCGAACGAGCATTTCATTCTATTCCTACGTGAATACAATAAATCCATAGAATTTATGATATGAAACTATGAAGCGAATTTTAATCCATAGAATTGCAGATATTCATAGTGGAATGGCACACGCATTGAAGAGTTTGTCTTATTCAATCCAATGAATGATCATGATCATATGGCTTCCTTAGAGGCCGAGTGCAGGTCTTTCTAGTTGACGCCCGTGGGCGACCTGCGCACCGTAATGAGGATGAAGTGTCACATATGTAGCGTTAGCTAGAAAGACTCGGCCTCTCAGCAGGCCATACGATCATTATCATTCATTGGATTGAATAAGACAAACTCTTCATTAAGAGTTCCATTCCGCGAGGAATAAACCGTAATTTCGCTTCATTTTTACATATCATAAATTCTATGATTTTATTTTATTCACGTCGGAATAGAATTAAATATTCGTTCAAAGTTTCTTTCGAAGAGGAATAGAATTAAATTGTAGGAATACAATTTCACTCCGGCCGGAATAGAATTAAATTGTATGAATTTAATTTCACTCCGGCCGGAATAGAATTAAATTGTATGAATTTAATTTCACTCCGGCCGGAATAGAATTAAATTGTATGAATTTAATTTCACTCCGGCCGGAATAGAATTAAATTGTATGAATTTAATTTCACTCCGGCCGGAATAGAATTAAATTGTATGAATTTAATTTCACTCCGGCCGGAATAGAATTAAATTGTATGAATTTAATTTCACTCCGGCCGGAATAGAATTAAATTGTATGAATTTAATTTCACTCCGGCCGGAATAGAATTAAATTGTATGAATTTAATTTCACTCCGGCCGGAATAGAATTAAATTTTATGAATTTAATTTCACTCCGGCCAGAATAGAATTAAATTGTATGGATTTAATTTCACTCCGGCCAGAATAGAATTAAATTGTATGGATTTAATTTCACTCCGGCCAGAATAGAATTAATTATGATGATAATAAAAATAATGGTCTGGGTGAGAGCGAAAATGACAATGACATGGAAACCATGACGAAAACCAAGGTAGATTGGAAATACTTACAAAAATGGAACTTAAGATTGAAAAGACTCACACAATGTAGAGTGGAAATACTTACAAAAGGTAATATAGACGGAAAATACTCACAAAAGCAATATAGATTGAAAAATATGCACAAAATGTAGTTTAGGTTCAAAATACTTAGGCACAGAATGCAACGTAGATTAGAAATACTGACAAAATACAATTGAAATTTAAAATATTTACAAAATTCAATTTAGATTCAAAATTCAAAGTGATATTGAAATTGAAAATTCACAATGCAATTTAGATTGAAAATGCCCTACCAGATTCAAAATACTAACAAAATGCAACTAAAATTCAAAATACTTACAAAATGCAATTGCAATTGAAAATACTTAACACAAATTAATTTACATTCAAAATACAATATGTCAGCCCGCGATTCAAAACACGTACAAAATACAATTTAGATTGAAAGTACTCACAAAAGGTAATTTGGGTGAAGAAAGACTTAGAAAAATAATTATTTAGATACACGGGGAGCCAATTCACAAAACAGTGTGGGAATCTTAAAGAGGAAATATAATGAAAAGAAAAAGAAGGATGATCCCTCGAATAATGAGGGATCAGGAAAGATGAGAGAAGGGCCAATTAAGGCGGGAAACGAAGAGACTCCCTATGCCTGGGATACTCTAATACCGTCGGGGTCGGAAGATTATGATGATTATAATTATTGTCTTGAGGGGCCTAACATCTAGATTATCGTCCTCTAATGGTCTGGGCGATAGCGAAAATGGCAATGAAATGGAAAACATAACGAAAACCAAGGTAGATTGAAAATACTTACAAAAATTGAACTTACTGTAGATAGAAAAGACGCACGAAATGTACAGTGAAAATACTCACAAAAGGTAATTTAGATGGAAAATACTCACGAAATCAATTTAGATTAAAAAATACGCACAAAATGTAGTTTAGGTTCAAAATACTTACAAAATGCAATGTAGATTCGAGATACTCACAAAATGCAATTGAAATTGAAAATACTTACATAATGCAATTTAGATTGCAAAACGTAATTTAGATTCAAAATACTCACAATATGTCGGCACGCAATTCAAAATACTGTACTTACATAATGCAATTTAGATTGAAAATACTTACAAAATGGAGTTTAGATCGAAAATACTTACAAAACGCAATGTAGATTGAAAATACTCAAAAAAGGGAATTTGGATGGAAAAATACTTACAAAATGTAATTTAAATACACGGGGACCAATTTACAAAACAGTGCAGGAATCGCAAAGAGAAAAGGAAATATAATGAAAAGAAAAAGAAGGCTGATCCCTCGAAGAATGAGGGATCAGGAAAGACGAGAGAAGGGCTAATTAAGGCGGGAAAGGAAGATACTCCCTAGGCCTCGGATACCCCCAATACCTTCGGGGTCGGATGAGAACAGGAGTTGACCAAGAGAAGTCGACAGGAAAGAAGACGGAGAGGAGCCGGGCACAAGTAAGTGGATGCAATGCCGGACTCAGCTGGGTTCCCGTGATCACCAACCCACGTCCCACAAGTTGTGTGCCCCTGAGGGGGACTAGAATTAAATGTTCGATCACAGTTTCATTCCAACAGGAATAGAATTACATTGTATGAATTCAATTTAACTCCGACCGGAATAGAATTAAATGCTCGTTCAGAGTTTCATTCCGAGTTGAATAGAATTAAATTGTATGAATTTAATTTCACTCCGACCGTAATAGAATTAAATTGTATGAATGTAACTTCACTCCGGCCGGAATAGAATTAAGTGTTCGTTTGAATTTATGTGTGTGGATTTAATTTCACTCCGACTGGAATAGAATTAAATGTTTGTTCACAGATTCATTCCAACAGGAATATAATTAAATCGTATGAATTTAGAGTAGAATTAAATGCTCGTTCGAATTAAATTGTACTGATTTAAATTCACTCCGGCCAAAATAAAATGAAATGTTCGTTCGGAGTTTCATTTCGAGCGGAATAGAATTAAATTGTATGGATTTAATTTCCGTCCTGAATAGAATTAAAATGTATGGATGTACTTTCACTCCGACCGGAATAGAATTAAATGCACGTTTCTAAATTATATTCCATGGAAATAATTTTACTCCGGCTGGAATAAAATTAAATGTTCGTCCAGAGTTTCGTTCCGAGAAGAATAGAATTGAATTGTATGGATTACATTTCACTACGGCCGGAAGAGACCAACATGTTTTGCTCAGAGTTTAATTTCGAGAGGAATAGAATTAACCTCCAGCATTTAATTTCATTCCTGTTGGAATATAATTAAACGTTTTATTCACAATGTAATTCCGAGAATAATAGAATTAAAGCGTATGGATTGAATTTCATTCCCACCGGAGTGGATTTCAATGTTTTCTTCCGAGTTTCATTCTGGGGAGAATTAAATTAAATTCTTTGGATTTAATTTTATTCCCTTCGGGACAAAATGGAGTGTTTCTTTCAACATTTCATTCCGAGAGGAATAAAATGCAAATTGGAATTTAACTGAATTTAATTCCGAGATTTATTCTGAGAGGAATAGAATTCAATATTTAATTCGCAATTTAATTCCTTGTCGGAGGGAAATTACAGTATATGTTTCACTCCAGATTTAATTCTACGACGGAATAAAATTGAATTGGCTGGCAGAATTTAATTCCACTCCTGCTCCGGAGTGAAATATAACTTGTTTTTCACTTTACCATCCCTGGGAAAAATCACTTTCAGGATGACAAAGGTGGGAATCGAACCCACCTCTTTTCAGCTTTGTCTCACGAGGCTGAGTGTACCCCGTTCAAGCCCTCAGACCCGAATTAAATTTTTTGGTAGAGTCGAGGATCGAACCCGGACCTCCAGTCATTGCTATCTGATGCATGGCTATGGTAGTGGTGGCGCATTACTACCAATACAAATGTTACTGCAGTATGAAATTGGGCAGTGCATTTTCCGTAAGAATAGTTTAAGGTAGTGATATCTCTATTGTTATTTATATTTCATTCATATGTTTTATAATAACTAGCAGACCCATACGAGAACTCTTGTATGTGTATAAACCAGCCGCCCGGATTGATGGTGTGCGGGTTCGACAAGACACCGTTCTGGCAGAGGATATCGCTAATCGCACTTTTTAAATAAATTGTCGATATTTATGAAATCAGAGCGCAATTCGTCACCAATGAGGGTGATTGTCTTCCTTTTTAATGCTCATTTGTTACGATCGGTTACTTGCGAAACTGCCTGCACGGTGCAGCGGTAACGTTCTCGCCGGCTATGACCAAGGTTGCAGGAACGAATCCAGACGCAGTCAGTTGGCATTTGAGGGTGTGCAAATGCGAGGGAGCCGTGTCAGTAGATTTGCTGGCACGTCTAATAACTCCTTCCGGGCAAAATTCCGGCACCCCGGCGTTTCTAAAAGACTCAGTAGTTAAAAGGGACGTAAAACCAATATAGTACATTATGCAACGAGCCTATAATGGCTATAATTAAGACACGAGTATTTTTTATAAAACGAGCGTATGCGAGTTTTATAATTTCCATACGAGTGTCTTAATTACCATTATAGGCGAGTTGCATACGACTGTTTATGTTCGACGATAATTATAACTTTATTATATGTTTTAACATAAATATTCATAAATATCTGTTGAGAGTCAGCTACTGGAATTTTGTGATCGCAGAGCGAGCGTTGGGTGTTATATCTTTGTCTTTCAAGAGCTTTGAACGACCGACGCATGCGCTCTGTGGGCTTGCAATGCCATATGCAGCCATATGTTTACATCAGCCGTCCCTCAGTAATATTGTCACCGCAGTCATTTGAAGACAATGCGCTGTGTAGAAATTAGTGTTGGTGATTTTAAGGTACAGTGCTATTTCTTGTCTCATATTTGCCAGTTTATTTACGCGAACATATGGACGGTGGGTATTCCATGTCGGTAATTTATTATAGTTCGATGTTGTGTTTATGTCCGACATGTTGGATTTTGAGCGCATGCGCGAAGTTATCGTTACCTAATTGGTCAATGAACGAGCTCTGATAGGCTGGAGAAACTGTATCATAATGGAAAACAGTGTTATAATGACCATCATTATGATACAGTTATCTGACACATGATAGTGAGGGTCGAACATAAACATTATTATAGGTTACTTGTGTGCGCCTAGTGTAACTTATATACCACTCGCCCGGCTTGCCTGTTATGCGAGCTGGGCGCGACTTAGTTCTGAGAGGGGCTATCGTCTTGCTTATGTGTTAAAACGCACTTTATAAACAAATTTAATTCCCTTGACTTTTCACGAAATGCAAGATTTTCCTGTAAAATTGAGGCGATTTGGAAGATTTTGGTACAAACCGCACCTTCTAACTCCCTCAGGCTTAAGAGCATGAGTTTTGTGAAACATACACCTTAGCTCTTTATATAAATGATGATAATAATGATAATATGGACATGTGAAGCAAATAATTCCAGAGAGACAGACCAATCGCATCATTACTTACTTTGAGGAGAGTAATACCAAATGGGCCTGGTTCATTGAACTGGATCGAGATCTGAAAGAAGAGAGGATTACATCAACTGACATTCAGAAGCGTATCCCACTGAAGAGAAACCTTCAAGCATGCCAAGGTTTCCAATAAAATCCGAGGCTGAAAAGGAGTAAGATTTGCACCCAGGAAAGGAGCTATTACGAGATGAAATGAGTGAGGAATGTAACTGGGCAAGGTGTTGGAAGGAAGCAGCTGTGGCTTATGAGAAGGTACCTTCCGAGGATTTGCATGGGGTTGAAAATGGGGAAACCACGAAAAGCAATTTCAAGGACGGCCGACGGTGAAGCTCGAACTAAGTCGTATTGCGAATTTAGAGATAACCTGTCGTCATAGCCTCACGCCTTAGTTACATCGATCAAATAATTTTGTTTAACGTCTCTTTTAACCGCTGTGGCTTTACAAACTTCGGGTCAGACACGCGTCTCTCACATTTAAGAATCTTCGTATGTCAGCTGATCGCGCTGGGATTCGATACCGCAACTTTGAGCACAATAGGCGAGTGCCTTACTAGTGAACTAACGCTGGACGTTAAGAGGCTTGTTAAGAAATAAAGTGAACTATCACGGATGGTGGGCAAAACCTGCTACATGCCGTGGAATAATTTATAATCAAACACTCTATTATGAGAAGTAAATATCGCGAACGTAGTGTTTATGGGAATGATAGTGACGATGAATGGAAGGCAAATAAGCAATCAGAATTAGAAGCAGGAGACTATCAAGATTGTACCTCCGTGGTATTCCAGAAAATCTATCATTGAAATGCATTCCTGTAAAGGGAGCGTGGTGGTGCGGTGGTCAAGCTGCTTGCCACTCACCTATGCGGACGGGGTTTATTCCCGGTAAATGCACGGGAGATTTTCGAAGTGAAGTATCACGTCGATACCGGGTGAGTTAGCCATGGTCGCTACGGCGTGGCTGCAGGCAGTCGCTCACATCCGGCAGGCGAGGAGGTTCGAATCTACCCGCCGGCAACCTTGAAGATGGTCTTCTGTCGTTTTCCATCTTCCTTCCAGGCAAATGCCGGGGTTGGTCCCTAACTATAGGCCACAGCCGCTACCTTCCAATTCCTCGTCCTTACATTCACACTTTCCTCCCCAGACAACACTCTACACGCGACAAATTCTGGCGAGCCGAACATATCCTCGGACACTCCCGGCACTAAAAACCAAACGCTAAAAAAAACTCACGTCGATCATAATCGCGAGATTAACCGTCACGTGAAACTACAAGCTTCCTTCCTTCTCTCCTCTAACAACTGACTTCAAATAACTTCCTAATATCAAAATGATAGCAGTAATCTAACGTTCCTCGTCTATAAAATCTGCAATATGAACGTAAGTGCAAATATAAGTGTGCACTAGACACTTGAAAAAGTCTATCAGTATTCCTAACACTGCTTACAATAAACGCATCTAATTCTATTCTTATATAAAAATCTGAAGTTCTTCCCCTAGCGGCGGTCTTCACGACAATGAGAATATGCATATCACTTTAAATTACTACTGAAAAATACTGAAAGTTAGAATTACAAAGCTAATATTACACAAAGGATGCATTCATTATTTGAACCAAAATCCTGGTTGAACAGAAGGTCAGTTCCGAAACAGACATCGAACCTGGGCCTTTGCTCAACCATTTAAACTACTAAAAGAAAAAAATATGCCAATTGCCGTTGCTTCCAAATGCCTCACTAAGCTATCGTAATAAACTGACGTTCCAGTACCTTGCGTAGATTCTTGTAGGGGAGTGAAAAGGATATATGTTTGCCCTGGTAGCCTCCAGGCTACACCATGACATAGAATATTCCATCTCCATCGCCTGTGCTCGAACCAAAAAACCTCCCATGCTCGAACTGCATCTGAACGGGCTCTGCGTTCCATCCTGGCCTCACGAAAGTTCTCCGCACACGGTAATATGAACTCGGGTCTCCCGGATAAAGTTAGTCAGTTTGTTATAGCGTGTAAGCAAACTCGAGCAACCACTAATAATTTTCATCTTCGAAATGGTCACAGAACTACTTGTATACATGCATCTATAACTTGCAGTAGTATGGAGTCTGTTTACCGAAATCATGGCACAAAAGTACTCGCACGATGCCCTCGCTAATGCTTTAAATGTAGTGCTCCCACCACATTTAGCCTGCCATATTTACGGCTTCAAAAGTCATTACAAACCTTCCCTCCGATGTCTCGAATGAGAATACGTCGTTCATTGGGAGAATACTGCACTTGGAAAAGTCTTTATGATATCGGACTATGTTCTCCAAAAGTTTTAAACACGGCCGTATTCCGATGAAAATTACTATATGCCTGCACGAAATGGCGGCTCAAAGCAAGGACACTAGACGGACAAATCACTCCGCGCGTCCTGCCATTGAAAATTTGTGCCTGTCCATATACGAGGCACGTCCAGAAAGTAAGTTCCGTTTGGTAATAAAATTAATTTGTGTACAGATACAGAAAAAATATTTATTGCACAACATTCTACGCCTCTTAAACTACTTTTCCACATAACTGCCGAACTTTTTCAGGCATTTGTCATAGCGTGGCACAAGTTTTTGGATACCATCATAGAAGTTTGCCGCCTGTGTCTTCAACCAGTTGGAAACATTTTCTTTCAGCTCGTCGTCATTGTTGAAGTGTTGACCGCCAAGGAAAGACTTGAGATGTGTGAACAGATGAAAGTCGCTAGGAGCGAGGTCAGGGCTGTACGGAAGGTGGTCAAACCCGTCCCAGCCAAATCCCTGTATGAGGTTTTTCGTCACATTTGCAGTGTGTGGTCGTGCATTGTCGTGAAGAAAAACAACACCTTTTGACAGCAACCCTCGGCGCTTATTCTGTATTGCGCGGCGCAATTTCCTAAGTGTCTCGCAGTAAGCATCTGCGTTGATTGTTTGACCACGCGGTAAGAAATCAATGAGTAAGATGCCTTTCCAGTCCCAGAACACTGTGCACATCATTTTCCGAGGTGTCAAGATTTGTTTCGGCTTAACCTTTGCTGGGGATGAAGTGTGCATCCATTCCATTGATTGCCGCTTACTTTCAAGGGTGTCGTAAGAAACCCAAGTTTCATCTCCTGTGACTATCTGTGTCAGAAATGCTTCGCCGCCTTCATTGTAAGAGGTCAAAAACTGAAGTGCACTACCCATCCGTTTTGTGTTTTGTTGCTCCGTAAGAATCCTTGGTACCCAACGTCGGCAAAGTTTACGAAAGTTCAGTTTTTCGGTAATAATTTCATGAATTAGTGATCGTGAGATTTGGGGAAATTCCATAGCGAGAGCACTAATTGTAAACCTGCGGTTTTCCCGGATCTTGTCATCAATCGCGTGAACCAGTTCTTCTGTAACCAAAGATGGACGCCCACTTCGTTCTTCACCGTGCACTTCACTACGTCCTTCATTGAACTGTCGGACCCATCTTCTCACCACTGAATCACTCATCGCATTTTGTCCATACACTTCGCAAATTTGCCGATAAATTTCAATTGGTTTCACTTTCCTAGCATTCAGAAAACGAATCCCAGATTTGATTTCACAAGCGGCGGGATTTTCAATCAACACCGACATTGTACGAGTAAACATGCACAACAACGCGTACGTGGCTGACAGCGCTCTCCAAATGGCGCACGTTTCTTCTCCTTGATACAGAGCGTCTATCGCGCATATGCGGAACTGCGCTGCAGCGGAACGTGCAACTACTGTCGACCAAAGTATTATGTGCACTCGAGTTTGAAGGTTGTTTGTGAAGTAGCCAATAGACCTACATAAAATCCAATAACATCATCATTTTCGCCGTTCTATTTTACGTTAGTTCATGTAAGTTTGGAATTTTAATTTATATTTTAATATTTTTGATCGCAGTTGGAACACAAAATGTGCCCGTTTTTAAGCGTATTTCAACCATGCGTCACATTTAGGAATTATTATCTCAAAACCCCGTCATCAGATCGAATGCAAATTTTAACACAATATACATTGGAATGTTGTATAACTGGTTTATTAATTTCAAAATTTTGTGTGTCCAAGAAACAAAGTTGTTAGCATTTTTGTAAGGTAACTTTTTCTCGGCTCGGGGTGGTTGGAAAATATAGCTCTTGGTCGCGTTGTAATCCTTATACATCAAGAAGTTATGCTGTATGACTGTGAAATACGTAAATTAATTCACTTATTTTATATCGGTTTGTATTTGTTCGTGGAAATAAGGCATGATTCACCTGCCAGCCGCTCCGGGGTAGGCTGTACAGCGTTGCTGAGATGAAGCCCATCACTGCCGAGCGAGGCGAGGTCGTATTTCCCCGTTCAAATATAATCCGATATAAAATAAGTGAATTAATTTACGTATTTTAAAGTCATACAGCATAACTTTTTGATGTATAAGGAATATAACGCGACCAAGAACTACATATTCCAACCACCCCAAGCCGAGAAAACGTTACCTTAGACAAATGATAACAACATTGTTTTTTGGACACGTAAAATTTTGAAATTAATAAACCAGTTATATAACATTCCAATGTATCTTGTGTTAACATTTGGATTCGATACAATGAAGGGTTTGTGAGATAATAATTCTTAAATGTGACGCATGGTTGAAACACGCTTAAAAACGGGCACTTTTTGTGTTCCAACTGCAATAAAAAATATTAAAATATAAATTAAAAATCCCAAACCTACATGAACTCACGTAAAATAGAACTACGAAAATAATGATGTTATTGGATTTTAGGTATGTCTATTGGTTACGTCACAAACAACCTTCAAACTCGAGTACACATAATACTTTGGTCGACAGTAGTTGAAGACACAGGCGGCACACGTCTATGAAGAAGGTATACAAAAACTCGTGCCACGCTACGACAAATGCCTGCAACATTTCGGCAGTTATGTGGAAAAGTAGTTTAAGGGTTGTAGAATTTTGTGCAATAAATAATTTTTCTGTATCTGTACACAATTTAATGTTATTACCAAACTGAACTTACTTTCTGGTCGTACTTCGTATAAGCACAGAATGGGCTGAACATAGTGTTTAAGTCCCATTTCAGTAGATTTCCCCATAAGCTCATATGATGTACAATCATTTTCGGTTCACGCAACGCACACGTAACTCTTATACTTTGCGTTTGAACGAATTACAATTCACCTCGTGGTTTCAATGTTCACGTCCGGTGTCTCAACTAGTTTTCACAAGCTGCCCTGCTTGCTGGCATGAAGAACTCAATCTCCTCCACTCCTTGACATCATAAGTCGATGATAATCGTTTCAGGTGGGAATATACACATATAATTCCGTGGATCATCTTCTAATGATCATATCTATACTAATATAATAAAGTTGAAGAGTTTGTGTGTTTGTTTAAACGCGCTAATCTCAGGAACTACCAGTCTGATTCGAAAAATTCTTATTTTTATATGATAGCCAGATTCAAGAGGAATAGTTTAGTCTATGTTAAATTTCGGACAGACCACCCCATTCCCTGCATATATGCCCTTTGGCTCAAATCTACACAGTTTCACCGATCAGAACCAAAATTTGTATAGCCTACATGCACTTTGGAACCCTGCGAGTAACACAGTCTACGTGAAATTTCGGATAGACGACTCCATTCCCTGCATTTAGGTTCAATGGCACAAATCTACACCTTTTCACCGATCTGAACCAAAATGTGTATACTTACCCTTTGGAACCCTGCGGGTGACACTGTCCACTTTAAATTTCGGACAGACCACTCCATTTCCTGCATTTAGGCCCTTTATCACAAATATACACCGTTCCTCCTAATTGCACCAATTTATACATACACTTTGAAACCCTGCTGGTAACACTGTCCACTTGATATTTTGGACAAAGCCCTCCATTCCCTACATTTAGAATAACAAACAAACTGAACTTGAAAACCATGTATTAAGGCCCTAGAATCATTCATGTCCGTAGTAGTGTAACTGTAAGAGTATTTTAATAAGTATATTGTTGACTGGCAATTCGGGCTGCATCACGTCGCCCCTACCAGTGTTCTGGTGCAGAATTGCGAAAATGGTTCAATCTTGCGCTGCTTATAAATTGCAGTCACGGGGAGTACACTGAAGAAAATGGAAATTGCAACACGATGAAGGCATTGGTCGTTTGTGTTGATTTTCAAGATATGGAACGATGTCATGTAGGTATGTAAACGATCAAAGTTTCAGACCCATTGGATTGTTGCTACAGATCTCCCCACGTGATCGGTCGAGGAGGAATCAACTCCAGTATACGGACTCTGGTGTAGCGTAGTTGACTTGCAGTCTGTGCAGTGAAGTGTTCCCCGTCAAACATGCCTCGACGACAGAGAAGAGCACGCTATCAACAACTGTCGCCGTTTGAGAGGGCTCGGATAATTGGGCTGTGTGAGGCTGGATTATCGCTAAGGACTGTCGCTGCACGTGTTGGCCGACAGGCATCTACGGTACAACGTGTATGGCAGCAGTGGTCAAATGAAGGTACCTACACTCGTAGACCTGGCACAGGCCCAGCGCGACAGAGAACTGTGAGAGAGGATCGTCGCATCATTCGGATGGCCCGGATGGAACCCCATGCAACAGCAGCGCAAATTCGAGAAGCTGTGGCACCCCACGTTACACAACAAACAGTTGGTAATCGTCTGCATGCAGCTGACTTACGATCCCGTGTCCCTGCAGAAGGGGTTCCATTGACCCCACAACAGCGACGTGTAAGGCTGGCCTGGTGTCGAGAACGATCGACGAGGGTCGACGAATGGCATAGGGTCGTCTTTAGTGACGAATCGCGCTTCTGTCTTGCCCGCAGTGATCGCCGGAATCGTGTGCGCCGACGTACCGGGGAGAGGGGCCGTCCAGACTTTATTGTCGAGAGACACACAGGACCAACACCAGACCATAAGGTCTGGGGAGCTATTGGCTTTAATGTGAAATCACAATTAGTGCTTGTTGAGGGCACTATGACTGCTCGACAGTACGTTGAAAGGGTACTCAATCCAGTGGTTGTCCCTATGATGGCGAACATTGCTAATGAGATGTTTCAGCAGGACAATGCCCGGGTTCACACTGCACGCATCTCCAGAGAAGCTCTCCACGACATCACAACCTTAGAATGTCCCGCCAGATCCCCGGACCTCAGTCCTATTGAGCATGTGTGGGACATGATGGGTCAACAACTGGCCAACCCTCCTCAGCCACCCACAACTCGGGAACAACTGACCCATGCAGTACAGCAAGCATGGGCCACAATTCCTCAGGAAGCGATCCAGGCCTTATTGACTCCATGCCTCGCCGAATTCATCAATGTATTGCAGCTCGTGGTGGGCACATCCTGTATTGATTGTTGTCCAAACTTGCGGTCAGAGGGACCTGCAAGTGTAATCATCGAATCACAACCGAACACTCGTCCTGCATGTTCAATTGCAGCAATGTAGCACCACTCCTTCTGGGTGTTGCAATTTCCATTTTCTTCAGTGTAAAAACTAGTTGGCTGACAACCGCAGATCGTTTACAATTGACAACATCAGAATGACATTCGTAGTGCAGTGCAACTCAGACTAAAGTAAACATAAACCTATTGTTAAGCGCTAGAAATCTATTTTGATTGACTTTTCAGTTAGAGCTTAAGATGTCATGTTTGAAATATTGGAGAGTTTATTATTATAATAACATTTTCTCCATTTTATAGTGTATTTTTAGAAGTTTTGAAATATTGGTGAGTTTATTATTATAAGGTCATTTTCTCCATTTTTAGTGAATTTTTCGAATTTTTAGATCATTTATTACAGTCATTTATGAAAATGTTAAGTGCATTTTTTAAACTTTTTTACGGCATCAACATCCGGGCCCTAGTTATCATCATGAACATGTTATGCATCTGTATAAGTGCAATGGTGTTGGAGCAATACATTGAGGTTATCAGCTGCAATAAGCGTTGGTGCTTTAAAATTTACCGTAATTTAATCTGAAACTTATCGTAGAGCGCTACGTGGCCATAAATGATACTATTGCTCCCTTAGGAGCTCGGGACAGCTGAAGTTTTCCAAAGTGTTCTGATTATTTTCCTACGGCGCTATGCGTCAAAAGACGACACTATTGGTCTCTACATTTCTAGCAGACAATGAGATATAGGCCCTAGGCAGTGTCTTTTATTTAACTTACTCCTCTTTCTAATCATTTTTTAGAAATTTGTTTGTAAATTACATGTGTCAGTGCTGTAGTTAGTAAATAGTCGTTTCCCTGTTCATTATTATCATTAGGGGAAAATGATCTAAATGTTACGTCCATCATACTGTACTGCTTATCACCCTCACTACAACCACCACCACTGCCACCACAAAAAGTTATATTTAAATATATTTTTTCTGGTAGTTTAAGTACTGTATCATGTGCCAGTTCTGTGGTAGTAATCATTATCATCCATAAAACATATAAAACCACCGGGCGAAGCCGGGCACTACTGCTAGTATACATATAAATAGCTTTCTGCTTTAAAAAATTGGGGATTCTGACACATACAGAACCTCGTATTTGGCCCTAAATATCTTTTAATCTATATAAATCCTTCTCAGGTGCAGAGATCGATGCGAGATATGTCGAAATTGACTGGATTATTGATCGCAATATCTTCGGCTCTCCTTCGGAAGTGATCGGCGACTACACGTACCCGAGCGGAACTCCTCCCTCAGGCTAGCGACTGTGCATAGCGATCACGCCGGCGAGTATATCTGCTTCGTGCTACGTCACAAAACTGTACTTGTAAACAACTCGTCTTAAAACATCAAAATAACGGTACAGTACGTACTTTTTTTTCAAGTGGCCATGATTGCTCGTCATCGCCAATGGCGTCATCAAACCTAAGCAATGACATACCCCTAACCATTGCAACAGTATCTCAATTGATAACGTCCGGCTATTAATACCAAAGACCGTTCCAAGAACGGTTATTTCTGCTAGTCAAACTTATGCGGTAACAAGTATTGCCTGCGCGCCAGGAGATGTCAGTTCGATATGCTGCGATGAGCAGCGGCGATTTCGGCTGTGCCCATCTGACAATGAAGCCCGTCTATTCCTGAATAGTCGGTTGCTGGTACCTCCAGCGTAATGCTTATTGCCCTTACGGCTTAAAGTGAGCATTGTTCCCTTTCTATTGTCGAAGTTTTCTCATGACTTTCTGTTCGTTTTTAACAGAGCACGGAGTACAAAGAAAGAATGCGTGGAGTTAGTGAACTAGGAAGTGACCCGACTTGACGTTCTCGGAATTCGCGGTACATAGTACGCGAGAAGGCACCCTACGTTCAAACCCTGCTAACTACCCCTGGCGCGCTGACAATAGTGTTCTTTAAGGTCACTCGGCATAATCTACGGCTTTAGTTCGAAATCATTCGAAGCCCGATAGACTTAGCAGTTCCTTCACATGTCCTGTTACAAAACACGCAGCTACGTATCAAAGTATAAATTGCAGTTCACGCTCGAGGCAAAAAAAAATCAATAAAATTAAAACAGAGTATTAGTTTTTGTAAGTTAAAGGAAATGCGATTGAACCACATATTGTTAAAATAAAAATAGAATATGTTCGTGTATAAGAGCATACCACTGGGTTCAGGGAATCACAACGACCCCTGCAATTGAGAACCTTGTGCGACGATGCTCTACATGTGCCGTGGTAAGCCTAGCCATTCTCTGCACACATGGTTTGCTGATGAGTAATCCGACTGCTATTTCTGTCTCAGCGTTGTCAGTGGTTGCAGCTAAAACATCAAACACGCTATTCTCTATTTAAATATACCAGCACTATGTTTACGATGCCTTTTAATACGGTAAAGATTTGAATTCAGACAGGAAATTTACTCTGAAAACCTGAGCAGCCAACAGTTTCGAGAGCAGAATATCAAACTTCGAAGCTTGATGTGGAGGCCATAGTGTGCAAGCCTTACTGACTACATATCATCACATAATCTTTGGTGTGGTGCACTTTATCACAAACCCTGGGGCCTCCTTTTTTCGTGGAATCCGAACCACAGGACATGTGTTTTCATTTTGAAAACCCAACATGCATTGACCGGGAATTGGACCTTTGAAAACTGATGTCGAATGGTACAAGAGAAGTCAGGCAGAACTCGGGACAGACGCGCTACCCCAACACCACGGGGAGTTCGAGTATACAGTTACTTGAAATGTTCTATTCATACGTAAAGTATGGACTGTCGTTTTCAAGTGTCTAGTGCACACTTAGATTAGCACTTACGTTCATATTACAGATTTTATAGATGAGGAACGTTAGATTACTGATATCGCTTTGATATTAGGAAGTTATTTGAAGTCAAGTTGCTAGAGGAGAGACTTTGATCTTTTTCTCAATTATATCGAGATTACTCTTGTCTTTTCTGAGCAGGATTTTATTGGTAGATATTCCTAATGGGTCAACAGTCGCTTAACCTCAGTAGTTAACCTGGATTCATAGTGTAGGAATTATCTATCAGTATTTTCCAGTTCATTGAAGTCAGGGGCGATCTTAATTTTGGGGAGGGTCAATCTTGACGTTTATTTAGAGCCTCATATACTGACAAATGAATTAAGAAGGTGAATAAATTAAATAATTAATTGCTATTAATGCAATACTTTGCAGAATTACAACAGCATGTTTGAAAAGCATCCAAGTTTTTGCGAAGCAAATCCCAGGGAGGACTAACTACAAGTCAATTGATTTCATGATAACACATGTAGTACGAGTATTATAATTGTAAGGCAAGATTTCTAGGCTTTTGTGGTATATTTTTGAAACCCACAATAATGAATTTCAGTGACGTGCTACAGCTTTAAGGCTAAATGTCCCGACAGATGGCAGCACAAGCGAAGCTGAATTTACTTATTTATCGAAGGGGAACTCCGATCTGCGATCTGAAAATTGCTATGTACTCGGTCTAGTAGCAGAATTGATATTAATTCATTGCTTACTTTCTAATTACAAAAACACAAAAGTTGCTGTTTGTTTTTCAAATATCCGATCAAAATTCGAAAAAAGCGGGTAATACGAAAGTTGAGTTTTGCTCACTGCTTCCAAAGCCGTATCGAAAACCCAAATCGGTTGAATAGAATCGTCGGGATCACTTTGGGAAGTTTGTGAATAAAAGTGTTGCTCTATTTGCAATAAAAGGCGCGGCAGTAGAACAAGGTCATGCAGATCGTGCTGGGGGAGGGTTGGGGGGAGGGGAGCGGTGGTCGAGTAATTTGAGAGAGCGACAACCTTGCCAGACGGTATAGAATTCCCAAGCATCTAGTCCAATATTGTGATTGACTGTGCTGGTTAGTTCTCAATTATTGTCAAGGTCTGGATATTTCTGAGTGATCCTTTGATATTTTACCAGTTCCTAGTTACGACGTCTTGTTTTTAGTTCATCGATCTCTTTAATTGAAATGAATGAAAATCCACAGCCTGCTTCCAGTCTCCGACCGGGTCAGGAATGGAATGAATGAAGCCCCCATCTAGCGGCGAGGATATGAACTGTGCCGGCTGCCGAGGCCTGACGCACTCCTCTGGGGCAATGATTAAATGAATGACAGATGAAATGAAATGATAGTGGATAGTGTTGCTGGAATGAAATTTTGACAGGGAAAACCGGAGTACCCGGAGAAAATCCTGTCTGCCTCCGTTTTGTCCAGCACAGATCTCACATGGAGTGACCGGGATTTGAACCACGGACCCAGCGGTGAGAGGCCGGCGTGCTGCCGCCTAAGCCACGGAGGCATACCGATCTCTTTAATTACTTTTTTAAAATCATTTTACCTGCAACAGTTATTTTTAATGCCCGTTAGGTGTTCTATTTTCGGCACTTTATTTTTCGGACAGTATTTCTGGTTGAATAGATACTTGTACATATAGGTAGACTACGACTGGTGGAGATATTTTTTCGCTTTTATTGAAAAAAATGGAGCCACCAACAAAACCGATCCATGGGCGTTCCACTAAATCCCAGGGGAGATTGTACCAAGCAAAGGAAGCCAGGCCCTAAAAAAAAACACCTCTACACACCCGTAAGTTTCTTTTTTTCTAGTTTATATTTGAAATTATATATTTCTTTACGCATGCATTAAAGAATCCGTAATGCACTCAGCAGTTATGATTTCACTTATATTTTACCTGTAGCCTACAAGTTGGATGACTAAACGTCACCCCGCAATCTGCAGGCTACATGGCTGCGGTTGCTTGGTAGGCCTAGGCCCTTCATGGGCTGTCGCGCCACGGGTGTACTTTGTTTTTTTTTACTTCTAATACATAAGTGTAGGAGTACAAGATCACGAACTATTCAGTGTCAATTTTTTTTTCGGAGAATCAAGTTCGACTTCAAATGAAAACAATGCGTTGTGTGGAAAAATAAAGGCGTAGCGATTGTGAAAATGGAAAATTTGTTTCTGGAAATCCATAAAGACTGCAAACAGTACTTTTGAACTCCCAGCGGGCAAGGTGAAGACAAACAGCTAACTGCAACCAAATTAATGCGCTCTTCCTTGCAGCCCCTAATTGCAAAACGTTCTCAGCAATGCTACCGAAAATTATATGTCCCTTGTTGCAAAATTCACGGGAGGTAAGCAGATCAATCGAGGGAAACGAGGTTCCTTTACTCATAGAACCAAAACTGTCGGGCTGGACTTTCAGTTTAGGCCATCCTGGCACTATAAAACAATGAAATCAGTTTAGAAAAAGACTGCCACAATAGTGAAGGGCACTGCACTCAGCAGAAAGAGAAGAAGAGCAGCTTGCCGAAAAAGTTTATTTGCGTCGTGAGAAGGGAATAGAATGTCTCGACAACAGTCTAATGAAATGAAACGTACTGTCTCACGTGATTATGGAAACCGATCAATGCAGTTGGATTTCGATCAGGTACTGTTGAGAGAGTTTAGTGATGAGAAGATCAAGCAACTAACGCTTAGTGATGGCCATATACAAAAACTGGAAAAGTAAACAAGGGGCCAAAGGGAAAACGAAAAGTGGCACACAGCTAGAAAGGACAGACTTACGGCATCCAATTTTAGATATGTATGAAAGAGGAAACCTACCTCGAAATGGGCTCCAGTTGCAAAAGACATTCTGTACGGCGAATTTCACTCAAAAGAAATGCAGTATGACTGTGATAATGAGCGAATTGCAAAACGAAATTTAGAGGAGAAATCGGTAAAAAAAAGTCGAAGAATGTGGTCTTTTCGTGCATAAAACTTATGGGTTCTTAGGTGCCTCCCCAGACGGATTAATAGGATACGACGCTATAGTCCGAAGTCTAGTGCCCTTATTCTGCACGGAATATACCATACTGGAAGCCTGCAAAAAGCTAAAGGGATTTTATTTGGCAGAAAGTAAACGAAAAAGATAGCATAGAGAATATCAAGAATAGTGCCATTCAGAAGAGAACAGATTGATAACTCTCTAACACTCACACGATTTTTATTTCCAAATCCAGGGCCAGTTGGAAATAACACAGCGGGAAATATGTTGTTTGTGGTATGGATGCCTAAGGACATTCACATAGAAACAATAAAGAGGGACGAAAAGTTCTCGAGACAAAGCATGCGTATGTAACTCACATTCTGCTACGAGAAATTCTTGTTTCCTGAGGTCATTGATCCCAGGTTGACCAGATCAATGGATATAAGAGAACCTGAGGTGAATTAAAATACTTAGTGTGTGTAAATCATGAAACGTTATCTATGATATGGAAAAAAATTGAAGCATTGATTTCAAGAACAGGAAATAATTAGGTATAATACTCTTTTTTGTTTGTTTTTGGTACGCAGTACTAGTGCCTGTGCTAACAATAGGCAGATGAGAATATCTTAGGAACTTTAATTCTATACAGGGTGTAACAAAAAGGTACGGCACAAAATGCAGGACCCATTCCTCACACGTAGACGAAGACATTTTGAATTTTGTTATATGAACATGGGTCCTGAAACGCTTTGTTTCCATGTTATACCTCATTGTTTCCAACCCATTAATCATGGGTTAACACACAAGAACAGAATGCACCAGCATACCACATGCAACTCTTTCTCACAGGAGATGTTCTTTATGCCCTCCGTGCATCAACCCACCGTCGCGTCGTAGTGAATCTCGGATGCGCTGATGTATCCCTGGAGGATTGCGTATGGTTTCGCAGCGTTCCATAATACGGGCACGGAGATTCTGGTACTGGGATTCGATACACAAGAGCTTTCAAATGCCCTCACAAATATAAGTCCAGCGGGTTTAGGTCCGGAGAGCGTGACGCCTGGCAATTGGTCCGCCTCTACCTATCCATCTGTCACCAAATCTGTTATTTAGAAGCCGTCGGACATTAGCACTAAAATGAGGAGGTGCTCCATCGTGCATGAAGTACATGTTTTGTCGCACACATAAAGGCACATCTGCTAAGTCGCATGGCAACAGGGCCATATAAAACAAAACACTGGCGGTAAACCTACAATAATGACAACGTAACGAGACGTAAGCAAGAGTGCATATTCCCCATTGTTCTCACGTTCTCTTCTTGTGTGTTTCCCATGATTAATGAGTTGGAGACAATGAGGTGTAACATTGAAAAGAAAAACGTTTCTGGACCCATGTTCATATAACATAATTTCTACGTCTACGTGTGAGGAATGCATCCTGCAATTTGTGCCGTACCTTTTTGTTACACCTGTATATGAACATAATTTTGCTCTTGGTATGCATTTTCATAATTTGTTTATTGTAATGAAATAGCCAACATAAATGAACTTTTATTATTACTTCCATGAAAATTGAAGTAAGATATAATGATTGGCCTCACGGAGTCGTTTCAGATCTAATGAAAAAAAAAGGGGGGGGGGGATTAGAATCAAAAGAACCAAAGACCCATACGAATCACCAAAATGTATGTAGGCTATGTATGTGGGTCTATGTGCGTGGCATTTGGCCTCTTATAAATCGATGCTCCATTGATTTGAATTTTTCACGGTTTGTGGTCCTGTTTGTTATGTCTAGAAGACGATATCTAGAGTTGGACGTCCACATCGGATGTTTTTTAGAATGGATATTCCCAATAAACCTGAACACGAATATATCTTGTCCATCTTTTTTTCTAAAATATCAAGAACGTGCTAACTACAAACCAGTCATATCATTCTATACATTATTCAATTTTGCATCGAGTGAAACCAGTCGCTGCTCTGTGCGGTAAGAATTATGCCATACAAAGCATTACTAATGTCGGAACAATACGATTTTTGTTCGGGAGTTTATCCTCAAATAACTCTAAAACGGATACCTACATGGGAATCCAGCGCTGTCAGCATCTACCCTTAGTGTGTTTTCACCGGTTATTCCACACTCCCTCCAGGTAAATGACGAAATAGTACCGTACGTTAAGTCTCAGGGCACGTGCCCCATCCCTGACTAATACAGTTACACACATAATCAACTACACATGACTGATGATAATAATAATAATAATAATAATAATAACATTATTGGTTTTACGTCCCTTTTAACTACTACGGCTTTTAGAGACGCCGGGGTGCCGGAATTTTGCCCCAAAGGGGATCTTTAACGTGCCAGTAAATCTAATGACATGGCTCCCTCGCACCCTCAAATGCCAACTGGCTGCACCAGGATTCAATCCTGCAACCTTGGGCACAGCAAGCGAGAATTTTACCGCTGAGCCACGCAGCCAGCCAAAGGTACTGATGACGAAGATGTCCCAAGCCCCTACAATGTATTATTATCAACAAGAACGACAACAAGAATGTTTGGGGAAGTAAGAAATGTATCTGTACAAACACATTGTGTTAACGTTAAGCGTGACACTACTACGGTATAATTTTAATGCTCAGAAATTGTTCCACGCCTATGCACTTGTACATGTAACTTGCCGAACTACAATATTTATGACAAGAGGAAGACAACTCCTGCCTGTCGTCAAATCGTCTCATTCTCACTCGGCCCTGTCAGCGTGTTCATCATTTTCCTTGCGCAAGAGATTTTGTGAAGTCGCGCCGCTACCCCTCCCACCCTTTTCTATACAATAATTCCGAAACTAATGCGGTCGATTCCATTCACCCGATTTTAATTCTGAAAAATGCATTGGAATCGGGAAATAAATCTCCATTTTCGTATTACCAGTTTTTTCATATTTTAAGCAGAAATATAAAAAACTGTTAGTAACTCCGTTGTTTTTCACATTTTGAAAAATGCATCGAATTAATATCAATTCAATTGCAGTCTAGTATACATAGTGGTTTTCAGATCGCAAATGCGAGCTTTCGTTCAAGAGCAAACTGAAAAAAGAAATTGTCTCACTTTGGTGCTGCTACGTGGTGTCAGAATTTCAAACTAAAAAACGGGACATTTAGCCTTAAGTATTTTTCTAAGCACGAATTTAGGTGTTATGATAATAAGCTGATTAATGAAACAGTAAAATAAGGTTGATTTTGTGGTCACCAATTAAGGGTGTACAAACTTAGGTGTAATGCAGATCTATTCTTGATTTTGTGGTCACCAATGAAGGGTGTACAAAATTAGGTGTAATGCAGATCTTTTCTTGATTTTGTTGTCACCAATTAAGGGTGTACGAACTAAGGTGTAATGCAGATCTATTCTTGATTTTTGGGTCACCAATGAAGGGTGTACAAAATTAGGTGTAATGCAGATCTCTTCTTGATTTTGTAGTCACCAATTAAGGGTGTACGAACTTAGGTGTAATGCTGATCTTTTATTGATTTTGTGGTCACCGATTAAGGGTGCATGTATTTTATATATCAGGCATATCTATGGATAGTGCTAATGATTATGGTTGTTTAAGTTATTGTGCTTTTTGAAGCTTTTTCATGTTGAAGATTGAGCCAGGTAGGTAATACGGGTACAGTACGGTAATGTCATCAAGCCAGGAGATGGCAGTTCAGGTTCAACACGCTGTACGGAGTAGAGGGGTCTGGCAGTACGCATGCGCGGGCCGCCTATTCCAAACCTAAATATATCGGCTGGCAGTCAGTTGCTGCTATTTCCTGCATGATAATTTGTTATCGGGCTTCACATGTGTGTGTATTGTTACCTTCTTTCCTACTGCCGATTTTCTTGCAAGCCTTTGTGTTTACTTTTAACAGTGTGGCAGTATCAGGTACAGTAACAGAAACAGTGACCAACTTACTGTTTTTGGAATGCGCGATACGCAGTGAGCACGAGAAGACAACTGCAGTTCAAACCCAACTGCCATCTGCTGGCGAGATTCAGTATGAGGTGAGGCTTCAAGGTCGCAGTACAGTATGAGTAGTATGGAGCCCCAGCGTTGGCAGAGAACCCCCATCTTCCTCCACTTAAGGCTAAATGTCCCGTTTTTTAGTTTGTAATTCTGACACCACGTAGCAGCACCAAAGTGAGACAATTTCTTTTTTTCAGTTTTCTCTTGAACGAAAGCTCGTATTTGCGATCTGAAAACCACTATGTATGCTACACTGCAATTGAATTGATATTAATTTGATGCAATTTCCAAAATGTGAAAAACAAAAACGTTACTAACAGTTTTTTATATCTCTGCCTAAAATATGAAAAAAAAACTGGTAATACGAAAACTGAGGGTTATATCATGAGTCCAATGCATTTTTCGGAATTAAAATCGGGTGAATGGAATCGACAGCATTTAGTTTGCGAATTGTTTTGAAAAGGGTGGTAGGCGGCGCGGCGCGGCTTCACAAGATCTCTTGCGCAAGGAAAATGATGAACACGCTGACAGGGCGGAGGGAGAAGGGAACAATTTGACGACAGGAAGGAGTTGTCTTCCTCTTGTCATAAATATTATAGTTTTGCAAGTTACATGTACAAGTGCCTAGCCGTGGAACAATATCTGAGCAATAAAATTATACTGTAGTAGTGTCACAGTATGTAGCGTTGACACAATGTGTTTGTACAGATTCATTTCTTACTTCCACAAACATTCTTGTTGATTAATAATACATTCTAGGGGCTTGGGACATCTTGGTCATCAGTCCCTTTGGCTGGCTGCGTGGCTCAGCGGTAAAGTTCTCGCTTGCTGTGCCCAAGGTTGCAGGATTGAATCCTGGTGCAGCCAGTTGGCATTTGAGGGTGCGCGAATGCGATGGAGCCGTGTCATTAGATTAACTGGCACGTTAAAGATCCCCTTCTGGGCAAAATTCCGGCACCCCGTCGTCTCTAAACGCAACAGTAGTTAAAAGGGACGTAAAACCAATAACGTTATTATTATTATTATTATTATTAATATTATTATTATCATCATCAGTCCCGTGTAGTTGATTATATGTGGAACTGTATTAGAGTCAGGGATGGGGCAGGTGCTCTGAAACTTCACGTACTGTACTATCTCGGCATTTACCTGGAGGGATTGTGGAAAAGCCGGTGAAAACACACTCAGGATAGATGCTGACAGCGCTGGATTCCCTTCTAGGTAACTGCTTTAGAGTTATTTGAGGATAAACTCCCGAACATAAGACATATTGTTCCGACATCATACCTGCCAACTTTCAAGAATAGAAATCCAGAAGATCCCAAAGCACAAAAATTTAACGCGTACATGCGTCGCAAGAAAAGACTAGAGAAAAGAGATTACAAACTCTTGGTGATGTGAGACTATCTAATTCATTGTGCCAGTTTCCAAAAATTCTAAAGAATATGCATCCCTGAAGGACTGATGATATCGTTTCTTACTTGAATTCATCACGAAAACACTAAATTGCACAAAAATTGTCACACAATTGCACGAATACCAGAACTACAGCAAGCACCGCTTAAAACCAAGCTTTCCCGCTTACAAACAGTCGAAGCACAAAGAGTAAAAATTAGTTACTTTTTAGCTACCTTTTAGTTACCTTTTAGTTACCATTTAATTCAAGATACGTCTGCGGTCGGCAACCATAGAAGCTCATCGTACGGTGAAGGAAAACAACAATGAACTGTGTTTAAAGCAGTGAATAACATTCACTTATGGTGTTATAAAAATTTAGATAAAAATAAATAATGGATAGTTAATATCATATGAGTTGATTCAGGAAATATACCGTCTTTTGTACAAGAAATTATGATTACCAAGAAGATGCTCTGATCTTGGCCGTTTGGGGAGATTTCCTTTGTCCCTGGTGTATTCTTTGGAATACACGGTAAGATAGAGTAAACTTTTACTTCTCTTTGCTATAGTTCATTCCTTCCTTTTTCTCAAACACCAACAGTGATCTTCTAATTTCTCCTTGCTGTTTATAGTTCTCATGTTACATGTGAGTCTGTTCTAGATATATATCTTCCATGACCCACCTAGCGTCATCTAGCAGCGAATCTCTGAAGTTCCTCAATTCTTCCCTGTACAACAGGACTTCCTTATCAATCTGGCCTCCAGATCTCGTCGCCATCGCCAGCTATCATCTCCGTGATCAAGAGAACTTCGTCTACTTTTTCACCCACCAGGCTGCGCTAGTGTCGCCTACTATCAACTCTTTGAGAGAAAATTTATTTCTCTCAAGTTGTCTATTCTTATATGTATTCCTTTTGTCCCCTACCCCCACTCTTTTCCCCTCCCTGGTCCCTCTGTGCTTCGCTGAGCGAGTCTCACTTGTACGTCGGAAGTCGACTCAGTCAGAGCTCAACTAGAGCTCGCCTCCTCAACTCAAGAGGCAATCCTTTAAATTCTACGCCATGTTAGAATTTTAATCTCAACCGTCAAAGGGAACATCACCTTCGCCATGAAGCAAAGCTAAGTACTACTTCTACGTTCTTCAACTAATTTTAATGGATTTTAAATAGCTACATGCTTTTAATGATCATTTTATAGGCAGTGTGAGATTACTATATTTGGGGCAATAATCATCCTTCGCGGGATGTTCTATGTTGGGCTTTTGTCTATCTAAGCCAATCTTAACAGGAAGCAGCATTTCTTATGCTTATTAAATAAGAGATTTTCTCACAACGTGGGATACCATTAAATTACCCACTGTCTATAAAATACTTAGCTCGTTCCACCGCTGGAATAACTTTTACCCTATTCTTCAGTCAGGATTGCTCTGGAACCTTCCAGAATCTGCACTCTTATCTACCAGTTATACTGTCATGTATTTTCCACTCACATGTGGGAATACTTTTTCAAACTAAGGAACCTTCCTTATGAACTACTAATCAATAGCTAATTTTTCTTCCTCCGTTGGGATTTCCTCTGGCGCATTCAACGATAATCTACAACTTTCTCAAGCAATAGACTCTCGCATATCTAGTGTAACTAGTTATTTTCCATCACTGCAATAACTTTCCTTGCCATAAACTTTTTGTGCAACTACAGTGAACTTTTCATCTATTTAACAGACTATAGTGAAAACAGTGTTGGTTCAACATTTCATCCGCGTCACGTTCGTCCGAATACTATAAATACGGCCATGTACACTTATCCTCAATCCCAATTGGTCTTTCCCAAACCCTTTACTAACCAACCAAAATAATAAAATTGTTACTTTAGGTCTTCTTTCAATGAGGTGTCGCTCTCAATATGTGCCCTCCCTCTTTTGCTTATGTATCACAAATTAATGTCTGTAAAACTTCGTGTCTAGTACACGCTTTAACTTATATTGTTTCTCCCTTCTAATCAGGGAATACAATTCTTTCAGCTCATAAGTGAGTTAATTCTAGGTTTCACGAAAGGGAAACTTGCCCCATTTGTCTCGTGATCCTTACTTAAACATAGGAGTTCTAGAAACTTCCTTTCGACTTTTCTCTTCAGGTTTCACAATAAGTGACCTGCCCTATTTGTATAATCACTAAAAAGTAATTCAGCTTTAATATAAGAAGTTATAGAAACTTCTCTTTCATTCTTCCTGCTTTTTGTTGTTGTTACTTCCGAAGTTGTTACTCTTTCTAAGATATTTACCTAGAATTTCTTAAAAGTACACAACTTGTACTTGATTTATTGTCTAACTTTAATCACTTCAATTGTCTTTAAATTTTTCATTTTAACTTCGCCATTTCAAAATCTTGCGAAGATGTTAAAACATATAAAGGTTTGAAACCAAAAGAATTGTTAATTGCCTGGCGCAAGCTTTAGATGTTTTTCGGAGGTCTGTGACCCCATTTGTTACAAAATCTAAATTATATATTTGTCAAAAAACTACTACCCAACATTGTTAAATAAATTCAATCGTTCTTTTTGGATTTATCATTTCTCTAACATATTGTTGCATTTGAGCAAAAACTCTTAGTTGGTAACTTGGTAAAGTCTCTCTTAGCTTTAATAGCTAATTCTAACTGGCCAGTAAGGCAAGCATAGCTCGCTACGCCAGCTTCCTGCTTGTGGAGATTCTCTCCAACACTTATGGTTGGTTTTTCAAAATATAAGTGTTTCTCCTTGCCTAAACTTTTAGTCGGCTCCTTGCTGGGTAAAAGCTTAGCCATTTCCAAATGCAACTATTGGTTTACTTATCAAAATTATTCCCAAAGGTATAATTGCTTTATCCCTACCCTTTTTGGAAGCATTTGGTCGCTCTTTAGGAATTCTACAATTTCAACAACAAAAAATATCGAAACCTATTCAAATTATTGGCATTCTTTAAATTACTTGTTTAAAAACAAACTCCTTTAAACAGATACACAATAAATCTGTTACTCTTTGTCTTGCCAGACCATCACCCTTCCCCATAGTAGGCATATGTATGCTTGAGAGGGAATACGCTAAAGCCACTCTCTTGCAAACCGCCCAAGTTCCAGCTGCGTTTCCCGTTAGCTTAGCCCAGGTCCCTACTCACTTTAGGTATCGGAGAGCGGATTTGCAGTGGCAGTCTCCTTTGAGTACATTTAAAGTTAAAATTATAACTTCTTTTGGACTCTCGTCCTATTTCTCCATCCTTTTTCTCCAGTCCGAAACCCACTCCCTTTTCTTTATCATCTTCCCTTGGGGGTTAGGTTATTCCCAAGCTAATAATCTACCCAGTCCCCGCGATAGATCACGAAGAAATATATTATGCGACGTTACGTGATCGTCACCGATTTGTCTTCGCAGTCAGGTACGGAGAAATATCGAAACGTTACACGATCGGCGCTGGTCTCAGCCGTTTGGCGCGATTCGTATTTTTTTTAGATAACACACGGAGAAAAATCGTGATTACATAATCGGTGTCACTTTTAGTCGTTCGACGAGATTTCTATTGTCCTTGAGGTCGGGCACGGAAAAATATGGTAAGTTATTATTACGCAATCGGCACCGCTTGCTGTCCATTTGACAAGAATCCAGTTGTACTAGTCATCGAATGCGGAGAAATATCGCGATGTATCGCAATCGCTGCCGCTCTCGGTCGTTTTACGAGATTTATGTTGTCCCTGCGGTTGCACAATGAGAACGCGATATTATGCAATCGGCACCGCATCCGGCCGTTCAACGATTGTCTGCCTGTATATCTGTCCTGGCAGAATGGCGGAGGCGAGCTCGAGGTTGGGCATGGTTAAAATTCACGAGTAGTTATGGACACGTTGTATGATCGGCGCCGTGATTCCCGCTGTCCCTATGCTGTGGTCGGATGTTCGCCGTGGATCACGAGACGAAATTAGTATCGCGATGCTACGTTGTTTGTTATTTCTAAGTGGATTGATGCACTTCTCGCTCCCCGTACACTTTTAAGTATGCGGTCATGGCAATAGTGGCGAGTAGGGTTCAGTATGTTTCGTGATGGGATTTCCGCAGTCCTCGAGGACACAAGTTCGCGGCCGGGCACGGGTTTTATAAATTTACGCAACTGGCGTCGATCGTGGTCCGTTTGACGAGATTCCCGCAGGCAAGTCGTGCTGTCAGCCGGCCGTCTTGAGGATGTGATTTTGAAGGATGAACGTTCGAAGTAGGTATTGGTTATTATGAATTATTCAGAGAGGATTGCACGAATAATCCGACAAGAGGGCACATTCGAATTCAAATTATACAAGTTTTCGAGATAGCCCGGTTAGATTATATATCCAATGGAACCATAGTTCGAAGGAAAAATAGACATATAACGGAGTTTCGAATTAACCACACTTTATGTCGCAAATTCAATAAACGGATAGATTTTTAAAATATAGTCTATGTATTTGGAAGCATTTTTGCGATTAATTTTTGAAACGGTATCATTTCGCAAGATTGCGACAATGAATTATTTCGCATTATTTCTGAACTTCAATTTGAGATCTACAAATTTAGAGGCCAATATCAGAAATGAGAGGTTTCTGTTGAGTTTCGGAAGTTATTGCGAATAAACGTCTCGCAAAAAGTCAGGTTTCCGATTAATACAGAAAAATATTTCAGACAAAACTTAACTCTTCTTGATGCCGAAAATAAACGTTGAACCGATGTATACAGTACCACTGAAGGTATCCTCAGTATGCATTTCCTTGAGGTCGTGCACGGGGAAATATAGCTTACGCAATCGGCGCCGCTTCCGTGAAACTCGCACCGCATCTGCGAACCTAGCGGCGCGGGTTTAAATGATTTTAACAGACCTCGGCGAATTTTCGTTACCTCCAACTATCAAGACATAAGAATTAGCTACTTCTCGTTACTTTCGTTACCCATTTGTAAAATTAGCTCCGTTTTAGTTACTTTTCGTTACCGGTAGGCACCCTGAATCTTATCAGTCGCTTTTCAGTCGAATTTTAACACTCGCATCTCAGAATAGCAGCTAGTATCGAAAATGAAAACTGAAATGCGATTTGGGTGCCGAGAACGGAAACAAGCTAGGGAGTTGAAAATCCGGAAAAAACTATGTTAATCCGGACAACCAGAAAACACCCCAAAAATCCGGAAACCTTCCGGGAAAACCGGAAAACTTGGCAGGTATGCGACATTAATAATACTTTGTAGGGCATAATACTTACCGCACAGAGCAGCGACTTGTTTCACTCGATGCGAAATTGAATACTGTATAGAAAGATATGACTGGTTTTTAGTTAGCACATTCTTGATATTTTAGAAAAAAAGATGGACAAGATATGTTCGTGTTCGGGTTTATTGGGAATATCTATTCTAAATTCCATCCGATGCGGACGTCTAACTATAGGTATCGTCTTCTAGACATAACGAACAAGACCACAAACCGTGAAAAATTCTTATCGATTTATAAGAGGCCACATGCGCACGCACATAGACCTACATACATACATACATACATACATACATTTATTTTGGTGATTCGTATGGGTCTTTGGTTCTTTTGACTAATTCCTTTTTTTTTCGTGAGATCTGAAACGACTCCTAGGCCTACCAAGCAACCGCTGCGCTGTTCAGCCATGTAGCCTGCAGATTGCGGGATGACGTTTAGTCATCCAACTTGTACTGGTAAAATATAAGTGAAATCTAACTGTTCACTGCATCAGCGATTCTCTAATGCAAGCGTAAAGAAATATAGGCTATAATTTCAAATATAAACTAGGGAAAAAACGTACGGGTGTGTAGAGGTGTTTTTCTCTTTTTTAGGGCCTGACTTCCTTTTCTTGGTACTTAGTCGCAATCTCCCCTGGGATTTAGTGGAACGCCCTTGAATCGGTTTTGGTGGTGGCTCCATTTTTTAACAAAAACGAAAAAATAACTCCACGTGATGACCGTAATGCTCTCCACCAGTCGAAGCCTACCTATATGTACATGTATCTATTCTACCAGAAATACTGTCCAAAATATAAAGTGCCGAAAATAGAGCACCTAACGGGTATTAAAAAATAGTACTGTTGCAGGTGAAATAAATTGATCGAGGGGGTCGATTTCCTCACATACACGGCCGCCATCTTCAAACTATTGGCTGATGACCTTGTAGTTTGGTCAAAATACGCTTTCGACATGAAGGTATGTTGTTACAAAATTTGGTAGAGATCAGATGATTAGGTTAGTTGTTATTTGATTAAGCTTTGAGCATTTGGGTGGCCGCCATTGCGTTTCCGTCAAGATGGCAGAGATATAAAACATGACACTGAGGTGCCTTTTGCTAGTGGTACATCTGTACCAATTTTCGTTCAATTCGGTTTCACCGTGTTTGAATTGATAGGGGGTGGGGGCAGACATACCAAATTACACACACACACACACACACACACTCACAGAGACACAGACACGCATTTCGTTTTGGCCTTGTGTAGATCTCGTAAGTCTACTTTCATTTTTTTTGCAAAAATCGAGAGTAGGCTAAAAATGGACTCACTATGTGTCAGCACTATTTCTAACAGACTGACTCTGTAAGAGAGAACGCAATGCATTTATGTGACACTGCCTACCTCCAGTCGCCGTCTAGGAAATTGTAAAAATGTCTTCTCAAGTAGAGAATATGACGGCATTTTACTGAGTGTATACTTTCTGACATTACTACCTGTTCATACCGGCCTAACTTGACTACTGCCTGATCTGTCTCACTTTAGTTGTAGGTGAAGGGCTTCATCGTTCTTCATAAACTAGTGTCGGGAGGCTACACGGACTACTAGCGCCGAGTACAGGGTCTTTCATATAAAATAAGAACGGCAAGCGGCAGTTTTGTTATTCACTGCTACGGTGGCTTTGACCGAGCTTGTGGCGCGCCACGGCCCCCTGCTGTACTATTGAAAGCGTGTGCGTAGTACATACGAGGGCTGTTTTTTTTTCTCTCCAAGTTCCGATGGACTGTATAGAAATAACAGATTGACCTACCAAACTCAGTTTATTACTAAATGTTTGCTTGTTTTATTCTTATGTCTCAACATAATCGCCAAAACGATTGAAACATTATTGTCGTATCGTTACACCAGCTTTCCAAAGCCCTCGGCAAAAAAATCTGCCGCCACTGAGGTGGGTAGGTCAGGACAGTCTCCTGAAGTTTTTCCTTTTTGACGAGGCGTTGCCACCCAACCATACCTTCAATTCCCATTCAGTGCTGGTTTGGATTAAACGGCAGTTGGTCAAAAACTTCACACTTGAATTCTTTGAAAAATCTATCGTAACATTGGTACAGTGTGGTCGTGAATGGTTTTCACCTTTTTCGAGAATTGAAGGCATGGTTGAGCCGCAACACCTAGCCAAAAAGGAAAAACTTCAGGAGACTCTCCAGACGTACCCACCTCAGTGGTGGCAGAATATTTTGCCGAGGGCATTAGAAAGCTGGTGCAACGATACGACAAATGTTTCAATCATTTTGGCGATTATGTTGAGACATAAGAATAAAACAAGCAAACATTTAGTAGTAAAATCAGTTTGGTATGTCAATCTGTTATTTTTACACAGTCCATCGGAACTTGAAAAAAAAAAAACAGCCCTCGTATGTACTACGCACACGCTTTCAATAGTACAGCAGGGGGCCGTGGCGCGCCACAAGCTCGGTCAAGGCCACCGTAGCAGCGAATAACAAAACTGCCGCTTGCCGTTCTTATTTTATATGAAAGACCCTGTATGTCCAGCGGACACGCTCCGTGACTGCAATGGGGAGCTAGTGCTACTTCGGAAATCGCAAGTTTAAATCCCAGCGTTGACAGCTGTTTTTTCTGCTCACTCCAGGCAAGTACTGGAATGGTACATCATCTAATATTCAGTCTCGAGGCACGTACTCTATTCTTGGACACCAATAATTACAATTAGACAAATTACTTCAATCACCACAATAATACATGTTATCAGACAAAAATAATACCACACACACAAACACACACACAAGACTAGAATGCTAGGCTGATGAGCTAATGATATCCCAAGGTCAATAAGGTCCTATTCGTTGAAGTACATCAGGCTCTTTAAGGCTTGCGACGGGAGTATTAGTAAAATGCCCGTAGCACCACAGCTCATGAAGGGCCCTGGCCTACTGAGCGACCGCTTGCCCAACCATTCAGCCCACAGATTGCTGGGTGACGCGTGGTCAGCGCGTCGATTCTCCTCGGCCGTTAATCTCTGTGTCAGTGACCGGCCCCAATTGTGACTCAATTAATTGTTCTCACGAGCCTGAGTGCACCACGTTCCAGCGCTCATGTCAGCTTATAAAATCCCTGACAGAGCCGAGAATCGAACCAGGGGCAGACGCGCTACCCCAATAACACTGGGCCAGTAGTAGTAGTAATAGAAGTATTGCTTAGGGGACTGGACATCGTGTTCATCTTTCCTATGTGCAACGGAGTGAGTAAAATGTATCGATATCCTGTGTTAATAGGTGTCTAGAATGAAGTGATTGAGGCTATAATTGAGACGGAGGTGGCCGTGGCCTTCCGTTAAGAACCACGGAAGTGGGAAATCACACAACACCACTTCTACGATGACATAGGTGAGAATTGAAGTCATCTCAGTTTTGCCTCACGAGGCGCGTGTAACCCGTTCCAACCCTCAGACCAGAATTATATTTCTTGGCAGAGTTGGGAGTCAAATCCAAGATATTTTGGACGGGAGCCTTTTAACTAGATGGCAGGCCGCTGCCGTAAGTCCATGGGTAAGTACTAATGATAATGATCGTCTGGCCTTCGGAGAGGCCGAGTGCAGGTCTTTCTAGTTGGCGCCCGTAGGCGACCTGCGCGTCGTAATGAGGATGAAGTGAAGATGAAGACGTCACATACACCCAGTCCCCGAGCCACGGGAATTAACCCTAGGAGATTAAAATCCCTGATGGCTCGGCGGGAATCGAACCCGGGGTACTTCGGGCCAAAGCTTAGTGCACTAACCGTTTGGCCACGGAGCGGAACATGGGTAAGTACTAAGTACAATAGATTACCACCTAGAGAGCATGGGTTTGATTCCAGGCACTACCAAGGAAGATTTTGGCCGTGATATGGGTTTTTGAACGGGATACGCCCACTGTAATGGCAACTGAGAAAGGAGGCACCTTAGAAGCAGGGACTCGTAACAGAACAAAAATGCGTTACGTGCCTCATGTTCTACGTTACGTTATGTATGCCATACCATGACCCGTGCTGACTTGAGATAGCGTTCTGTCCCACTGTAACTTGGAGTTCGGTACGAGAGTTACCTTGCCAGATATCAAACCTTGGACTATGTTTCCCTAGGGATTTAGCTTGTGAATCTCTTTTTCATTATTATTATTCTTTACTACTGTTAGAATGAAGGCAATGTGGAAATTCACCACAAGCCGTGGGTAACACTCTAAGAATGAAACCACTCTTTAGAGAGTCATGCATTGGTTATGAACTTTGAGTTAACTACCTTGCAATACTATGAGAGCATGACAAGCCCTTCTCGGATTAGGTCAGGTAGAGTATGTTCTCATGTCCTTCGTCAACAGGAAAGGACCCCATGTTTCTCGAGTGACAACAATAAATCCACTAAGGCCCAGTTGTACGAACTCGGGTTATCCATCGGAATAGCTATACCTGGGCTAGCGTCTTCCTTGGTAAATCTCCAAGGGTGGGTTGTACGACAAGATTTTATTCCGGGGCTCGCTATTCCACGTTTGTCTGAGAGACTAGCTAAGTTGGTAACAAACGGAGCTAACCTTGTGGACATATTGACACGAAATGTGAACTTCTTTGGAAACAGATGATGCGAGGCGTGAGAATAACAAACATAATAAATACATAGGCCTACATTGGTCAGAAAATAATAGTAGCGGTATATCGTACATATAAATATAATGCAAACTAATATAGCATATCCAAGAATTAAGTACCGGTAGGTGCAGGCTAGGCTACTACATGTCGTTATCATAAATTTTACCTGTCAGACATATGTTCCAGTCCATCGATAATTTGATCTAATAACCTCAAAACTGTGTATTTTTCCAGTCCGAACCGTATAAAGAGTTAATTTTCATCACAGTTCAGAAAATGATCCGGCCTCTGTCTGTTCTTCTTTGCTTTTCTCCTTTGCAGAAATATTCTTTCTATTAAGGGATCCTCTGCATCAGCATGAATGCTCTCTTGGATAATTATGAGTAGCCTACGCTCTTGGCTGACGCGAAGTTATTATTAATACCCTGTTGAACCAAGGATCACCCCAAATGATTACCGGTACATATAAAATATAATACAGAAACACCAAGCATAACATAAAAACAAAAAATAACAAGCAAAAAAGTTGGACCTGGTGGGAATCGATCCGCAAAAATTGAAACTTCATACTCGCGAGACTAGGTCGCTAGCCACTGGACCACCGCTACCTAACGTATATTCCTGAAGACTGTGCATATGATGCTTACGTACGTAATGTCAGTGACCTGCTTTCGTTATATTCTGTAAAAAGATGTATGTAATTACTGTGCTGCTATTAAGATTATACATTTTCATGTACATATATGAATAGTTCACTCGAATTAAGAGTTTGCGATGATTTAACTTCGGTTGTTTTCTGATAAGTGAGCCTGGCATCACCAGCATGATTGTTCTCTTGAATATGAGTAGCCTATGCTCCTGACAGACGCGGAGTTATTATTAATTACCCTGTTGAACCTAGGATCACCCCAAATGATTACTGGCAGGCTACATATAAAAGATAATGCAGAAACACCTATCATAATATAGGAACGAAAACCAATAAGCAAAAAAAGTTGGAACTGGTGAGATTCGATCCACAAAATTTACGTTGTTTCGTCGAGAGTCCGGCACGCTAACCATTGGACCACTGCGACATTTCTTTCAGTGTTGAATACAATGCATATGATGCGCACATTTGTAATGTCGCTGGCTTGCTTTGGTAATTTTTCTGTAAAAAGGTGTCGGTAATGCTCGTTGCTCACGGTACAATTTTCCTTCAAATTTATTGTACAATAATTTAATTTTATAAAATTTCTGTTGCTCCCGGTCAAATTCAAGTTTTATAAAACCTTTGATAAAACTTTCCATAAAATAGGACATGTTCTATTCCGTAAAATTATTTTTGCGAAACGAACCAATCAGGGATGCTGCCATGACGATGAAGCTGGCGCCACGTGGTGAGAAGATTGTGAAGCTCGCTGGTAAACAAACACTTCGAAAATGGCAGGCTCCGGCTGGTCTAAGGAAGCTGTTAGTGTTTTACTGGACGAGCACCAGAAATATCCGTGTAAAACGCCCATATACCACAATAGAAATGCAAGAAGGGAGGCAGAAATCTCAATCGCCGAATATGTTTCACAAATTCGACCGAACAAACGCCAGGCTGATGTGAAGGCGAAGATAAACGGGCTTCGTACTCACTTGCAGTCTCATTTCAGGAGAAATGGCTTGCCTCATGTTAGTGTCCTGTCGAATAATTTTGGGACCAACAAGATCTAGGGTTTTTTAAAACTGCTTTCCTCCATTCTTAGAAAATTTCTATATGAATTCTGATCTTCTAACCTCAACTCATTTTCGACCAAGGACAGCATTCCTCTACTCTTCTCTTCTTTTTATCCATTCCCGAGTCCAGCACTTCCTAGCATTTCTTTTCTTCCTTTTTTTTTACCACTGTACGACATATAATTGTAGCTAAATCAGCAATTTTTGCTTTGTTTGTTGGAGCCATATTCTCAAACCATTGTGTGTTGAACAGCTGATTCTTGGTTCAGAAGTTTATCGGTAGATGGCGATCCTGATACATCCACGGATTTTATAAAATAATTTTACCGTGAACTACACAGCTTGCTTTCGTCAATTTTTACTAAAATTAGTTGTAAAATAAATTTTAAGAAACATTTTACCGAGAGCAATGGGCATAATATTTTTGTGCTGCTATTAAAATTATACGTTCTCATGTACATTTATGAATAGTTCTCTGGAATTAAGAGTTTGCGATTATTTAACTTCGGATGTTATTGCGGTCTCTCCCGTCCGCCATATACACACATCAAAAAAAGTTTTGCATCACCTCGGTTCCCAGATCTCCGGCATATAGACGTTGACTGTGTATATTGTATCCAAGATACAGTCCCTTTGACTGTTCATAGATGTCACTAAAACTGCTCAAAGATGTAAACAACCATGCATGAGCAGGGCCTCTTAGACGGAGGGGGTACGACAGCCGATCAGTTCCAGTCATTCCACCAGGACGAAGGTACGCTGCTCATGTTGTCTGTAGTTCTACCATGCCTAGAAGGTCAATACCGCAGTTCGATCGCGTCCGCATTGTTACTTTGTGTCAAGAAGGGCTCTCAACAAGGGAAGTTTCCAGGCGTCTCAGAGTGAACCAAAGCGATGTTGTTCGGACATGGAGGAGGTACAGAGATACAGGAACTGTCGATGACAGGCCTCGCTCAGGCCGCCCAAGGGCTACTACTGTAGTGGATGACCGCTACTTACGGATTGCCGCTCGGAGGAACCCTGACAGCAATGCCACCATGTTGAATAATGCGTTTCGTTCAGCCACAGGACGTCGTGTTTCAACTCAAACTGTGCGCAATAGGCTGCATGATGCGCAACTTCACTCCCGACGTCCATGGCGAGGTCCAGCTTTGCAACCCCGACACCATGCAGCGCGGTACAGATGGGCCCAACAACATGCTGAATGGACCCCACGGAATTGGCATCACGTTCTCTTCACCGATGAGTGTCGCATATGCCTTCAACAAGACAATCGTCGGAGACGTGTTTGGAGGCACCCTGGTCAGGCTGAACGTCTTAGACACACTGTCCAGCGAGTGCAGCAAGGTGGTGGTTCCCTGATGTTTTGGGGTGGCATTATGTGGGGCCGACGTACGCCACTGGTGGTCATGGAAGGCTCCGAAACGGCTTTACGATACCTGAATGACATCCTCCGACCCATAGTGCAACCATATCGGCAGAATATTGGAGAGGCATTTGTCTTCATGGACGACAATTCTCGACCTCATCGTGCACATCTTGTGAATGCGTTCCTTCAAGATAACGACATCGCTCGACTACAGTGGCCAGCATGTTCGCCAGACATGAACCCTATCGAACATGCCTGGGATATGTTGAAAAGGGCTGTTTATGGACGTCTTGACCCACCAACCACTCTGAGAGATTTACGCCGAATTGTCGTTGAGGAGTGGGACAATTTGGACCAACAGTGTCTTGATGAACTTGTGGATAGTATGCCACGGCGAATACAGGCATGCATCAATGCAAGAGGACGTGCTACTGGGTATTAGAGGTAGTGGTGTGTACTGCAATCTGGACCACAAATGCTGAAAGTCTAGCTGTATGATGGTACAACATGCAATGTGTGGGTCTCATGAGCAATAAAACGAGCTGAAATGTTGTTTGTGTTGATCTCTATTCCCTTTGTATTTAACGGTTCCGGAACTCTTGGAACCGAGGTGATGCAAAACTTTTTTTGATGTGTGTATATACTCGGTATAAGCAGATAGCCCGCCATTCCTTGCCCGGTTAGCTATGCCGTCGTTTATACCCGGATTATCTCTTATGCCAATGTCCTACAACTCAATTCTGCGCTAACTACGGAGATAACTTTAGCCGAGGTATAACCCGAGTTCGTACAACTGGCCCTGTAACTTCTCGGAATAACCATGAAGCAAGCAGCCATGTAAAACAAGGGCAAACCACTGAGAAAACAAAAGATCGATGATATTTCACACTCCCACTAACTTTCTCTTAAGGCTAAATGTTCCGTTTTTTAGTTTGTACTTCTGACACCACATAGCAGCACCAAAGTGAGACAATTTCTTTTTTCATTTTTCTCTTGAACGAAAGCTCGTATTTACGATCTGAAAACCACTATGTGTAGTAGAGTGCAACTGAATTGATATTAATTCGATGCATTTTCCAAAATGTGAAAAACAAAAAAGTTACTAAATGTTTTTATAGTTCTGCTTAAAATATGAAGAAAACCTGGTAATACGAAAACGGAGATTTATTTCCTGATTCCAATGGATTTTTCAGAATTAAAATCGGGTGAATGGAATCGACAGCATTACATTGGGAATTGTTTTGAAAAGGGTGGTAGGGATAGCGGTGCGGCTTCACAAGATCTCTTGCGCTAGGAAAATGATGAACACGCTGACAGGGCGGAGGGAGAAGGGGACGATTTGACGACAGGGAGTTGTCTTCCTCTTGTCATAAATATTCTAGTACGGCGAGTTACGTGTACAAGTGCCTAGTCGTGGAACAATATCTGAGCAATAAAATTATACTGTAGTCGTGTTACGCTTAGCCTATGTAACGCCCCCTTCTCCCTCCGCCCTGTCAGCGTGTTCATCATTTTCCTAGCGCAAGAGATCTTGTGAAGCCGCACCGCTATCCCTACCACCCTTTCTTACTTCCTCAAACATTCTTGTTGTTGTCGTTCTTGTAGATAATAATACATTGTAGGAGATTGGGACATCTTGGTCATCAGTACATTTGGCTGGCTGCGTGGCTCAGCGGTAACGTTCTCGCTTGCTGTTCCCAAGGTGTCAGGATCGAATCCTGGTGCAGCCAGTTGGCATTTAAGGGCGCGCGAATGCGAAGGAGCCGTGTCATTAGATTTACTGGTACGTTAAAGATCCCCTTCGGGGCAAAATTCTGGCATCCCGGCGTCTCTAAAAGTCGCAGTAGTTAAAAGGGACGTAAAACCAATAACGTTATTATTATATTTATTATTATTATTATTATTATTATTATTATTATTATCATCAGTCCCGTGTAGTTGATTATGTGTGTAACTGTTTTAGAGTCAGGGATGGGGAAGGTGCCCTGAGACTTCACGTACGGTTTTATCTCGGCATTTACCTGGAGGGGGTGTGGAAAAAACGGTGAAAACCCACTCAGAATAGATGCTGACAGCGCTGTATTCCCTTTTAGGTAACTGTTTTAGAGTTTTTTGAGGATAAACTCCCGAACAAGAAACAAATTGTTCCGACATTAGTAATACTTTGTAGGGCATAATTCTTCCCGCGCAGAGCAGCGACTGGTTTCACTCGATTGATTGTCAATTCAAATAATTCTGTAATTATGACAGACTATTATGAAGGCAGACTTCCGACGATTTAAGTCACAAAGAAAGATAGATAATTTGTGAGGAAAATACTCTTTAAGATATGACCAGATATTTAGTTACCAGAAAATGATCCTTGTAAAGAAAGTTAGGGAGTGTCATACATTGAAAATATGATGTGAATTAAGAATGTAAACCTAGTCAAGTGAAATGAATATCATGAACACAGTCAAGACTATGCCGATTATGATTATGATTTTTAGGAAGGCTAGGTCACCTGAGGGATGAATGGGACCTAAGATGACTTCACTTACAAGAAAAGTATTTCAGTTTTGAATTTATTGCAAATTCCGACAGATGTTGGAGTGCTACGTTTTTGGATTCAATTAACAACAGTGAGTTGTCACATTACCGTATTTGCTCTGTCTTGTTTATTTACGCGAGAGCGGTGCAATATCTTATCCTCTCGGATAATTCTAACCCGGAACGCTCCGAGATCCGAGTCTCATACTAGCACTGTTCTCAAGTTTCACATACAGTATGTGTTTGTGGTTTATTGGTGGGAGGTGGGTCACCAGTAAGTGCTGGTGGTCTAACGGCCAAAGTATGTATGTATTTATGTATGTATGTATTTATGTATGTAAAATAGATCTTTTGACAAGTAGTCATAAGACTATCTCATTGCAAAGGCTGTTAACTCTTAACCTGTAGTTTAAATCAGAGTTTATTCTGCACGTGCATTTCACCACAGCAAAACAGTTAAAGCAAGGGGAAACAGATGATCAGGCGTGCAGTAACGGCAAAGCAGCAGATGTTTAGACTGTTATGTGAGGAAGAAGAAGGAAGGAAGTTTTACGTGACCATTAATCTCGAGATCGCGAGACACGGGATCTCCTTTTTACGTGAAATCAGAACCACAGGACATGGCATTTCACTTTGAAAATCCCACATGCATTGACCGGGAATTGAACCCGGTCAGCCGTGGTGAGAGGCCAACAGCTTGACCGCTGCGCCACCATGTCCTTCTAGATGAGGAAGGCAATGATAAGTTTCTCAAAACATTTTCTTTACTTTACTACAAATCGAAGGTACCAAACAGGAAATGATTTCGAATTAGTTATTATGATATTCAATAAGTACAAGACAACATTAATTAAACCTCAGCCACACGTGTCATTCATCAGAATGTCGGTGTCTCTGGCAGATTGCAGCGCAAAACGAAACATCAAATTCGGAGAATACAGTAGATGGTCTAGATGGCCCCAAGTAAAATAACTCGTACACCACGTGGTTGAGGCAGTGTGATTACTATTATTATTATTATTATTATTATTATTATTATTAAGTATAGACATCATAACAACACAGGTTAGAATACAATATTTCTTAATGCGTTGAAGTCCACGGAGGTGATGGCCTTTAAGTTCCAAGGCCGTAAATAAATGCAACAGCAACTTGATATGAAGACAGAGTTCTGACGAACATAATTTATTGTGCATGCATTGTGGAAATAGAATAGTAGTCGAGCTTTATTCGGACGATTGGTCAATTAAATCAAACAACATATTCATGAATAATTTTAGCCGTGAATAACCAATCATCCATAAATTGCGAACAAACAGTGTATTTCATTATTTTAAATTGAGGTCTTGGGTAAATAAAATACAGTAGTGTGAGCGATGGCGTTGCTATTAATTCTAATGTGATGGGGTTATTTCATGTTGGCAATCATTTGTCAACAAAATACAACGTAAGTGATTGTTGTGTCCTAGGGTTACGCATTGAGATTCTTGTCCCAAGGAACCTAAATTCGATTCTCGGCTCCGCCAAGAAACTTCATTTTGGCCTGAGGGTTGGAATGTTATGTGGGTCTGAGTCCCTCCTCAGGCATTCTAAGAACGAATGCTGGGATGGTACCTAATTTAAAACCGCAGTCCCCGACTTCCCATTTCTTGTCAAAATTACAACTATATAAACAAGCACAGCCACCACAGTGACACAGGGTTTAAAACATTCTACACGCACATCCAAGAACACGGGATGTCACGATGTCACAAGGCCCTGAATACAGCTGATGTTGATTCTTTAGGAGCTTTGCGAGATCGTGGTCATGTAGCCCCGTGTACTTGAGTGTGCGTAGAAATTGATGACCTGTGTCACTGTGATGTCTGTAGTCCACTAGTGAGTGTATTTTTGATTGAGGTAGGATTTGGGTAGAAAGCGGCCGTGGCCTTAAGTAAGGTACCATCCCTGCATTTGTCTAGAGTAGAAGTGGGGGAAAACACGTAAATCCACTTCCAGGATGTCTGAGGTAGGAATCAAACACGCCTCTTCTCAGTTTTGCTTCGTGGGGCTGACAAGGGGACCCTATGGCAATCGGATTTTTGTAATTTTTCCAGCTTCAGGTATGTAAATTTCATACCTCGAACAATAATTTCCCAAAGCCGTTCGATGCCATATTCATAAATTCTCGCGAGAATCGACTTCGAAGTTTTCCGAGCACATCATATCCAGTAAAGATGTTACCGAGTTCGTGCAGGATGCGTGGCTCACCCGGTAACGTTCAGGCTCATTAATCGCCGGGCCGCTAGTTCGAGTCTCACTTCGGGTGTTATTATTTTTCTTTCAATTCATATACTACTAATGTGATTGATATATAAAAATCATTAAGTCTGTAGTAATTCGCAAATATGTAATTATAATTTCCAATGAAAAAAATGCCTGTTCGAAGTAGCATTTGACCGTTGGTTTCCAGAGAAGCAGATAGTGTTTCTTGGCGTGGTGGGTGATTTCTTCTAACATACGATAAAGAAGACCATTATGTCGGGCATGGAGGACGACAATACGCCTGATGATGATTTTTATATTTTAATCACATAGTAGTATATGAATTGAAAGAAAAAAATATAGCACCCGAAGTGAGACTCGAACTAGCGTCCAGTCGATTACTGGGCCCGAACGTTACCGGGTGAGCCACGCGTCCTGCACGAACTCGGTAACATCTTTACTGGATATGAAGCGCTCGGAAAACTTCGAAGTTTATTTTCTCGAGGATTTATGAATATGGCATCGAACGGCTTTAGGAAATTATTGTTCGAGGTCTGAACTTGACGAACCCGAAGCGGGAAAAATTACAAAAATCCGATTGCCGTAGGGTCCCCTTGTGATTGTACCCCGTTCCAGCCCACATACCGGGCCTCCACGATGACAGCAAAGAGTGCTAACCACTACGCAGAGAGGCGGTCCAGAATACAGCAACAAATCCAACAACTATAACGTACCGGTACCTCAGTGATGTAATAGTGTGTTTTCACTCCCCGCTACCTCTGATTGAACCACGCACCACGACTGCGATGGGGTGCTGCATCCAGTCCAGAGATCGGTAGTTTAAATGCCGACGCTGACAACGACCATCAAGCTCCACCTTGCAGTCCTAATACGACACTAAGCTGCCGGGCAATTTTCCAATACAGTATTGTGATTGCTATTCGTCATGTCCACCTGAAATGTAGCGGAATGGCTCAGGAGAGTATGCTTACAAAGGAATGCCACATAGTACATGCATGTGTTATGTCTCGAATCCCAATACTGCACTTACAGATGGTGGGAATGATCGCATAACTGCGGGGCGTAGAGTGACCTACTGCTGGAAGACGTAGACCCAGGTGAATATTATTATTATTATTAATAATAATAGTGTGGGTAAAACAACGCAAAATTAAGACATTACACCACAGTAATCAAACCTGAAGCACTATATGCCTCGGAAACCTTGACAATTGGAGGCAGATATCTTCTTAAAAACGTAGAGTAACAAGTAAGGAAAATATTGAGGACAATTCTTGGTCCAGTCTTCTCAGGAGGAGTCTGGATGAAACGGAAGTCTCATGCGCAGGGAACGGATTTATTTGTACTAAAAATTAATTAATGAAATACACTGGCGGAAAAAATATACCAACACCAAGAAGGGGTTGTGCTAGATAACGAACGTTGGTAGGCGTGTTTATACATCTGAAAGATGATGTTGATGAAAATTTCCCGCAAATCGCATTAACGTGGCAATAGTAGTGGCCCCATGACGTTGCACATCAGGTTTGCTTTAAATACGGGCTGTACTGTGCGAAAGCGTTAGTTACCCGTGAGACTGGACGGAGAGACGGTGAGTGGGTCAAGAATGTCTTAACGACGACGAAGAGGCCAGTATCAACAGCTCACTGCGTTTCAACGAGGCCGTGTATTAGGGCTACGTGAAGGTGGATTTTCCTTCCGCTCTATTGCAGAACGACTTGGCAGGAATGTCTCCACTATGCGTGCTGGCAGCAGTGGTCACGAGAAGGCACGGTCGCAAGAAGACCGGGCTCCGGACGTCCCCGTGGCACCACAGAGAGGGAGGGCCGCCGTATTTGGCGTATGGATTTGGCAGTTTGGCAGTTTGCAGTTGGCACCACAGTGACGCAACGAACTGTTCGAAATCGGTTACTTGAAGGACAGCTCCGAGCCAGACGTGCTGTGGCGTGCATTTCACTTTCCCCGAACCACTGCCGTCTGCGATTTCAGTGGTGTCAAGCGAGAGGCCATTGGAGAATGGAGTGGAGGTCCGCTGTGTTTTCCGATGAAAGCCGATTCTGCTTTGGTGCCAGTGATGGACGTGTGTTGGTTAGAACGAGGCCAGGTGAGCCCCTGCATTCCACCTGTCTGCAGCGTCGACACACTGGACCTATATCGGGCGTTCTGGTCTGGGGAGCAATTTCCTATGACAGCAGGACCACTCTCGTGGTTATCCCACGCACCCTGCCTGCAGTTGTGTACATCCGTCTGGTGATTCGACCTGTTGTGCTGCCATTCATGAACAGCACTCCCGGGGGTGATTTCCAACAGGAAAACGAACGCCCCCATGCCGCTGTTGTAACTAAACGTACTTTGCAGAGTGTCGACACGCTGCCTTGGCCTGCTTGATCCCCCGATCTGTCCCCAATCAAGCACGCATGGGACATCATTGGATGACAACTCCAGCGTCATCCACAACCGACATTAACCGTTCCTGTATTGACCGGCCAAGTGCAACAGGCATGGAACTCCATCCCACAAGTTGACATCCGGCACCAGTAAGACACAATGCATGCACGTTCGCATGCCTGCATTCAACAGTCTAGCGATTATACCGATTATAAATTGACCAGCATGGCACATTTGCGATGGCTTTTCTCGCGCGGACGTTAACCTGTTGTCTTGTATATGGATCAATTAAATATGTTACCTCGCCAAATATATTGCCAAAATTTCCGTACTCTACATTCCTTATTTCATGGTGTTGGGATATTTTTTCCGACAGTGTATGTACATATATAATAATAATAATAATAATAATAATAATAATAATAATAATTGTTTTACGTCCCTATTAACTACTCTGGTTTTTAGAGACGCCGGGGTGCCGGAATTTCGCCCCGAAGGGGATCTTTAACGTGCCAGTAAATCTACTGACACGGCTCCCTCGCATTTGTGCACCCTCAAATGCCAGCTGACTGCGCCAGGATACGAACCTGCAACCTTGGGACCAGCAAGCGAGAACGTTACCCCTGAGCCACGCAGCCGGTCTATGTACATATATATTGCTATTTTTATTGAAATATGGAATTATATATGGACTTAAAATTACAAAAAATTATAATTTCTATTTAAAGAGAAAGTTCAAAGAATCTAAACAAAGTAGATCTACGTAAAACATAATGTTGCACTTTCCATTTTAATAACAATATTATCTTTGAAGAGGACGCAATCTTTTATTCTCCGCTACCAAACCAATGTCTCTTGAAGTGCTGGAGAGTGAATCTTCTCCTATTGTCTCTAAGGATAGATTTATATTGACAAACTGCGTTCAACATCAGATGAGGTAACGGGGGCATATTTGGACTTCACAATGTTTGCTGGGGTTAAATCCAACATTATTTTTACACTTAAATCTCCACACAAAATTTCAGCAACCTTTCCCATTCCATCATATCCAGGGTTCTTTGAAAGTACAGTGTCCAACTTCATTTTTGCTCCATCTGCAACTTTACTTGTACCAGGATTTAAGTGTTCCACAGTTTTGTTCACAATGTCGAAACTTTCAGAAAGAGAGAGATGCGAGTTTTGAAGCCTTGTGAGTGTTTTGTGACCTCACCTCATCTGTGCTCAGTCCTCTCTCTTTCTCCCACTTTGGGGCCGATAACCTCGATGTTACCCCTGGCACTATCCAGCCCATGACGGGCTAAGGCCGACCAAGCGACTGCTGCCCAGCCATTTGGCCTGCAGATATTGGGGTGACGCGTGATCAGCGCGTCGGGTCCCCTCGGCCGTTAATCTTGGTATTCGTGATCGGAGCGCTGTCTCACTGTCAGACAGCTACTCATTTGTCCTCACGAGGCTGAGTGCACCCCGTTCCAACCCTCACGTCAGTTTTAAAATCCCTGACGGAGCCGGGGATCGAACCCGGGGCCTCCGGGTGAGAGGCAGGCGCGCTACCCCAACACCACGGGGCCGGCAATCTCGATGTTAGGCCCCTTAAAACAATTATCATCATCATCATCTTTCTCCCACCTTATTTAATCAACTCAGGTGTGGAGAGGCATGATGATGAGCTGTACACCAGCTAAATTATTAAATTTTTAAATATATATATTTTTAATTCGGTTCTCCAATTTAATAGAATTTAATATTTTTTAGCCGAAATATGGACTATATGTGGTCTACACCAAAATATGAAAAATATGGAAAAAAATACTCCCATTTTTTAACTCCACACGTCATGATCCGCAAAGATAAAACTAAATATCATTAAGTTTAGATTCCAAAATAGAAATGTATTTACATAGAAATCCTTTCGCTGTTCATGAGCTATATCACCATGCTGAAAAGTTCACTGACACTTTCTGGAAAAGTCGATTGAAGTTCTAGGGCCACATTCTCAGAATGAATAATGACAGGCTCACCAAAAGGATTCTCAACCTTGCTCTCTCAATGAAAGTCAAGAAAAACTGTCATTTGTCTTTCAGGAATTTGGCATTACAGAGGAAATTTTACAAGATAGACTCCAGTTCAGAACATTAATCAACAACCATCATTTCTCTGAGAATATTACTATTTTCCAGGACCAAGAAATCATGGACGGAAAAACGGAGGAAGGTTACCAGTGCCCAGATGAAGAGATTTTGGGAGAAAAAAACACCAACATTAGCAAAATAAGTTCTATCGTGTTCCACAGATGGGCATAACGATGTAAAAAATAATGTGTGAAAACTGTCTCTTGTAACTGTTGTGGCTTGACGCCTCGCTAGCTGATGACGTCACCGAGGCCATATCAGAACTGTAGAGCTCGCCAGGCCGGTCTCCTGCAGCAGGATGGGCTGACAAAGGTAGACTGTGAGCAGAAGGCTGGTGGAGCTTCCCTCAATGATTGATCTAGGCTTGTTCCGATATTGTGATACATAGGCAAGGCATATACAGTATGTTATGTCGTTCTTTAATTAATACAGTAATTTTAAGGTGGTGGTTATTTTTGTTTCTTACAGGGGTTTGGACATCAGGGTCATTAAGCCCCGTATAGGCCTACTTGGGTGTGAATAATTTGTCTGATAACCTGTTAGTGTGGTGTCTGTAGTAATGCCCGTACTTGTAACTGAGGCTAAGGTTAAGAAGGAAGTTGCCATAGTCCTTTGTATAGAACCATCTCAGCATTTGCTGGAAGTAGAAGTGCGAAACCTTGGAAAAACTCTTTTAAGATGGCTGACGTGGGAATAGAGTCCACAATCTACCCACCTATCCCTGCGAGGCTGATTCGACCCCATTCTAGCACTCAGGCCAGATTTACATGTATTGGTAGAGCCGCAATTCGAACCTGGGACCTTAGAGATGGCAGCCAACAATGCTAACCATTACACCACTAATTATAAGAATCATGTATTTTATTTCTTGCATAATGATGTAATAAATATAATTCCTTTCATCTATATTTTCAATTTTCATCACAAATACTATACCAAAAGAACTTTTGTCTTAGTCGAGGATCTATTCTTCTTCAGCAAGTACGTAGCTAGAAGGATGACCACAGAATATTGGGGAGATGTGGAACTGCGCCCATAATCAGTGGCATTTCCAGATCCTTTTAATTAGTCCGATTGAACTGCGCCCATAGTCAAGTCAGCTGTTAGCCCAAGGTCGGTTTAAGGGGAAGTGACTGACTGTCTCCCACCACTAGCTTCTGCACTGCTGAGAATAAGAGGTAGTCCCCCGTCCCGATAAGCAGCTGTACTACGGGCCTCCGGGGGTGGCAGCTAATCACACTAACCACTACACCACAGAGGCGAATAATAATATAATAATAATAATAATAATAATAATAATAATGATAATAATACAACTCTCTCTAATCCACCATAAATAACTGCCCCTCTAGTTTTGTTATACAATACAAAATATAATAATCTTCTAAATGGTACGATTACCTCAGACTAGATTATTAAACATTTGCAATAACAAAACTATTTTTAAAATATGGTTAGGTTGTCGAAAACATCCCAATGTACCAGTTAATGCTAATATTGCTAGAACAAAAATTAAATATTAGTCTGTTTTGAAAACTGTACCTGTTTTATGTATCCCAGGCCAACACTAATCTCTTGTCCGCTATCTGGACAGGGTATATTTAGTTGTTCGCAATCTGGACGGTTTTTGACTTGTTCTCAATCAAGACCCAACCGATTTGAAATGAATCACTTCTAATTCACACCACTCGACACAACATAATTCAGTAGAGGGGTGGAGGGAGGGAACCTACCTGACCGCTCTCAATGGGCGCAGTTCCACTGCCACTTTTAAAAGGTCGATGCTAATGACCAGGGCTTGGGCGCAGTTCCATACAACCCGAATTTTGTAAAACTAAATGAACTACTGTAGATTTCATGATAATTAGATGATCATTTTATTGATCTCAAGCCTAATCAATATTAAGGTGAGTCGTAAAGCGCTATTTTGCCAATGTTAAAATGACAATATATAAGGTGCGTTCAAAAAATAAAGAGCCGGAGGCTGGAATGCGCAAACCGGTGACGACATCGGCTAATCGTTGCGTGTGTAACTAGGTGTGGTTCCGACCAGAGCGTGGAAGGTCACAGCCCGTCGCTGGAGGGCACGTGTGCACGTCACGTGCCGATACAAAGCGAGCAGAAGCATGCAACAATCGTCCAACGCTGCCAGTCGCATTGCAAACAGTGACATGGAGGCGTCTAACGAAGAGCAAAGAGGTGTTGTTCGGTTTCTGACAGCGGAAGGAGTAGGGGGAACGGACATTCATCGCCGAATGTCACAAGTGTACGGCGAACACTGCATGTCCCTTGCAACATTGCAAGGGTCAAGGCGTGGCACAAGCGCTTCAGGGAAGGACGGGTGTCATTAGCCGATGATGCCCGGTCTGGAGCACCCCCCTGCATTACCGATGACAACGTCCAGCTGGTTGATGCACTCATTACCCAGGACCGCCGAGTAACAGTGGTCGGATTGAGCGTCGGAAGTGTGCACACCATCATGAAGGAACGACTGCACTTGCGCAAAGTGTGTGCCCAATGGATGCCCCACAGTCTTCAACCACACTAGGAAGCATGTCGAATGGCCCTCTGTTTTGGTCATCTGCAGCGCTATGCGAGGGAAGGGAATGGGTTCCTGGCACGAGTGGCGGCTGGAGATGAGTCATGGTGTCATCACTTCGAACCAGAATCCTAACAACAAAGCCTCCAGTGGAAGCATCCAGGGTCACCACCACCCAAAAAAGGCAAGGCCATCCACACGAGTGCAGGAATGGTAATGCTGACGTTCTTCTTTGACCAAGATGGCCCCCTTCTGATACACTTCATGCCGCACGGGACAACAGCGAATGCCCAGCGTTACTCACAAACCTTGACCACCCTTCGCCAAGCGATCAAAACAAAACGACCAGGCAATCTCACCCGTGGGGTCATTCTGCTCCACGACAATGCACGACCTCATAAGGCCAACACAGTCGCGGCACTCCTGCAGAAATTCAAATGGGAGGTTCTCGGCCACCATCCATACAGTCCAGACCTCTCTCCCTGTGATTACGCCATGTTTGGTCCCCTGAAAAGGGCTCTGCGGGGCCAACGATTCACCTCAGACGCCGACGTCCAGCTGTACGTGGGGAACTGGTTCACATCGCAGCCCAGGGAATTTTATGAGACAGCCATTCACCACCTCGTGTCACAGTGGGACAAGTGCCTCAACAGGCAGGGCAAATACTTCTAACATACAGGCACTGGTTTCTCTAATTATGCCTCCGGCTAGTTACTTTTTGAACGCACCTTATATATGCCCCATCTTCTCAGCATCTATTGGATATATGATTTTTTTACAAACTGTTTATTGGTTCTTCCTCAGTGCACTGATCCTCAATTCATATGGAAAACTTTAATAGAATTTTTAAACGATTTTTTCATTGAACCTCTCATTTTTCCATTACATATTTGGAGTTTATTTTAACTATCTACTTGAACAAATTGACTCTTCGAGGATCCACAGTATTGTTACGTGCCACCCCCTAGTGGCACTTTTGTTAACTGGATTACGGTGGGTTGAAGCACAACACAGATTGTTCGTTTAAAGAAACGTATTAACTTTATTGCGGCCAGAAAGATACACCATTCAACAGCAAATACAAGCAATTAGAAACTTACTCCAGTTTCCTCACGGAGAGAACACTTCCCTTTCACTTGTCAATAAGCCGCAGAAGTTAATCCCTCGTAATGAGGTGGCTCCGTGCGCTGGCTGGAAATACCTGCACTCAGCCTGTCACCGTACTACACACTGTTTCACAATACACCACAATCACCTCTGTCGCACTTGAAAACACACTCGTTCAAGACACAGTTCCTCTGTAGGCTTCTCACTCGCTCGCTGTCAAGAGAATCAGCTTCACTCGGGGTTTCGCAAGTCACGTCGCCAACAACTGTCGCTCAAGGTAAACGCTCGCACTAGCTCGAAAAACACACACGACCCCGCTTGCCAGGTCGCTCTTATATAGCAGGCCGGTGACTCAATAAATGCTTCTAGACCCATCCAGGGTTCACGGCTTCTCGAGGTTTCCATCACTGGCTGGGTCACGAATATTCTGGACCATCCCTTTGTCCTAGTAGTCCTGTTGCGTAAGGCGCACGTAATACACTGAGGCAGAGCACAGCCCAGCCCGGGGGCAGTTGTGACTCATGCGGCGAGCGATGAAACAAACTCACAGCCGTAACAGTATCCGTGTGCAATATACATTATATGGCAATATAATTATGGAGATACCAGCAGTAGTTCCTGAGAAAACGGGGCTTTAATTTTGAAAAAAGTAATTTTCAGAAAATTGGTGTTAAAGTAAGGCATTTCGTTCTGAAGCATTTTCACAGAGTTTCACTTTCCCATTACAAATATTACAACTAACAGTGTCACTCAAAAGTTAATTCAATATAAATAATTACTATGATACTATTTTTTACAATATTGTGATGGGTTACTCCCTAATCATAAAAATATGAGATTAATAAATAAATTAATAAATACACTTGGATGACCTGTTTCGTCAAGCGATCATCTTCAGATCCATTACACTTGGGCTATTAAATCTCTATCCAACGGTTCGGGTGAAAGTACTTAGTTACAGTAGTAGTAGCAAGTATATAAGTGTATTGTGCCCGTTACACAGGGATGTCGGGGGACCATCGACCGCTGACACTCTTCTCAAAAGAATGGCAAATTGATGATTTCCTTTGAAATATAAGCCAAACCACAGCCTTCTAGACCAAATAGTTTGTAAGATATGCTGTTTATAAAACCGTGCAAGATTTTTAAAGAAAAAATAGGATTACAGTAATATAATAAAATGAAATTAAAAATAGTAAATATTGGATTATTATAATAAAACACATGCCAAATTAATCAGAATGAATCATATAATATTAATGTGTAAAAAAGTGAAAATGTCAAAATTAACCGATTTGGACCTTTACGACTTCCCTATCAATGTTAACGAATTCACTGTCTATAGTACGTATATAAACTGCTAGCTAGATATATGAGAAGAGTAGAGTAGCCATGCCGTCCATTTCATGTTAAAGAAAACTGGAATAATTTGGTGTCTCCGGATTCATTGAAAATTGTGGTAATTTCAATTAAACGTGCTAAAATACAAGAGTCCAGTGTCACTAGATTTAAATCTAATTGTCTCCAAAGCCATGAAAACAGCTATAACCATCATCATTTGTTGGTTGTCTTGCTCCTGTGTGGCGCCCGGGTCAATACTCCTTTTGCTCCACCACTGAGCCTTCAAAATGCTCCTTCCTAATGGATACTTGTGGAATTTATAAATGCATGTGAGATTTTCGAAGTGAAATGCCATGTCCTGTGGTTCGGATTCCACGTAAAAAGGAGGTCCCGTGGCTCATAATCACAAGATTCACGGTCACGTAAAACTACAATCTTCCTTCCTTCCTTTTGGAATTTATAAAATGAAGTATCTAACATGGAATATCCGAATATCGGAGCACACGGTGCCCGGAAGAAATAGCAGCCGTGTAGCTGAGGTAATAATGAATGACTCTGACGTGGTGTAGGGACCGAAAAGTTTAGTGTAGTTGAACTGTATTGCCAAGAAAGTGTTAGAAATATGTCCGCTGTAACAGAAACTTCAATGCAAATCATTCTATTTCCGAAAAGGCCTTGACTTCTCGAAGAAAGAGGATATCACTTAGAAATGAAAGGGGCAGGAAAATGAGATTAATTCCCGACACGTGAAGATATAACTGCGCAGAAATCGATGAATTAAATAAACACACAATTCCATTATATATGAGGAAATTTTAAAAATATTACTAGCCTAACGTTGTTGATTTATTAGCACTAACCTAAATGTGAAGGCTTATGAACTTTGATAACATCGGCTGGATTCATTGCTAACTGCAAATACGCAATACAGCTCTGACGAGGATGTGTTCATGCAAGCTCTGTGTGAAACCCAGGGACTTGACGAGATCAGCGAAACAGCGGCTGACGCGAATGGGGCGAATCTACAGCTTCGTTCAGGTAGGAGTGATTTTCTTCATCAATAGAAGTAACGCTTACTACGCTGCCATCTTCCTGCCTATGAGCACTGTTGCCAACCCTTGTTGAACCAAAAAAGGAGATACCCACTCAAAAAAGAGTTTGAAGTACATTTTCAACTTTGAAATACACAGACGGATAATTGGTATTTTTTTCAATTACACAGCACACCGTAAAATTTACACCGAAACGTATAAAAATCAATGTACCTTAAATCACTCACAGCGGGGTTTACGTGTGATGCACGTAATTCAATCACTAGCACATAAGGAATTGTTACAGAACATAATTTTGTTTGTTCTCCTGCCGTGTGACGCGACACTTTCGCTTTCTTGTGCATAACCAACTTCCGGTTTAGTAGTCACGTAATGGAAGCAATAGCAACTGTGTTCTATAATTTTCCTTACCTACAACTGAGAAATTAGTTGATAAAAGGAAAATAAAAGTTGTAAAATGCACCACGAATGATATGAGCGGTCGTCAGATAATATTGACAAAGTTGGTTCTCTCATTGAGCGATCTTACATCTTGTATTTAATTTGGAGGCATCTCGTATTAAATTAATGACCATTTTAGCCTATTTTCTTTTATGAAAAAAATGAAACCAAACTGGCCAGAGCGATTTCAATAAAGCTTTGTAAGTACATATCGCTCTGGCCAGTTTGGTTTCATTTTTTTCGACCGTCCCTTTCAAATTTTAATGTGTTTCACCAAGCCAACATGCCGGCCATGCGAAATATTTCACCCTCAAATTTCGTACGGTACTACTGTAAGTTCACACATGTGACTTTCAAAAACCTGTTAAGTACAAAACCGACATGGCGGCCAAGCGACGTTGAAACATTTATATGGACTTTTCTTGCGAATTAACCATCCAAGCGCAATGAAACTTGGTACGATAAATGTTTATACAAATTCTAATCAACTGGCATCTAGTTTAGTTCATTTTTAACAACGTCAAGATGGAGACTGTGCGAAATTTTTAAAATAAAGGTTTTATTTCTTGTGTCCTAATTATGCGATCTTAGTGAACGTTTGAATAATAAACCTACGCAATAATCTTCATTATTAATGGTACATAATTATATGGCGTACATATATAACAATCCAACATGGTGACTGCGCAAACCATTTCTCCGGCATTCTGTATCTCCGAAACTATTACTGATATCACTCTGAAATTTTGTGTTTTTTTAAATTATTCATTTAGGGGCTTTGCGACACCGTGGTCATGTAGCACCGTGCATTTGGGCGTGTGTTGAATCTGTCTGATAACCTGTGTCATTTAGATGTCTGCAGTAGTGTGTACAGTACTTGCAATTGAGCCTCGGATTGGGGAAGGAGGCAGCCGTTGTTTGTTTAAGTTGGGTATCAACCCGGCATATACCTGGAGTAGAAGTGGAAGACCACTGAAAAGCACTTCTAGCAGAGATGGGAATCGAACCCAGCTCTTCATAGGTTTGTCTCACGAGGCCCCACTCCAGTCCAGACCAGGAATTAAATGTTATGACAGAGCCGGAAATCGAACCTGGCCCTCAGGGGGGAAAGCCGAAAATGCTAGCCATTGTGCTACGTGGTGATTCGACGGGAGTGTTGACCCACTCAAGGCTACGAGTAGTAATTTAGACCTAAGGTGAGCATGGAAAGGAACAGCATGGTTGCTTACGGAGGTCTTGCATTCCGAAAGGTGTAATGCTAACAGCTCGAAGCTTGATTGTCAGAGAAGCGACATTGTTTTCCGGTCGCTTGCCGACAATCCGGCTCTCTGATTGGTTTGCTTGACTTCGCGCGGCCCTTTTTGACCCAAAGCCAGGGAACAACGGGAACGCTTGTGTCCTAATGAGTTTAAAGTAATGTTAACGAGATACTACAATATTGTGGTTATACCAGGCAGGAGAAAGGTTTAATTGTTATCTTTTAACGAGAGGAATACGACGAGAAAAATCGTTTAGCTGGTGAAGATAAACCGTGACAGGTGGGCCCCGTTCATCATTAAGTTATTCCTAACAAGCCTAGTGAGAGATACCACCTCGTCTCCGTAGTAATTTTGTTACTGTAGTCATTCCTGTGTTCTCTACTGATGTCATTTATTGTGTCAAGTTGAATCTCTGACGGTGGGACATAGCTATCCCGTATAAGCATGTGTGAGATGTAACAGTACAAAGTCTTTTATTTGATCAGTCGCTGTTTGACACCCCTACCGCACGTCATTCAGTGGCGGCCGGTAATAAGGGTGCTGTGTTGCACAACACCAGATTTTAAAAATAAATAATACTGTAATAATAATCTTTTAGAATAAAAAACCATGTGCCTCTTACATGCACAGGACTTCATTGTTTTGTTATTTAATAATTCAGAAAAACGTGTAATACTGTACTGTGAACTGGTTGAGAAAGGAAAGCGCTCGAACATCACTGTATAGGAAGAGCGCTCGCCGAGTGATCGTTGCCAGGCCCGAGCACCGACCAGATCTCAGTAGGGGAAGGGTATTGCAGAGATGCGAGACCGAGTCAAGTCCTATCCCAACTCGGCTGGCCGTTGCTCGCTGATTGCAACAAGTTTTTTTTTGTTGTTGTCGTGTGGCCCCCTCAGAGGCCGAGTGCAAGTCTTTCTATTCGACGCCCGTGGGCGACCTGCGCGTCGGGATGAGAGATGGAATGAAGATGAATGAAACAGGGCAAGGATGTGGAAGGAATTGGCCGTGGCCGATCAGAAGGTACCGTCCCAGCATTTGCCTGGTGTTGAAAATGGGGAAACCACGGAAAACCATTTCAAGGACGGCCGACGGTGGGGCTCGAACCCACGCATCTACCGAGTCAGCAGAGAGCTTAGTCCCATGACCTAACGCTGCGCTTTAGCCAGCTGAGCCACTCCTGTCGGTGCAACAAGGGGTGAGAGGGGCGAACGAAGACATCAGAGATTTGTCGTCTCGCAATGTAATTTGAGCGCGAGTGCGACACTTGCGGTTATCTCTTGCCCTCAAGTAGTCTAGAGTTTAGGCGGTTTTGTTCTCGTGAAGTTTTTCGAATAATAAATGTAATCCCTAAGTGATGTGATGTTCTCAGGACTGCAGCATTCGTGTCGAATAAGCTACATCAGTTTTATCGAGATCTTGTATACCGTCTTCTCTGGTATCAAGGAAGTCTCTTACCCTACCCCACCTCTCCTTGGTGTAAATAGTGCAACAACCAGAACAATTATCCACTAGCCACCACTGACATTTTAACTGTGTAGGCAGTGTACGAGAGAAGCTGCTCGCATCCGGACTACAATCCACTCAAGCAGCTAAGTAGACAATCCACTTTAATCTGACCATTTAACATCAATCACATAATCAGAATAATCACACTAAGCAAGCAAATTTGAAGTTCAATCACCACTTTCAGTATCTTAACAAAATATCACATGTAACTAACAAATATTGACTATTTGCGTTAGTTTAACTACTACTATCAGCCATATTTGTAAACATACACTTAATAGCCTACTGTAAGTGTAATTGATCTGATGGTGATCGCTGGATGATCCAAACTGGCCATCCAAGTGTATTTGTTAATCCCAAGTAAACTTTCTTCAGGATTAGCAAACCACCGATTACAATTGGGTACAATCGTGTTGACCGACTGAAAGGCATTACATTTCAATTACTAAGGCAACACTGAAAAATGGCTTCAAACCCCATAATGGAAAAGAAGTGCAACATGATTCAACCCCGCAACTGTGGGCGCAGCCATGTACCGTCTGCCATCGCGTGTTAATCACCCTGGCCATCAACCAATGATTTTGGCGATCTACCGCTTCAATTCTCGCCACGTTGCACCTTCTGCTCAGTTAGAGCTGTAGGGGGCTTGGACTCGTGAGGAGAGTTTGCTTAGAATTGCAGACTCCGACTAGCAACAGTAAAAAGTACTTTAAACAAGTAGTTCCATGAAGAACTAAACAGTCTATTTTCATATATCCTACTACAAAAGTTTGATGTTTTCAGTCGGTCATCACGATAGTACCCAAATGAGATGGGTTATTCACTAATCCTGATAAAAATTATATGAGATTAATAAATACACTAGGATGACCAGTTTCGACCGTCAAGCGATCATCATCAGATCCATTACACTTAGGCTATAAAATCTATGTCTGAAAATATAGGTGAAAATATTTACAATGTATACATTTATTTAGTTGCAGTATTTGTTAGTTGTGGTCTATGTGCTGATTTGTTGAGATACTGGAAGTGGTGATTGACCTCCTGAATTTGCTTGTTTGGAGTGAATATGTGGTTGTTGTAAATGGTCAATACAGATTGTATTGTACAGGCTACTTATCTGGTTGAGTCTTGCGCGGTCGTGTTGAGAGCAGTTAACTTGGCCAATTTCTGCACTCGACTGAAAGGAAATTCCTGTGTGTGAGGGTCCTTTATCTCGTTGGGCTATTCCCGCATTCCTAAGTGCTATGTGTTTCTCGTACAAATGTACTTGTAAGTTGCCAAGTCTAGTCTCTCTAATCTTGTGTATGTTCCTGTATTCAGAAAAATCTTCAACTTTTAAAGACCAGGTTTCAAACTCTCCACGTATAAGCTAAAAAGCCCTCTTTAAGCTCAAACGGACTAATGAGAATGTCCCGGCACCTAAAAGGTTAATACCGACCTACGTTATTGAAGAAAAAGATACATCGTACATCCTGATCCAATCACATGTCAGCCTTATCGATAAGGTAAGGGCACTTAAGATTGCGCACTTAATGTATTTATGTCCATCGATAAACAACTTTTGTGACCAATTTAACACAACATGTATTAACAAGACTTCAAATAATTACGAACAAAATGCGTATACAAAAAACACAAAAAATAATATAAATTAAATGTAAATTAATATTTTAAATTAATTGCAAATGCGCAATCTTACAGGCACTGTCCTTTAAGAATGCGCATGGTGTCCTGTAAGAATGCGCATTAGCATAATTCACATTTGAAGAGTTCTATGCCTTCATAGTTCGAACACCCTTCATGCCACCACCGTTTGCACCTACTACATTGCACCCAGTCTTCATTAATTGGATCCTCATACTCTTCGTCGTAGCAAGGACACACGATTTTCTCTTCTTCGGCAGTTGTGACAGCTGACGAAGTTGACGCTACTGAATTTCCATCGTAGCGAAGGGTTTTCCTGCCCTGTTTTTTCGCTTGTTCATTCCTCGTTACAAGGCCATTCTTATAAGGAGAGGAAGATAGAATTTTAGACCTTTTGCAAGTTCTCTTTCGTTTGGTTGTTTGGGCTGCCTTTGGTAGGGGAGATATCATAGCAGGTGACACTTGTGGTTCGTCAATTTTTGCATTCTGAATTTGCTCCTCTACAGCAGGTTCATTCTCCTGCACAGATGGGCCGAATGTTAGCTCCGAGGGAGCAGAGTCGTCACCCGAAAATACATTCCGGTTAAACGGATTATTTCCAGTTTTGATGAAAGCTTGAATGGCTATCTCCATCTTTGCTGCTCTCTCGTAGGCTGATTTGAAGATCCTGGCCACGTTGACCTGTGTAATTGCATTGCCAGGATGATTCACCAACCACGTATCAGCTTCTTGAAAATAGGCTTTATTCAGAGGCCCAAAAAAGCCAACTTCCAAAGGATGAAGCCTGTGGCTTGCATGGGGTGGTAGAGAAAGCAAGGTGATGCTGTGTTCTCTGCAGTAAAGAACAGCATCACTGCTGCAGTGAGAAATGTGGTTATCCAGTATAAGGAGAATTACCATAAACAATTATTAATCAACTACCGTAATTAATTTCTTCCTTACCAATTTTAATCTGTTTCTCAAAGTGGATTCCTTGGTTCCCAATGAAGTAGCCACTTTTCCTTGACTTTCACAATTTTCAATTCTCCTTCTGGCTTCCTCTAAGATTTCTGACGTAAATGTAAGTTTCCAGTCTGATTTTCTTGAGTATGTTTAGATCATACTGCCGTTAAATATACGTTTGCAAGACAGAATATCCTAGATATAAACTATTTCTACAGAACAGGAATGTGCCTGTAAGATAGCGCACAATGCCTCCAAGACTGCGCAGAGTGCGCGGTCTTACAGGCTTCTGCGTAGTTCAACAATTACGCTAATAGGTGGCAGAAGCAGTTACGTATACACACACCGAGCCATTCACAGCCTTTGTTAGGAGTTCCCATTGTGACAGTATTTATTTCAACTAAATCATAATTTAAATGAGCTCCAGGGCTTATTTTCTTAAGAATAAAAATTATATCAAATAGGATGATTAGTTATTCTTTCCTCGTAATTCTTTACACAAGGAGAATCAGAAAAATCTTTCACATTTTCGAAGAGCACTTTGCAAGCCACGTTTCTCAACAGAATGGTTTGGGTCAGCAGTGCTGCCAGCTGTAAGAAAATGCCACTGCACAATCTTAAAGGCTGCGCAATCTTAAAAGCCTTTACCTTACCTTATCCAGCTTGGCTACATCGTTATGTTGTGTCTTGTTTCCGACGGGGTGTTTTCTAGTAGAGTGAAGAGAGGTAAACACTCCATGAAAGAGTGTTGGTTTAAATTATTGGGGTTGTATCTTTTAGGTAAGTGTATCTCGATTGCTTCCTTTATGTCAAGAGCTCTGCCTTTCGGTTCGTGATGAATTATTTTTAATTCGGCTTCAAAGTTAGTGAAACTGTGTCGCATCACACACGTGTTCGCATACGGCCGAGTGTGTCCCGTATTTTATAGCATTTCTACGTTCATTGTATCGTGTATCCAATCTTCTCCCACTCTGCCCGATGTAATTTTTGCTTGACACCCTGTAAATAACAAGCGAAGAAACAATTCTCCAAACCATTAATAGCCTACACCACTCAATCAAATTCAATAAGGACACACACACAGATACACACACACACACACACACACACACACGCGCGCGCGCGCGCGCGGACAAAAGGTGATCTCATCAGCTTGAATGAAATCCACAGCCTGCTTCCAGTCGACTGACCGGGTCAGGGAATGAATGAAGCCCGTATCTAGCGGCGAGGGTATGAACTGTGCCGGCTGCCGAAGTCTGTCGCACTCCCCTGGGGCAATGATTAAATGAATAACAGATGAAATGAAATGACAGGACAGTGGAGTGTTGCTAGAATGAAATTTGTGACAGGGAAAACCGGAGTACCCGGAGAAAAACCTGTCTGCCTCCGCTTTGTCCAGCACAAATCTCACATGGAGTGACCTGCATCTTGCAAATACATAAAACAAAACAATTTAGGAAATAAAACAATAGCACTAAAAATAAAAATCAGCACCAATCAAGCAACAAGAAAAAAGGTATTCATACTTAAGAATAAAAAAATGGAAAACAAATAAAACCAACTGTACAATTTATAAAAAAAAAAATGTATTGTGTAAATATTGTACATGCATCCTAAAATCAACAAAAAATATTGTATGGATACCGCTTGCATACCTGCCAACCTCTCAAAATGAAAAATCGGGAGATTCGACGCGGCGGGGGGGGGGGTTGGAGTGGATGTAACATAATACATACACAGGCTAAGACATTACAGCAAATATATAAGTTACTGTACACTATTAAACTGTACATGACTAACATGATATGGCATCCCAGTTTACAAATGTACCTACTTAAGACGAGTAATTTTAAATTCTAACTAGTCTATCAAACAAGCATACCTTTCTTTCGACCACACTCAGACATACACAACCAGCGACGTATCGAAGATCATATTATTGGTCGTTGTTGCAGGTGACTGTGGCTGATTTTGCCCTCTTCAAAAAGGTCTTGCTATATTCTTGCTCAAAACACTTCCCTTTCTGAATCGACTTCAGAGTTATAAGTTTGTCCAAAGTCTTGTCGGAGAGAGATGACCTGAACTGCGTTCTTGTTTTTCTGACAAGACTGAACATCCTCTCACACTCTGCATTACTATGCGGAATGGTCAGAATGGAGAGCATAACTTTAGACAATTTGTCATACTTGAGTGCCCCACCACTACATTTCATTTGGCCTACCAGTGCCCACTTCACATCAATTCTCTCTTCTTCCTCAATAGATGTCACATCCTCAAGTTGGAAGTTACAGAATTGGGAATGTAAAGCATCCATTTCCTCATTAAAATTGTCTTGAGTGTCTGTTAACATGCTAGGAAATTTATCTACAAAAAACTTAATTTTAGAAAATGATGCTTCACTAATATTTTTCATATTCACCACTTCCGCATTCAATAAAAGATCACTGTTGAAAGGGAATTTGTTGATCATATAGTCACATGAAGTAACAAAAGACTTCCTCACAGAACTGAAGAAGGAACACTTATCCTCTTGCTTGAGATTGTCAACAATGAGACTAGTTGAATGTCCCACTACCAAATCACAGTCATCCTTCTGATTAGAGGTTGTGTGGTAATCGACAACTAAGAGTGAACATGCAGATCTAATTACTTTTGGTTTCACAAATCGAGTCATCACATTCTGCAACATTTCAAGAAGAACGGACCTCAATACATGGATGTGCGGCACACTTGACTGAAGCAATATATTTGGTTTGTCAAACAGTGGCAGAAAACTGGAGAGAAACAAGCACAATGCCTTATTAAGTTCTGAAGATAGGAACATGAACAGTCTTTCCTCTCGTGATAAAACCTGGCTGGTACTGTCAAGGGCTATGATCTCCGATTTCCGTTTTCCAGAGTGAGGTAAATTCTTGTTGCTGTTTGGAGATGAAAATGACGTATTAGAACAGGTACTACTTACATTCCGAGATACTTTTGGAATTTTGTAGGATTCCAAATTTCCCAATTTGACCTCCTTACATGTGATTTCACTCCTAAAGAAACTAGTGAGAGGTTGCCACTGCTGTAAAAGCCTGGACAAACATTTTCCCATTGATAGCCAACGTGTAGAAACATGTTTGAGAATTTTCCTCATCTCTGTATTGTGCAATTCCTGAAACTGTTTGAACTTTTCCTTTCTTTTCGAACTTCTTTCAAAATAATAGAAAATATCTATTAAATGTTCATCTACCCTCACAGGCAGGCATGCAGATCCCTTTTCAGCAGCTAAATTTATTAAATGACAGAGGCAACCAACAATAAAAATATTTTCCATTTCCTTTCTCAACAGCCCTGCCACACCCATCTTTAACCCTACCATCACTGGGGCATTATCAGTACCAAGTGCAATGCAGTTTCTTAAGGGGATGTTGTATTCTTTCAAGTTAGTGAGTAAAAGATTGGCAATATTAATGCCTGTTGCACTTCCTTCTAAAACAGGAACTCCTAAAAGACAACTCTGAATTTGTTGAAATGGGTTGCAAAAAGTAACCACGATTGGGTACAACTTAGAATCACTTTGGTTACTACCGTCTGTTGCAATTGAAAACACACCATTTTTCAGGCAAGCAATAACCTTCTCTTTTTCTTCATTGCACATTTCTGCAAGGATGGCCGACGTTTTTGTTCTGGCTGAGCCATATCTCCCGGCAATTTTTGAGTCTGGGAACATCTTCCGAAATAAAGGACCAGCGTGATCGGAACAATTGACAGGGAGGTTATGTTCAACAATAAACGATGTGAACAATACTTCTGCACGTGTTATACTGTCAGTGTCTTCCTCCTTACACTTGAAATAATCAAGTTTCTTGTTTTTCCCAACACATTGTACATTGTCTTTATGTTTCTTTGAGAGCACATGTTTTGAAATGTCCCCCTTTCCACCATGCGAGATACTGAAATCACACCTACAGACACTACAAAATGCAAATGTTGCGCCCCTTCTTGACTCAGTTATATGCGGAAAGTTATCTTTGTACACTTTTTTAAATGTCACATCATATTTCTTCGCCATATTACCGAGGAACCGACGAAATCACTCAGATCGAAAAAATCACAATAGCGTACAGGCATATTAACGCCAACAACATCTAGGTAACCAAGTTATTCACAAATCATATAATTTCACGTGTGAAACAGATACAATATTACGCAGCATACAACTACCTCTCACCCACAGGCCATTATGCAAAACATTTAGGAACAAGCGCTGAATTAACCACAGAAGAATTAACCATCGACGATTTTCAAACAAAGACGTATTCAAAGCCACAGCGGGACGCGACGCGGAACTGCGCGGGAGTTAGTACGCAGTTGTCGATTATATCGATACAGAGTGAAACTGCGGTATCGAGATATAACTTCAAAACACGTAAAGTCGATCCGTTCGATAGACGACTGGAGTGTCATCTCGCACATTCAATCCAAAATTACGCGTGGGATTTTTGAAAAATCGGGAGATTTAATACGATAAGCGGGAGGGCGGGAGAAATGGTCTGAAATCGGGAGTCTCCCGCCTAAATCGGGAGAGTTGGCAGGTATGCGCTTGCACATTTTAATTACTACTCACCACCCACCCTCAAACCAACCGTCAACCTCTAGTAATCTCGAGAAATTATCCTTAGCTAGCCAAACCTAGGTAGTCAAAAGTATAGTATAACCATTTTATAACCTATATGCATTGGGACATGGTGTACAGCCTTGTAATGAAAAAATATGAACTTTCGACATGGACTAAATCAAAACATGTAAAGAACAAAATCGGAAAATCCATGCTTCCATATCATGAAATTCGAAAACGTAAAACAAACATTTTTCAAAACTGTAAATATCAAACTGGCAAATGGCAAGGTGTGAAACATGAAAATGAAAAGAAACAAAACAAAATTGATTCGATCCTACAACCTGGGGAACAGCAGGCGAGAACGTTTCCACAGAGCCTCGCAGCCAGTCCAATACATTCTTTACGGTTAAAGCCATGTTGCTGCAAGAGGTACAAACTGCTTGCACCTTATTTTTAGCCTACTTTTCACATTGCGCAAAAATTAGGAAAAAGTTTGATCTATGTTGGGCGTCAAGCCGGATCACTATGTTCCAAGCTAAATTTATATACTTAATATCGACCCCTAGCGTGAGTAGAACATATGAGAAACTCTTAATGACTAGGCCGTGGGATGATTGGATCATCAACCCAGACAACATTTGATTGTGGAGAAGGATGTGGTATTACAACTATTGCTACCTACTGGAATCAAAGAATCTACTTTGTAAAAATTGAATTTAATATACTTAGAAAACATGATAGCATCTTGAATAAAATTAACACTATTAACGGAGCATACTACTTTAACCATTGCCACGAACAAAATTACTTAATACGCCGGTCGGGAGAATAACGTGAATTTAACTTATTTCCAAATTTATGCTTAGAGAATTTATATTGGCCCTATCGAAAAACAGAGAGTGTGTGTCGTAGATTACATGAGCTCACCAACGGAAACATTGTCTCCCACGTGCTTGAAGTCTCGTTGCGTCTGATGTTCTTCATTGGCGTTGACGGCCTCAGGTTCTTCTTCGTAGATTAAAAGTTATCGTTACTGCTTGTGGTGGAGTATAATCCATGAATCACAACACGTCGCCTGCCTTAGCACTGCAAGACGCGTGGAACCCATGATCTGATGTGATCAGCGGAGTTAGCGTGAATAAATTGTCCCACTTGGGACCTGCGAACAAAGTACGTGCTTACTGCACCAAGCGTAAAGTCTTAATGTATGTCCCTCTCCTCAACCAGCGCGTTCACTATATGGACTTCCAGCTTCTCCCACCAGAGTCTAGTTTCACACCGCGGCCTCGCTGCTTCGACCAATCCGCGTGCGTCACGTTTCTCGCCATGCCCGTCCTAAGTTGCTTCTTCTTCCTTGATTGGCTGGTCACCTCACGTAGCTCTTCGCGCCATGAGGTTCCTTCCCCCGGACAAGACGCGTCCCTGTACATTTTCCGTTTTACCGGGCAACACGTAAATCATACCACGTTTTCTTGGTTTGAAGTGTTCCCTCAGATTTCGTAATTCTATTGTACTCCAGTCTATTCTCGTATTGAAATAACCAGTGAGTAACACACCACTCTCTCTAGCCCTAATGAATAAAATCCCGTCTTTACGTATGAAATGATTTGCCGTGCAATTTATATATTGGAATCATCCAATATAGATACGGATATCTACTAGTAGAAATCCTATCTGTAATCTTCCAAATTTAAAAGCTCCAAAAAATGACGTAATAAATATTAATAATAATAATATTAATATGAAATATAAAATTGAATAAACTGAAATAAGTTAACCTGGCCAGATTATTGCCGCGTTTAACAAATATGATATAGTCCAACTAACTTGTGTTAGTGGCATAAAATCCCCTAGAAAAACATGTTACATTCGCCTCGAATGATCATGTGCTTTACCATGCATATGGCACAGCACATGATGATTCCAGACACGTTAGAAAAACCCTCCAAAATACAACTTACTCAAATGGAATGACCCTTTACACATATGAACACATAAAAACGCTCAATCATGCGCTTTGCGCTAATGTTCGTCTCGTTATGACGTGTTCTTATTTTGTCACTTCAAAATGTTTGTCATTCTCACGAATGTTCATTCTACCCCCCACCCCCTCTCATCATTCTATGTGGGAAAAATTACATATATAAGTGTGTTCCCTCTGTATCCACAATTCACTGCACACGCATTTATGGTGTTCAGTAGAAAACCACTGCGGAACTCTTCTAGAAATATTAGGTGCTCCACACCTACCGTATACCAATATCATGGTACACGATCTCACACGATCACACACTCGCGGTAGAGCAAAGTGATCTACTTCCCACCTTCTCTGTGAAATTTTTAATTAAAAGGAAAGACATGACTGTAAAAAAACAGTAAGTACCCATTACTTATAACACGAAATATTCCTGTGCCGTATGTGCCCTATCTTACTAAGTACATTTAAACTAAAACCCACCTTACTCTAGATCACAATTTCTCATATTCCTCGCTCAGCCAGTAGTTCACAACCCAGACCAGTCCACCTATCGAACCTGACCTAGTTGCCACAACTTTTTATCTGTTACTTATATACAACATCTCATGAGGTCTAGTACCTCGTACACAAACTACCTTAATTATATCCAACCCTGATCTCCCATAGCTAGGTCGTAAGCAGGAATCACGTGTGCTGATGTGTATGAGCTTCATGGAGGACTGTCTCGCCTTCTGATGGCCCATCTTTTATCTCGTGGACGCCTTAAGCTAACAAGCCCTATACAAGCGCTCCCCCATCTCTTTGGTTATAAATGGGAATCCATCAGCGCTGCCAAAATGGCCTTGGTGCATCGAGACAATTTAGTGCTCAACAGCATCCTCCACTCCCTTCATCTTTCCCTGTGGCTTAAAAACTCTCATTTACTTACATACTACCCCCCCCCCCCCTGTGTGACTTCTGATACGCCTGCCTGGAAGACCAGATCTTCCACGCACCAAATAGCACGCTTACTCATTTGATAGGCTGGCTCGCCAGCTAAACACACTTATTTTATGACACATATTTCTTAAGACTATGAATATTATACGTCCCGTATAATCTGTTTCCCTTACTATCCTCCAGCACATATGCTGTTTTGCCAATACGTTTGGAAACTATAAATGTTTCTGCGTCACCTGCTTCCAACCTTGCAAGTGGCTCCCTTTAAATGAACGTCATCACGTTGCTCCACTAGCATATTTCTCAGTGTCTGTAACGATGCCCTGTTGCTACTGTCCACACATGCTAACCCTACTTTCGTCTGGTGTCACACCACTACTCGACACTCTATGACCTAAAAATGTCACTTCTGACCGACAGAATGACGACTTGGACAGTATCAGAGTGAACCCTGCCTGATCTAACTTTTGAAATACACTGTCTAAATGACGTAGATGCTCCTCAAAACTGCGTGAACTGATTACCATATCATCGATGTCAATAGTTACAAACTCTCCCGTGTCATCTCCTAATGCGATGTTTAAAGCCCTAATTAAAGCTGCTGAGCTACTTTTTAACCCATAAGGTACACTGCAAAACTGATATAGGTTATATTTATGACTAAAAGCTGTAAATGGCCGATCTTCATACATAAGTGGCACTTGCCAGAAACTGGAACTCAAATCTACACATGTGAAATACTTTTTACCCTCAAATGTCTGCATCAACTCTTCAATGGACATCGACTTCAGCTGATCCGAACCGATTCTACTGTTAACTAAACGAGCGTCTAAACAAATTCGGACTGTACCATCAGCCTTCGGTGCCGTAATTAAAGGATTAACATATTGACTGTTTGAGTACTCTATAATCCCGTCTTCAAGCATCTGGTTAATTTGTGCCTCCACTGCACCCTGATAAGCGAAAGGTATAGGATATCTATGTCCTGTGAATACTGATCTATCAATAACGTTCAATGAATGTGTATAGCAATTGGCCATACCAATGCGATCCTCAAAAACTCTCCTATTATACAATAACACATCATAGAGCAGAACACACTGGTCTACCTCTATATGCCCCTGAAATGCAGCATTACGTAACGAGTCCTCAAGACTACCGTTCGTAATCAAACTGCCCACAAAAATTTGAGTATCCCGCTCTTCGGCTGGTGATATCTCACTTAAAGAACAAATCACACCTACAACACTACTCCCCTGAACATTGTCGTTGAACGCTACCTCTACTTCAGAATTATTCCATTTAATTTTCAAACTACCTACTTCATAACATAAGTTACCAGACACTCTACTTAGCCAATCTGAACCCAAAATAACACTGAAAACTAAGTTTGGAATTACAAGACAAATCTGCTTTTCGATATGATTATTAATTTTAATGTCCACTAAAACTTGCTTAGAAATAACTTTAGACCTCTTCCCTACAGCTATGATAACAAAAGTGCTTTTAATTGGCATCTCCTCAAAATTTACACCAGTTCCTTTCATTTTATCGTAATATGTACTACTTATGCAGCTCTTCATACAACCACTATCAATTAAAACATCGGTGTGCGCCTCGGACACGAAGTTTAATAATGGGGCTTTTACTAGCCACCTTCTGAATAATACGTTCATCATTTAATTCATGCAACAATTCATTTCTTACATTTAGGCCATATTGTTCCTGTATAATTGTATGGACAGGGCATGCTACAGACTGAGATTCTGACCTTACTTCGCAGCCTGGTTCGTGTTTAAAGAACCGCTACAGCTGGCTGTAGTACTACTAACTACTGCACTGGTCTAGTTGTTCTGGGCTGTGTTGTCATTGTTTGGATGTATATTACTACCACTAGGCTGTCCTCTTCCTTGACCCCTATTCTGGTTGTAATTATTGTCATTATAATTTCTCCCTTGATTTCCCTTGAAATCATTATTTCTCCCTTGTTTTCCCCTGAAATCATTGTCCCTCCCTTGATTTCCCCTGATATCATAGTTCCTACCTTGGTACTGATTACCATAGCCATTTCCTCTGTTCTGATTTTGCTGATTATTATTATTATTATTATTATTCCTATTTTGAGCGTTGGCCCCTTCGCCACCGTTCCCTTGAACTTCCTGATGCCGCTTCATTAGGCCTATTATTATTATTACCCTGGTTCCTATTGAAATTGTCCTCATAACACCCTCTCCCTAGTGCATCAAATGTGCTTAACAAATTTTCTACTTGTGATATTGTCTTTACATTCTGGAGACAAGCAGCCTCCTTGATCCTATAGGGAAAGTGCCTAAGTAGCAACCTCACCACATCACTTTCCTCCTTCAAGCCATCCAGATATTTACACACTAATACCTGCCCTAAAAAGTATTCGGTCATGGTGGAGCTTCCTTTAGGGTTATATTTACCACACACTACTCCCTCACGATGCTGCGACTGAATAACCTCATTCCAGAACTTTTCACAGAATTTCATTTTAAAATCATTAATATCAGTAAACTTGTCTCTATAGACAGCAAACCAATTCCTCGTTTCCCCCACAAACACCTGTTCCAAGATCTCCACTACCTGGCACCACTCAATACTACCATTTTCCAATCTTTCCCAGAATCTATTCTCTATAGCATTCATGAATTCCATTGGGCACCCCTGTCGATTGCTGAACTTACCCAGTTCTACCTCCCTGTGTGTGTTATTCACAAAAACTGGCCTATTCTGACTATTTTCTTGCCTGATCCTAGCTTTTAATTTCAATTCTAATTCTGCGATTTTCTCTTCAGCCTTCCTCTCAATACTGTTTACTGTTAATTTAATGTTTCCTTCTGATTCTTCTACTTTATCATATAGCTTTGCTTGTTTCTCCTCAATCTTGCTAATGCTCTCTCTATTACTCTCTCTTAAATCATTTACTTCTGCAACTATTTGCGAGTGGACTTTCTCAATTCTACCCCCCAGCTGTTCCTTAACCTCTTTAGTTGATACCTGAATCTTGTCAATTTCCCTCCCCCCCCCCCCCAATTTCTTTTTAACCTGCAGTGTTTCTAATTTAACTAATTCCTTTAAATTTTCAGCTTGTGTGCTGATTCTACTTTCCAACTCCTCCTGTACTTTTCCTAATTTCTTGTCTACATCTGTAATGATCTCTTTAACCTTCTCTTCCATTACTCATCTGATTTCTCCTCTAATCTGCTCCATTTTCACACTAATTTCCTTGTTGTTCTTATCTAATTTTGCATTATTCTGTTCTAATTTTTTATTTAAAGCTTCTGTACTTTCTTTATTTTCCCTACTGTTTTGTTCTAATTTGGCGTTTAGGGCATCTGTACTTTCTTTATTTTCCCTACTGTTTTGTTCTAATTTTGCATTTAAGGCATCACTACTAACTTTGTTCTGAAACATGAACTCGAGAAGTAAAGTTTTTAATTCTGGTTGGCCGCCTACACTCCCTGTTTCAGTATCGGGATTTACCTCCGCTACCCCGGTACTACCATCACTCGACATACTGCTCGTATCATCACTCTCCAGTTGATGACCACTACCTAACCTCATCTGTCTTTCTTTCTCATCCCCCATAATGATATACACTGATAAAGACAAATAACCCCCAAAATACCGGCACAGAAATATGTCTCCTTCTCCTTCCTAAAAATGTTCCTGGGTTTTTGTCCCCACGTTGGGCGCCAAATGTAATGTTTCTACTTGGGCGGACTGTTCACCAGAAAATATTACTGCTAAGTTTGATCTATGTTGGGCGCCAAGCCGGATACACTATGTTCCAAGCTAAATTTATATACTTAATATCGACCCCTAGCGTGAGTAGAACATATGAGAAACTCTTAATGACTAGGCCGTGGGATGATTGGATCATCAACCCAGACAACATTTGATTGTGGAGAAGGATGTGGTATTACAACTATTGCTACCTACTGGAATCAAAGAATCTACTTTGTAAAAATTGAATTTAATATACTTAGAAAACATGATAGCATCTTGAATAAAATTAACACTATTAACGGAGCATACTACTTTAACCATTGCCACGAACAAAATTACTTAATACGCCGGTCGGGAGAATAACGTGAATTTAACTTATTTCCAAATTTATGCTTAAAGAATTTATATTGGCCCTATCGAAAAACTGAGAGTGTGTGTCGTAGATTACATGAGCTCACCAAAGGAAACATTGTCTCCCACGTGCTTGAAGTCTCGTTGCGTCTGATGTTCTTCATTGGCGTTGACGGCCTCAGGTTCTTCTTCGTAGATTAAAAGTTATCGTTACTGCTTGTGGTGGAGTATAATCCATGAACCACAACACGTCGCCTGCCTTAGCACTGCAAGACGCGTGGAACCCATGATCTGATGTGATCAGCGGAGTTAGCGTGAATAAATTGTCCCACTTGGGACTTGCGAACAAAGTACGTGCTTACTGCACCAAGCGTAAAGTCTTAATGTATGTCCCTCTCCTCAACCAGCGCGTTCACTATATGGACTTCCAGCTTCTCCCACCAGAGTCTAGTTTCACACCGTGGCCTCGCTGCTTCGACCAATCCGCGTGCGTCACGTTTCTCGCCATGCCCGTCCTAAGTTGCTTCTTATTCCTTGATTGGCTGGTCACCTCACGTAGCTCTTCGCGCCAGGAGGTTCCTTCCCCCGGACAAGACGCGTCCCTGTACATTTTCCGTTTTACCGGGCAACACGTAAATCATACCACGTTTTCTTGGTTTGAAGTGTTCCCTCAGATTTCGTAATTCTATTGTACTCCAGTCTATTCTCGTATTGAAATAACCAGTGAGTCACACACCACTCTCTCTAGCCCTAATGAATAAAATCCCGTCTTTACGTATGAAATTATTTGCCGTGCAATTTATATATTGGAATCATCCAATATAGATACGGATTTCTACTAGTAGAAATCCTATCTGTAATCTTCCAAATTTAAAAGCTCCAAAAAAAATGACGTAATAAATATCAATAATAATAATAATAATATGAAATATAAAATTGAATAAACTGAAATAATTTAACTTGGCCGGATTATTGCCGCGTTTAACAAATACGATATAGTCCAACTAACTTGTGTTAGTGGCATAAAACCCCCTAGAAAAACATGTTACAGTATGGATGGGAGCCATTTCAAAATTGGCACACGTATAGATAATAACATTGCAGTTTAATTTCCAGGAGCCCATACACGGCAGTGTTTCCAAAATGATTATAAGCCTACTGATAGGTCCAATTTTTAAATGCATATAACTTCTACACTATCAATTGGAATTCAACCAAATTTCGTATGTTGTATGTGTACATAACCAGATATGACTGAGCGTATTCTTAAGACCCACCAGGGCTGCCAACTGTTAATAAATGCTCCTAATTTATTTTATCCAAATACAAAGATATCAGAAAGTACGCAAGCCGACAGCTTTAAACTATGCACACGTATAGTACCTGACATTCTATATTAATTTGGAGTAACTTATGTACGTCAGTGTTACCAACATGATTCTAAGCCTGCTGACAAGTCCAACTTTAAATACATGTAACTTCCATACTATCATTTGGATTTCAACCAAATTTTGTATGTGCTATGTGTACCATAACAGATATGACTATGCGTATTCTTAAGAGCAACAAGGGCTGCCAACTGTTAATATGTGCTGTCCCTATTTTTGTTACCCTAATATCAATATACAGTATCAGAAAGTATGCATGCCAATAGCTCTAAACTTTGCACACGTATAGTACCTGGCATTCTAGATGAATTTGGAGTAACTAATATACGTCAGTGCTGCCAACATGATTCTAAGCCTGCTGATAGGTCCAATTTTAAAATGCATGTAACTTCTATACTAACTAATGGATTTCATTCAAAATTGGCACAACAATAGATCATATTATTTCAGATTATTTCTGACCAATACAGGCATGACATTGTTGCCAACATTATTTTACGCGCGCTGTTAGATCCAATGTTTAACTGCATGTAACGTCCATGCTATTCATTGGACTTCAACCAAATTTTGTATTCTGTACCTTAAGAGATGGAACTAAGAATATATTCGGTCATCAGGGCTGCCAACTGTAGTGCTCTATTAGGCTACATTATGCCAGGTATACAGTATTTCGAACTAATTAGAAATTTCGATATTAGCAACTTAATTTCGTAATTATTCTAGATAGGTTCATATCATATACTGTAGAATAATCATTGGCATGAAAAGTAGGCTCTTGAGTTCGTCACGGAACTTCTTGTTCATAAATGAAAACAGGCTAAAATGTTGCGATGCTCAATACCTGCCTCAAGGCCATAGGTGGTGGCCTGGTCATTCTCAAATACCATTTCCAATGTGATGGAGGAGTCTGCCTGAAACATTTAAATATTACACACCTGAGAGGCAAACGCTAACCACGATGCGATAGCTCTGAATGAAACGAAATGTGTTCGTCGTCGACTGAGAAGACTAGCTAGGTTTTTGTATTCAATGTCTATTAAATTAAACGAGGTACGAGGTTTGGCTGGGCAGCGAACCGTAACCATTTTAATGAGTACTCTCTTGTGAGGGATATGGAGATCAAACCGCAACGACGAGAAGTGAGAAGTCACAATCAGAGTTACGTTTCAACAGAGGCCACGAGACAAACACACAGTTAATTACCAATAACGTCATTTACCCATGTCGTCTGTTAATAAAGCGAGACGCGTCTTGTAAGGAGATAAGACTACTGACAACCAAGAAAGGACAAGATTAATCTAGGAGGAGAGATAAATGGGACGCGTCCATTCAGCTAGTTTGAATACGCCTGGCTGGCAAATTGACCATTCCAATTATTTCGGATCACCGGGACCAATATATTACATTCGGGCTGACGATTTGACGAAATAATCACCAAGTGTAGAATGCAACGCCCCAAAACCGTAACAAGTTGCAATACTTCACATTACTGATTCATATCTCGCAGAAGGAAGAATCATGCGAAGACTGCAGACAATATAATGGACTCAAGAATAGGCAAAAAAATAAGGTATAGGATTACTGGAAATTCTGATATCCACGATTCTTTATTTGCTAATGAGTTTCCACATGGAAATACTAGCGCTTCTAGAACATCCTGTGCATTTAAGCATTTAATTATTATTATTATTATTATTATTATTATTATTATTATTATTATTATTATTATTACATGTCCCAGGAATTCCGATGCATCCTTGTAATTGGGAGGATACTGGTTTCGAGTGCTCGTTACGACCGCAGGTAATTCTTCGCAATGACGATGTGAGAGATTTAGTTGATTGTTTAGGGGCTTTTCGACATCATGGTCGTGTAACCCCGTGTACTTGGGTGTGTGTAGAATTTGTCTGATAGCCTGTGTCACTGCGATGTCTGTACAACCGTGCGTATTTGTAACTGAGGTAGGAGGCAGCCGTGGCCTTAAGTTAGGTACCATCCTGGCATTTGCCTCGAGTAGAAGTAGGAAACCACTTCCAAGATGGCTGAAGTAGGAATCGAACCCGTCTCTTCTCAGTTTTGCCTCATGAGTCAAGAGTGTAACCTGTTCCAGCCCTCAGACGAGAATTAAATTTCTTGGCAGAGCCGGGAATCGAACCCAGACCTCCACGGTAACAGCCAAATAATGATAGCCACTATGCAACGAGGCGGAAGATATATAAGAGACAGATGAGCATCAAACTGAGAATTGTTGCTAGTTTCAGTGTGGCGATTCATTTTAAAATAATGCTAAAAATGTGTTCGTAGGCAAAATCTAATCTTTCATTGGAATAATCGGGAAATTCCAGGAATGTTTACATTTAGACTACCTTTACATCGAAGAATTGTATTAATTTTAATAACTATAATTATATGGATTTCTTGTTCCTTTTAACTGCTGAGGTTTTCGAAACGCCGCACAGTGGGGTCAAAAGGGAGTAAAGTTTAAAGAAAAAAAGTTCAGTTGCTTTTAGGATCATTAATGTCAAAAGAACACGTGTATTCACTATAATACTAATGTATTTCATCATACAAAGTGAAACACATGTACAGTGAGTCCGGGAATGTTCCCCGCAGCGCCTACATGCGTCTGCAAGAGCTAGGTACAGGAGTTACGTTGGCAGCACGGCTACCGCTTGCATCATAACAAACAAACAGTAAACTTTGTACTTACCACAGCCATTCATAACAGATGCTGGAATTGTTGTCCTTGTGATCGAAGACAGACATCAACACATCGACTTAGAGAATCCTGTTTGTTGAGCTAATTTTCGTGTTGATATACTTTGAGATTTCATGAAGTTTTTCGTCTGTTTAAAGCGTAGGCCTGCCGGTTCCCGGTACAACGTGAACTGAGCCAGTCGCACGAAATTTACTTATCAAATCCCGAACGGCATCACGGTTTGGACACTTTGAATTGGGAAACCGCGCCTGGAATCTTAACTTTACATTTTCTGTAAACCGATCGCCTTCGCGAAAAAACGTATTCTACCAAAAAAAAAAAAACTCTCTTCAGTAGTACACATTACCGCCTGTATACTGTTGCACTCTTCCAATAATCTATCTGAACGCTCGCTTATCGCAATACACACTGAAGACATACACGCTCGCTTGGTTATCGCAATACACACTGACGATTCGACAGTCTACAGCCCACACGCGGGAGTCCCTCTTTCAAGGACACAGTGCTGGCAACTAAACTCATGACGCAACCGCTCGCAGCTGCACGTAGCTACTGCGGAGAACATTCTCGAGCGCCCTGTATTACTGATGCAGTCAGTCAGAATCTGAAGTTGCAGCATATGACTCATTTCCATAAATGTAACAATCTTCGGAGGCAACATGTGGAATACTTCATCAAACGACCATTTGGAAGTAGACGTCTCTTCAAGGCTTGCAATATATGGGTCAGACGTAATCGACAGCCTATGAAGCACATTTTCCTTGGTCTTTTCTCGGGACATTTTCCTGGTGAAGCTTCCCTGATTCTCATGAAAATTGTATTACTGGCTTCTTGTGCTTATTCAGATGATTGTCCGATCGGAAGTGAGGCGCTGAAAAACACACTGGGCCCATAAATCAAAATCTTGTGCACGGTTGGTGGCATGGGTACCATGGAAATTTTTTGGCGAATAAATTTGCTGCATCCAAGGCAAATATTTAAAGTTTTCAGTGTCTACTAGCTATAGTCTGCAATATTACCTTATTTTTTTTTATTATTTCAGCACTGAAATCTGTAATGGCTGCTGATTTTCCAGGATTCGAAAAGACGCGTCTGGCCATCTTGCCACTATTAACGAAGCTTTTAGTTTTACGTGACCGTTAATCTCACGATCATGAGCCACGGGACCTCCTTTTTACGTGGAATCTGAACCACAGGACATGGCATTCCACTTCGAAAATCTCACATGCATTGAGCGAAAATCGAACCAGGTCTACCTTGGTGAGAGGCAAACAGCATGACCGCTGCGCCATTATTAGTGCTTCCTTATCCTGGTTTAGGCTTATCGATAAGTAAGCCCACTTCAGTTCTGTATCCTCTTTTTTTTTTCATTCTTTTAGTCACGGCAACTATTTTTCTTTCCTGTCCTCGTACTTGCCGGAGTATATGATGCATCCCACACATGAAGCACTCTGTCCAAATTCCGTATCTCCGTTATTTAATCTATTTCAGCATTCACAAGTTTTTCAATACTATTTTAATTTTTTTACAGGAACCTTTTCTCCGTTCACTTGCATTCTTCCTATTTATTTTTGAAATCTGCCACAAAATACGACAGTTTCTTGGCAAAATGTACAGTTGTCGGTCAGTTAGCCCACTTTCGCACATACTCCTTCAAACATTGATTCTATCCTCCGATGTTTTTCTTCCCAGAATGTTTCAATACATCAGACAGGTCCCATTTTGACATCTTTATATTGCTAACGACAGAACTTAGGGAGAAAAATCAGAGAAAGAACTGATTTAGCTACAAAGGGATAAACCAACTCGCAAGACCCCATGATCAAGAAAACCGTGTAACACAAAATGGGGCAAATAGAGGCAACCTTTTACAGCTATTCTGATAAAACAAGTCATTCGAGTAGCCTACCAGAATATTTTATAATCGTAGACCGGATGGAACCCGGTGTTGTTGTTTGAGTCTTCAGTCTTTTGACTGGTTTGATGCAGCGCTCCATGCCTCCCTGTCTTGAGCTAATCGTTTCATCTCTACATAGCTACCACACCCTTCACCCGAAGCAATCTGTTTAACATATTCTAACCTTGGTCTACCCCTAGAGTTCTTGTCCTCAACCCTTCCTTCCATAACTAAGCTTGCTATTCCTGGGTGTCTTAGTATGTGTCCTACTAACCTATATCTTCTCTTCATTAGCAGTCGCCAGAAACATCTCTCCTCTCCCACTCGTCTTAATACCTCTTCGTTTGTCACCCTATCTATCCATCTGATCTTCATCATTCTCCTGTAACACCACATTTCAAATGCTTCAATTCTCCTCTTTTCTGCTGCACCAATAGTCCAAGTTTCACTTCCATAGAGCGCCACTCTCCAGACAAAGGCTTTCAAAAATGACTTCCTAATACCTAAATCTATATTCGATGCCAACAGATTCCTTTCTTGTAGAAAGGCTTTCCTTGCCTGAGCCAACCTACTTTTTATATCCTCTTTGCTTCGTCCATCACTGGTTATTTTGCTTCCTAAGTAACAGAAGTCTCCTACTTCCTTCAGCTTTTCACCTGCCAATTTGATGTCCATAGAGCTTTCTGCTTTATTTCGGCTGCATTCCAGTATTTTTGTTTTACATTCATTAATTTTCATCCGGTAACAAATGAAAATCATACAAAGGGAACGAAAAGTCAACAAATTGATATTTCATAGCACTTACTGCTTCTATTTAAAATCTTGACTCCGTTTCCCAACATACAAGTAGCCTACTAGAATATTACACAACATACCTCCAGGTATAGGCTCCATGACAACAATAATTCTGTTACATAACGTACTACCCTACCAGCGACTTGTTACCGGTGGCGGAAATCTGAACTAATGCGCTCCGCCCAGCCACACGCCTGCGATAGACGTGCAGTCGTCACCAGCGAAATCTCATCGCGTGTCATTTGTGTGCATGATTCATGCTGGGTCGCTGTGCGGTGTGTTCGTATTGTGTGACTACACGAGTTCCCTTCTTGCCCCCCAGGCGCTCGCTGCAGCCATAACGAGGCGAGATGACGTAATGTATACAGAACAGCCGCGCTCCACGTCTAGCGGTAACAATTCCCTGGTAGGGTAGTACAATATACAGTCCAAGCTCCGAGAACCTGAGAGGAATATGGATCGCGGACGATGATGAGACGTAGGAGGTTCCCGGTTCGTGCGTAGTAACAGAACCAAATACATTTGTCGGTCACGCACTCACTCATTCGCAACACCACACTGGTATAAACAACGGCCCTATGTTAGCAGTATTGGAATAGACAGGAATTCCAGATAACACGTCGGGCTGTTGACAGACCTCCCGCGTCACATCACCCCGCAAGTTCACACAGCTAGGAATCAACCACTATGTACTGTATATCACTTAGAAAGCACGGTGTTCTTTTCACTGCAATGCGTAAGAAGAGAGAACAACATGACACATGCATGTTTCGACCTGCACAGTGTTGAGGGGCGTGGTCCCATATCTAATCGGAACGCGATGTACGCAATCGTCAACTAATAGCATCATGAACAACATTTCAGCAACTCCCGTGTTTTGACTTTTGGACTTTCACTGTAAATGATCCCACTGTGCGCCGGGGTGCTATAGAGTTTTGTCCTACAAGCCAGTAAATATGACACAGGTCTCTTGCATTTAAACATCGGCACAGGCGAACCTATAACCTTGGTCACAGGAAGCAGGTGACACACTCTAGCACCGAGGTCTTCAACCAATTTGAACTCCTGCTGCAAGCATGTGTCCTAGAGACTAGCCCTATTTACAGTATGTACAGATTTACTCATGCAGGTAATCACTTACTTAAATGCCCTTATTTCAATGCATATCTGAAATGCCAATATTCCCAGGTGCCTAGATTAAGATCTACTCTCTGATACATAAGCAGTGCTACCAATTAGTAGGCTATATTGTTGATAACTACTATGTAGGTGTCAAAACTCTCTAGATTTCAAAGTTTTTAACAGAAGAGAAAATATATCTGTCGAAGGAGCATTAGAACGTCGCTAACTTCTAATTTAAACAATACTAAATTCCTAATAATATATTATTGCCAAAAAATATTCCAAGTAATAATGTTCTTCAGTCTCAAATCTTCTGTTGGCTATCACATGGGAGTACAGGATTCTGTCACTGGTTTCTTTTACCCGTACACCAAAATCTGCCACAATCTTACGCCTCGGGACACTCCTATCTTCCTGGCCACCCCGTTCCGTAGTGGCTAGCAATCTTGGCAGTCACCGCGGAGATCCATAATAAATTCCCGTCTCTGCCAAGAAATTGAGAAGAGGCGGGTTCGATTCCTACCTCAGCCATCCAACTCCGGTTAAATGCCGTGATGGTACTTAACGTAAGGCCACGACCGCTTCCTACCGAAATCTATCTCAATTACAAATACACACAATAGTAAGACATCACAGTGTTACAGACTATCAGACAAGTTTTACACACCCAAGTACACGGAGCTACATGACCTGTAACAGAGACCACGATATCGCAAAGCCCCTAAAGAATCAACAACTCCTATATTCCAACATTATCGCGCACGTGTTTTCCCTATAATGGATGGAACCAGAGGAAGTGCCTAATGCTAGCTGTTGAAGCCAAACGGCACCCATTTGAGGTGCAAGAAAATGGGTGTTCGTATGGCGTGTTGACGGCATTTGCCTGGAGTTGGATGGCTGAGGTAAAAATCGAGACCGTCTCTTCTCAGTTTTGCCACACGAGGCTGAGTGTGCCTCATTCCATCCTTCAGATCAGAATTAAATTTCTTTGCAGAGCGGGAAATCGAACCCGGCCCACCGCTCCTGACAGCCAAGAATGCTAGCCGCTACACCAGGAGGTGTAATTTTATTATAGGTGTCCAAATACTATTTCTATAATATATTTTCGTTAGTCGTTCTATACACTTAAACATTTAAGAATAGCTTAAAATTAATAATTAGAACACTTGAAAAAGAAGAACATATCATAGAAATAGCGTATACTTTTTGGTACTGGTACGTACGGCTTTTGTTGTAGATAGGAATTTAGCGATTAGCCTCATATTTCCTTACGTACCGTACTGTACCGTAATATTATTATTGACAGATTGATGTTTGATAACGAGGAAAAGCTCAAGTCCTAAAAAATTGCGCGACACCGGTCTTGCTAATATGGATGCCAAACCTGGGCACTAACAATGAAGGAGAGAGAAACGATCCAGAGATGTCAGCGTAAATTGGAAAGAAAGATACGCCGTGCCGCATTGAGAGATAGAATACGGAGCGAAGATATAAGGAGAACCGGCAGGAAAGACGCTATGACATCAGATCAACTCAAATGGAAATGGGGAGGACATGTAACGAGACTAGATCAAAACTGATGGACTTACAAAATGACGATATGGGACCCGAGAATAGGAAGACGAAACGTGGGAAGACAAAGAACCCAATGGGCGGACATGTTCGCAAGATGGGGAGGAAAGCAATGGTCAAGAACAGCAAAGGTTGAGACAAGAGTGGAAAACCCTAGGAAAACTCGCGTGCAGTGAGCATTAAATCGCAATCAGCTATGCATCTAATAGTGTGTTCATTTAGAAAGAATAAATTATACACATATGAGAGTAAGGAAATGGTTACATACTCCAGTATTGTCATCGCGCCAGGAGATGGCAGTTCAACACGCTGCGACGGGGTGTGGAGGGGGGGGGGGGGTCTTGCAGTACGCAAGCGTGGCCCGCCTATTCCAAACCTAAATATAACGGCTTCCCGCATGCCAATGGTTGTTATCGCAGCAGACGAAACGCAGCCAGTGAAATAAGGAATCTGCTGAGAGAGTGAAGCAAGTAGTGACCAACTTAATGTTTTTGGAATGCGCGATACGCAGTGAGCGGGAAGACATCTGCAGTTTAAAACCAACTGCCATCTCCTGGCGCGATATCAATATATACCACTCCCTAGAACGTGATTATTCTTGCTGAGGGGATTAACCATATGTGTAACAGAAGCAGTAAGGCATTTGGTGTGAAATCACCCCACACACACATATCCTGTAGGTGCAAATGATGTATAGTCTGTGTAATAGAGGTGACAAGTCAATCGGCATTTGGACAGTAATTCCAGAAAAACTTTGTATCGATGGCGTGACAAGTCTCCTACCGAATATCACGCCGAGAAGTAGCATGTACGACAACGCTAGGACAACGGGAACACTTGGACCAAATTATGCTCCTCAGCTCCTCACCTGATGAGTAAAAACTGAGCACTGTCCATGCAATGCAGGAGGTCATTGCCCTTATGGGATTTGTAAGGCTGCTTTTATTTATTTATCTTATTTATAACGTGGAATTCGCACAGGCGTTTTATTGAAATAATTGAAGGTGAGAGATCTCACGGCCATCGAAGCCACACAAGTTATCCGAGCATACGCTCACTTAGAGCTTGGCGCCTGGCATGAGTTCATTGGAACGATCTTCGGGTAACTCCCCACTTCCTTCCCCCATGTGTCTTAATAAGAGTTGGCAACTTTAGCGACTAGTCGCTAACTCTAGCGATATTTTTGTATATTTTGGCGACGAACTATTATGAATTTAATGTTATATAGCGTAAAGAAAGTTTTAGTGACTGATTCAAGTAGGCTACATTCAGCAACAGGGAGTTTTTCACCGCTGATAACAGGAATCTAGGGAAGTCTATTGCCCAGCGATTTTTCGCAAATACGTTGGTAATATTGATACTAATGCTTGTAACCTTTGATGAACAGAATTTGAGAAAATCACAATTTTTAAGCCAATAAATACACCGAAAGGTTAGCTCAGCGCAATAAGGTATTTGGACGGATAATTCGGGAGCAGACTGATTTAACAGCCGTCCCGCATTATCCATTCCCCATTTGTCTTTCTCATACCGTAGCTTCTCGCTATAGTACTTCCCATCCTATTGACCACAAGGTTGATAAAATGACCCTCAATTTCAGGTCGCACATCAGCTCAAATATAGACAGAGAGAGCCATATGGGAACCCGAACTGGAGCCAAACGTGGACGAATATCTGTTGGGAAATTCGATGGTCATTATGCTTTTTTCCCTGAGCTTTTTCTTCACAGAGGAACATCATTGTTTAAAATTACACAAGATGATCACGGTTTTGATTTCCGCCAGCCAACCTAAAATTATAGGTATCTGCGTGAAAGAGCTGACATAATGGAACAAAGGAAACTGAACAGAGCGTAGAATGTGAGGCGTCTGTTTCAAAACCGCGGGAGGGCCAATGTAAATTAATGTTCTTCCAACCAGGACAGTCTCCATGCTTCTTCGTCTTGGTTTTGGTGAAGTACAGAAGAATGGGAGATGTAGAAGGAAATTAAGGTTCCCTGTCAATCGCTTATTGAACGGGGTGCTGCAAATAACCAAAAATATCGGGCGATAATAACTAGTGGTTATAGAACCCTAGGGCCCCATTTTACCTACGCTCCACGAATGGATTGGGGAGCTAATACTGTAGGTTCGAATACCCGACTGCCATCCTGAATCAGGTTTACCCTCAGGTTTGTCCACACTGAATTTGGGTACATGCTGGGATGGAAACTTATTTCAATTCTTCTTTTTTCAAACAGGGACACGTTATTTCATTTAGAGGTTTGGAATATCAAGCTCATCATCCCCGTGTGTGTGATTTCTCCGTTAAACTGTGTTGTTGTGATGACTGTAGTAGAAACCCCCAGGACTTGAAATACCATCCCGTCATTTGGCAGGAGTAGGTGTGGGAAAACCACACTCAGAATGACCTAGAATCTCCTAACACCAGCTACCAAGTCCAATCATTGAGCGTGCTTTAGACCACTCGACTACACTGGTGCGCAACAAGGACACACAGTACTGTGCCTGTTACGTCATTCAGGAAACACCGACTCCGCAAGACACAGCAGTAAATCTTCATAACGCACATTCCTTGAGAGGAGCCTGGATCTGTCGCACGAATTAAGTAGTGGACTTTGATTACGTTTACGACAGCGTGAAGCACTCCTGTGGAATGCTTCTATTAATATCCATCGTTCTCTGAGTGTAGAATATTCAAATGTTTTTACGTACTGCAAGTCGGGAGGCTGTTCATTTCTCGAGCTATATAACTCTGCCACTGTTTTAAATTACTACTTCCAGGACAGGTACATCGACTGTACTAGCATTTCCGAAATCAGTCATTATTATTATTATTATTTACATCGCCATTTCGTATCCAAACATTCTCCTTACCTACTTTTGTAATTTCACTGATGTCTGGTTGCCCTTATAATGGATGATTCTCACATTCCAAAGGAGTGCGGCAACGCCTCAAAGCACACGCTATTTTCGCAAAAACTAGAATACTGCTATAAACTTGGGATTTGCTCGTAAGTGAGAATGAGGCGAAATACAGAAAACAGTCGTCGTTAAATATCACTGTTCTGGAAAATTAACGACATGGGGTACGCTTTCTAACTGCACTCTCAATAAGCTGTCGGTTTGGGTTAAATCATAGCACGTGTTTGTGTATGTTATAGATTATACTGGTGGATCAAGTTATGTACCGTACATACTTTCACCTAACTTGGAGACCTGAAATATTTTCGAAATGGTTAACAATATCGAAAGCAATTTTCAATTTAGAAGTCACAAAGCTAGAATGGATACAAATACTCCAGTAAGCTTCGAAATGCCAGTTTCAACACAAAATCATAAAATTTTAAAAGAACCGATCCCATTTTCTTGTCGATTTACGAACTAGGAGCAAATCCTTGGATAAAAAATATGTTTTACTTTTCTAACTTCAATACTTTTAGAAATATTAATGGTTTAAATGTCGGGTGCGGAGACGCGTTCTGTGACATAACACTGCTAAAGATTGTTGCTTCTCGAGATAGTCTGAGTTTTCTATACATGGAATATATCTAAACAAGGATGAACAGCAATACAATTAATTTCCGCTAGAACTATTATCTGTATCGTAATACCTGAATTCTGTTAACAATCAAGCATCACGTCTCCCAATGGAGCTTCTGTTTACCTGCTATATGGCAGTGCAAACAGAACGTTGAATTTGTCGAGTTGATTGCGGAGATGATACCACATCCTAAGAACTACACCCCCCCAGGGATTCACAACTTGTGGGACGTGGGGTTTGGGGCCCAATCTGAGTCCGGTATTGCTTCCCCTTATACCTGGCTTCTTCCATTTATCGTTCCTGCCGCCATCCCTTGGTTAACTCTCTTTTTCTTTCAACCCCGACGATATTAGGGTACCGTGGCCTGAAGTGTCTCATTTTCCCGCCTTAATAGGCCTTTTTCCATTCTTTCCTAGTTCCTTCATTTTTCTTCTTGTTTTTTCATGGCATTCTTGCCTAAAGGAGGCAAGGTGCGTGCATGGTTACACCCCCAGGGGCTCACAGCTTTGGGAGTTGGTGATAGAGCCGGGCACACAGCTCCCATGTTTCCATCGGTCTCGTGGGCGAGAATGAATGAACGGATGTGCTGGTCCCGGAACTAATATTACCGGCAACGTGGGATCGATAACGATAATTCTCGACATTCTCGCTTGGGCAGCATGCCACGGCTAGAAGGCACTGATGCTACTGCATTGAGTCATGTTGTGTAAGGATTCAAGGACACAAATTATAGTGAGATTGGTAATTCCGTTGACTCGAGTCTGCGTATTGGAAGTATCCACCAAACCTCAATGGTATCATTAATATATTATCTTAAACATATCGAAGTAGATTCTGACTGCCAGAGCTCGCATCGAAGTATGTAATGTAATCGGTATTCTGCCCGAAGGCAGGTCCATCCATGCCTCCGAAGAGGCTTCCCCCAGCCGGAGTTTACGTGCGGTAGGGTGGCCAGGGCCTTTCCGCTCCTCCTTATGTTGGCCAACAGCGCGCAGTACCTAGAACCGGCATACCATCCAAGTTCTGACTGCGCCCAATGTTGCTTAACTTCGGAGTTCTCATGGGATCCAGTGTTTCAACACGACTAGGCCGTTGGCACCATCGAAGTATATTTATCCTTTAAAACTTCCCTCGGTATTTTATTATTATTATTATTATCATCATCATCATCATCATCATTACATTTTAACAAAAAGAAAACAACTCTATTAGACGTGTATATATTAAGATTGTTCGTGCAATACCACTTTCGAACACAATGTAACGTTCAGCCAACGGCCTGGCCATGTTGAAACACTGGATCCCATGAGAACTCCGCAGTTAAGCAGCATTGGGCGTGGTTGGATCTTGGATGGAATGCCGGTTCAGTGGGACCATGCGCTATTGGCGGGACAAGGAGGAGCAAAATGACCCTGGTCACCCTACCGCACGTAAACTCCGGCTGAGGATAGCCTCTTCGGAGGCATGGATGGACCTGCCTTCGGGCAGAATACCAATAATAATAATAATAATAATAATAATAATAATAAAACTTTCATGGAATCTAACCTGAAAATTCATGAGCCCGCTATATTAGTCTATTAATGCCTCACCCCAAAAAGCAACTGTGATCTCTCGTATAATTATCGTAGTAAGTTATTGGTAAAGCAGTCGACGCAAGCGATAAAACATAACGAAAACAAATTCTAAAACTCTTCCCGTAACAAGTATCGAACCCCAGTTCTTTCAATAAGGAGACCAACGCGTTACCATCTCAGCCACGGTGACCTACAATGATAATCTAGTGCAGAAAACATCACAAAGATAGAAGGCGAAAACACTTGCCTTAGACACTTGGCTCTCTTTATCTAAAACGTTCCTACCGGTTCGAATACTATTCTTTAGTCGTCGGGCATAAGAAACAAGTGGTTCCGTGACGAACTAAAGAGCCTACATCTCTCAAAATTTAAGATTCAATCCTCAGTCCCCTAAATAGACCTATTGAGAATATTCACGTTATCTACGGAAATTTGGTGATAACACTGGTATTATAAAATTTGTCCCCAACATTAATGACATATTGTGGCTTAATAGAGCAATACAGTACCGTATGTTCGAAATTGTTTCCTTGCAAGAATTCTGAGATAGTGTGAGTCTACGGCTCAAATGCTCAGGGATAGTTATTAGGTATATGGTAGGAATGTTATCTCTGATAATATGCACAAATATTCCTTATGGCATACACTGGGTATAAAAATAATTTGTAGAAATCCACAGATGGTTACGTACGTTACATGCAGTTGAACATAGGACCTATAAACGTACGTATAATTATTTTGGGACCTATAATAGTACATTATGCTAAGAGCCTATAATGGCAATAATTAAGACACGAGTATGTTTATAAAACGAGCGTAGCGAGTTTTATTATTTCCATACGAGTGTCTTATTTACCATTATAGGAGAGTTGCATACGACTGTTTATGTTCGACGATAATTATAACTATTTTATGTTCGAACATAAATATTCATAAATATCTGTCGGGATTTCACCAGTTTTATGTACTGAACAGACCGCATGGAACGCAGAGAATACCTTGTATTTGACCATGGCCTCCTGGAATTATGGAATACCTCACTACGACACTCGCCGCGCAGTGAAATTTAAGATAGGGAGCCATGGAAGTAAGCGCAGGTGCGATGCTATCCTCACCTAATTGGTCACACAACTGTTTCTTGATCTCTGATTGGTGGGAGAAACTGTATCATAATGAAAACTTGTACTATAATGAGCCTCCAACACACTATATATGCGGGTTGCTTAAAATGTATTCGTAATATTATTAAGGTATAATAGTGTACAGAGTATCAAATTGTTTATATGAACAGATTCTAGGATATTGAGCCTAAGTCTCCAATATTTGCAGAATGGCACAAGGGAATTGGTAGACCTTAGGATTATTAATAAGCATATTCATTTCTGCAAATACATAATTATATTGTATATATCAATAAATTAGTATAGTGGTTCCATTCAGTTGAACATTGAAATTCATACACATGCATAGAATTATGAATGTAGCGGGAACTTTGACAATTTATAGTAAATATGTCTAAAATATCTTGAGATCATTAATACAAAAATGGTAGCCCTGGTGACTCTGATAAATAAGCACAGTTGTATGTCCTAAAGCATACATTGCACACACAAGATTTGGATGAAATCTATTCTTTATTGTGGAAGTTACGTGCCGTTAAACATTGAACCAATCCGCATTCGAAGAATCATGTTCGTACCACTGTCTTGTTGTCTTGTATGGGTTACTTAAGTTAATCTGCAATATTATGTTCAATGTGTGTATGCTAAGTTTAGAACTGTTGGCTTGCATACTAGTCTCAATCTATCAATTATGGTAAATATTCTTAGGTTAACCGTGCCATTGATAACTGGAACTCTTTACCTGCCGCAGTCTTAGAGCCTTTTCCCGAACATATAGGTGTGTTTAAGAAAAGACTGACGATTTGTGTAAATACTCCAGTTTAATTGTTATTGAATTGTTATGTATGATTATGTATTTGTTATGTATACCCAATTCCCCCCCCCCCCCAAATTGCAAATGAATGAATGAATGAATCTCAATCTGGCAAACAGTTCAAAACTTGGCAGATGTACAGACCATAATTTTGTACATGAATTTCGATTAACCTATACGCGACAGTTGCTAACATGATTCTAAGGGTGCTGATAGGTTCTAAGCTTTACTGCATGTAACTCCCTTAACATTTAATGGAAAACTAACAAATTATATGTAAGCAGTGTCTGCCGTAAGGCAGGGGTGCCCAAACTACGGACCGCGAGCACCACCAATCCGCCTCGACATAGGTTATTTTGAATGAAAATAAATCATAAAAATAATAATATGTTTTCATTTAACTACCAATTAAAAATAGAATATCTGACATACATAATGAACAGTTTAACTGTAATTTATTATATGAGATTTATTCTAAAAACTGCTATTTAGTCTATGTAGCTGTAACTTTCCACTGGTAATTGTTAGCAGTTGTGGATCAAGTATGTTACTGGATATTGTCAGCAGCGACTTCAAATGTTCATCAGTTAATTTGGATCAGTAAATATTTTTTGTATATTTCGTTTTGGAGAATTATTTTTACACAGATAAATAGTGCCGAAAGCGAAAAAAAATATCAGAAGCAATCGGAGTGTAGCCCACCCCCACACCCTGCGCCATAGATATCCCACTTGCCGGCCAGTCCTGAAACGAAAACTTCAGCATAATTCAAGAAGTAGTTCCGTAAAGAACTTTTTTTTTTTTTAGCGTATGGCTTTTTTTTTTAGAGCCGGAAGTGTCCGAAGACATGTTCGGCTCGCCAGTTTTGTAGCTGCTGCGAGACGGACACCCAATGGGTGAGCTACACGTACCGTCGCGTGTGGAGTGTTGTCTGGGGAGGAAAGTTTTGAATGTAAGGACAGGGAGTTGGAAGGTAGCGGCTGTGGCCTATAGTTAGGGACCAACCCCGGCATTTGCTTGGAAGGAAGATGGGAAACCACAGAAGACCACCTTCAAGGTTGCCGGCGTGGGGATTCGAACCTCCTCGCCTCCCGGATGAGAGCGACTGCCAGCAGTCATGCCGTAACGACCACGGCTAACTCACCCGGTCCGTAAAGAACTAAATAGCCTATATTCATGTATCCAACTTATGCTAATTGCCACTGTCAACATACAAAATTTCAGTTTGATTGCTGTAATAGATTCGTAGATATTGAGAACCGTCTAAATATTTCGGATGGTCGCCATGTTGGGTTTTTATATATGTACGCCATTGAGATATGTACTATTACATGACGATTATTGAGTAGGTTCATTAATCAAACGTTGACTTCGATCGCATGATTAGGACACAAGAAAGAAATACTCAATACGACGGTATTCCTCACGAGTGGATCAATTAATATTGTTTTATATTCGTGGAACGTAAGAATGAGGAATGGCTTAACTTACATCGCGGGGTTACCGAGGGCTTTGGCTTGACACGTGCAGCGGCTTGAGCGAGTTTGATTTTTCTTTTAAATTGACACTGTCAACACTGCCGAGGGAAAAGGAGTTCCGGTATTATCGAGACCTTGAGTACCCCTGTAAGGGGACGATACTGGCCATACAGCAGTTTACGATAACGATCGGAACTAGAGCTAATTTTCCCGGTTCTAGTTGGCGATCCCGAGGGGTTCCTGAGCTGATTTTGTTTTTCCCCCCTCTTTCCAGTGACTTTGGCGTGGATCCTCTCCTCTCCAGCAGCAGCAGCAGCAGCATTGCCTGCACGGGTCCAGCACAAACCTCATGAGAAAACGACCTTGATCAATGGAAAATAGTGTGTATTTTGCATAGGCATTATCACGCCACTGATCGCGTCTCCACAGCCTTAAATGCATCTAAAGTGAGAAACTGAGAATTGCAGTTAACAAATCTTGTATTGTACAAAATGTTCGAACCATTTAGATGGCAAGTAGAGAATTGTATGTCCGACCCATGCGGGACTCGAACCTGCGGCCTCCAGCTTAGTACGCCGTTGCTTCGACCACTGAGCTAATGAGGGAAGACATTTCAATTCTCAATGGCAAAGTCTGTTCAATGCTGGCACCATCATATTGTTATAGTAGCTCGCTGTGGATCAGAGAAACTACGCGCAAAGCCAGAGCTCGTCGCGTCGTCGGTCGCCACGAATCCCACATGGGTCAGCCATTTCAATGACTTGTATAAACTGACGGTAACGACCCAATACCAATGCCATTTTATTTAAATTAAGCTAAATTAAATTGGATCCAATTTAATATCACCCTTTTGGTTCAAAACGTGTGGTAAGTGTATAAATAACCGGTCGAGTTAGCCGTAGTCGTTACGTCGTGGCTGAATGCAGTCGCTCACATCCGGAAGGCGAGGAGGTTCGAATTCCCCCACTGGCAACTTTGAAGATGGTCTTCTTTCCCATCTTCATTCCAGGCAAATGTCGGGGTTGGTCTCTAACTATAAGCCACAGCCGTTACCTTTCAATTCCTCGTTCTTACATTCACATTTTCCTCCCCAGACAACACTCCACACACGACGGTACTTGTAGCTCACTCCATGGGTGTCCGCATAGAAGCAGCTACAAACTCTGGCAAGCCGAACATGTCCTCGGACACTCCCGACACTAAGAGCCATACGCTAAAAAAAAGGTGTATAAATAATTCATGTAATATTTATTTCAGGTTATGTTGATAATAAGACTACAATATTTGTTACTCCCTGCCTTATCTAAATGGGCACAATCGTGTCAACCGGCTGAAAAGTGATTCTATTAATACACAAATTGCTCTACGCCCGGCAGCATGTAGTGATTCATGTACAGAAATTCTTTCTGACTAAATTAGGCAACAAGAATTATTGCTTTAGACAAAATTAGGTAACATGATTCTTTGTTACAGCCAATCTTAGGTATTATGAATTATTGCTTGAGATAAAATTAGGCAAAATGGATTATTGTTTCAGCTAAAATTTGCAAAATGAATTATTGCTGGGATTTTTAGCGCACTTTGGCACAGCATTGTTTATCGGAAATTCGACTATTTCCTCTGTGAGGGTTAAAAGCATTTTCCTTCAGCTTTTTACTTGGCAACGCCAATAGTCACCCTTGTCACGAAAGGTCTCTAATTGTTTCACGGGCATAAACATTACGGCAAGCGTGATAGTTCGGAACCATAGGCCTATGTTGCTAACGTTTGCACCCTATATTAATATACACAACACTGATTGATAAGATGCATGTAGCCTACACAAAATTTCGAGGTCATACACCCCAGTGTGATTTTTTTTTTTTTTTTTTTTTTAAGCGTATGGCTTTTTAGTGCCGGGAGTGTCCGAGGACATGTTCGGCTCGCCAGATTTGTAGCTGCTTCGAGACGGACACCCAATGGGTGAGCTACAAGTACCGTTGGGGAGGGAAGGAGGGAAGTTGGATTGTAAGGACGAGGAGTTGGAAGGTAGCGGCTGTGGCCTATAGTTAGGGACCAACCCCGGCATTTGCCTGGAAGGAAGATGGGAAACCACAGAAGACCATCTTCAAGGTTGCCGGCGGGGGGATTCGAACCTCCTCGCCTCCCGGATGTGAGCGACTGCCATCAGTCATGCCGTAACCACCACGGCTAACTCACCCGGTCCCAGTGTGACTGAAGGTTTATAACAGAGTTGCGCGTCGCTTATCTTTATTACCCGTAGATAGCGTATGGGCATGTGGGAGGCCAGCTATAAGGAAATGAATGGAACGGAACAACATCCATTCTTACTGGTTACGATGATGATGTTCTCACAGGTTCAAAGCGTGATAAACTATTCGTGTTTATAAACTCGCCGTATATTACGAATGATATACGGACTTTGTGAAGTCATCACTAATTCCGTACTATTTTTAGTGTAATTCCGAAGTATATGGTAGCCGGATCCCATGAGAACTCCGCAGTTAAGCAACATTGGACGCAGTCAGAACTTGGATGGTACAGGCCGGACGTTTGTTTTAGACGAGTGAAAATTCTTAATGGAAGCCTGGAGGCGAGTTACTACAGTACCTGTGTTGTTATCAGATGCCCCAAGCGGTCCGATGATTGACAAAGCTTTTTCACACTACTACTGAAGTACAGTCATTGGCAAATATAATGACGTTCTGTTCATAACTACGTAACGTGTACTTCTGCGTCATACAATACTTCGAAGTGGACTGTACTGTCTGCTCAAGTCTGGAATTCCATTACATCAGGTCGGTGGTGACAAGTGTGAAGCGATAGGGTGAGAGAGTGAGTGTGTGTAGGCTCACCCACAGGCTTCAAGGTCAAGGGCAATCTTCTAAAACAAACGTCCGGCCTGTATGCCGGTTCTAGGCACAGCGCGCTGTTGGCCAACATAAGGAGGAGCGGAAAGGCCCTGGCCATCCTACCGCAAGTAAACTCCGGCTGGGGGTAGCCTCGTCGGAGGCTCAGACCTGCCTTCGGGCAGAATACCAATTAATTAATTATATAGTAGCCTACAGAGCTTCCACTTTTATTCGTTCGTTCACTTGCCGTTCAATTTCGCTTCCCTTCCAGTTTGACAGTCAGGCAACGCGAGAGATGTTAACTGTGTACTATTGTTTTCCTTGCCAGGCATTGAACAATTTCTTGTTGCAAAGAAAAATAAAAGTTGCAATGCATCAAGAATGACAGCACCTGCTGCTGTGTTCAATGAGAATGTTCTATAACTCAGCAATTTTTCTAGGTTTGTGCAGTGTCTTGTGTGGGGTTTCGCCTAGGAAACCAAGCTGGCTCATCAGCGGACTCTTGGTGTCCCCGCCCAGCACAAACCTAGAAAAATAGCTGAGTTTTAATTCACTGACCGGGAAAGCCAATATACCGGAATGTTGTATGTCTGGTTATTCATTACGCATTAATGGCGCTGAATGCCAGCTGAGGTTGTGGCGCAGTGCATTGTCTCGAAATAGGAGTGGTTTTCCATGGTTTCTCACTTCTACTGCAGGCAAATGCCGGGATGGTACCTAACATAAGGCCACGGCCTTTCCTACCTAAATCCTATCTCGATTACAAATACACAAAAACATATAGACATCACAGAAACACAGGTTGTCAAATAAATTCTACACACACACCCAAAACACGGGGCTGCATGACCACGATGTCGCAAAGCCCCCAAAAGATTCAACAACAACAACAATCTTAAATTCTAAAGAAAGAAAATCCGTATCTCCATCAGAAGGTTTCGGTCCGAAAATGTGCCCATAGTTCACAAAAAATAAAGCTTATTTGCGTAATTGAGGGCATGACCCCTTTAGAGCGATTTCATTACGTACACTAGGGTGAAGATATACTGTATATGAGCTTCTTTTGTGTCGCCAGCTCTACACTTCCTTACTTCCGTATGTGGCATTCATCAATTCATTATAGGGACGCTGGAAGTACTAAAATATACATGTAAATCAAGAACTTCTTTAATTAAAGGTTTGCGTTTTATACACACTTCTGAAAACTAGGCAAGGATGGGTTTTGACATGATCCGACTCTTCTATCAAATATCGCTTTCGTGTAATTCACGAAATAAGTATGTAGATATAATAATTATTGGTTTAATAAGGATTAAGGAAGAAAAAATGAGTTATTTTGTAAATGTTGTACAAGTTGTAGCCATTTTCAACGGTCGCATTTTCGTACCTTAAAAGGTCAAGTTAATGCGTAGTACACAAATGAAATGACCAGAGAGCAATTATTTAATTTACATCAACTTACAATAATTTTTTCTGGTCGAAGATGTGTAAAGAAGACTGATGTTTGAAAATGCAAATCACACTCCTAGGCTTATTATTTGTAAGCCTATTTTCATTTATGACAAAAATAGGCTTATGAGATCACCTTTTGTCCATGTGAGTGTGTATGTGTTTGCGTCCGTGTGTGTGTGTGTGTCCCCTAATAACTTCTAAACGGCTGGAGCTATTTCAAGGAAACTCAGTAAGATCGTAGTACTATTTTGGCCGTCCCCGACAGTGCCCTTCAAATTTTATTACGTCTCACCAAACCAACATGGCGGCTGTGCGAAATATTTCATCGGCATTCCATATCTCCGAAACTGTTACTGATATCACCCTGAAATTGTGTACGGTGATGAAGGGCACTACTAGAAAGTCACCCATGAGACTTTCAAAAACTTGTTGACTACAAAAGTTGAAACATTTAAATAACATTTTCTCGCGATTTCAACATCCGAACGCAGTGAGACTTGGTACAGCAAATGACTATAAAAATTGCATTGCACTGACATCTAATTTAGTTCAATTGTTTTCATAACCTTAAGATGGCGACTGTGCGATATCTTAAAATTAAGTTTTTATTTCTTTTGTTCTAATCGTGCGATCAAAAGCAACGTTTGAATAATGAACGTTCACAATAATCCTCATCTTATAGTACATAACTCTATGGCCTACATATATTAAAATCCAACATGGCGACCATCCGACATATTTAGACGGTTCTAAATATCTATTAATCTATGACAGCAATCAAACTCAAATTTTGTATGTGTATAGAGGCTATAAACATTAGTTCACCTATGGGACGTTCAATAATCTGGTGAGCACAAATCCAACATGGCACGACGCGAAAATTAACTATTCAAGTGGACGTTTCTCGCGATTTAACCAACCGAGCGCAGTGAAACTTGGTACGGTATATGCCTATACAAATTTTAATCCACTGGAATCTAATTCATTTTAATTATTTTCTTAACCACAAGATAGCGGCTGAGCGAAATTTTAAAATCTCGTGTTTATTTCTTGTGTCCTAATCATGCGATTGGAGTTTGAATAAAACACCTACACACTAATCTTCATGTAATAGTACATAACTCTATATAACATATATATAACAGAAATCCAACATAGTGACCATCCGAAATATTTTGACGGTTCTCAATATCTACGAATCTATTACAGCAATCAAACTGAAAATGTGTATGTTGATAGAGTTAATTAATATAAGTAGGATATATGAAAATAAGACTATTTAGGTCTTCACGGAACTACTTGTTGGGGGGGGGGGGGGCTTTTCTGTTTTATTAACCATTCTTTCATAAGGCGCTTGTGTCAGGCATATCCATGAAAGGTGATCATCTATTCCTTATTTCATAGACTGAACACCTAAAACCAGAACAAGAAGCAAACACAATAAAATACTAGCAGATAATTCAATGTCAGAGAAAGTCAAATAGAGACTCGAAGACCGGAAATTCAACATGCATAGTGCTCGTTACCATTTTGAAACGTGGAGACTCATAGGCGTGCGACAACACCTCCTGTATTGCCAAAATTCTCCATACGTTAGCAACCGACAACTCCAAATGAGTAGGGTAAAAAGCGGAGATGTCACTTGGTCGTCAATGTTTATTTGCTTGAAGTAAATCCAGTCACCACTGTTCATTTTTCATATCGCATCCTTGCTGAATCACTATACGTAGACAACAATCAGCAATCTCAAGTATTCAGTGGTTGTTGCAGTGCTCTCATTGGCGCGGTGAGTATCAAAGAAAATCACACATCTAATCTACTGAAATCGTTACTGCTCGGCTTCATTTGGTCATAAATTAATGTTTTTCTATAGAAACCTTCCTCGAGAAAATCTTTACAGAATGTTGAAAACCTCATCAAGATCCATCCAGTGGTTCTCGAAATTACCCGTTACATCCTAGAGTGAGGAACTTGGTTTTATACTATTTATAGATTCATACATTTAACACAGTAAGTATGCATTCTTTTTATGTTCGTTACTAAACGGATGTAATTTTAAGGTTGTTTAGTGAGCGAGTAATATAATTTTTATTTACTGGCATATTACTTCCGAATGTGGTATTCATTATGGTAAGTGAGATTTTTAGAATACGTTTATTGCTGATATGCAGTATCTGTGGGTATGCGATGTTTCAGCAGGGGTTTCGATATGAGCAAGGTTGGTGCTTCCCTCGTCAGTTCGCCCGTGGAGTGTCTAAACCGTTAAAATGAAAGAAGTGAACCTGCTAGAGAATGTTTGCGATCTGGAACTTAGTCTCATTATTGTACAGTAGGCCTACTTGTTTAGACAAAGATCTCGACTGGAAACGATCGTTGTCTGTCAAACGGGCACCATCCCTGCATTTGTCTGGATTTAGAAACAACCACTTCAACGAATCCACTCGTCTCCACAGCTGGCGCCTCAACGATGATGATAGTAAATAACATAACTATGAGATGCGCTATGGAAGTTAAAATTACATATTAGAGCGATGAACTTGACGGACCTGACTAACATGATTAAATTATACTGACATTTTTGCCTGCCGTAAATAAAGAAATATTGCACTTTCTTACCAACTGTTTGGAAGTGGCCTATGGAACTATTAGTCAATGGTAAGGATGGACTAATTAGAACCTAACGAGGTACCAGAAACCACGCTGCCAACAGAACGCGTAGGAGTATAAATAATACAAGTTGCGTTGCGTTGCCTGGTAATTTAAAAAAAAAAGGAAGCTTGTAGTTTAACGTGACCGTTAATCGGTAGATCATAAGCCACGGGACCTCCTTTTTACGTGGAATCCGAACCACAGGACATGGCATTTCACTTCGAAAATCTCACATGCATTGACCGGGAATCGAACGCCTGGTAATTTAATATGACTGTAATTACGAAAGGGAGAGTATCCCTATCATATTGCCACCCAGCACTTCTGCCTGTCAATATGATCCCATGCTAGATAATGAACCACAAAGCTAGATAATTAACCACCGAGTTTCATGTTTTACGTCTCACGAGAGGATTGGGAATACAGCATATTGCTAGCTCGAGTAAGCTCACCTGGCGAGAAAGCCAGCCAGCTCGGACACCTACAGTACTTGACGGCCAGGCAACGCTCGGTGAAAAACTTGCGACCGTTGTTTTTGTTGTTAATTTCTTTAAGGTATTAGGGCATCTTGGTAATCAGCACCTAGTACTTGGGTGTGTGTTATATTTATCTTATAATCTGTGTTTAAGAACAATAATGTTATTGATGTGTAACATCTTTCCACTCGGTTGCTGGATAGTTTTGTGGGAATGATTTTGAAAATTGGGGACGGAAGTGGATCGAAACGATCGAGCTGGCAGTGGTGGAGCGAACGGAAGTATGCACTGCCCGCTCGATCGATCGAACGGAAGTGTACTAGCTGGCAGTGGTGGAAAACGGAAGTATGCACTGCCCGCTCGATCGATCGAACGGAAGTGTGCCCTAGCTGGCAGTGGTGGATCGAAAGGAAGTATAAGACGCACTGCCAACTCGATCGATCGATCCAGCTGGCACTGGTAAGAGAAACAATCAGCGCGCGATGTCGGAAATTGATACCGAACGCACTCTCGGCCATGTGGAATGTATATGACATATTGAACGGAAAACGCTCATGCGAACTCTGGTGTCAAGTGATTGAAACAAAGCACATGGTACATGTTCGAAGTCTTCGTATCAGTATTTAAATGGTAAAATGCCTTAATATCAAATATTATAAGTAGTCGGCATTGCCAATATTATTATGTTTCTGCACAATGGCTATTCACATATTAACCCACATAACGGTAATGCAGTCATCAAATAATATAATCGTTGTGGTAATACGAGAATTGAGCAAGCCTTCATGCACTATTTCTCAATACATTCTCTTTACTCACAAGAAGGCCTATTCATAAGGCATTTTAAACTCACTTTCACGCAGGAACATTATCGAAACAAGCAAAATATAAATGAAACTTAATTCCGTAATGCAGTATTATTGGAACGTGGAAATAAGTCACCATCTTGTGCACAAAATTTGCGTAGTCGAAATAGCCGTGGGGTTAGTGCTTATGACTGTGAATCTAGAGATCTTGGGTTCGAATCCTGGGCGGGGTAGATATTTTTGCTACCAGATTATCATTTTAAACGATATTGATCATATCAATATGACTCATTTTAACAGAATCCATACGAAATTACGTGTTGGTCTGTGAATGAAGAGGACCTGTTTATAAGCAATTTAAGGTTAAGAGCGGTGCCACGTCTATTAATCTAGTTGATCCATATCGTATTCTTTATTTAGGCTAGTGCTGGTGGAAGCTACAAATCATCTAATAAAATGAGTTCCGTATTGTAAACTACAATATCTGTAAAACACTCCCTTTTACAATAGATTAATATTTGTGCCAATAATACTATAAAATACCGGTGTATCAACAATTTCACGTGAGGTTTCTTCTATGTCAGATGTTACACATCATATGCGACTACTGTAAGGCTCATATTTTTTTTTTGTTTACGTCCCTTTTAACTACTGAGGCTTTGAGAGAAGTCTGGGTGCCGGAATTTTGCCCGGAAGTGGATTTTTAACGTGCCAGTAAATCTACTGACACGGATCTCTCGCATTTGCGCACCCTCAAATGCCAGCTGACTGCGCCAGGATTTCATCCTGAAACCTTGGGGACAGCAGGAGAGAACATAACCGATGAGAGACACAGCCAGCATAATCTGCGTTTCTCTGCAGACAGTAATAGTGTGTGTAACTAATTATTTGGGTCGGGGATTGGATACTTGCCTCGGGACTTGTAATAAGCTACTATCTCGGCATTTGCCTGGATGGAGTGTGGAAATAAACAGAGGATAAACCACACTCCGGATAGCCGCTGTCAGCATTGGGATTCAAACCTCCGATCTCCGGACTAGCTGCAGCTAGCCGTCGCGGGGTGTGCAACTTAAAGTACACCGTTATGCCACGGCGTCACACCTTTCAGGCAAGGAACTCATCAGTGTCTTGACCACATGGGACATGCTTATATACGGTGAAAGCAAGTTCATTAAATTAAGTGTATTATTCAATAGAAACAGAAAACCAAACTTACTTTAGATTAAAATGACTCTACGCTTGCCACCAAAACAGCTGCATGGCGTTTAGGCCTAATGGTAATTTTTCCGGTTCATTTCATAATTTTTCTGGGCACAATACAAAAAAGTATAACACATAGTTGCCTCAAGAAGTAACGAGCTCCGAGTCAATAAAGGCATAAATATCACCTAATCCTAGCTGGCACGCGCCAATTATTAGCAAAAGGATGAAACAAAGGTTTTAAGAGAGAGCTGCTTGACATATCGATAGTTATCACAAGTAGTAATCCATCATAAACCTGTCACTGTGGGTGGGTGGGCGGGTGGGTGGGTGGTGTCATGAAGGAAGTTCTCTAATCACGGGCGCAAGGTTGCTAAAAATATAATGGTGTAAGTTACTTGGAGGAAGGACTAATTTTCATTTCATTCTCTATTATCACGAGATAGATATTTTATAAAATATGGAATAATGCAGGCAGTAAATATTATACACATGTTTAGAGTATTTTATGTGAACGTGAAATCTGCTCAAAATATATTTAGAACAAATGAGTCGTCGAGTTGCAAAACTCGTTTAATCCACTTGTGAATAAGAATCATTTTCATGAGAACCGGGTGAGTTAGCCGTGGTCGTTACGGCATGACTGCTGGCAGTCGCTCGCATCCGGGAGGCGAGGAGGTTCAAATCCCCCCGCCGGCAACCTTGAAGATGGTCTTCTGTGGTTTCCCATCTTCCTTCCAGGCAAATGCCGGGGTTGGTCCCTAACTATAGGCCACAGCCGCTACCTTCCAACTCCTCGACCTTCCATTCCAACGTTTCTCCCCAACGGTACTTGTAGCTCACCCATTGGGTGTCCGTCTCGAAGCAGCTACAAAACTGGCGAGCCGAACATGTCCTCGGACACTCCAGGCACTAAAAAGCCATACGCTAAAAAAAAAAAAAAAACATGAAAAACTGTTTCTCTGGACTTTGCCTCACGTATCTTTTGTGTTTGTTGTTTTCTACTTTTTGCTTTGTGTTTTTTTGGTTTTGCGTTTGCTTTGTGCTTTTGCTTTTGAATGTTACTTTTTGCTTTTCTTTCTTGGTTTTGTTTTTGTGTTTGTTTTATGCTTTTGCTTTTTTGAATTTTGCTTTTTGCTTTGTGTTCCTTGTTTTCTGCTTTTGTTTTTGAATTTTGCTTTTTGCTTCGTTTTTTGTTTGTTTTGTGTTTGTTTTCTGGAAAATCAAAATGAAACAAAATAAAAAATAATCAAAATAAAATCAAAATAAAAACAAAAATAAAAAACAATACAAAAAATTAAACAAAACTATTTAATATAAAACAAAACAAAATCAAAAAACTATACAAAATAAAATAAAATTAAATTAAACAAAGAAAACAAAATAAAATAAAGTAAAATAAAATAAAATAAAATAAATAATTTTACGACATGATCCTTATTCACAAGTAGATTAAACGAGTTTTGCAACTGGACGACTCAAATTATCTACATAATTTTCACACTAACATTGGAACGGAAATCTGTACATGCGTGGGAATGGTTACCGTATAGGGTGGAATGAAATGAAGTGAATGAAAATTAAAATCAACAGCCTGCTTCCAGTCGACCGACCGGGTCAGGAATGGAATGAATGAAGCCCCCATCTAACGGCGAGGATATGAACTGTGCCGGCTGCCGAAGCCTGTCGCACTCCCCTGGGGCAATGATTAATGAATGACAGATGAAATGAAATGATAGTGGAGAGTGTTGCTGGAATGAAATTTTGACAGGGACAACCGGAGTACCCGGAGAAAATCCTGTCTGTCTCCGTTTTGTCCAGCACAGATCTCACATGGAGTGACCGGGATTTGATCCACGGACCCAGCGGTGAGAGGCTGGTGTGCTGCCGCCTTAGCCACGGAGGCTCCAAATGAAGTGAATGCATGTTCGTAATAGTTGTTAGCGATGAATATCATGTACACTTGTACACCGCGTCGTTGTTGTGGTTGTTTCACAACTAGGCTACAGTAGTCGTAATCTGTCACCTTACGAAGCAGCAACGAGGTAGTGAAACTAATTGTGAAACCTACTAAATTGGTAAGTGAAACAATATGATGTGGTGCACCGAATTTTCTAGTGTAAGCAGTAGATAAATGTTTTATGAATGCCTGATAGCACCAGCATTAGTATTAAGCGTTTAACGTGAGGGATCTGCCAGGCCATGCCATCCAGCCCCGTAGTATAGGTTCGGGCTACTAGCTTCTGTGAGCAGGAAAACATATTTATAGAACGTAACCAATCAACATTCGAATGAAAGTTCACATCGATTTTCTGATCAAGTTTGTTTTCCGATTGCCAACGTATCCAATTTAGGATGTGAAGACAGACGTCATTTCGCGATTTAGTTGTTTGTAGTCCTCTAGTCCAGGTAAATCTCGGCGCCCGAGATAGAAAACGTATGTCGCCTGGATCCAGTGATGATTTTCATCAATCCCAAAGTTATTTCTGATAATCCACGATTGGTTCGGATGTAAATTATTTTTTAAATATCAACAATTTATTTAAAATAATCACTAGGTCACAGAAAGCAGAAAATTATTATTATTTTCTTATTATATAATACGCTAAGGTGTATGTTTCACAAATCTCAAGCTCCTAAACCAGAGTGAGTTGCAAGGTGTGGTTTGTAACAAGATCTTCCAAATTGTCTCAATAGTACAGGAAAATCTCGGATTTCTTAAAAAGTCAACGGGAATTATTTATTTGTTTATAAACTGCTATTAAACAAATAAACAAGACGATAGCTCCTGGAAGAACTGTCGCGCGTACAGCCCGCATAGCAATAGTGCCGGGCGGTTAGTCTGTACACATGGGGCACGCACAACCCATTAGAATATGCGAGAGTTCTCGTACGAGTCCGCTAGTTATTATTATTATTATTATTATTATTATTATTATTATTATTATTATTATATCAGTACGAACGTATGTTACCGAGATGCAACACCCTTGCCGGAAAACAAGAAGGTAAGACAAATAATGTGTACTGATTATTGCTTCACATTTTAGTTAACAGTCTGCTTCGTTGCGTAGTGGCTAGCATTCCCCGGCTGTCACCGCGGAGGCTCGGGTTTTATTCCCAGTTCTGCCAAGAAAATTTAATTCTGGTTTGAGGGCTGGAACGGGGTACACTCAGCCTCGTGAGGCAAAACTGGTAAGAGGCTGGTGCGATTATTTCCTCATCCATCCTGGAAGTGTTTTACCGTGGTTTCCCTACTTCTACTCCGGGCAAATCCCTGGATGGTACCTACTGTAACTTTAGGCCACGGCCACTTCCTACCCAAATCTTACCTCAATTACAAATAAACTAATACAGCCATCACTATTACACAGGTTATCGGATAAATTCTACACACACCCAAGTACACGGGGATATATGACTATTATGTAGCAAAGCCCCTAAATAATCAACATCATAATTTTAGTAAATAAATAATTACTTTAATTTCGATATTTTAAAAGCATGTAAAAATTATCTATCAGCAAGACTGCTAACCACGGCACCACGAGGTGGTCCACCAACATTGAGATCTCTCACATCAGTCTCTTCAAGGTCCCAAGTTCCACTCGCTCTCTAACAACTACACCTTCGTTTGAAATCCCCTTCCAAACCATTCCTTTGCTTTGCTGTTAGTCTGTTTCTACTATTAGCGCTCCGAACCATTGGACAATCGACTATGAGCACGCGGGAGTGTAGAATGTTTAATGAACATTAATTGCATCTAAAACCTACTCATAATGTATAATAATAATTTACACTTTCACTACAGTCAGGTTGAAATTAATAAATATATTTTCATTGTTAGCCACAAAGTCACTGGAGGAGGCTGATGATGGCCTAAAAAGATCAAAAACCAAAATTTAAGAACGTCCACAAACACATAGGCCTATTATAATGTCTACAGGTACTCTCATCCTCCACGTCAGGTCAGTAAGGCCCACGACTACTTGCTGTTATAGCCCCGCCAGGTTGCCATTTGCTGTCAAAGCCCTTGAACTTAAGACCCCATCACGAGGGACACAGCCTTAAACAGTTTATCGAGCGCGTCATTAACCTCGTCCAAGTTTTCAGATTTAATTTTATAATAAATATTTTTTGCAGCAAAGTGGCTATAATGAACAGTTATAAGGTGTGCTTACAAATAATTATTACAAGTAGATTTATCTTTACTGTATTCAACTATGCTCTTTGTCCGTTTGCTGCATGATGTGATGTGGTATTTGTCGCATGGGTTATTGCACAGAGAACATACGGTATGCATTCTTGATTCGGTTCATGGTATTTAACATTTTTACAGATCTTGTGGTGGAAACCGTGGATGGCGAGTCTTGTTACCACATGTCTCATCTCCTGGTTCTCGTTTGTCCATCTTCTGTCTACCATTGCTTCTGTTGCGTAGAATTCAAGCGGGATTTCGTTCTGCTTCTGGTGTCTTATCTCGAAGAGTTTCTTCATATTCTTAGTAGATGGCAGTTGTAGTCTTAATCTGAGATCTTCGATGTAGTATGTTTCTTTTGTTAGGACATATGCCAGCCTGGACTGGGACGTTCTTGCAATTCCTAGCACCCTTTTCAGGAAATAAGTCTTTACTTTTTCAATTATGATTAGGTCTGTCATGGATAGCCTTTCCCTTATCAGTTTTAGACCATATGTAATGACGGGGGTTATTTTGGCGTGGAAGAGAATCATTGCTGTATGTATAAATAGTTTGGTAATATTGTTCAAATCGTACATTCCTCTAATGGCTACTGCTGCTGCCCGTTCCTTTATATGTAGTGTAATGGTTTGGCACGTTGTCTGTAGGGTGAGGCCGAGGTATTTGTAGGAATTGACTGTCTCAATTTCAGTCTCTCCCAGGATCATTTTGTTTTCGGCGGCTAGTTTTCCTCCTTTTCGGAAGGCCATATACACTGTCTTCTTTTCATTTATACTGAGCTCATTTTCCTCCGCCCAGTCCTGCAAGTTGTTGAGCACTTCTTGTAGCTCCTGCCTGTTTGTAGACCCCAGAACCATGTCATCTGCGTACAGGTAAAGGGATACTGATTTTGTGTTTTCAATAGTCCGAATAATATCCGCTGTCGCGACGTTGAACAGAGTGGGACTCAGTGGGTCGCCTTGTAGTACTCCATTGGATTGGGTGATCTCTCTTGAGGTTGATATCCCATCGTGAATCTCGACTTTGTTGAAAGCCAGGATGTTTTTATCATACACGTGATTTCGCATTTTTCATCCATCATTTGCTCCAGTTTTATAATGAGCTTCGATCTTTTTAGTAGGTCGAAGGCCTTCGAGAAGTCGACAAATATTGCATGGAAAATTCCTTTAGGGTGTCTAAGCGCTTGTTCTATGTCATTCAGTAGATTGTTGATAGCTTGCAGGGTGGACCTTCCTTTCCTGAACCCGAATTGTTGATCGGGAATCAGTTGATCGACTGCCGGGGTGAGCCTATTGAGCAGAATGTTTGAAAATACTTTGAATATACAGTATTGTTCTCTAGAGAGATTCCTCGGTATGAGTTTGGGTCGTTGTTTTCTCCTTTGCCTTTATGTAGAACCTTAATGATGGATTTTCTCCATTCATCGGGTATTTCCCCTGTTGCTAGGCATCTGTTAAACAGATCTGACCATAGTTCACTTAGAATTTCACCCGAGTTTTTCAGGATCTCATTGGAGATTCCGTCTGGGCCTGTCGCTTTCTTGCTTTTGTCTTGCTGATTGTCGCAATTACTTCTTCCGATGTGATGGGGGTGCCCAATTCTACGCTTGTGTGATATGTTGCGTTATACGCCGCTTGTGACTGAGTTAAGTTCAGTACTTGTGAGAAGTGATGTTACCATATGTCCATCTGAATTTGGCCAGATTTCCTCGTAGTCTTTCTTCTGATGGCTATGAAGGGGTCTTTTAGTGCTTCTTCTGCTTCCATTAAGGCTTGTTTTTCTATGTATTGAGCCTTTTTCTTTTTCAGGAGAGTTTTATATTCCTTTCTTTGTGCTGCATATTCTTCTAGCAGACCTTTTGTGTTGTGGAGTTTTGGCCATGTGTAGTTTTAGTAGGACTTCGTTTCTAAGTGTGTAGCATTCCGTATCAAACCATGGTTTAGCTCTTCTTCGGTTATTGGGATTGTTGATGCTCGTTTGGCCTCCTGAATTGTTGTCAGGGCTTGGTTCAGATTGTTTTCGTTAAGGCATTGTTTTGTTGCCTCAATTGCTTGTGCGTTGTTGCTTAGGGCGTTTGCGTCTATCTTTCTGGAGCTCTTGTGGGTTAGTAGGTTCGGTATTTCCTCTTCAGTATTTCCGAGTATAATATTGGTCCTGATAGGTATATGTTTTGTCAGTGGGGTGCAGGATGACTTCCCGAGTCCCTGTTGGTGTTTGATGGAGATGTTGCTTCCTCTGTAAAAAACTAGGTCGATGGTACTTGTGCCATTGTGGGCTATGTACGTTATTTCATTTGCTTTGTTTATAAGAGAGTAGCCTTTTTCTTGTAACATATCCAACATAGCTCTTGTTTTGTTATTGGGCTTGTCTATTCTGCAGTTAAAATCTCCTGCCAGGATGACGTTTTTGTCTGTCTTTGTTCGGGCAATCGCCCCTGCTATTATTTCTATTGTGTCTTCTAGGGAAGATCCGAATGTGATATATATGCCTATTATTGTTAGGTATGGGGTTTTCATTATTACTAGGTTCTCTTCTTTTATCGAGTCTTCAATTTTCGCTATGGATGGTCTGAAAACTATGGAGACTCCTCCCTCTGGTCTGCCTCTTGGGTTTGACTTGGCGAGAGAGTGAATTGCATAGTGGCTCGTGAAGTTCAGAGGTTCTGACAGGAAGGTTTCAGTGGCCACCATTATGTCGCTCTATATCCAGATATCTTCAGGTGCTGTGCAGATTTTGCCTCTCAGGCCCTCTACATTCCACAAACGTATTTCCAGATTTCTTTCGGCGTTTTTCAGTTTGGGGCTTCCGTTGGGGTTATTGTCTTCGAAATCGAAAGGTATGATATATTACCCTATCCGGCCAGAGACTTGTTTGCATAACTGAGTCCCTTTCTTCCATGGACACCCCTATTTTAAAGGCTTTGCTGGTGCCACGGAATGGGAGCTGTCCGCAGCTGGTTACCTTAGAGATGCCGTTTTGAGTAAGGTGTTCTTTTATGTCTTCTTCGGTTACATCGGTGTCAAGTCTCCCAATGAATATCCAGGCGGTTTGTGGAGCTGCCCTCAGCCTGCCGGTTTCGGAGCCTCCCGTGCCATGTTGTGGGGGTTTTCTCATCGTGTCGTCTTGTTTTCTTGTGTTTATGTTTGTTGAGGTGTCTTCGTTGGTACGTTTGCTAGGCAGATCTGGCCACTCTTTGTTTGCTGAAGGTCTGTCTCAATATTTGTTTTTGTTTATATCTCTAATTGGCGGTAGTGGTTTGGTGAGGTCTTGGGTTTTGGGGTAGTCTAAGTCTTGTTGTTTTACAAGTATGTCTGCTTGTTGCAGTTGCGTCTCGAGAATTAGGGTCATTTTTTCATGAGGTTTTTAGACAGTTCTTCAATGATGTTTTCACAGGATGTTTTATTTTCCAAGGCTATCTCTCTTACTTCTTTATTTCATTCTTGGTTGCTTGTCGTCGTTGGGGCCAAACCATTCGATTTCAGGCATAGTCTACAGGTCTCGAACATCCATAGTAGAGATCTCTTTTTTGAGTGAAGGGCGTTATACTCCGTTGTAGGCATAGAGGTGCACTCCTTGTGGAACCATTGGTTGCAACCTCCGTCGCAACTCACTGCTGTGTCTTCTAGTGGTGTGTCCGAATCACATTTGGTGCATCTTTTGTAGTCCATTGCGGCTGGCATTGTTTGTAGTGATGTTCGTACGGTTCGGAATGTGCGAGTCTGTTTCAGCGCAGGTGTGGTTGGTATTGAGATTGGTTTGTTTCTTATAGGTCCCGTCTACTTTGCAGGTGCCTACTTTGATATATGGGGTTTGTTGAGAAGGTCTTGTTGCACTTGCGACAGGAAGATGGTTTTAGTTCGAAATGAATCACTGATGTGCTTGTGTGCGTTTTGAGTGGTAAGTCTTTCGGCGAAGGGTTGTGCGTTGTGAGCGCTTAATGCGGGAAAGCATTCAGCCGAGATTGTTCTCCAAGTGAGCGGTTTGTATAATTTTACGGTTTGTGTTACTTAACGTAACTAATATTTTACGGGAGAGGGTCTTCTTTTGTGATTGTGTACTCGCAAATTACCTTTGATGTGGTTGATCTTTTGTTGTCTTCAGCACGGGTGTTCCTTTTTAGCTTCTTTATCACTCATTTGAGCACACTAAAACTGCGATTGACGGTATAAATTTCAAAATTCCGGGAGCTCGAAATCGCCGCGTCACTCAACTCGTAACTGGGACAAATATAGTGTTATAGTAATATCTATGGATGATTAGTGATATTCCACTCCACTAGTCAGCGCTGGTATGTCACACCATACTCCTATAGTGTAACCCCTGTGTACTCCTAATCTTTGACAATATGGCTACCCACAACCTTTAGATTTAATTTTGCACTCCAAATCCAGCAACATTTCTTCTGGCTTAAAGCATATGTCTACCTCATACTGACAATTTTCTTGGCACGCTATATTATGCATTCAACTCTTTAACTTACTCTGGTCTGATTTAATCAAATCCTGATTTATTTTTAACTGATTTAGACCAGATACCATTACATTATATCCAGATTATAATTATTTATGTCATGTTGCGATTACACCAAACTGACTACGCGCCAATAGTACATAATTAGAGCACCGACCACTAAATGACGCATTCACAAGAATTTATTCGAAGCATGCTGAAAGTAATTTTATTATTTCTTTGAAAGTTCTTAGGACGATACGAAACATTTTCAGACATCTCTGCCATCATGTCTACCACCTTCTGCAACGCCTGTGGCATAATGCTTCCCACAAACGGGTTCTTTCATCTTTGAGGAAGTCACAGTAGACGGATTCATATCAGGTAAAAACGGAGGATGTTCCAGTAGCTCCAATCTTCAGTCACGCAAGAGATCCATCATGATGTCAGCTATGTGGCACTGTGCATTGTTATGAACGATGACTGTAGTCCTCGACAGACACCGTTTCCACCTGATATGAATCCGTCAGTTATGATCTCTTCGCATAAATGAAAGAACACACTCACGGAAGTCTTACAAAACAAGTCAAGTAATCATCTGCACCGTAGGGTGGTTACTGCGGAACATCAGAGCCATCTGTCCCTAAGTGTGCAGAAAGTGGTAGATATGGTAGAATACACTGAAGCAACTTAACTGTTGTTTCCTATGATAATAAATCCAGGTGCAAATTTTAGGGGAGTTATTTACCTTTTATCGAAGGCACGTAACTCCATACTATTTATGTGCAGTCACGAATTACAAAAGGGCATATATACCACTCTGCACCGTTCATTTAATTGGACGAAAATTAACCATTTAGACGTTTCCAATGATTAAGAAATCGTAAATGGGTTTCCTACGAACTATCACTTTTGTCCGAAACGCAATTAAAAATTGGAACTGGGGCGAACGGCGGTTTGTAAAGCACTTAGTCATTGAGTGCTTACACTTTTTTCTTTTTACACTTATATGTTTAGTAAACTGTTGCGCCGCGCCGGTCAGTCACATAGAACGAGCCTTCCTGCATACGGTGAGGCTTTAACTGTGCCACTAGCTCCCCATTCCATATATTCGTAGCCCAAATGAGTGTTGACCTACTGGTTGCCATGTCCTGCCGGCGAGGCACCAAAGTTGCGTTCTCCTAGTAGTACAGTACAGTTGGAATGGTTTTGTTCCAAAAACCGTGCTATGGTTGGCTTTTTTGTAAATAGTTATAAAATCACAAACAAGCTTAACTCTAAATTTCGGAATAATTTGTAGAATCATGTTGTCGGAAAACTCAAAAGAATGTTGAAAAGCGGTTTTCTCTGAATCTACGTATTTTAAAGAAAAGTTTTTAATCAACAAATGTAGAGGACATTGTCACCTACAATTTGTCTCATTGAGGTCATGCCATACGTTTTGAAATGCAGAAGCTAGGTGGCGCCAAAGTTTCCAAAAAAGTGTTTTTCACTTTTTGTCCAAGAAAAAATGTTTTTTCACAGAAGAGTGAATGAGAAATTTATTCCTCTAAAAATTGTCTGCAACATTTATTTAAACGTTTGTTTCCTCCGACTTACCGTTCCAAAGATATAGCGCAGCAAATGCAACGCTGCGTAGTCAAGGCTACTATTGTTACTGCGGAGAGAGCGGTGGGCATAGTTTAGACCGGGACCGGTGTCGGACAATTTTCACACTTCGGCAGACTATAACTTTGGAACGGTAAGTCGGAGGGAAGAAATGTTTCAATAAATGTTGTAGACAATTTTGAGAGGAAAACATTTCTGATTCGCTCTTTTGTGAACAAAACATTTTTTCTAGGACAAAAAGTGAAAAAAAAAACACTTTTTTGGAAACTTGGCGCCACCTAGCTTCTGGATTTCAAAACGTATGACATGACCTCAATGAGACAAATTATAGGTGACAATGTCCTCTACATTTTATATTTAAAAAACTTTTCTTTAAAATACGTCGATTCAGAGAAAAACACTTTTCAAGATTCTTTTGAGTTTTCCGACAACATGATACTACAAATTATTCCGAAATTTAGAGTTAAGCTTTTTTTTGTGCTTTTCTAACGATTTACTAAAAGCCAACCATAGCACGGTTTTTGGAACAAAAGGGGTTTCTTCTGTGCAGCTGTACTGTACTATAGCAGTCAGTACATGTCTGAATGAAAATAATTACACCACCTAATGCAGAGCTTCACGATCACTCAAAACTACGTATGCAAAGCGCAGTGCAACCTCGACTGCTGTCCATCGGCTCGACATGGAGAGGCTGTTAAATACACACATCAAAAAGTTTTGCATCACCTATGAAATGTGTATGACTCGGAGCACCACAAATGTTTCTGAGGCATGAAGGCATAACACAGTTGCACATATTCTTGCTTGCCAAATCTAAAATGACAATATTTCCTTCTCATTGGGAGCGTGGCATACGAACCGTGATAGTGCTAATGCAGGGTAACATTTCCCCTTGCTCAGAGACACGCTTGAATCTATCTGGGCGTCAAGCCAATCTTTGTCTAATTTGTCCCATTCCTCTACGATTTAGCGTAGCTCCTCACAGGTTCCGTTGCTATTGACGACCCCCACCCCCCTGTTGACTGTTGTTGGCATATCGTTCAGTACGGACTAGGCGTAACTCTCGTTCTGCCCTTCGCTCGTAGCAATGCCTACCTGACAGGTTTCTACGGCCGCGCTGCGCGGTTATGGAACACACTGCCCGGAGATGCCAAGAACTTGCCTCTTCGGAAACTCAGGTCGTTCATAAAAGGTACATTGTGTAAATTAACTTCTGAATGAGTGATTGATTGTCTCGCTGAATTAATAAGGATCCGAATGGAATGAAATGAATGAATGAATGAATGAATTAATTAATTAATGAATTGAGGGATTGGGGTGATGAAAGTGCGTATGTGAGAGAAAGAATGAAGATGAAGAAACTTACTACTGTATATTAATCCTATTATCAAATATTCTAAAAACGTAAATACAGCAAATATCTTTGTAAAACATCTATGTGGGTCTTGCCTTTTTCAATAGTACTTTCATACTTCTTGTGTGATTTATGGTAAATAACTAATAATAATAGTTAAGTTGGTCTGGACGTCAATAAATAACTCGGTTCAAAAAATCCCAGACAAGTTCATGGGTTTCACGCCAGGAAAATAAGAAGGCCACTCTAGCCAGGTGATTACGTTGCAGGTGGCGTACATGCTCACAAAAACTGCACAATGTATGCAAGAATTATCGTCCATTATGATGAAGCCCTCACTAAACTACAGGTTGAAGAATGTCATCTCTGTACTGCTGAACATTTGAAGAGCCTTGATCTGCCCGCATGAACACCCGATGTCCTGTAACCTCCACAAGCGGCGACCAGAATTTCGTTAACATTCAGTTCGTGGTTCCTCCGAGCAAAAACTAGGAGACAGTGGTCAACCGGTCATCAGATCCAGATACCGAACGTTGACTGCCTGTATGACGTAAGTACCACACTACCCGGCTCCATGTTCGAACCACATCATACTCGTCGACGCACACGTCGAACAACTTCTCTTGTTGACAATTCTTCTCGGCATTAAGTAGTGATGCGTGCCCGATCAAATGTAGACAGTGTCCGTAGTGCCATCATGGCCGTTCAAAACACAACTCTAATGCGTCCTTACTGTTGCTACGAATTCCACTGAAGTGCTGCTTTCCCTTTGGTGTGACGTTCTGTCTTTAGGTGGGGCTACAGACAGCTGTCAGTATGTTTACAAACAACTTAAGGGTCGGCTTTTCGGTCGGCATGAGATTTGCTGCAATAGCAACACGGCGTACGTGGTGATACAATTTTATTATTTTCATGTGTGTAGATCCACGCGGTAATGAACTGCTGTCCGTCTGCTTGGCATGTTGGCTCGGCATGACATGGCTGTTAAATATACACGTGCGGAATCTATATATATAAAAATCAATGTTACGTGATAGTTTGTCTGTGGGTATGTATGTCTCCTATGCGTTCATATACCATTCGTCCGATTGCGATGAAACTTGGGTGAGATGTTGAGTACACTCCAAGGAAGGTTTCTGACTTAGTAAATCCATTTTACAATAGGTAGCGCACGCGTAGATTCAACAAATGAGCGACGATGCGCGAAGCATTTCATCAAAGTCCCGTATGTGTTCATATACCATTCGTCCGATAGCGATGAAACTTGCGTAAAATGTTGTGTACACTGCAGGGAAATTTTCTGGCTTAGTACATCCACTTTACAATAGACAGCGCACGAGTAGATTCAACAAATGAGCTACGACGCGCGAAGCATTTCAACAAAGTCACGTTTGCGTTCATATACCATTCGTCCGATAGCGATGAAACTAGGCTGAGATTTTGTGTGCACTCCAGGGAAGGTTTCTAGCTTAGTAAATCCCTTTAAAAATAGGTAGAGCACGAGTAGAATCAACAAATGAGCAACGGCGCGCGAAGCGTTTCAACAAAGTGCCATATAATTTCATATACCATTCATCCGATAGCGATGAAACTTGGGTGAGATGTTGTGTACACTCCAGGGAAGGTTTCTGGCTTAGTACATACATTTTACAATAGGTAGCGCACCGGTAGATTCAACAAATGAACGATGACACGCGAAGCGTTTCAACAAAGTCCCGTATAAAGTCATATACCAGTCGTCTGATAGTGATAAATGTTTGGTGAATTGTTGTGTACACTCCAGGAAAGGTTTCTGGCTAAGTGAATCCATTTTACAATACGAAGCGCACGTTTATATTCAACAAATGAGTGACTACGCGCGAAGCGTTTCGACAACGTCCAGTATACGTTCACATACCATTCATCCGATTGCGATGAAACTTGGGTGAGATGTTGTGTACACTCCAGGGAAGGTTTCTGGCTGAGTACATCCATATTACAATATGTAGCCCAAGAGTAGAATCAACAAATGAGCGACGACATGCGAAGCGTTTCAACCAAGTCCCGTATGGATTCATGTACCATTCGTCCGTAGCTATGAAACTTGGGTGAGATGATGTGTACACGTCATGGAAAATTTCTGGCTTAGTAAATCCACTATACAATATGCAGCGCACAAGTTGATTCAACAAATGAGGGACGACGCGCGAAGCGTTTCAACAAAGTCCCGTATAAGGTCATATACCATTCTGCCGTTAGCGGTGAAACTTGGGTGAAATATGGTGGACACTCCAAGGAAGGTTTCTGGCTTAGTAAATACATTTCACAGAAGGTAGCACACGAGTAGATTCGACAAATGAACGACGACACGCGGAGCGTTTCAATACAGTCCCCTATGTCTTCATATCCCATTAGTCCGATAGCGATGAAACTTGGGTGAGATGTTGTGGACACTTACGTGACGGTTTCTAACTTAGTAAATACATTTTACAGTAGGTAGCGCACGAGTAGATTCAACAAATGAGTGACGGAGCGCGAATCGTTTAAACAAAATCAGGTATGCGTTCATATACTATTCATCCGATTGCGATGAAACATTGATCAGTTATTGTGTACCCGCCAGGGAAGGGGACTTAGTAAATCCATTTCACAATAAGTAGCGCAAGAGTAGATGCAACAAATGGGTGACGACGCGCGAAGAGTTTCAACAAAATCCCCTATTGCGTTCATATAACATTCTTCGATTGCGATGAAACCTTGATGAGTTATTGTGTACACGTCAGGGAAGGGCTTCGACTTCGTAATACATTTCTCAATAGGTAGCGCACGAGTAGATTCAACAAATGAGTGACAGCGCACGAATCGTTTAAACAAAAATCCCTATACGTGCATATACCATTCATCCGATTGCGATGAATCATTGATGAGTTATTCTGTACACGCCAGGGAAGGGTTTCGACTTAGTAAATCCATTTCACAATAGGTAGCGTACGAGTAGATTCAACAAATGAGTGACAGCGATGAAACTTTTGAAAGTTGTTGTGCACGCTCCCACGAATGGTTCTAAATTAGGAAATCCATTTTACGATAGCTTAGTGGCAGTTAACATGTTGTGTATCCAAAAGCACTTCAAGAAACAGAATTTCAACGCCAACACTTTCTTTGATTGGCATTGCAACGCATGCCGGGTACAGCTCATAGATAATAAAAAAGCAAGTATCGGTGACGTTCTATTTAAAAAGTGAACGGTAACTAGCTAACTTTTGTCGTGGAGGGCACGAGCGCAACGTGTTTAATTTGCAGGGGAAGTTTAGCAGAATATTAAGAGGAAATAAATATATGACGAATGCAAGCAATGTCAACCAAGAAAAGAAATAAAAAGACTGGTGATGGAGCATAACAAGTATGGTTGAGGAACTTCACATTCATACATTTTTTAAACTATCCTTTTAATAAAAAATAATCTTCGTAACTCGTAGACAACAAACACTCCTAGTCAACGCTCGGATAGTTCTTTCAATTACAATAACACAATTTGTTTCAGCCGTGCGCCATCTACGCATACAGTTTGTAGGAGGGAGGGGGGAACAGGCGCGGGCGTGCCTTCTTATGCAAGCACATGGCACCTTGTGAAGTACGAATATGCAGGGACGTCTGTACCACTAGCTCATTAAATACGGTAGTCATTATAGGCCTACCAGATGCAGAGTTTACAACATTCTTCCTATACTGCTCGGTTCTAAGCTCTGTGAACTTGCGGGATGAAGGGCAGAGGCAGGGAAGGAGTAGGCGAGAATTGAGAAGCCTGACGACAGCCCGCCGTGTTACCTGACATTCTCGTCTATTCCAATACTGCTAACATAGGGTCTTTTCTGAAACCAGTGAGTCACCGACTAATGTATTTGCTTCTGTTACTACGCAAGGACCGAGAAACCTCGATCACTCGTCAACACCACTACTCACAGTCCACGATGCACATTCCTCTCAGCTTAGACTCGAGCAATACGTTAGTGAAGACGGGTCAAATATATATACGTAATAGATTTCGAGACGTCAGCACACTTAAATTCCAAGGTATTATAGTCTCACTCGCTGTTTATGTTCGGAAGTGCAGCGGAGGTGGTCTGCGGAGTGACGTCAATATCTCATGAAGTGATGTGTTTTTGAAGATCTAATAAAATGAGAACCACATCACTCGACAAAAGATTGTTTTCACTGGCGTTAATAAGCTCCCGAATACCATGACCCATTTATTTTATATACGAGGTGTTTCAGTGCCAAAGGGATACCGGCTATCCGGGCCGCCACACTGAGCACATCGACATAGGAAACATGTGGTCTCCGAGGCCACCCAAAGGTGCTATGGACGTAAACATGTGCGACACGACTGGGATGTCCTAAATAGTTATTTATGTTTGTTGGCAGTATATGTGTACACTGGAATAAATGTTTAAACATGAGTAACACAAATAAGGTGTCCTGCACAGTGGGTTGATTTTTGTTTTGTAAATTTACAGTAAATGTGTATATTATTACACAGGTAGCACTGTAACTGACGACAATGCCATCAATGTACCCGAGTTACTGCATCAGTGTGTAAAAACTCATAAAAGTTGTTCAACATGACGGCCACAAACCTCGATACAAACATGGCGTCGACGTGTGAGATTCTGTATGACCGCGCTTACAGAGAAACAAAAAACATAGCATTGTTTGCCTAGATGTTTATGCCCATCCGATCACTGGCACATGTGTAATAGCCTAGTGTACACATTAACTGGCAATAAGCAATACACCTAACTTACTACTCAGGTCGGCTTTATTTCGTGTTACACATGTTAGCATATTTGGGTCACACATAACTTTCGAAATGACAGGGATGAAACCAACATGGCGGTCGCGAGAATTTTATAAGTATATTTGCCTTTTCTGGTGATAAAATCATCCAAGTGCATTGGACGTTTGCGTAATACAGACGTATTTTGAGCTACACCATACGGTGCATAATCGTATTCATTTATAGGTGTCTTTATTTTGGCAAAGTTAGGGCTCTTGACCCTCTCTTACACTTAAGCACAAACAATGCAACTTACATGAACACTGTTATTCTTAACCTGTGTGTGTGTTGTCTACCCCTTATTCTTCCCGTTTTCAACGGGGTCGGGGATGATATGAGATGAAAGTCTACGGGGCGGGTGGTTTTTATGGCCGGATGCCCTTCCTGACGCCAACCTTATGAGAGGAGTTAATGAGAGATGAAATGAAAATGAATGAAGATAAATGAAACTGGGTATGGATATGGAGGGAAGTGGCCATGGCCTGTCAGAAGGTAGCGCCCCACCATTTGCCTGGAGTTGAAAATGGAGAAACCACGGAAGGCCATTTCAAGGACGGCCGACGGTGGGGCTCGAACCCACTTCTATCGAGTCATCAGATAGCTTACAAGGGGAGGATACGATGCATGGGTCACCGATTCGAACCATCTTTAGTACACGTGTAGGGCATGACCAGGCGTATACCAGGTGCGAGTAGTAAGGTACGCTTCTCAGCCGTTTCCGAGAAATTAATTAATTGCAATTACAGTGCAGCATCTATGTGCGTTGTACGCTAGCAAGAATCCAATGAGCGCGTGGTGCAGCGGTAAGAGCCCTGCTTCGTAAGCGCGGGATCGCTGGATCGAATCCCACCGGTGACCTTTGGCGGTGTGTTGAGTTTCTTTTCTTAAAAAGAATCCATTGGCAATTCGTACAATTGTAGGTATCGTGAATAATGTTTATTTTGAAGTCAATTGTAATAACGTGTTATGTGCGCGGGAAAAGAGATTCTGAAATCGGCGTATGGGGGTCAACGTTTGTGACAATACACACAGTATCGGCATTGCAAATACATTGGTATTATACACGGTCAGGTGTATTCTATTATATGCATACATTTATACATTGAAGGCCCAGTCTGTTCCGTTCATTGCACGTCTGTGAACCATCAGACCACTCCGTACCCCGCAAGCAGTTACTCATGCTATGGGTATTGGTTGGAAATTGCCAATGGTAAAAAAAAAAAAACTCACAACACACTGCAATCGCTCATCGGTTGGATTCGATCCAGCGATCACGCGCTTACGAAGCAGGGCTCTAACCTTTGCACCACGCGCTCATTGGGTTCTTGCTAGCGTACAACGCACATAGACGGCGCACTGTAATTGCAATTAATTTCTCGGAAACGGCTGAGAAGCGAACCTTACTACTTGCACCTGGTCTACGCCTGGTCATGCCCTAAACGTGTACTAAAGATGGTTCGAATCGGTGACCCATGCATCGTATCCTCCCCTTATTAGCCCTATGGCCTAGCGCTGCGCTTTAGCGAGTGGTATACAGTATGTTATTCTTCACCTTAAGTACTAAGAAAACTTAAATACTAGAAGTAAAGTGGCAGCTGTGTGATATAAACTAAGCTCTAAATATTGCGTACAGTAATAACAAATCATGAAGTTTTAAGAAAGTTTTACTATAGTCATTCACTCACACATTCATACACAAATTGATCTAGTTGGCATACGAATTCAAGAGGAAATCTTTACATGCACGTTTGAAAGTTGTTAGGGATGTATAATTTCTTACGTCACGAGGACAATTATTCCAAATTCTAGTTCCCGATTTGATTGTTTTAAGGAATCAAAACGGCAGCCGTCGAATTTCTAAATCCCCCAGAGTAGTAATGCGCTTAGCGTGGCTTCCCTCGGTTACCTCCATACTTCCATCCAGGCAAATGCCGGGATGGTACCCACTTCAAGTCCCAGTGCACCACCTCAACCTTATATAATAATAATTATAATTATTATAATCAGTTACTGGGCATCACAGGAACACAGGTTATGAGAAAATTTCAACACGTACCCAAGTACGAGGGACTGACGACCAAAAGTGTCATAAGGCCTAGAAATGAACAACATAACGAAAGTTTGAATTTGCACAGCAGGGCCACTTGGGGGGTCGAAACGCGTAATCTTAAATTGCCCCATTTAATAGTGTTAATTAACTAATACATGTATTTTTCCAGGAGTGTAGTTATCATATTTATACTTTATACCCCGCCCAATCATCGGACTAATTCGTACTGACCGACTGAGGAGCTACAAAGGACAGCCAGTCCATGTTTACTGTAGCGGCGTTTCCAAGATGCCAAATAGAACACGTTTAAAGCGATATAGGCCTACTGTATTTGAATTCAACACAACAAAAAATAAAAGGTTACCTTGTAATAACTTTAAATGATTTGTAAAACAAAAGTTTAGTGCTCTTCAGTCGGTCCAACACGAATGTACCCAAAAGAGTTGGGTTATACCCTAATCCTGAAAAAAATTACATGAGATTAATAGATACCCCATAATGATTTGTAAAAATGATATATTATGGAACAAGTAGTTCCGCGAAGAACTAAATGGCCTATTTTCATATATCCAATATCCTACGGGTCTTTTTCATTAAAAACTCTCCGCCTTTTTAAGGGATTTTCAATGTGATGTACTAAATAGCTTTTGGTTCACGACCTATGTCTCCACCAACACCATCACATTGCAAAATTATGTGCTAGAATATATAACTTTCAGTATCGGTGATTAAAACTCCTCCCGCGAGATGGCATCTTTCGGTAGAGTCATGCGAGTTTATTTTAAGAAAAGTCAAATGCACGGCTTCTATGATTTACACGGCTTCTATGATTTACAAAAGGTAAGCTACAGAATTTAGTACCAATATATTATGATTATTATAAGAGCCCATCATACGAATCTTCTCTTCAATCGCTTAAATAGGATACGAGAAATATATTTTATTTTAAATTTTGAACTGATGCCATCTTAAATGTTTAAGAACAATTGAACATGAGATGTGTCTATACTATGCTCTGAATAAAGATTCACTGTTCTTAGTTTTATTGCTCTTGGATGATCGCCAGAAAAATAATATCAAATATTTGAAAATCACTTGGCTGCCATGTTGTTTTTGTACTTAGTTGATAGTCTTCTAACACCATAAGAATTTTCAATTTGATTGCTTGAATAGTTTTGGAGATATTGTGAACCGGCAAAAATATCGCATGGACGTCATGTTGGATTGTTTTATATATATGCTATATAATTATATGCCAGCAGATGTACTTTCTAATGATAGTTCATTATACAGTACCAACCTACCCTTCAATTGCTTGATTATGACACGAGAAATAGAAAGGCGATTTAAATTAAAAAGTTTGTACAGCCACCATTTTTTAGTTCTCATATAATTCAATGAAATTAGACGTAAATATATTAAGCCTTGTATGCAGGTATACCGTGCCAAGTTTGACAGCACTCTGATAAGTCACAAGAAAGATCCATTTGAATATTTAAATTTCGCGTCGTCACCATGTTGGTTTTTTGCTCATCAGGTTATTGAAAGTACCATGGTTGAATTTACTTTAATGACCTCTATGAACATATAAAATATCAATTTGATTGCGATAATAGATTCGTAGATATTGAGAACCGGTGAGCTATTACGGATGATCGTCATGTTGGATTGTTCTATATGTAGGCCAAAGACTAGAGTTATGTACCATTAGATGACTATTATTGAATTGGTTCATCAAACAAACGTTCACTTCGATCACATGAAAAATCCACAGCCTGCTTCCAGTCTCCGACCGGGTCAGGAATGGAATGAATGAAGCCCCCATCTAGCGGCGAGGATATGAAGTGGGCCGGCTGCCGAAGCCTGTCGCACTCCTCTGGGGCAATGATTAAATGAATGACAGATGAAATGAAATGATAGTGGAGAGTGTTGCTGGAATGAAATTGTGACAGGAAAAACCGGAATACCCGGAGAAAAACCTGTCTGCCTCCGTTTTGTCCAGCCCAGATCTCACATTGAGTGACCGGGATTTGAACCACGGACCCAGCGGTGAGAGGCCGGCGTACTTCGATCACATGCGGGCACAAAAATAATAACTTAATTTTAAAATTTCGCTCAGCCGCCATCTTAAGGATATGAAAATAATTGAATTAAATTAGATGCCAGTATATTAAATCTTGTATAATCATTTACCATACCAAGTTGCACTGCGCTCGGGAGATTAAATCGCGAGAAAATTCTATTCAAATATTTTAACTTTTCTATTTTGTACTTAACAGGTTTTTGAAAGTCACATAGGTGAACATTTAGTAGTATACTCGAATACAGTACAAAATCTAACGGTGATATCAGCAACAGTTTCGGAGACACATAATGTCAGTGAAATAATTCGCGCGGCCGCCATGTTACATTTGAAAGGCACGTTCGAGGTCGGATAGGGATGGTAGTAAATCCTTACTGAGTTTCATTACAATCGCTCCAGCCAGGCGCGGGACACTTATGGGCCGATTCGAACCAAAACAAAGACCGCCACGTGCGTTTTGTTTACTGTTTGGGCCCGCATGCTGACAACTGTTGCAGTATACTCCATTTTTAGTGACTTAATCAATTTAGTATTGGATCCAACATAATACAGATTAACAAGTGACAAGCGGTGTTATTAGAAATGGCGGCAGCTACGTTCGTTTTAAACGTGGGACAACATAATTTATATATAGGGTAGGTTTTAATTGCTCATAGTTTCAGTCTGTATAATTATACTGTAATCAGAATTTATGGATTTACTTTTATTTGTTTGTTTTTCGCGTAAAATCCTAATATAGGTACGATAGTCTTGTACATATTGGACAAAATGTAATTTATTCCTGCCAAATGTATCAAACAATTGTTTTCATCTTGCTGAATACTTCTGTCAAGTCTTTGTAAATGTGCAGGATCAGCTTTAGTTTAGTTAACGGCAGGCTACTGAAGTAGTTTGATATGCGGTAGGACCTACCATGTCCATAATTTTCCTGTCTATACTGAACCCTTGCAAAGAAGCATATGAGACTCAATTTCAGGGGGTGTAACAGTCTATTTCGTAAAGTTGTTGTTAAGCGCTTCTTATAACATGCAGGGTAACATATAGCAAAATAACATGCAGGAAAAAGTGAATACCAGGGTTAAAACATATGAATTTAATAACAGATCAACAAATTTACACTATTTACAATAACAACACAAACAAGGTCCCCCCGAAATGACTCCCACTTGAATTAATAAAAATTGCCAAACTAGGCCTGATCTCAGGAGATATCGTAAACATCTGGACCAAATGTCCCAAATTACTACAATGACATGTGCGTGTGCGGCTGTTCTACATGCGACACGATGTGTACAAATCAATGCGAGATTAGTTACCATCCAGTAAACCTTCAGGGGACGAATCTGCATTGTCTTAGAGCTAGACAGACACGAGGAACCAACTAAACACTAATTAAACTAATCCGACACTTCCTACACTAAATAAAACAAAATAATTTCCGCAATGAAATTGGAATCAAAGAATTGCCGTAGCAAACAACATTAACGCCTAAAATTAGGACTTTTCAAATCAACACAAGTAAATCAACACGTGACCAATCAAGAAAAATACACATATGGCCGCTTGCCATTTTTACAAGAAAAAAAAAATACAAAATACACCCAACGGTGTCACACAGACAAAATCTAACAATGAAATGAGTCATAGAAATCACTAGGCTCAAAGCCAACATTTACATCATAAAACAAATATTTTATTTCATACGATATGCGGTAATTCGTAACGGACGTGGCGAACTCCCACATTAATTATGATCCAATGACCATTAAAAGAACAGGTTTGCTACAGATAGCTTACAGGGGTCAGTTGGACTGCCTAAATGATGAATCACCAGACATAGACGGGCGCCAAGTGGAATCTGAACATCTGTCAACCCACGTGTCAATAACCTCGACCTGCCGCGGCACTGGCTCGAGTCTCGAAGAAGCGTGCTCCCAAAAGCACATAATATACGTGTGTGTGTCAAAATAAAATATCTTAGCATTTCCCACGGAAATCCAAGAATCAGCACTGGACGAGGTACAGTAGCCTCTAAGAGCGCTCTGCCTTTCCAATAAAATACAACCACAATAATTGAGGGCGGTAGGCACATTCTACCCCTCATCACGAAGAACCAATACACACACCTTGACACAATACACACACCCGAATCACACGTATGGGTTTGACAGAAACCTGAAATAAAGGACATAAAATATTTTCCACCGACTTGCGCTCCCAATCTAGTCCGTGACTAAAGAACCTGAAAAGGACTCAAAAAAAATCAAAAATATAGAACTAAGGTGTTCTACAGTGACATCTTAACTTGTTGCGCTCGGCAACCCTAGTATGAATAAAAACCTGTTCGTAAAACATCTAACAACTTTTACCCCCCTTCTCCTACTAAAAATGAACTTGAATAAAGCACCACTTGTCGACCACGACGAATTTCGCATTCGCATGGATAAAATCAAAATACACACGCCGTGCATACTACACATGACTCATGAAAAATATACAATCAAACAAACACTTTGGCCACGTGCCAACGTACATTTAAATATAACAGTGTCGGCACACAAAAAAAAATCTAAATACCAGAAAAATCAATGAATAAAATATTTACAACGTTCCCGCGTCTAATCTAGCTACATATTGAATAAATCAATGGTTTGTACATCACCGTGCAGCTTGTAGAACTCAACCTCCATCCCAAGGCATTTCCCTACGGGAAATCTACTCGTCCATCGTCGACGTATTGGTAGAGGCGTAGCACTTCATTCCACCAATCGACCTTCCAGGAGACATCTTGGCGTTGCTTCTTGGAAAGAAATGTTCAATGTTATTAGTTTGCGTAGCTAGAATCGCTATGAGCTACTGACTTTCACTCACAATAAAGTCCTAGGCGATTACTCAACGTAGAACTGGCCCTATCTCAGCATTTGCTTATATCACACGCACATATACATCACACAAAATATAACACAAAATTTTACAGAAAATTACATTCTTCGTTCACCACGAAACTGGCTTTTAACGAGTCTCTCCAATTATGTCTACCGCGTAGCGCTTATCTCGACTAGAGATCTCCCTCCGCTAAGCGCGAACTCTGCTCCCAGAGCACAAATAAAATGTTTGTCAAACAGACGTGAAGTATGCTCACTAGAGCTTGATAAAATCGTGACTCAAACTGGCGTGAACGATGCTCACCAGAGCTCGATAAAGTTGTCTCAAACAGCTCATCACCGATCAATTTATTAGAAACTGACAGAAAGGAGTGGAGTGGGGGCAATCTGTGAAAATAATCTGTAGTTTTTACCTCACAGACTTGGGACTAGTATCAATCTTCTTCTTTTCATCCAAACATCTCAAAGGACTTATGCGGAATTATATCGCATCGGCGGTTCTTCAGACATGCGTTTTAGCGCCTTTTTTTTTCAAGGTACGCGACTCTCCGCGCGGTTTAGGCGTCCTCTCTCCTGATTTGCTGATTCAATCGTGTATCGGTTGGAACTTCTCTTCTGGCACGCCCATAATGACGCCGACTGGGGTGCGCGTTCAAACTGAATTTGTCCTTGAACTCGGCTTAGCTGGTCATCGTCAGGAATAACTACCACGCTACCTCTGTTGTAATCGTTGCGACACACTACCTGTCTCCCCTTTGTCAACCTCCAACATGTTCTGCCTGGGCATCAGTAATAATAATAATAAAAATCATGAAGACTTATTGATCGGCAAATCAATAAGGGTTAAATACTAATACTTGCATGCATGCAGCTGTCTCAATCAAATACTACAAGTACAGTATTAAAGATACAAAGTGACTTGTGATCGAAGCAACCAGGTTTGGACTCTGGTCCTATTTTGACATACACTCTGCATGGCTGTGACTTCTGGTGTCTTATGTGCCAGGGAATAAGGCAAGGATTGGTGCAATCCTAGGCATGGGCGAAGAAGTCGAAATGAGGTCGACAAAGAATGTTTTTGGCTCTAGAAATATATGTTAATAATGTTTGTGTACTTGCTAGAAGATATTAATACAGATGCCCTCCAGCAAAATAATAGTAGGCTTTATTGACTACTTTGTTATCTTCTCTCTGGTCCTCTATTATGCTTAGCCTAAAGCCTGCAAGGTGTAGGCCTACTACATTGTTGTATGTAAAAGCCTAGGAGTACAGTAGGGCTTCATTCAGTAGTGTACGTTAGCCCGTAGCTCCTTTTGAGTGCTGCTTCATTGTAGGTTTCAGTCTTACTGTGTTAGTAATAATCATTTTATGCATGCAGCATGTCAAATTGTACCTCCCTATTTGCTGGTGGAGCCTGCTAACATGCATTTAAAAGCCGAGAGAACAAGGGTTGTTCTGGCATCGTAGGGACATTTTTCTTACACTGAGGGTTAAAGTTCTCTTAGCTTGACCACCCAAAATATGCAAGAAAGTTAGCATTGCATTCCAGTGCATGACAATGGAGTTCAGTACCTAGTATTTGTTCTAGGTGCTGAATAACACCCAAATCTGTAATGGGTTCTTTACAGTCTAGCTGGAAACTGTTCTCAATGAGTGAATGACAGTTTGTAGTTCCAGGAAGAAAGGCTACCATGTTTTCAGCTCCCCTATACCTTGTAGACACACAACTCCCTAGCCTTACCCATTAAGCCTAGATACATGCCTGGACACAATTCTTGTTTGACCACCTTGTGTAGTGGCTAGCATTCTCGGTTCTTTCCCCAGAGGTCTGGGTTAGTTTCCTGGCGCTGCCCATAAAAGTAATTCTGGTCTGAGGGCTGAAACGGGGTACGCTAAGCCTCATGTGGCAATCCTGAGGCGAGGTGGATTCGATTCCCACCTAGGCCATCTTGGAAGTCGTTTACCACCACGTCTACTGCAGGCAAATGCCGAGATGGTTCTTTATTTATGGCCACGGCTACCTCCCTCCCAATCGTCACCTCAAGTACAAAGACACACTAATACATTCACCGTATTACAAGAGGTTATCTAAAAAAATACACACACCTAAGTACATGGGTCTCAATGACCACCATGTCAAAGCCCCTCAAAAGATAAAAGCAATAACAAAACAACTTGTGTTAAAAGTGGTCGTGCTACAGTGTTGCAAACTTTTGAACTATAAGAGAACCCTGGACAAACTTTTCTGTTCACAAATCTGTTTCAGCTTCATCACATTCGTCATTTGAGACCGTCTCTAGCTTCATGAAGATAAGGGGTAAGAAATGAAACAAGTATCAGGTGCCCAGCCTACACTAGCACTGGGCAGAAGAGCAACTCACGTGTGTTGCTACTGTTCACAGTCCTACTGCAAACAAACATTCCCCCACTCTGCCTCTGTTATATTGAAAGGAGGATTACCGACTATTTGCATATATGTAGTGTTGATTTACAAAAATACTACTACATGCATTGCATTTATCTGTGTAGGCCTACATTGAAATTTAATTTTTGCTTCGACTTGTGCTTTGGACATTTGCAGTTTATCTTCCACCCGGGGCTGGTCCAGTATTCCAAAGAGGGTTTCCGAGGCTAGAGTTTGCGGTCGGGTGGCTTAAAACAGTGTGCCATCAACCATCCAAGTAGCTTACTGACCACGTTCAAGATCTCATGTGTTTCTGTGTTCTCAACGAGCTTAACCATTGGTATTCACATCTCTGAAGGTTGTTTTCAGCTGCACAATCAAATGTAAAAGACAAAATGTAAACATGCAAGCGGTATTCAAAAAAATGAAATCTGTCTTTCACAAAATAACTATCATTTCTCGAAACCTACCCCTCAACCTGAATCCACATTACTGTATAGAATATTGAGATTATATTGATCTCATGCGGTAGAGGAGGGTGGGGGGTAGAATTTATGGGAGAATGACATATGAACATAGCATTTCATTGTAGCTACATTACTGGTGAATAAAGTAATAATTGGTCGAAAACACCCTTGTGCAGCATGGTTGGGGGCGAGAAGTGGTTACGAATGTGTTGAGGTTATGATGGCACAATGAAGCAAACTCTAATTGCTCTTGATTATATCATTTTTAACAGCTTTTAGTCATTATTAAGGACATTTATATTGTATTAAAAGCACCGGTAGGCTTTCAAATAGGCAAATAAATGGAAAAAAAGTTTTCGTAGATTTGGAAGTCATACCAACATGTCACACCAAAACTCATCATTAGTATTTCATTTTTGGAACGATATCGCCTCCTGAGGTGCAATAATGCATGCTTTTAATTCAATGTCAGACACTGACAATCAGTTTCGACCGTAGTAATGTGCGTTCGTAATGACAACAGTCAATCGTAGTTACTTGATATGCGAGATTGGTAGCCATTGTAGCCCAAACATTGCCACGTGGACCTGAAATTTGAGCCAATATAAGGGTCTAGAAAATTAGCATTGAGTGTCGTCTCTCGTATTATATGCTCCTTGGCTCCAGCCGTCTAGATGATTTTATGAGACACACACACACAGATCACACACACACGGACGAAAGGTGATCTCATAAGCCTATTTTTTCGTAAGATGAAAATAGGCTAAAATGTTTAGAGAAGAAAGGAATTTTAATGTTCGGACACTCAATGAGTGGCTGTGTTTCCGACTGCGCGGTAGTTGCTTCTCTGAACGCCTCTGCTGATTTCGATGGAGCCATTCTCTGCATTTACCTGTTTATTGCAGAGAAGGCCTCACTGTTAATCATGACGCACTACGAGTACACGCGCTTGAAATGGACTGTGAAGGCAAACACACAACCTTTGAACTGCGTCAACTTGATAGGCTACTTCTCACAACAGAGGAGGGGCAGTTGCATTGAAGTAGCGAACATGTTAACTATGAGAAGGAACACAGTCTTTAAGAAGACAGGAATGTGTTCACACCCCAAATGATTCACTCAAAATAAAGAAGTGTAGTGAAAAAATAATACCCCAAACAAACCACAACAACACACGAAATAAATTACTCCACAACTTGCAAAGAATTCATGGAAAGTTAAGCCACCCCTAAACAGAAAGAAAGACGATGAGAAAAGTCAGTTATGATGGGAGGGTGCTTAAGAAGCAATTTGTGCACAGGAGGAGAAAATTCAGTATGCCATACAGTACGTAAATTTGGACAAACAAAAGGTCAAAATCAGTCAGATTTTCTAAGGAAACTATATATATATATATAAGCAGTCCGCCTCGTTGCGTAGTGGCTAGCATTCGTGGCGGTCACCGCGAAAGCCAGGGTTCATTTCCCGACTCTGACAAGAAACTGGTCTGAGGGCTGGAACGGGGTATACTAAGCCCCGTGAGGCAAAACTGACAATGAGAAGAGCCTAGTTCAATTCCTATCTCAGCCATCCTGGAAGTGGTTTTCCCCATTTCTATTCCAGGCAAATGCTGAAATGGTACCTAACTTTAGGCCACGGCCACTTCCTACCCAAATCCTACCTCAATTACAAATACACACACTAGTACAGAGCGGGTCAGGGATGGGACAGGTGCTCCGAGACTTGAAATAGCGTACCATCCCGCGGAGGAAATGTAGACACACAAAAAAAAGCACAGAAAAAAACGCATTCATGATAATTGCTGTCCGCGCCGGGATTCGAATAACCTACTGTATCTTTCGAATTGCTGCAGTTCTTCATTGCACCCCACAGGGGCTCACAACTTGTGGGGTGTAGGATGGTTACTACGGGACCCCAGGAGAGTCCGGCATTGCTTCTACTTATTTGTGCCGCGTTCCCCCCTTATACATTTCTTATCAACCTGCCCTGGTCAACTGTTGTTCTCTTCAGACCACGACAGTATTATAGAGAATACAAAGACTAGGGTATGATTTTGCTGCCTAACTAGACCCTTTTCTTTCCGGATAGGCTGCCATCATTTATCGAGGGGTCAGACCGCTTCTTTTCTCATGGTATCTGCTGACTAGTGAAAGAGGTCCTATTGGAGGCCGGGTTTGCATGGTGCACCTGCATAGTGCTTCAACCTTAAGAGCACACGGTTGGTGGACTAGGGAGAACGTGACTAACTATGCACCTGATTGAAGGGTAATGGTTGATACTAGTCAAATGAACAATTAGCTCCTAAATGTTCGCAACCGACAGCTAACCTGAGCTGGGTCCAATTTCCCCCTTTCTCCATTGACTTTGGGGTGACCCTATCTTATTTCCACTGACACCTCAATATCACAGTTTATCAAACAAATCCTACACACATCCAAGAACACGGGGCTGAATGACCTCGATGTCGCTAAGCCCCTAAATGAATTAACAAAAACATATCTTATTTCCCTTCCTTAATCTGGCATTCCTTCCAAATGCCTGAATCCTCATTCTTCGAGAGTTGAAAGCAGTTCTTTTCAGTATCACTTACTCCTTCCTTTTGTTTGTCTGTTTCTTATTCATGTATAAAACCTAGCTGTATGTACAGTGGTTGTAATATTACGAGTATTAGTGGTAGTTTCTCGTCCACCTCCTGGTGCAGCGGCTAGCAGTTTTGAGTATCACCTCGGAGGTCCGAGTTGATTCCCGGATCTGCCAAAAAAAACTGGTTTGAAGGATGGAACGAGGTCCACTCAACCATCCTAGAATTGATTGTCACTTCTATTCCAGGCAAATGCCGTTGCGGTTATTAACTTAGGGCCACGGCTACCTCCTTCCCAATCATAGCCTCAATTACTAACACTACTACATAGGCCTACCACCAATAACACAGGTCAACAGACAATTCTACACACACCCAAGTACTCGGGGCTGAGTAATACGATGTCGAAGCTTCTAAATAAATGAGACGATACAACAAACATACAGGGTCTACGTTTTGGCAGCCGACTTCTTCTTTACTGTGCGAATTTCAGCAGGTGGAAATGCCCTGCTACATTATTCTACAGCAGGTGTTCTAAATCTCATTGAGACTATCAGCACCACCCTCAGGCCATACCAAGTACCCGAGCTCCAGTAAACCAATAATAATAATAATAATAATAATAATAATAATAATAATAATAATAATAATAATAAATGACAATGATAATATGCAAGAAACATACTCCTCTCTTTCCTTTGCCTATCACTCTCCCTCAGAAGTGCTGAAATAGCTAGGAATTCAACCCTCACCAGGAATGTTACAACTGCGCGCAAGACTCATGCAGATAGATATATTTACGTATGGACAGTCTAGTCTAATCATCATCTTACGTGTTACTCATAAAATAGCAATGTCCAGTTATTTTAACTGTAGATTTTAAAATACTATTTCACAAAATGATAACATTTCTGACTGCCAAAATTTGTAATGAAAACGCCATTATTCCGGTTGTTTCAACAACATTTTGAATTGAAGAATGGATCTTAGGGGAGCTTGTGCTCATGTGAAGAGAGCACCAAATTTCCTATAAAGAATACCTGCTTAAGAGCGCCTGCTCTACGGTCTACAGCTACACCGTTGATAAACTGAGATGGTAAGGCAGACGACGACAGGGGTAAAATTGTTACTTTGGATGACGTGAATTGCGATCAAGTCCGTACCAGTTATATGCATTCACAACACAAGAACTTAATCAAATAGTACATATTAGGGCTTGAAAGTAAAACTGAATACATACCATGTTGGCATGGCAAGCAGCAACTGTGGCAGCGATGGCCTTACGCAGGAAACTGGACACGGTGGAAGAATCTGCAGCAATGAAAAACAAACTCAAATAGCTGTCATGGACACAGTAAGGAATGTCAAAATGATCGGACAAAGGTAACAACATACAGGCTACAATAAAAATAAACAAACCAGCAAACTTCAGAAATTTGTCAAATGTAGGTTGGTGGACTATGCTCTCTTCTATTACACTGTCATATCAGATTTCCGCTGATTGAGTGGTGTTAGTGCTAAAGCTAGAAACGTCAGCCGTGGAATGAGGTTATTCATTTGAACATTAGCAGGGGCTGCTGTTTGCATGTCTTACGTATTGTACTTTGGCCAGACGGCAAATGTAATTTCCTAGCAGAACATCTCGCCTGAAGAGTAGTACCCAGATGAGCCCGTTGCGTACCGGTACTTTATTTGTTGGACCCATGACAATTTTACAAACCGAATATACACCGTATAACACAAAAAAAAAAAACGACGCACCGGGAAGGCGTTGTCCGATTGTAAGGAAATTACGTATGCAAAGACATTCGGACCGAACATGCAACTGATTAAAGCTTCGTGTCCAATCAATGAATACCGGGAGCTCCCGCGCATCCGAACTGCGCATATATGAGGTGTATATAAGACGCGAAGGATTCGTGCTCATTACGAGCAGATGTCAGAGTTTGAAAGAGGTCGTGCGATCGGATTGAAAGAAGCTGGCTGGTCGAATCGAGCTGTCGCTGGACATTTAGGTCGAAGTGATGCGGCGATCAGACGATGCTGGCAAGCGTGGTTAGTAACGGCAGGCATCAGCGTCAGGACGGCAGTGGTCGACCGAGGGCCACAACAGCACGGGAAGACAGAGCGATTGTCAGAACAGCTGTCACAGCACCAGAGTCGTCATTATCAACGATCCAGCGTGTGACCCGCACACGTGTTCACCATGACCATCAACAGACGCCTGAGCGACAGGAACTTGCGCTCGCGCCGCACGTTACGCCACTTACCACTCACGCCTGTTCACCGTCAAGTCAGATTACAGTGGTGCCGCGCTCGAGCAACGTGGAACTACGCTGTCTGGGGACGTACAGTCTTTAGTGACGAGTCCCGTTTCCAACGGTGTCCTGACTACAACCGCTGACGTGTTTGGAGACGTCCAGGCCAGCGTGTGGATCCTGCCTTGACTATCGCACGCCACACAGCCCCACAACATGGGGTTATGGTCTGGGGTGCCATCTTATTTGATAGTCGGACCCCTCTGGTAGTCATTCCTGGCACACTGACAGCACAGCGGTATGTTGATGACATTCTACGGCTGGTTGTGTTACCGTTCCTGCAGCGACATCCTGGCCTTACTTCCCAACAGGATAATGCCCGGCCGCACACGGCACGTGTTGCTATGGACTGTCTTCAAGCTTGCCCTATCCTTCCTTGGCCATCTCGGTCGCCTGATCTCTCACCCATAAAGCACATTTGGGACGTCATGGGAAGGCGATTGCGAACATCCCGTAATGTCGCCGATTTAGCCTAACAATAGGAGACCATTTGGCACGAAATTCTGCAGGACACCATCCGGGAACTTTATCAATCCATGCCACGTCAAGTGGCAGCTTGCATCCAGGCTAGGGGTGTACCAACACCTTATTGACGTCCTCACTTTGTAACACTCTAACACTGCAATAAATCATGCGATTGTTCTGCACTGTTGATCGTGTGTTGTTCTATGTCTGTTCCTCACCTCCACCGATTATTATCACCATCGGACAATTCCTTCCTGGTGCGTCGTTTTTGTTGTTATACAGTGTATATTATCCTACCAAAAGAACCCAAACCGTAGCAATTACTTGTTCCAAGAATCATCCCAATTCACGGATTACATTGATCATACCAGTCGTGCTGACATAGATAGTTATTAGGGCTGCACTTATAATTCCATTATTCGCCAATTCGAATGCTAGAAGTATTCGAATAATCTAACAATGCGGATGTCCAACTACTTCGGTTGTTCGAATTCAAAGTACTGAAGCATTTCAAATAGAACTAACCCCGTGGCACTACAGCCCATGGCGGGCCTAGGCCTACCAAGCGACCGCTGCCCAGCCATTTGGCCTGCAGATATTGGGGTAACACGTGATCAGCGCATCGGAACCCCTCGGCCGTTAATCTTGGTTTTCGTGACCAGGGCGCTGCCTCACTGTCAGACAGCTACTCAATTGTTCTCACGAGGCTGAGTGCACCCCATTCCAGCCCTCACGTCAGTTTCTAAAATCCCTGACGGAGCCGGGATTCAAACCCGAGGCCTCCGGGTGAGAGGCAGGCGCGCTACCCCCAACACCACGGGGCCGGCAAGCATTTCAAATAGTCGATCATTAAAAGAAATCGAACAGTTTAAATATTAGAATCTTTTGAAGTATTCGAAAATTACAACAATTTGTGTAAAAAAAACTTATGTCCAGTGGGCGAGCTGTTCGAAGCAGGGCGAATCCAAGGGAACGGATGGGGTTTAAACCCTTCCCTATTCAGCCTCGTAGAGCCTTATAAATAAGTATCATTCAAAACAAGCATCATTTGTTACATCTTTCTTTCCTTCCTTCCCTTTATGTTTTTTTCTCTCTTAGTTTCTATGTTAATTATAATTACTAATTACTCTAACTTTTGGATGTAGTGGACCCTGGACAAACGCTGAAGAAAAGAAGAAGACTAACTTTTGGATTATTTATTCGATTATTGACTGAATAGTAGAGTTATTTAACTAAAGCGACTTTCTACGTGGCTCAGCGGTAACATTCTCACCTGCTGATCCCAAGATAGCGGGATCGAATCCCGGCGCAGTCAGTTGGCATTTGAGAGTGCACAAATGCGAGGAAGCCGCGTCAGTAGATTTACTGGCAAGTTAGAGATCCCCTTCGGGGCAAAATTCCAGCACCCCGGCGTCTCTAAAAGCCGTAGCAGTTAAAAGGGACGTAAGACAATAACATTATTGGCCTATTTAACTCAAGCGAATAATTTTGGATTCGGATGTTCGAATAGGTTGTAAATTCGAATAATTCGGTGAAACAATCACTCAGAAGAATGCGTAATACTGGCCGAGAGCGCTAACGCGCTACCTCGTGCCTCGCTAGCATCGGGAGAGCGTAGGTTCGAATCCCACCTCGACCGTCCTGAAAATGGTTTTCGTGGTTTACAATTTATAACACCGGGCAAATGCCCTTCAATAGGTCCACGGTCAATTTCCTTCCAAAATCCTTTCCCAGACCCATCAAGAAAAGAAAATACATGGCCATTGGCTGCATTAATAAAATCATTAGAAGAATGCGTAAGTTACGACAGGCCTACGTAATTTTAGATACGCTAGTAGGCCTACCATTTAAGTGCAACACACGGTATCACACCGTTTCAGAACGTTTTTACATCAGTACACCGGGGTGATGACCATGATGTTACTAACCTATAAAATACAAAAGATGCAATAACTTACTTTCGTGAGTGATGACCATGCTGTTACTTATCTATAAGATGCAAAATATGCAATACTTTTGTGAGTGATGACCATGCTGTTACTTATCTATAAGATGCAAAATATGCAATACTTTTGTGAGTGATGACCATGCTGTTACTTATCTATGAAAATCGACAGCCTGCTTCAAGTCCACCGACCGGGTCTGGGAATGGAATGAATGAAGCCCTCATCTAATGGCAAGGATATGAACTGTGCCGGCTGCAGAAGCCTGTCACACTCCCCTGGGCCAATGATTAAATGAATGACAGATGAAATGAAATGATAGTGGAGAGTGTTGCTGGAATGAAATTTGTGACTGGGAAACCCGGAGTACCCAGAGAAAAACCTGTCTGCCTCCACGTTGTCCAGCACAAATCTCACATGGAGTGACCGGAATTTGAACCATGGACCCAGCGGTGAGAGGCCGGCGTGCTGCCGCCTAAGCCACGGAGGCTCTTGTTACCTATCTACGAGGGCAGATCAAAATATAAGTTGCACTTCCCAGTTATGGCCATTTATTACACCGCCTATACAACAACACCACGCCTATAACGACATACAATGTAACGTCACTTTTCCACATAGTTCCCAAGAGACTCCAAACATTTCTGCGAACGCACAACCAACTTGTCGATGCCGGATGCATAGAAAGTTCCTCCAGCGTTCTACAACCACACGGAGACAGTGGCCTTCACCTCATCATCGGTCAGGGAATGTCGACCACCGTTCTGTCTAATGATCGCATTCACACTGTTGACATTTGCACGGGTCCTGGACGTTGCGGGCCTGCCCTCGCGATATTCGTCCGCGATATCCGTGCGTCCGGCTTCGAATTGCTGACACCACTTTACGATCCCTTGCCGGAAAATGGCCCGCTTTCCATACACAGCACTAATTTCACGATGAATGACCGTGCAATTCTTCCTTTTGGCCCATAGGAATCGGATTGTCGCACGCACCTCATATTTGGAGTGAACGTCCAGTCGACGCGCCATTGCTTTTGGCCGCTATTCACACCATATAAGACGAGACACCACAGCGACCAACAGATGTGTGGGCAGTGTCTGTCCCTTTCTCCACTGTGCCCACGTTTGCGACACACAGCGCGCTGCTGCAGCGCGTTAGTGCCACTAAATTTTTGATCCACCTTCGTATAAAATACAAAATATGCAATACTTCTGTGAGTCCGCTAGAGGTTTGCCAACGGAACATGATTTTAGGGTGCAATTTTTCAGGCTTTATCAAAATTGGTGCTTCCAAAGCCGCTCTATTGCCAATTAACGCAGTCAACTCATCAATACTTATCTTCAAACACATTCAAGACACTGGAACGCAGGCTCTAAAGGCACTACTGTAAGCTACATGGCAGCATGACTAGACCAGTATAGTGCCAGGGGACCAATATCTCGGCCGAGGGAGCTGCCGTGCCACGGACAGATGTATCGGTTCCGTTTTTTATATTTTTTTTAAATTACTATATCCAGCCACGCATTGCTATCAATGTTGTAGCCAAGACAAGGCGGGACTCATTCTCTCTCTGAATATATCAATGTTTGAATTCAATGATTAACTGGATTCATAATAATTATTCCTTGGGTCATGCTGCAGTCAAGCTTACTTCCCGCGCCTGTATCTTTTGAAGTCATATTTATTTACGTTCTAGCTCGGAGACAATTAAGATATAATGGTGATAACTATGGCTAGCTTTTTGAACGAAGAGGAAATAAATCAGATTTTAACAAAAGATGCTGTTTAGAATGTTTAGGCTATCAAGATTACATTAAATTTCCAATAAAAATTGTTTATAGTGAAACAAATGAAAAAGTAGGCTACATCTACCCCGTTCAAACATATTTACCAGCTATGGAAAATATCATTCAGTCTTAAAAATACAAGTAGAAATAATTTTAATAAAATAATTTTAATCTCACTAAACTTTGCTTGGCATTTGAACATAACCATTCATAATAGCTTGGCATGTAAAGGGTTAACATAATGACAGCGTAAGTCTGGGACCACTCGGATGGGTGTACATGTACTAGTATGCATATCACAACACTATTATAGCAATAATTTCTTATTCCTATCTCACTATGCAGAAAAGTACCAACGTACAGTACAACGTTGGAACCAAGTTGGTCTACCATCATGATAAGTGTTAGTACTGAGGAACAATTCCGGTTCAGTCAGACAACACTAATTACAAAAGGACAGTAACATCTTGAATGAAATACCGACTCTCTGGCGCCGTTGACAACCATTAAGAGTAATGGGTCGTTATTCACATGTTACTGTTATTATCATTTCTACAAAGCATGCGTTCTTCGACTTAAGGAGCTTGTGAACGATAGACACATAACACATGTAGGAAATCCAAAGTTGAATGTTTCGGATCTGAGCCACTTGCGGTGGCCATCCTCAGCAAGGGTCTCTACCTCTTTACACAACACATACCAAGTATGTAAACCTTTTTCATTTCTATCCCTAAAGACTTAAAGTCACTCGTTCACTCTAGCCCACTTGGGAAATCATTTATGAACCCTATCCCCATGGAGACAAGAGGGTGTGATGGTGTACGACAAGCTTATTGCCTTGAGAACCAAATATTATCCCGCAGCTGGGCTTTGTTTTCAAAATCATGTAAGCCTTTATATTTAGACTGGTCTAGGGCGAATCCTGGTCTTCGTAGTCAGGCATGCTTATATTAGACATAATAAACGAGTATCAATATGAGAAGCAGTCAAGTCTGTGTGAAAAAGAAATCTAGTTAGTTATTGTTTTAAGGGGCGGAAAAGCGAGATCATTTGCCCCGAAAACGAACTACATCCTGTGATTATTTGTCAGAGCCTTTTTGTAGCACCAAGAACTACGACCCACCTTTTCTTTAGCCCGGTCCAGTGGTGATTTCTTCATGTTTGATCAGCTTGCTGCACAAGTCTATTCATTGTTAAAAGTAAATAATTAGTACACTGGGGTTCCCAACCAAAGTGAATCTAGTCCATCAGTGGTCAGTGATCAAAGGGGAGCACTTCTTGTGCAATAAGTTTTCACTACCATCGTGAACTCTACAGTATTAGTGAGTGTCCGTGTTTTATTTGGTCAAAAAGATGTCGGCCGATAAACATACAGTACATTTCAGCGAATATTTCAGGTTTTTGCCATGTCTTTTGCGGGGTTTCGCCTAGGTGCACCAAGTTAGACTCATCAGCAGGCTTTAGGTTCACCCTGCCTGGACCACAGCTCGGGTAAATCATCTTACACTACGTCCCTTACTTGTAGCACATCGTTGTGCCAGTTTGCTAAGGAAGCTGTTGGTTATTATCATCGTCACCTGCCATTCAGGAATCCCTATGTGGAATTCAAAGAAGGATATCTGAAGATAAGAAGGACATTGTGGACCTCTTGCCGTATGTGCCTCCGCCTTATCATTACTTCTTCAAGAAGGTCAACCGATATTGTAAGCAACAAAGTTCTTTCATTGAGGGACTTGGACATCGTGGTCATTTATCCCTGTGTAGCCTACTTGTGTGATGAGTAATTTTGTCTTACAGCCTGTGTTATTGTGATGGCTGAATTAGTGTGTATTTGTAACTCCAGTGAGGATTGAAAACTAGGCAGCCGTGACCGTAAGTTATTAGGAACCATCCCGGCATTTACCTGGATTAAAAGTGAGAAACCCTGGAGTAAACACTTCCAGGATGGGTGAGATGGGAATCGAAAACCTCTTTTCAGTTTTGCCTCACGAGGCTGAGTGTACCCCCCGATTCAGCCCTGAGACCAGAATTTAAAATTTGACTGACGGCGTGGCTCAGTGATAACGTTCTCGCCAGCTGTGCCTAAGGTTGCTGGATCTAATCCTGGCGCAGTCAGTTGGTATTTGAGGGTGCACCAGTAGATTTACTGGCACGTTCGAGATCCCATGCGGAGAATTTTCCGGCACCTCGGCGTCTCTAAAAGCCGCAGTAGTTAAAAGGGGCGTAAAACCAATAACATTATTATTATTATTAGAATTAAATTGCTTGGCATAGCCAGGAATCGAACCCGGACCTCAGGGGCGACTGCCAGGAATGCTAGCCGCTACACGACGAGGTGGTCTATACAACAAAGAAGATTACAATGGTGAAATTGTGTACATTGATTGACTTAATTTGTGCTGATATGATTACGTGAAAAAAAAGTGAAATAAATCTGTATTATTGTACTAAATTATGTTACAAGCACAACTGCTTGAATTGTAATTCTTGCTTCATTCAATAAATTAAAATTCACAACCAGAAGGAATGAAGTCCATTTTTTCTTTTACAAATTGAAATTGTTTATCAGGGTCAATAACTTCCCATTGCATATGTATGCGGAAATTTAAGTTAGAAAAGATACAGTCAGTCTGAGAGACTAGACTTAATATAATTTCAAATGACGCATGCTACAAATGCTACACATGTTAGAAAGGCTCAGGAGGGCTTCCCTCGAAGCCCCAGGACTCTTTCAACAGACTCAATTACCCATTAACTTAGGCTTTCCGCGCGGGGAACGGAGAGCGAGAGGTGCACTCTGCTGCATGACGTCACGCACTCGCCGTCTCCGTATCGCATAACGCCAGACCCCAGGAGTAAACTCAGACTCGGTGCATATGCACTGAACAACATGATGACGTCATACGCGCCGTAATCGTAACGCATAACGGTAGACCAAAGCATAACGATGAAGTCGACAAGATCATTTGAAATGATTAAATAATTATTAACCATTTCATAAAAATAATTTAAATTTCCAGGAATTAATTATGAGCCAGTAACTTTAGGACTCAAATTTCTCTAAACTATTTCAAACGGACTTTGTTCACATTGTTTGTGAAACCTTCGTATATCAGTACTTACGCATTTTCCTATACATTTAGGGCACTGACACGATCGCGACGCGATATTTTAGAAGTTTACAAGCTGGGGATGTGAAACTTGCTCGCAGTTTAGAGCTTCAGTGAAGGATGTGATAATGCTTTTATTTCACAAACCTTAACAACAAAACTGACGCACAGGCTTACAATGAAAATCCTGAAATGTATCGTTAGTCTACGATTAACATTAAGTTTTCAGCAAGAAGTTGTATAAGGGATCTAACCTGATGCTATTTTTGTAAGACTTAAATCTTTATTCCCAAGGCAATCCAGATATCTAGAAGGATAGAGAAACACTAGTATTGGGTAATGCAGATTGAACATTGTATTAACACGTATTTCTGTCGTGCTATTCATATATTTCAGGACATAGGGGAGATTTTGCTCACTTCGCAGCACGGCTAATTCCGCAGTACTTGAAATACATGTACTTTTTTTGCAGGCACACCCCAGTGCAAGAGACTACTGTCGACCAAAATATTATGTGCACTCGAGTTTGAAAGTTGTTTCTGAAGTAACCAATACACCTACATAAAATCCAATAACATCATCTTTTTCGTCGTTCAATTTTACGTTAGTTCATGTAGGTTTGGATTTTTTAATGTATATTTTATTATTTTTTATCGCAGTTGAAACACAAAAAGAGCCCGTTTTTAAGCGTGTTTCAACCATGAGTCACATTTAAGAATTATTTCACAAACCCGTCATCAGATCGAATCCAAATTTTAACACAATATACACGGGAATGTTATATAACTGGTTTATTAATTTCAAAATTTTATGTGTTCAAGAACGAACGTTCTTATCATTTTTGTAAGGTAACCTTTTCTCGGCTCGGGTTCGTTGGAAAATGTAGTTCTTGGTTGCATTGAAATCCTTATACATCATAAAGTTATGCTGCATGACTGTGAAATACGTAAATTAATTCACTTATTTTATACAGCTTGCACCGGAGCGGCTAACTGGTGAACCATGTCTTAATTCCCCGTATAAACAGATATAAAATAAGTGAATTAATTTACATATTTCACAATCATACAGCATACCTTTTTGATGTATAAGGATTACAACGCGACCAAGAACTACATTTTAAAACCACCCCGAGCCGAGAAGAAGTTACCTTACAAAAATGATAACAACTTTATTTCTTGGGCACACAAAATTTTAAAATTAATAAACCAGTTATGCAACATTCCAATGTATATTGCGTTAAAATTAGGATTCGATCTGATGACGGATTTGTGAGATAATAATTCTTAAATGTGACGCATGGTTGAAACACGCTTAAAAACGGGCACTTTTTGTGTTCCAACTGCGATAAAAATATTAAAATATAAATTAAAAATTCCAAACCTACATGAACTAACGTAAAATAGAACGACGAAAATGATGATGTTATTGGATTTTATGTAGGTCTATTGGTTACTTCACAAACAACCTTCAAACTCGAGTACACATAATAATTTGGTCGACAGTAGTAAGTTCATCTAACCAGTTGTGTTGAGCGCCAACTATTTAATTTCTCTTCACTGTGAATTTCGAAATGACAAATGCTACCACCTGGTGGTGAAATCGTAAAAACCTGTGTTGTATTTTGTTTGCGAAGTATTCATAAAATCACATGTGTTTCGGTGGTTCATTTATGCGTTTTTTTTTGTCGTGTGTCCTCCAGAGAGGCCGAGTGCAGGTCTTGCTATTCGACGCCCGTGGGCGACCTGTGCGTCGGGATGAGAGATGGAATGGATGAAGATGAATGAAACTGGGCAAGGATGTGGAAGGAAGCGGCCGTGGCCTGTCAGAAGGTACTGTCCCAGCATTTGCCTGGTGTTGAAAATGGGGAAACCACGGAAAACCATTTCAAGGACAGCCGACGGTGGGGCTCGAACCCACGCGTCTACCGAGTCAGCCGAGAGCTTGCCCCATGGCCTAACGCAGCGCTTTAGCCAGCGTAGCCACTACTGTCGGTATTTATGCGGTAGTGGTACTAGACTTATCAAATTGTCCATTTAGACAAGGTATAGCATATTTAGTCCTAGTACCACTAGTAGACAAACCGACAGCGGTGCTACGTTCACCAACGCGCAGCTGTAGGCCATGGGGCCAAGCTCTCCACGGGCTCGGTAGACATGGGTTTGAGCCACACCGTCGGCCGTCCTTGAAATGGGTTTCCGTGGTTTCCCCATTTTCAACTCCAGGCAAATGCTGGGAAGGTGCCTTCTGACAGGCCACGGCCGCTTTCTTCCACATCCTTGCCCAGTTTCATTCACCATCATTCATTTCAAATCTCATTAACTCCTCCCATGAGGTTGGCGTCAGGAAGGGCATCCGGCCGTAAAAATCACCCGCCACAAAGACTGTCATCGCATTTCATCCCCGAGCCCGTTAGAAAACGGGAATAATAAGGGGGAACACAAACATTTGTTATAGACAACCCATGCCAGACAAAATTTTAAAAACTGAATTTGTCACAAATGTGTAATAATTGATTTTTTGTATTTTTAAACACTTTCCCTTAATCTACCATGTTTACCATCAACCCCTTTAAGAGGAAGATGATCCCACTGTTACGCCCCTTATTATTGCGGATTTAGCAGAGTCTCGCCTACTACTGTCACAATGCAACATACATGTGCTACGTTCACACCCATTGCTCACAAAAGAAAACGTGAACGTCAGTGTACTGTGTGTTCACAGATGGCGTGTCGTTATTCTGAATGTAGCCCGCCGAAAGATGATGATAATTCTTGTTTTAAGGGGCCTAACATCTAGGTTATCGGCCCCTAATGAAATGAAATGGTACAAAATGAAAGGATGAAGATAGTAACAGCCCACTGCCAGAGATGAAACGAAAATAGTTTATATAAAACAGACAGTGAGCCCCAACAATTATGCCTTATTTGAATAAAAATAGTAAAAGGGGGATAGTAAAAAACAAATAAGGCATAGGGAACAATAAAATAGATGAACGCAATAAAAAACAAAGCAGACTAAAATTGAATTAAAAGTTTAAACCTACATTAAAACTTGAAAAAGTAACCACTCTCCCTCATGAACCGGTTGACGAGGTCTACTGACGGACTGTCATCACGGAGAATAAGGGAGAGAGTGTTAGTTTGAGAGTCCTTCGCAGATCGGCCAGGTCCACACACTCTAAGAGAATGTGTGCCACGGTAAGGTGGGCGCCACTAGTACACACCCCGCCGAAAGAGCCAGAGATACGAATGCGCGGAATCTTTCAACAGAATAATAATAATAATAATAATAATAATAATACTATCGTATGGCCTCGGGTGCCGGAAGCAGGCTTTGTTAATTTACGCCCAGAGGGCAGCTTGTATGTCGAATTTTATTGCTACTTGGAGCACTATGAAAATCAAGGTTATAAAGCTCCTTGACATTATAGCGCTTTCTAGTACAGAAAGGAGAAACTTTTTGTGTTGGCGGAAAACCCCGATATTAATTCTGCCATTATGAACACGGCCTACTGAATTCAAATGGGTTCATTAACATTCCAAATGGGTTCTTTAACATTCCAACAACGTATGGCATGCGTACCGTGATTTTTGTCGATAATAACAATGCTCCCTATAAACATGAACCATGCTATCGTTTCCAGGAATATTCCCCTCTTTTCCCAACTCGCCCGAAAACAAGTTGCTCTACGATTCCTAGGAAAATGCAAAGATGAAGGAATGAGACAGTGACGGGAATCGTACCTTGGTCTTTACAATACTAGCCCAATTATTAATGACAGGGGTCGGTACCACCAAACAATACAGGTGACACACACCAACCAACCCTGGTCTAATAAGACAATGTTCAACAGCGCAGGACAAATAATTTTCTCACCCTAAATAAATGAAGTACGCTACGTTTTGCGGGTCAGTATCGCAGGCAATGCCTGGAGTAGCCAACCACGGATTTTAAACTACGAACAACTTGCACGGCTCGTGAGCAGAGGTTACATTATTCAACCAATCCGAGAATTGGGAGGAAAACATTTTAAAAATTGTAGTATATAAAGCCAATACATTTGATTTTATTTACTGCTTACAGCACACGCGTGACGTTTCGGAACGATATCAGAAAGGAGAGGCAAATTACATAAAATAGCATTTTTGAAACAAAATACTCCTATATATTTGAGATTAGCTTTATAAGAAGTTTTGAAGTTTCATCGCCAAATTTGTAGCTAGACATTTTTGAAGTGAGAAAGGCCTATACCTTCATAGCATGCTGAAATAACACTCAACATCCACCAGATCGTCTCACATGTGAGTTCGAAGTTCTAACATTTCGTCTGTCTGGACTGCAATATGAACCAAATTGGTAACAGGCAGAGAGATGGAAATATCATGTTGTTCAACTTATAATTTGATAGGTATGAAAGTATCCAAGACCGAGCAAAGGAATCGGTTTTAAAACAGAAGAGAAAGGGGGAAAAGGGTGGAAAGAAAGAAAGAAAGAAATTGAAATTGAATGCAAGGAAGGTCGATGGTATTTATTTCAAATACGTACGGATCACTAATTGCCAACGTCCATGATGATCAACTTCAAGTAAGTTTCGTCCAAGGCAACGACGGCCAAAAGTTTCGTCCAAGGCAACAACGGCCAAAAATGTTGCTGATGTGTAAAGCTTGGAAAAAAAATTCGGGTGACTGGCACAATCGAAGCGAGGCTGTCCCTGACCTGCCTCAGCCACATGGCAGGGCGGAGGAGACTGGCCTACTGAAGAAATGCACCGTAGTCAGTCCCACGATTCGGATTAGTCGCCTTTCGTTATCACGAAATATGCAAAGTATGATTAATTCCTAACAACATTTTTATCGGGTTCAGGTTCAGGGGCAATCCCTTCCTGATAGAAATACTTCAATGAAATATCTACTCCCCAACATTTCTATTCAAACGTATGGACAGTCGTCATGTTGGGCGAACTCCACTTAACGTGTTTAACAACCCGGCCGAAACCGCATGTCCAGGCTGTCCCAAGTCAGATCGGGCAACGCCAACCATATTCAATTTCTACTGGCGTGCGGATAGCATACAGCATCCGCGCGCGAATTTGCACAGCGCACCATCCCTGGTTTAAGAAATCACCAGTTTCCTCCAACTTAATCGCAATTTGTTACACCTTAAAGGATCTAAAGTTCTGAAAATTAAGCAATAAACTATCCACCGTCACCTATTAACAAGCCATATTTAGCAATAGCGACGTAATAAACATGAAATTCATTGGTCCGTCTCCTAAATCTCAATATATGCTGAAAGACCACGCATTACTGGTTCGTGAATGTAAAATCCATTTCCTCATACTGATCAATAACATCTCTTCAAGGCTTGCGTGCAGGACTAAAGCGCAAGCGCTGCTAACTTACAAAAATAGGCTGCTAAGAGAAGCAGGATGAGCCAACTTCCTCACGGCAGCTCTCAAACTCACGTCCTTATGACCAATAAAACACAGAAAGCATAAAGGAGACGGCAAGTTCTCTCAATGAATGTAGACAGAGGAAATTTACCGTCAACACTGTCTTCACATTTAAAAAAAAAAACATAATGTTAATTAACAACACACGTAAGTAGTAATGTCAGGTCAGGAACAAAGGACTTTCGACCATTGATATACATTGCTTACAAAGGTTAAGGCACTACGTTGCGCCAGCTGGCTGACGGAACCGCAGCACAGATTGAATTGGTCAGGCTCAGGAGAAACCCCTTTCAAGGAAATATCTACTTCCCAACAAACGTCCATTCCTTTGTTACTCCATCTGTATGTGTACTACGATCGTAAGAGACTTTCCTGACAACAAAATATTCGTCCGGTCGTATTTAATTATTCGCCTGAGAAGAGAGCTGATAGAGGGTTATTGTACTCATGTCCACACAAACACTGAAGTCAAGCGAGGATCAATATGTAATTTGGATGAAGGGCAGGCACACGAACAAGCGAGCGAAGGATTAATGTTGATAGGAGCTTAACACAGCAAGCAGCAGCACATGTTTACCGAGATGAGCAACTTGGAGACGGGAGATACCAAGAGCCATGAACGTCACTGTCTAGTCTAGTCAGACTCCGCTTAATAATTACCGTCAGTTCCCATTATTCTGTAGTACAACAATAACCCAGGAATCTTCACAAAAAAAAAATCGAAAGAAAGAGAGCCAGCACTTTTTGAAAATTGAATGCGGAACGTACGATAGCTCTGGTATTATTCTAAGCACACTGGATACATGTACCCACACCGCAGTTCTGTTCTCTTCTCTTCGGTGGGCTCCAGAATACGTCCATAACTTCTTCGAACAGCTACCGATATCTTTATCTCACCCCAGTCTTGTCTTCTTCCGTAAGTATTGTGTTATTGTTGGTCAATTGATGAGACACGACGAATAGTCATTTCCAGCCGAACCTCGAGCCAATTAGTGTCAAATTACAATAGGTGAGCGTAGGGCTCGCCCCATTAGCTGATTCTTTAGCCTTGATCAATCCTACAACATCAGTAGTGCAAAACGTTGTCTAGCTAATAAACGTCGCGGCACAACATCCCCAAAGCGTTCAATTTCGATATTCAGTTCATTTACAACCATAATAATATTATCAATCGACACCACTGAATGGAAGTAGGCTACATACGAACCGTTGAGCGTGGTTCAAGCACAGGTGGTTCATTAATTTAAGGTAGGCCCATGCATTTCGAATTATACATTCTGTTACCTCATTCAATAAGGGTTGGTCGGGTCGCGAAAATATATCTAAAGGTAGGTTGCGAGGGTGTGGGAGCTGAAGGGCGAAGACCGCCGGTTAAAATGTTATTTATTATTGAAGAATGGAATCATTCGACAATATGGGTGATTACGTCGAATACACTTTCTATACATACAAAGTACCCCGCAGCGTGTCCGTGCGCATTAAATCGCTCATTACAACCGAGACGGGGAGCTGCAGCAAGTCCAGGCATCGGAGGTTCAAAGCCCAGCGTTAACAGCGGCTATGCTGGGTGTGGTTTTCCCTCGGGTTTATCCATAATCCCTCCAAAGAAATGCCGGAATAGTACTTTATTTCAAGCCCTGAGACACCTACCCCAGATCCGCATATAATAATTATAGCTACACACATTACTGCAGTCACCACAGAACCACAGGTTAACAGATAAATTCAACACACACCCAAGTACACGAGGCTGATGATCAAAGTTATTCCAAGCCTCGAAATTTAAAACTAACAACATATAAAGCAAGTAGTCTATTAATCACTCACTCGTCACCTTATCTCTGAAACCTCTGAACCGGAAACCTGAAAATTTTGCAAGGAGCTTTATTTAATTGTACAGACAACGAATAAGACGGAATTGAGAAAAATTCAATTTCTAAGGGATGAAAATAATAGGGTTGAAAAGATACGAATTTAGGGAATAAAAATGTCACAAGGGGATATGTACCTCTTAATTTTTGCAAGGAGGTTTCTTATAGTTCTTAGGTAAGGATTAGAACAGGATTTTACGAAATTGTACTATAGCCTATATTTTCTAAGAGAAGAAAATAGATTTTGAAAAAATGGGCTTTTAGCCGAAACCGCTGAGTTACAAATATGAAACATGTGTGTTCTTTGATAAAGTCGAAAAGGCTCGTGTTCAGGGATCTTTCAATTGACGTATTTGAGGGGATGAGAACATGGTTAGAAATGTTATCAGGGTACTTTGGCGACAAATGTGAAAGTTTTTTAACCCTCCACTGCCTAACGCACTTCTAAACATTCCACGCGCCAATCCGTAGAATAGGCTATCAGATTTCCTCTTTATCACTTCTGTGGTGTTAAATAATAGACTCAACACAAAATGTTTTCTTTGTTGACTTGTGTAATAAAAGATTTTTTCCCGACTTACTAAATCAATGCAATCCTTTGTTTGAGAGAAACACGACAAACGTGTTCTTTGATCACTTACTGGTTTGTATTATGCTATATGCACTTTGAGGAATGCACCTCGCTGAACTGAAGACGAAGCATTCTCCGGTAGTGTCAAATATAACCTGTTCTCGGAAATTAATGCTGGATCATTATATAGGCCCTATATTGCGTACTTTTCGCCGCTATGCCAATGAACACGCTGCAAGTAGCAAGTGAAGAAACTCGTTAGTTGGGATTGGTTTCAAGCACCATAGCTAATGAGAGCACTGTATTTTTCTTTAGTAATTTAAAATATACAGCGACATATTTTTCCCCCCTTTTAAAGATACTCTAAAAATCTGCATTATATACGAAGATTTATTACTTCAGACCATTCCAAGCTAAATAGGTTTAGCCGTTCCTTCAGACAAACAGCTACAAAAATGCTGCTTGCTTTGAACTTTTAAATCTAATATGCGTCCGTGAACTGTTTCCGAAGTGTCCCGCTGTGTGACGATAACAGTGCAACAAGTGAGTGGAATATTTAACACCAAACTCACGCCCTAAAAGTGGCATTATTATATCGAATGGTCCATACCCCACCACTTTATCCCGTGACCAAGACAAGGTGGGTGTAATGGGTTCACTCAAACTGACGTGAGATGGGAGTGCTTTTCCATGTTGTTCTCGAGCCAGTATCAGCTGTAATTTGGCACTGTAGTGATGAGATCCTGTGCACTTCCTCTCTGACCGCCTTCTATCGATTGAGGAGTATTCGCCAAGTGAAAAATCTACCTTCAGTATGTTTTCAACTTCGATATCGGTTTTGCAGACTTATTTCTAGCAGTGGTATTTCCAATACTGCAGTTTAAATGAAACATGGGAGTTATCTGCTACAAGGGTAAGGCAACACACGACACGAAGACAAGAGAATGCTTGTTCTTAATTTATTTTAGGGGCTTGGGACTACTTGGGTGTGTTGGATTTGTTTTATAGCCTGTGCATCTGTGGTGACTGTAGTATCGTGTGCAACTGTAATTATCAGGGTCAGGAGAGGGTTTGGTGTCCGAGGACTTTAAATAAGGAACCATCTCAGCATTTGCCTGTAAGGAGTGGGGGGCGAAAAAAACCACTCAGAATGACCGTTGTAAGCGCTGGGATTCGAACCACCAATCTACGGACTTCCTTCAGCCCTCCACCCTCACCATGCAGTGGTAGAACACTGTTCAACGCGCAGGGCAACGTCGTGGGGTTAATAGAATAAAACGTTGGCAACTCCCACAAAACAGCAAATGGGAGAACTATTCAAATAATATGCAAAACTGTTCAGGCAATGCCAAATATCCGCATATATAAAGACAAATGTTCATGATATGGCCTGTTACCACACAAATTGCTCAAGTACCATGTTTGCAAGATTCCAACGAATAGTACCAAATGTGCATTTTAATACAATTCCTGACCTTACGCGTGATTATCTGTGTCAAACTTGCAATCATTCAAAACACCCCTTATGCCTCAATTTATCGTCCATTTTGAAGAATACCCCGTTTACCACAGTAAATATTGAGCATGCACTTTTCAAAGCTAAAAGTGACAACCAGTAGGATAAAGAATACCATTACAAGCGTGGACGCATCAAATGGTACAAGGCAAAGTGACACAGATACGCCACACTGAACGTTAAGTCCGCTCCTTGGTCCTGGTGCAACCGAAGAACCGTTGAAACCATTTGCCTTTCTGTTTGTTTTTACTAGACTGAATGATCACCATTCCAATCCTCACATTTGCATTTAAAATAATCCACGGCATACGGGGTGGGGCAGAACGAACTGGGACCATGTGGGCAGGAAGCAGCATAATCCTTTATCATAAAACGCTAACATAATCCAGATAGCACAGAACACCATTGCAATAGTACATTATGCAACGAGCCTATAATGGCTATAATTAAGACACGAGTATTTTTTATAAAACGAGCGTATGCGAGTTTTATAATTTCCATACGAGTGTCTTAATTACCATTATAGGCGAGTTGCATACGACTGTTTATGTTTGACGATAATTATAACTTTATTATATTTTTAACATAAATATTCATAAATATCTGTGGGATTCAATTAATTCAGTTATTAGTGAACAAGGCTTTGGTGACTGAACAGAGCGCATGCGTGGTCAAGGCACTCCGGAAGCAGAGACCATTCACTTTGCTTGACAACACAGAAATATGTTGGATTTTGAACGTATGCGCGAAGGTATCCTTATCTAATTGGCCACACAACTGTTTCTTGAGTTCTGATTGGTGGGAGAAACTGTTTCATAATGAAAAATAGTGTTATAATGAGCCTCATTATGTTACAGTTTTCCGACAAATAATGTTTACATTTTGACATCGTCGAACATAAAGAATTGAGTGGAACACTTCGATACTGGCGTCAGTCACTAAGACTATGACAAGAGCCGCAAGAAAATACTGCTTTCTCTTAGCATAAAAATATCTCAACGACCTTCACTTTTAAAGAAAGGTCAATATAGCACTTGAAAATACTTACGACACGACTTCATACCAATAATATCACCAATTAAAGGTGACTTGGAACGTCATGTCTCAGCATCTGGCATTATCGATTCCCCCCTCCAACTGGCTGTGTTTAGGGCTTACAAGGCTTCTCTGTAACTAGTTGACGTATTGCTCGCAACCTGCACCTCCAGCAGGTCCCCCCGTAGCAATGGATTCCAAACGGAAATCCGTTCTAAGTACTATGCTTAAGCCCATAAACACAGAAATGTTCGACCATTTCGGAATCTAAGTACGATATATTCTGACTTTTCCACTGCATGGTGCGACAATTGACTAGAGCTAATCGAAATTCTTCAAGACATAACTTATGGATTTAAACTGAGCTGAGCCTATGAAACTATAGCCTAAGAGACAGTCACCAACGTGTGTTACTGAACATTTAACATCTCCGTAACTGTTTATGAATCTACCCCACTGGGAGACAAAAGACAGTAAATCCATCCTCTACCTTTAGACTGCCTTAGACAACTGACGAATCCACAACCGTACAGATAACATTCATTCACACAGCGTACATCAGTGGGGACTAGATTTGTCTACGGTAGAAAGTGTGCAGAAAGAAAACAAGACTATTTCATGGTAGCCAGTAAATCAAACCTATATACAATTAGAACTTGATCCTCCCTACTTACAGCCTAGATAAATGGGCGTCGGAATAAACTACGCACCGAAGGTCAGCCAGGGATTCCATTATGGACTTCGGTTTTGTACCTGCGGGTTCAATGACATGAAATGATCAATTGAATAACTACAGATGACGATTAATATAATAATAAGGTTATTGCTTTACGTCCCTTTTAAATTTTGCAGCTTTTAGAGACGCCGGGGTGTCGGAATTTTGCCCCGAATGGGATCTTCAATGTGCCAGTAAATCCACTGACACGACTCCCTTGCATTTGCGCACCCTCATATTCCAGCTGGACTGCGCCAGGATTCGATCTTGAAACCTTGGTCACAGCAGGCCAGATGACGATTAAATTATTAGTAAAATGAAGAAGCTTAACTTAACGGAATAAGAACGTGAATAGGTTAAACAGAGAACCGCAAGAGTATATTAACCACTCAAATCGGCCAACTACATGCCGCAGATAATTACCAAGAGTGCCTTCATTAGACTTCTGTCTCAAAGGCCCTGGGTTCGATTCACGGCTCTTTCAAGAAATGTAATTGGATTAAAGGATTGGAACGAGTTACAGTCAGCTTCGTGAGGGTAATTGGGATGAGCTTAAGTTCGATTCCGAACTTCAATGAAAGGGAACATGAAAGTAATGTGATGCAGTGTCGTTAAAATGAAACCAATGGGTTGAGCTTGATTGCCCCTCTTACTGAAGAAAACGCGAGACAAAATATTGTAACCACACAAGTTATGAATGTGGGCCAAAGTTTTTTTTTTTAAGCAGTGTAATATCAACAATCGTTCTGCAAGTACACTTATCGAAGGTATTTGACCATGTATGAATCGCGCAGTATTGACTATTAGCCCGAAGACCGGTAGTGCTTCCATGAAGAGGGTTGGGGTAGGTTATTATTAGAGCTGGAAAGTCTATTTATGAAGCGCTCTTTAAGTAAATCTAGTGTTTTACTTCGTTCTGTTTTCAAATTTAAGCTCCCACCTCAAAAAAAAATGTATACAATTATCTGTGTTATCTGTGTTGACCTCACTGTTCGCCCCATAAAACAACTTCGAAGGTTGATCTTTTCTGGACAGTCTCAACTCGGAAGAGTGAATTTGTATTCTGGCCATCCCATGGTCGTGGCATTAAACGATGTCATATCCACATAGTTTCAGTTTTTATGAATTACTTGGGCTCTGTGCCCTCATTAAATACAGTAACACTATCTCTCAGTGAACAAGTTACTGTAGGACTAACAGTGGAACTCAAGCCCACTCTTCTCCCGAGTCCAGGACACTTTGTTACTCAGGCTGGCGGTTCAGCACGCCTGGCCTGTTATTACAAGGACATTATCTTTGAGCGCCCCGGTAAACACGACAAGCTAGCCCGGCGTTGACTGGCGCTAATCACGGGGGCGCATACACGGTTCAGTCGGTGGTGGCGCGCACATTTCCACTTTTACCATACATGTTCAATAATATGTACTTGCAGTGCTGAAAAATGCCCCCCCTCTCTTGTAACACACACACACCTTACATCTTCTGATGAAAGAATAGACAACATTCTCATCTATTTTTTGTTCTGTAAGAACACAACGTTGTATGCTAACTTTTTATTATTTACGCAGCCTGTTTTCTTGAATCGTTTAGCGAGCCTCCTATACTGGCATTAGGCACAGGTCTTCCTGGAAACTTGATTCGAAATTTTCGTCTTGTTACAGAACAAGACTTTCTGCTTTTCATACACGAATTATGGATATGCACAGGTTCGCACAATGTGAATTGGTGTCTAGGCATGATCAATCATAGTAATCACAATACTCATTAAACGTTAAACACTAACGTCTAAGCTTTGCAGATACACGTCCATATGAATGACAAAACACGTGTGAACTAACGATATGAGTCAGCGGAGCGGGGAATTGCGAGGTCCACTCGCTGCGCACCTGGCCAGCCAAATAACGCCTTAGTTTGCCGCGATTACCGTGGCGCACAACGATAATGACCCTGTAGTTATGTTTAGGGGTCATCACCCCTATGAAATGGGGAGTGTGTAGAATTTGTCTGATAACGTGTGTTATTGTGGTATCTCTAGTGATGTGTGTATTTGAACCGAGGCTAGGATTGGAAAGGAGGCTATTGCTTAAGTTAGGACCCATTCCGGTGTTTGTCTGCAGTAGACGTGGGAAACCACGGAAACCACTTCTAGGATGGCTGAAGTGGGAAGCAAACCCACCGTATCTCAATTTTGACTCACAAGGTCGAGTGGGGCTATGGATCGACAACAATTGTGTCGTTATCGTAGACGAAAGAAAAACCATCCTTTTTCATTTTTAAGAGTGTTTTCGCACCTCGGTAGCCTAGTATATTCAGTCCCGCTTCATATCGACGACTACTTTTCAGTAGGTAGTTGCACGTTCAGAGAACTGAAGTGCGAATCCGGGATTGACAACGGTCACCTTGAGCGGGATTTTCCTCCAGGCTTTCCCACTAGGAAATGGTGGAATGGTACCTTATTTAAGTCCCAGGGCAATTATCTGAATCTTGGATCTATCTAACTACAGGTAGGCTACAAATAGTGATACAGAATCTACTGTACAATAACAAAGGCTATTTAATATATTCCGCACGCATCTAAGTGCACAGAACTGATGAACAATCATGCCTCTTGCCCCTAAATGAAGCAAAATTAGCATCCAATCAGCTTGTCCCCCTTTCCAGTTAGAAACTTCCCAACTGTCTAAACCATACCGAGTGATTTGGATCCATCGCTAGAAATTAGTTAATGGACTTCGGGAATTTCGAACATGCAGTAATAATGTCTCTAGTTACGTTCATAAGCCAAGGAACCGCCGTTTAACGTGGAATTCGAACCACTGAACGTCAATTTTCACCTCGCAGAGAACCTCGAGAATCAAACCAGGTCCACCTTGGTGATGAGTAAGTAGCTAAACCACTATCCCATTACGCCCCTCTGCAAACTGGAATTTCTTCTCTTCTTAACACAAGCAAGAGCGCATTCAAACCCGAAACTCTATCGCTTAGAACGCAAGTGGTTAGCTCCACGGAATGCAGACACGTAAGACTGAATTCTACATAAGATTTGAAATATAAAAGGGATGGATGGGAACGAAATGTCTTTTTCCTTTGATAAGGAGATTTTTGAGAAAAGATGGATTTCAAAGCACAGCGATAACACGGCAAGTAATCCACAGACACACTGACTCTTCAGGAGGATAAAGGCACAAGATTTTCAAGGATGCGATAGATTTGCGTGTCGTCTTTCCAACGCATAGCCGTGCCGTGCGTTACGACCGCGATGAGCAGCTGTAGCAAGTCCGGAGATTGAAGGTTAGAATCCTGGCACTGAAACAGCGGCTATCCTCCAGGAAAATGCCAAGATAGTACCTCATTTCAAGTCCCGGGGCACCTACATCATCCCTGTCCCTAATAGACCTACACACACTACTTCACAGGTTATCAGACATGCTCAGGAAGGAAGGAATTAAGGAAGGAAGATTGTATTTTTATATGACCGTTAATCTCGCGCTCATGAGCCACGGGTCCTCCTTTTTACGTGGAATCCGAACCATAGGACAGGACATTTCACTTTGAAAATCTCACATGCATTGACCGGGATTTGAACCTGGTCCGCCGTGGTAAGAGGCCATCAGCTAGCCATGTTCAAACACATTCCCAAGTGCATGGAGCTGATGACCCAAACCCCTGACTACATCCTCAGGGGGAATTGTTATTATTGGCTGATCTATTACCGCTCCATTAGTCTACATACTCCAGGTTCGAAGGTCTTCTTTAGGACTTTGGTGAATAGCAGTTTCATGTACAGAAATTAGCCAATTCCGGCAAATCGGTGACATCGGGCCTAGTTCATGTAACTGTAATTATTAGGGACAAGGGTGGGGTAGGTGCTTCGGGACTTGAAATACGATTCTATCCCGGCTTTAGCTTGGAGGGAGTGTGGGAAAAATCGGGGAAAAACAACACTCATGATAGCCGTTGACAGCGCCGGAATTCAAACCTCTGATCTCCGGTCGTGGTGAGCAATTTAATGCGCACGCGCACTAAGAACATGTTTTACTCACTGTAATGTAAATACACGAGCTCGCAAATCCTGAACAGAGCTCTTCAATGTGCATGCGCGAACCGAGCAGGACCTAAAACCTCAAGCTCGCATATACGCTGTGGTTTAACCTCAGTGGACAAACTGTTTCTGTGCCATCCAGACCTAACCTAGGTCGATCAATACCTATACAACATTCGTTTCATGCATGCGCATTGAAGAGTGTAGGTCCGGGTTTTTGACGTCATAATAATAATATATATAAGAACAAGATGTTCAGTAAAGAACACATAGCCTACTTTCTCTTAAATGCATGGGTATAGTTATAACTCTTTGTCCTTTTCAAGGAGTATAATTGAATGCTGGTTGTAGTAGCTTGTTGAAATACAACGTGCTATACGGGTAATAAACGTTGATTGAATCCTCACCTGAATTACACACACACACTAATACAGCCATCACAATAACACAGGTTATCAGACAAAAGTCAATACTCACCCAAGTATACGGGGCTAAATGACCATGATACCCATGCACCTCAAATGAAACAACAACAACAACAACAGCTTCCTAACCAAATCCTTCCTCGTATAGAAAGAAGTACACACACTAGTAAGCCTACAGACATCACAGTGACACAGGTTATCACACAACTTCTACACACACCCGAATAAACGGGGCTACAAGACCATGATGCCGCAAATCCCCTAAAGAATCAACAACAACAACACCAACAACAGACTCTACCGCGGATCAAGGTCACGAATATTAATCGCTGTATTCGAGTGTTGAAATATGAGGTGTTATAAGTGTACTGTATATAACTTATAATATTTTAGATTGCAAATACACACTATATAATTATGCTTGACATTGTAACGTGTGGGTAGTTCTAAATCAATAAATAACATGCTGGGATTTGATCCACGAACCTCGAGACTATGAGCCCAGATCGCTACCATTACGCCACGGATGCGTTACAATAATACACACATCAAAAAAAGTTTTGCATCACCTCGGTTCCCAGGTCTCCGGCATATAGACGTTGACTGTGTATATTGTATCAAAGATACAGTCCCTTTGACTGTTCATAGATGTCACTAAAACTGCTCAAAGATGTAAACAACCATGCATGAGCAGGGCCTATTAGACGGAGGGGGTACGACAGCCGATCAGTTCCAGTCATTCCACCAGGACGAAGGTACGCTGCTCATGTTGTCTGTAGTTCTACCATGCCTAGAAGGTCAATACCGCAGTTCGATCGCGTCCGCATTATTACTTTGTGTCAAGAAGGGCTCTCAACAAGGGAAGTTTCCAGGCGTCTCAGAGTGAACCAAAGCGATGTTGTTCGGACATGGAGGAGGTACAGAGATACAGGAACTGTCGATGACAGGCCTCGCTCAGGCCGCCCAAGGGCTACTACTGTAGTGGATGACCGCTACTTACGGATTGCCGCTCGGAGGAACCCTGACAGCAATGCCACCATGTTGAATAATGCGTTTCGTTCAGCCACAGGACGTCGTGTTTCAACTCAAACTGTGCGCAATAGGCTGCATGATGCGCAACTTCACTCCCGACGTCCATGGCGAGGTCCAGCTTTGCAACCCCGACACCATGCAGCGCGGTACAGATGGGCCCAACAACATGCTGAATGGACCCCACGGAATTGGCATCACGTTCTCTTCACCGATGAGTGTCGCATATGCCTTCAACCAGACAATCGTCGGAGACGTGTTTGGAGGCACCCTGGTCAGGCTGAACGTCTTAGACACACTGTCCAGCGAGTGCAGCAAGGTGGTGGTTCCCTGATGTTTTGGGGTGGCATTATGTGGGGCCGACGTACGCCACTGGTGGTCATGGAAGGCTCCGAAACGGCTTTACGATACCTGAATGACATCCTCCGACCCATAGTGCACCCATATCGGCAGAATATTGGAGAGGCATTTGTCTTCATGGACGACAATTCTCGACCTCATCGTGCACATCTTGTGAATGCGTTCCTTCAAGATAACGACATCGCTCGACTACAGTGGCCAGCATGTTCGCCAGACATGAACCCTATCGAACATGCCTGGGATATGTTGAAAAGGGCTGTTTATGGACGTCTTGACCCACCAACCACTCTGAGAGATTTACGCCGAATTGTCGTTGAGGAGTGGGACAATTTGGACCAACAGTGTCTTGATGAACTTGTGGATAGTATGCCACGACGAATACAGGCATGCATCAATGCAAGAGGACGTGCTACTGGGTATTAGAGGTAGTGGTGTGTACTGCAATCTGGACCACAAATGCTGAAAGTCTAGCTGTATGATGGTACAACATGCAATGTGTGGGTCTCATGAGCAATAAAACGAGCTGAAATGTTGTTTGTGTTGATCTCTATTCCCTTTGTATTTAAAGGTTCCGGAACTCTTGGAACCGAGGTGATGCAAAACTTTTTTTGATGTGTGTACTTGGTTGACAGCTGGTTTAGTAAACTGTGTGGTTTAGTATAACTCTATCATATTTTGTGTTGAAATCAACGATTTCATTAGCGTTTTCTGCCGTTTCTATAAACCATTTGATACTAAATATGTATTATTATGTTCAGCACATTTCTGAAAGGATATAAACTTACGAAGTTCTGGAAATATATGGATTTACGAGCAAAAATTGCGGCTATTTTGACAACGGGACGGCACGGACCCACACCGATATGGCACGGTAAGCCTGACCTATCAGCCACTTCTATGGTTACATATTATATTATATTATGCTAATATCCTACCGGTCACCTCCTTGAGGACAGTTTAAACCTCCCTATGTACGATAAGCTGAATTGTTGAGGCCAGGCCTTGTTGAATCGTAAGTTACGGTTAGGCTAAAATACTTGCATGATTCAAACATCCACCATCTTGAAACTATCTGGCTGATGACCTTGTAGTTTGGGCAAAAGACGCTTCCCACATTAAGGTAAAGTGTTGCAACATTTGGTAGAGATCGGATGATTTGGTTAGTCGTAATTTGATTTAAGATCAGAAAATTTGGGTGGGCGCCAATTCTTTTTTGTTATGATGGCGGCGATATAGACTACAACATCACACTGACTTGTCCCTTGCTAGTGCAACCTCTGTACCAAAGGTGCTTAGATTTGGTTTCGTTGTGTTTGAATTGATAGGGGGATCGAATTGCACACACACACGGCCGCCATCTTCAAACTATTGGGCAGATGACCTTGAAGTTTGTTCAAAAGACGCTTCCCACATGAAGGTATGATGTTGCAAACATTGGTCGAAATCAGATGATTAGGTTAGTCGTAATTTGATTGAAGCTTTGAACATTTGGGTGGCCGCCATTACGTTTCCGTCAAGATAGCGGCGATATAAAACATGACACTGAGGTGTCCTTTGCTAGTGCTAACTCTGTAACCAAATTTCGTTCAATTCGGTTTCACCGTGTTTGAATTGATAGAAGGGGGGGGGAGGGGGGAGGGGGGCGGAGGGGGGGAGGGGGGGGGGGCAGACATGCATAGTACACACATACTCACACTCATAGACAGATACACAATGTTTGGCCCTGTGTTGATCTCATAAGTCTAGTCTCATTTTTTGCAAAAATCGAAAGTAGGCTAATATATATTCTTAATGTGAATAGCAACGAGGGATGGCAGTCTCAACGCCTTGCAAACCAAAACAAAGCATAAAGAAAAGCACTTCAACGTTACTGGTATAGACAGTATATTGTTACATGATGGCAGATGCGTACGTAAAGAGTTTCGTATGCCGGTGATTCTATCTGCCGTACGAAAATGTTCACATCGGCTCCTACTCCAACATTAGCTGTCGCGTGCACAGCAGGAGCAGCAGTAGCATCAGCAGTTACCTCCTCCACTAACTTCCTTCTCATCCTTTCCCTTCTTCGCTCTGATTTTCGGGCGGGTTTGCGCCATCAGGTTTTTATTGCAGTCTAAGGCTTAGAACCACCAGTTGCATTCTGACCAGTCGCCACTGCATTCAACAAGCTCTATAAATAAAGTAAGCTTTCTGACTAACATTTTGGATTTTTAGCAAAAACTTTGTATTTATACCGAATAAGGTGTATCATGACTAAATATAAGTTCGGCTTGATTGTTGTCTGTTTATTATGCATTGGTGTCAAACCTACTGGAGCAAATGGCATGAAAATTCGTGTGTGATTAGAAGGCACCTACATAATAAAACAAGAAGCTCCGTGGAGAACTAAATACCCTAGTTTCATATATCCTACTTATGTTAATTGCCTCTACCAACATATAGAATTTCAGTTTAATTGCTGAAATAGATTCGTAGATATTGAGAACCGTGTAAATATTTCGGATGGTCGCCATGTTGAATTTTTATATTTGTAGGCCATAGAGCAATGTACTATTACATGAAGATTACTGAGGAGGTGTATTATTCAAATTGTAATCGCATGATTAGGACACAAGAAATAGGAAAGAGATTTAAAAATTTCGCCCAGCCACCATCTTGTGGTTATGAAAACAATTGAAATAAGTTAGATGTCGGTGGATTTAAATTTGTATAAGCATTTACCGTACCAAGTTTCACTGCGCTCGGATTTTTAAATCGTGTCAAACGTCTTTTAAAATTTTAAAATTTCGCGTCTTCGCCAGGTTAGATTTGTGCCTACCAGGTTATTGAAAGTCCCATGCGTGAACTTATTAACATAGCCTTTATCAACATACAGAATTTCAGTTTGATTGCTGTTATAGATTAGAAGATATTGAGAACCGTCTAAATATTTCGGATGGTCACATCGTTGGATTTTTAAATATGTAGGCAATAGAGTTATGTACTATTAGATGATTATTGCGTAGGTTCATTATTCAAACTTTCACTTCGATCACATGATTACGACACAAGAAATAAAAACTTAATGTTAAAATTTCGCACAGCCGCCATCTTGAGGTTATAAAAACAATTTAACTAAATTAGACGCCAGTGCACTACAATGTGTATAAAATTTGCTGTACCATGTTTCACTGCGCTGGAATGGTTAAATTGCGAGAAAAGTCTATATAGGCTAAATTTTTCAACTTCGCATGGCCGCCATGTTTGTTTTGTACTTGACAGGTTTTTGAAAGTCACATAGGTAAACTTCTAGTAGTTCCCTTTATCACAGTACAAGAGTTCAGGGTGATATCAGTAATATTTTAGGAGATATAGAATGCCGGTGAAATACATCGCACAGCCGCCCTAGCCGTTAAAATTTTATTAGGAGAGAGAGATACACACACGCACACGCACACTCGCACACACACACACACACACACACATTTTCATAAATGAAAATAGGCTAACTAGGCTACAAATTATTTATGTAATACAAATGGGTGATCGGGTTAACTGGAAGCCTCAAACCCCGGCAGTAGACTAAAGCAATTGGGCAATCTGTATACCTATACATAGGTCTGAGAACGGCTAGGTGACTACTGCTCGGTTCCAAGGTCTGTGAACTTTAGGGGTGAGGTGACGCGGGAGGCAGGAAGAGAAAGGCCTGTCAACAGCCTGCTGTGTTTACTGGAATTCCCGTCTATTCCAATACTGCTAACATTGGGCCGTTGCCTAAACCACATAGGTGTTGCGAATG